>CM031240.1:159961891-160690783 GCA_018340775.1 Taxus wallichiana var. yunnanensis | reverse complement strand
TCCTTCTCCTCTCCCACTTCTTCCCCTACTCTGCACCTCTTCCCATTCCTCTCACGCTGCCATCCCCCTCTTCTCTCCCTACTCTGTCTCCCTCTCCATTCCTATCTCACCCTCCCCCTCCTCCTTTCATCTCCTCATTCTCTTCTCCATTTCTCTCAGACATCTCCCTCTCATGTTACCCCTCCTGCTTCACTGTCAGCTTCCCACCCTCCCTCCCTCACTCCCTCTCACCTGCCAGCTTTTCTCTCCTTCCCTCTCCCTCTCCCTCTGCTCCCCTTCCTTATCCCTCTCGACTCCTACCTCTGTCTACCTCTTGCACTCCTCCCTCTGTCTACCTCTTGCACTCCTCCATCTATGTACCTCTTCATCCTCCCTCACCCCCTATTCTCACCCTCCATCCTCTCCATCTCCTCCCATCTCTCTATCTCCCTCTCCATCCCTATCTCACGCCCCCTCCCCCTCTCCTCTCCATGACATTCCTCTCCCTTTTTCTCCCACCTCCCCCTCTTGTGTTCCCCCTCCCTCGGCTCCCCCTTTTCTCCCCCTACCTCCTGTCCCTTCCTTCTCCTTCTCCTCATCCTCTCCCCTCCTTTCGTCTCATCTACCTCTTCCACTCCCTCTCTCCATGACCCTCCCCCTTCTCTCCCTATTCTTTGTCTCCCTCAACATCCTCTCTCACGCCCTCTCCCCCTCTCCTCTCCCCTCATTCTCTTCTCAATTTTTCCTAAGCTCTCCCTCTCATTGTTCCCCTCCTCGCTCAGCCTCTTCTCTCCATTCCTCCTCCCACTATCCTTCCATCCCTCCTCCTCTCCCTCCTCTACTCCTTCCCTATATCTACCTCTTTCACTCCCTCTCATTGCCACTCCCCTTTCTCTCCTACTCCTTATCTCCATCTCCATCCTATCTCACGCCCTCCCCCTCTCCTCTCCCCTCATTTCTGCATTTTCTCCCACCTTTCCCTCTCATTTTCCCCCTCCTACTTCTGACCCTCTCTCCTCTCCTACTCCACTCCTGCTTTACCTCTCTCTGTCTACCTTTTCACTCCTCCCTCTGTCTGCCTCTTCATCCCCCTCCCCCTATTCTCACACTCCTCTTCATCTCCCTCTGCATCTACCTCTCCACGCCCCCTCCCCCTTTCCTCTCCCCTGACTCCTCTTCTCCCTCTTTCTCCACCTCTCCCTCTGTGTTCCCCCTCTCACTTCCTTGACCGTGAGAGCCACCCTCCCTCCCTCCTCCCTCGCTCCCCCTCTTCTCACCATGTCTCGTTTCCTTCTCCTTCTCCTCTCCCTCCCACTCCCTCTCCATTGCCACTCCACCTCTTCTCTCCCTAATTTGTCTCCCTCTCCATCCTATCTCATGCCCTCACCCCTCTCCTCTCCCATCATTCTCTTCTCTTCTCCCTCTTTCTCCACCTCTATCTACCACTTCCATTCCCTCTCCAGATGCCACTCCCCACTTCTCCCTACTATTTGTCTCCCTCTCCATCCCTATCTCTCCCCTCCCCATCCCTCTCCTCTCCTGACCATCTTCTCCATTTTTCTCCCACCTCTCCCTCGAATGTTCCCCCTCCTCGCTCCCTAAGAGTCTTCTCTCTTTCCTGCCTGCTCCCACTCTCACTCTCCTTCCCTCCCTCCCCATCCCTTCCTTCTCCTTCTCATCTCCCTCTCCACTCCTTCCCTCTATCTACCTCTTCCTCTCCCTCTCTCCGCTGTCCTCCCCCCTTCTCTCCCTACTCTTTGTCTTCCTCTCCATGGCCATTTATCTCACACCCTCTCCCTCATTCTCTTCTCCATTTTCTCCCACCTCTCCCTCTCATGTTCCCCCTCCTACTTCCCCACCCTCTATCCTCTCCCACTCCCACTCCTCTCTTTGTCTGCCACTTCCACTCCCCCTCCCTCTATTATCCCCCCCTCATCTCCATCTCACTCTCCATCCCTATCTCCTTGCCCCCCTCCCCATCTCTTTTCCCTTGACTCTCTTCTCCCTCTCATGTTCCCCCTCCACTTCACTGACCTGACCCACCCTCTCCTCGCTCCCCCTCTTATCTCCTGCCTCCTCTCACTCTCACTCTCCTTCCCTCCTTCCCCCTCCCTTCCTTCTCCTTCTCCTCTCCACTCCTTCCTCTATCTCCCTCTTCCCATCCCTCTCTCCTCTGCTCTCCCCCTCTTCTCCCTACTACTCTGTCTCCCTCTCCATCCCTATCTCACACCCTCCCCTCCTCCTTTCATCTCCCCTCATTCTCTTCTCCATTTTTCTCCCACCTCTCGCTCTCATCATTCCCCTCCTGCTTCCCAGACCCATCCCCACCCTCCCTCCTCGCTCCCTCTCTTATCCCTCTCGACTCCCTCCTCTGTCTCTCCTCTTGCCTCCTCCCCTCTATGTACCTCTTCCTCCGCCTCCCCTATTCTCACCCTCCATCCTCTCCATCTCCCTCACATCTCTCTGTCTCCTCGCCATCCTCCCTATCTCCGCCCTCTCCTCGACTCTCCTCTCCTTTTTCTCCACCTCCCCCTCCTCGCTCCACTTTCTCCTTGCTTCATCCATCTCCCTCCCTCTCCCTTCCTTCTCCTTCTCCTCATCCTCTCCCACTCCTTTCCTCTTCTCTACATCTTCCCTCCCTCTCCCAACCACTCTCCATCCTTCTCTCCCTACTCTTTGTCTCCCTCTCATTTTTATCTCACGCCCTCTCCCCTCTTCTCTCCCCTAATTCTATTCTCCATTTTTCACCCAACTCTCCCTCTCATGTTTCCCCCTCCCTCGCTCCCCCTCTTCTCTACATGCCTCCTCCCTCTCTCCTTCCCTCCCTCCCCCTCCTTCCTTCTCCTTCTCCTTCTCCTCTCCCTCCTATACTCCTTCCCTCTATCTACCTCTTTCCGCCCTCTCCCTTCCTCCCCCCTTCTCTCCTACTCTTTATCTCCCTCTCGATCCTATCTCACGCCCTCCCCCTCTCCTCTCCCTCATTCTCTTCATTTTTCTCCCACCTTTCCCTCTCATGTTCCCCTCCTACTTCCCCACCCTCTCTCCTCTCCTACTCCACACCTACTCCCTCTCTGTCTGCCTCTTTCACTCCTCCCTATGTCTACCTCTTCCACTCCCCTCCCCCTATTCTCACCCTCCTCTTCATCTCCCTCTGCATCCTAGCTCTCCACCCCCCTCCCCCTTTCCTCTCCCTCGACTTTCTTCTCCCTCTTTCTCCCACCTCTCCCTCTCATGTTTCCCCCTCTCACTTCCTTGACCAGGAGCCACCCTCCCTCCTCTCCTCGCTCACCCTCTTCTCTCCATGTCTCCCCTTCCTTCTCCTTCTCCTCTCCTCTCCACTCCCACCCTCTATCTCCATCTTCCCTCCTTCTCTCTTTGCACATCCCCCTCTTCTCTCCTACTTTGTCTCCCTCTCCATCCCTATCTCACGCCCCTCCTCCCCCTCTCCTCTCCCATCATTCTCTTCTCTTCTCCCTCTTTCTCCCATCTATCTACCTCTTCCTCCCCCTTCTCTCCTACTCTTTGTCTCCCTCTCCATCCCTATCTCACGCTCTCCCCCTCTCCTCTCCCCTGACCATCTTCTCCTTTTTCTCCCACCTCTCCCTCAAATGTCCCCCTCCCTCGCTCTCCCCTCTTCTCTCCTTGCCTACTCCACTCTCACTCTCCTTCCCTCCTCCCCATCCCTTCCTTCTCCTTCTCATTTCCCTCTCCCACTCCTTCCCCTCTATCTACCTCTTCACTCCCTCTCCCGCTGCCACTCCCCCTTCTCTCCTACTCTTTGTCTCCCTCTCCATCGCTATCTCACACCCTTTCCCTCATTCTCTTCTCCATTTTTTCTCCCACCTCTCCCTCTCATGTTCCCCCTCCCATCCCCACACTCTATCCTCTCCCACTCCCGATCCCTCTCCTCTGTCTACCTCTTCTACTCCACCTCCCTCTATTATTGCCCCCTCATCTCCATCTCCCTCTCCATCCCTATCTCATGCCCCCTCCCCTCTCTTCTCCCTCTTTCTCCCACCTCTCCCTCTCATGTTCCCCCTCCCACTTCGCTGACCGATCCACCCTCCCTCGCTCCCCTCTTATCTCTGCCTCCTCTCTCACTCACTCTCCTTCCCTCCTTCCCCCTCCCTTCATTCTCCTTCTCCTCTCCCACTCCTTCCCTCTATCTACCTCTTCCCATCCCTCTCCTTGGCACTCCCCCTCTTCTCTCCCTAGTCTGTCTCCCTCTCCATCCCTATCTCACACCCTCCCCCTCCTCCTTTCATCTCCCTCATTCTATTCTCCATTTTTCTCGGACCTCTCCCTCTCATGTTCCCCCTCCTACTTCCCTGACCCACCTGACCCTCCCTCCCTCACTCCCTCTCCCTCCCCCTCTTCTCTCCCTCCCTCTCCCTCTCCTCTCCAGCTCCCCCCTCTCTCTACCTCTTGCCTCTCCCTCTCTGTCTACCTCTTGCTCCTTCCTCTATGTACCTCATCCCTCCCCTCCCCTATTCTCACCCTCCATCCTCTCCATCTCCCTCCATCTTTTCTGTCTCCCTCTTAATCCCTATATCACACCCCCTCCCCTCTCGTCTCCTCTCGAGATCTCCTCTCCTTTTTCTCCCACCTCCCCATTTCATGTTCCCCCTCCCTCGCTCTGCCTTTTTCTCCTGCCTACTCCCTCCCTCCCTCCCCTTCCTTCTCCTTCTCCTCATCCTCTCCCCACTCCTATCCTTTATCTACCTCTTCCACTCCTTTCCCATGCCACTCCCCCTTCTCTCTCCTACTCTTTGTCTCCCTCTCCATCCCTATCTCACCCCCTCCCCCATCTCCTCTCCCTCATTCTCTTCTCCATTTTTCACCCAGCTCTCCCTCTCATGTTCCCCCTCCTTGCTCCCCATCTTCTCTCCATGCCTCCTCTCACTCTCCTTCCCTCCTTCCCCTCCTTACTTCTCCTTCTCCTTCTCCTCTCCCTCCTCTACTCCTTCCTTTATCTGCCTCTTTCACTCCCTCTCCCGATGCCTCTACCCCCTCTCCCTCTCTCCTACTCTTTGTCTCCTCTCCATCCCTATCTCACGCCCTCCCCCTCTCCTCTCCCTCATTCTCTTCATTTTTTTCTCCCACCTTTCCCTCTCATGTTCCCCTCCTACTTCCCCCCCCTCTCTCCTCTCAGGCTCCTCCTACTCCCCCTCTCACTCTCCCTCTTTCCATCCGTCCTCTATCTCTGCCTCTTCCTCTCCCTCGCCCTATTCTCACCATCCTCTTCATCTCCTCTGCATCTACCTCTCCGCCCCCCTCCCCCTTTCCTCTCCCCAGACTCTCTTCTCCCTCTTTCTCCCACCTCTCCCTCTCATGTTCCCAGTCTCACTTCCTTGGCCAGAGCCACCCACCCTCCCTCCCTCCCCTCTTCTCTCCATGTCTCCCTTCCTTCTCCTTCTCCTCTCCCTCTCCCACTCCCTCCCTCTATCTCCCTCTTCCACTCCTCTCCCGTTGCGACTCCCCCTCTCTCTCCCTACTTTCTCTCCCTCTCCATCCTATCTCACACCCCCCTACCCCTCTCCCTCTCCCATCATTCTCTTCTCTCTTCCCTCTTTCTCCCACCTCTATCTACCTATTCCCTCCCTCTCCTGATGCCCTCCCCCTTCTCTCCCTACTCTTTGTCTCCCTCTCCATCCCTATCTCACGCTCTCCCCCTCTCCTCTCCCTTGACCATCTTCTCCCTTTTTCTCCCACCTCTCCCTCCCTCTCCCCCTATTATCTCTCTCCTGCTACTCCATCACTCACTCTCCTTCCCTCTCTCCCCCTCCTTCCTTCTCCTTCTCCTCTTCCTTTACCACTCCTTACCTCTATCTACCTCTTCCTCTCCCTCTCCGTTGCCCTCCCCCTTCTCTCCCTACTCTTTGTATCCCTCTCCCTCATTCTCTTCTCCATTTTTCTACCACCTCTCCCTCTCATGTTCCCCCTCCTACTCCCCACCCTCTCTCCTCTCCACTCCCACTCCCTCTCTGTCTGCCTCTTCCTCCCCCTCCCTCCTCTATTATCGCCCCCTCATCTCCATCTCCCACTCCATCCTTGTCTCATGCCCCCCTCCCCCTCTCTTCTCCGACGCTCTTCTCCCTCTTTCTCCCTCTCTCTCCCTCTCATGTTCCCCCCTCCTTCCCACTGATAGACTCACCCTCCTCGCTCCCCTCTTATCTCCTGCCTCCTCTCCTCTCACTCTCCTCTCCTCCCCTTCCCCCTCCCTCCCTTCTCCTTCTCCTCTCCCACTCCTTCCCTCCCCTACCTCTTCCCATCCTCTCCCCTTTGCCCTCCCCTCTTCTCTCCCTACTTTGTCTCCCTCTCCATCCCTATCTCACCCTCCCCTCCTCCTTTCATCTCCCTCATTCTCTTCTCCATTTTCTCCCACCTCTCCCTCTCATGTTCCCCTCCTGCTTCCTTGACCCACCCACCCTCCCTCCTCGCTCCCTCTCCCACTTCCCCTTCTTCTCTCCCTCCCTCTCCCTCTCGCTCTCCTCCCCTTCCTTCTCCCTCTCTTCTCCCTCTCGAGGCTCCCTCCTCTATCTACCCTCTTGCACTCCTCTCTCTGTCTGCCTCTTGCACTCCTCCCTCATGTACCTCTTCCACTCCCCTCCCTATTCTCACCCTCCATCCTCTCCATCTCCTCCCATCTCTCTATCTCCCTCTCCATCCCTATCTCGGGCCCCCTCGCCCCTCCTCTCCCCGACTCTCCTCTCCCACCTCCCTCTCATGTTCCCTCTCCATCGCTCCCCCTTTTCTCCCTGCCTCCTCCCTCCCTCCCTCTCCTTCCTCTCCTTCTCCTCACCCTCTCCACTCCTTTCCTCTATCTACCTCTTCCTCCCTCTCATGACCCTCCCACCTTCTCTCCCTACTTTGTCTCCCTCTCATCCCTATCTCCGCCCTCTCCCCCTCCTCCTCTCCCTCATTCTCTTCTCCATTTTTCTCCTAGCTCTCCCTCTCGGGTTCCCCCTCCCTCGCTCCCTCTCTTCTCTCCATGCCTCCTCCTCCCTCTCCTTCCCTCCTTCTCCTCTCCCTCCTCTCCCTCCTTCCCTCTATCTACCTCTTTTACTCCCTCTCCTGTGCTGCTCCCCCTTCTCTCCCTACTCTTTGTCTCCCTCTCCATCCCTATCTCATGCCCTCCCCCTCTCCTCTCCCCTCATTCTCTTCATTTTTCTCCCACCTTTTCCCTCTCATATCCCCCTCTACTTCCCCCCACCCTCTCTCCTCTCCCCTCCCTCTCCCACTCCCTCTCTCTGTCTGCCTCTTTCCTCCTCCCTCTGTCTACCTCTTTCCCCCTCCCTATTCTCACCCTCCTCTTCATCTTCTCTGCATCTACCTCTCATGCCCCCCTCCCCCTTTCCTCTCCCAGGCTCTCTTCTCCCTCTTTCTCCCACCTCTCCCTCTCATGTTCCCCCTCTCACTACCCCAGCCAGAGCCACCCTCCCTCCCTCCCTCACTCCCCCTCTTCTCTCCTTGTCTCCTTCCTTCTCCTTCTCCTCTCCCTCTCCCACTTCCTCCCTCATCTCCCTCTTCCACTCCTTCTCCCATTGCCACTCCCTCTCTTCTCTCCTACTTTGTCTCCCTCTGCATCCTATCTCACGCACTCCCCCCCCTCTCCTCTCCCATCATTCTCTTCTCTTTTCCCTCTTTCTCCCACCTCTATCTACCTCTTCCCTCCCTCTCCCGATGCCCTCCCCCTTCTCTCCCTACTCTTTGTCTCCCTCTCCATCCCTATCTCACGCTCTCCCCCTCTCCTCTCCCTAACCATCTTCTCCTTTTCTCCCACCTCTCCCTCAAATGTTCCCCCTCCTCGCTCCCCCTCTCTCTCATGCCCTCTCCCTCTCACTCTCCTTCCATCCCTCCCCTCCCTCCCTCCTCCTTCTCTCTCCCTCTCCCACTCCTTCCCTCTATCTACCTCTTCCACTCCCTCTCCCGCTGCCCCCTTCTCTCCCTACTCTTTTTCTCCTCTCCATCGCTATCTCATGTCCTCTCCCTCTCCTCTCCCTCTCATGTTCCCCTCTGCTTCCCCACCCCCTCTATCCTCTCCCACTCCCACTCCGTCCCTTCATCTACCTCTTCCCTCCCCCTCCCTCTATTATCACCCCCTCATCTCCATCTCCCTCTCCATCCCTATCTCATGCCCCCTCCCCCTCTCTTCTCCCTCTTTCTCCCACCTCTCCCTCTCTTGTTCCCCCTCCCTTCTCAGACCATCACCCTCCCTCACTCCCCTCTTATCTCCCTGCCTCCTCTCACTCTCACTCTCACTCTCCTTCCTCCTCCCCCTCCCTTCCTTCTTCTTCTCCTCTCCCATCCCTCTCCTTTGCCACTCCCCCTTTACTCTCCCTACTCTGTCTCGCTCTCCATCCCTATCTCACACCCTCCCCTCCCCTTTCATCTCCCTCATTCTCTTCTCCATTTTTCTCCCACCTCTCCCTCTCATGTTCCCCCTCCTACTTCCCTTCGACCGACCCACCCTCCCTCTCCCGCCCCCTCTTCTCTCCCTCCCTCTCTCCCTCTCCCTCTCACTCCCCTTCCTTCTCCCTCTCTTCTCCCTCTCAATCTCCCTCCCTCCCTCTGTCTACCTCTTGCCTCCTCCCTCATGTACCTCTTCCACTCCCCCTCCCCTTATTCTCACCCTCCATCCTCTCCATCTACCTCCCATATCTTTGTCTCCTCTCCATCCCTATCTCACGCTCCCCTCCCCTCTCCTCTCCATTTTTCTCCCCTCCCTCCCCTCTCATGTTTCCCCTGCCTCCTCCCTCCCTCCCTCTTCCCTTCCTTCTCCTTCTCCTCACCCTCTCCCACTCCTTTCCTCTATCTACCTCTTCCACTCCTCTCTCCCGGCCCCTCCCCCTTCTCTCCTACTCTTTGTCTCCTCTCCATCCCTATCTCACCCTCTCCCCCTCTCCTCTCCCCTCATTCTCTTCTCCATTTTTCTCCCAGCTCTCCCTCTCATGTCCCCCCCCCCACCCACCCTCGTTCTTGCTCCCCCTCTTCTCTCTCTCCCTCCTCTTTCTCTCACTCTCACTCTCCTTTCCTCCCCCCTCTCCCTTAGTCTCTCCTCTCCGTCTCCGTCTCCCTTCCTCTATCCTACCTCTTCCACTCCCTGTCTCCTTCTCTAGCCCTATCTCACGCCCTCCCCCTTTCACTCTCTTCTTCCTTTACTCCCACCTCTCCCTCTATCTACCTCTTCCACTCCCTCTCCCATTGCCATTCCCCCTCTTCTCTCGCTACTCTCTATCTCCCTCTCATCCCTATCTCACTCTCCCTCCCCCTCCCCCTCTCTTCTTCCTTTTACTCCCACCTCTCCCTCTCATGTTCCCCCTACTTCCCCACCCTTCCTCCCTCTCTTGCTTCATCCCCTGTCACGCTCTCCTACTCCCTCTCCCCCTCTCTTCTTCCTTTTACTCCCACCTCTCCCTCTCATGTCCCCCTCCTACTTCCCCCACCCTTCCTCCCTCTCTTGTTTCATCCATCTCATGCTCTCCTACTCCCCTTTCCATGCCCCTTCCGCTCTCCTCCCTCTCTCTCCCCATTCTTCCCCCTCTCCTTTCCCACTCCCACTTTTTGCCTCCATTCCCTTGCATGCCCTCTCCCTCTCCTACTCCCACTCCCCATCTTCTCTGCCTCCCTCTCCCCCACCTCCACTTTCCCTCCACCACCCCCATCCCATCCACGGATGTGCGAAAAAAAGGAGTTTATAGTTTTATTACAATTTTTTTTGGATATGGCAAATACAACAAAAACCTTAAAGGCCAATAGAAAATAAAGTTCTTCAATGATATGAAAGCTAAAATACAATATATGAACTAAGTTGAATGAAAAAAGGCCTACCATTCCATTTCTTAGTCTTGACTAGGCTTTAACTAGACAATTATCGTGTCCATTTAGGTGTATTTGTGCCTAGAGAAAAACCATCCTACAACATTCAAAACTCAACGATTCAAATCTTTTTAGTTTGGTATGAAAAATAGAATTCACAAATGAACTAGTATTGGACCATTGGTCATTCAAACATTAGAGAAAAAGGTATTACGAGTGTATTTATTAGTTTGACATTTTGTGATCGGAGAATGACATTTGGTTGCTTATAACCTTCTAGGAGTTACGCCAACTCAAACATAAGAGAGTTTCCTAAATGACTGAAGCCATCGAAGTTATTGATACATAGAATGTGGGAAGCCAACCGTAGTTGTTGATATATATCAGAAAAATTCCCAAACCTCCGATGCCAAAATTGTGTTCTTAACCATTCGGTCAGAGGCATAGCACCACCTAAAAAGAGAGAGTTGGCTCAAACTCTTTAATATAGTCAACTTTATCGTTCTTCAGCTTCAGTTAATTTATATTTACAAAGAAATTCAATTGCTTTGAGAAATTGTAGGTGGTGAATACTAGTATTGAGCTCGTTTTGAATTTACTCTCAGACTTTAGGTGATAAATACTAGTATTGAGCTCATTTTGAACAAAACACAACTTTAATCCAAACTAACATCATAATCCAATAAAATTAAGTACATAAAATTAATATTGTGAGCAAAATTTCAGAAAGGAATAGGTGTTTTAAGGGCTACAAATGTCAATGGATATTTCTGTGGTATGAAATAATATAGGTTCCATGCTCACTCCTAAGTATCCAAGGTTGACTATTTATTTAAGTAATCAAGAAGATACTAACTGGGTCACCTCTGCATTTAAGAATATTCAATCGCAGAATAGAACTCAATGTACTATGAAAAACGCCATGCAAAATATAGAAGTGAGGACAACACTGTAAATTTTGGTAACACAATCTCTTCAGTTTGGTGGGAGCACAAAATCAGACTAGGTATATAGAGACACTCAGGAAACAGAGGATCAGTGCGCTTGAGCTTTCCAATGGATTCAACAAACAATATCACTTTAAATTTAGCAACATCCATAGTACTTGAACACTGTCTGTAACTAATAATCTGAATACTATGGGTCAGAGAACGGTGTCCAAATAGTTAAAAAAAATATAGCTAAAACGCAGAAGCTGCCCAAAGAATTCATAAGATTTTTCTTACCCTGATGATGATTTTAGTTAGTTGATCTCCCTTCATTATCAATTTTGCAAATTTGAATGGATCCGAATATACCATATTCCCTGAGTAGGCCCAAGTTTCATATGAATGGCAGAAACATTCAGCTCCGCAATCATTTTTAAGAACAGCAGACAAAATGAATATCCATGTCAAAGTGCTGATAAAATCCAATGAAAGAAGAAAGTACTAGAGGATTTTTAGGCTCCACAAAGATTTCCTAAAATTTTGCATAATATTTCTTTTTTTAAAATCACCAGCATCTGGTATAAAACATGTCCAAGAGTCTAGGCTTAAAAGATTTAACATCAACATTTCAAAACATCTAAAAAGTGTATGATTCCTTCCAATTTTCTCTAAATCAGAGACAAATCAGCTTAGGAAAGAGTATTCTATGAGCCTCTTATGAAAGGGAAGAAGAAATAAAAGGAACAAAATAATATATAGAAAGAGAAACACTCCAAGGAAAAATACCATGAAAGACGTCTCTTCAAGACGAAATAGAGGATTTTTAATACGCTAGGTCAGAAGTACTATGGAAATCTTAATACAAGCTGACCAACATACGCTTCTTGCAGATAGCATGATTGCCCTGTAAACATGGTATTAAATGTAAGTCCCGAGACTCACCAGTTTTTAAAGTAAACGGTATTATTTTTGAAATAGCCTTGAGATAGAGGTAAAATTGAGATACCATAAAATAGGAGATGATACCAATGATTTCATAGCAGAACAAAGAGTCGGATTCAATGTAAAACCTTCCTTGAATCCGAGTTGATCTTTCTAGTCAATCTCAGGCCCTCATGGTTGCAGAGAATTGAGATCAACTAACTACTTCAAATCACCAACTATAGAGTAAATATATATGTAACAAAAAAACTCACCTATTTTCAAATAAAAATTTCAAGCAACGTATATCCAGTAAAAATATCTATGTATTTCAAATGTGTTACAAACTTTATCATTTTAAATTATCTATATACAGCAGCATACATATATAGGACAGGGAATGAACCTTGGATATTGATTGAGCATTGCAGGGAACCTCCTATTGCAGGCCACTCCATTGATATTTGAAGAGATCGGGGTATTCTCCAACTATAGAGTAAATATATATGTAACAAAAAAACTCACCTATTTTCAAATAAAAATTTCAAGCAACGTATATCCAGTAAAAATATCTATGTATTTCAGAATGTGTTACAAACTTTATCATTTTAAATTATCTATATACAGCAGCATATATAGGACAGGGAATGAACCTTGGATATCGATTGAGCATTGCAGGAACCTCCTATTGTAGGCCACTCCATTGATATTTGAAGAGATCGGGGTATTCTCACAAGAGAACAACATGCTTGATATCCTGCATAACAAACAAATTTACAGTTCCCTACATTTTTCCATGATATTTCTAATTTCAGACCTTATGCATATCACTAAGAATTTGACATAATTGAAGCAACAAGCACAGGAACATTATTAGTGTTAAGGACAGAATATCATTTATAGAGACAATCCATAAACTTATTCAACTAGAGGTAGTAAATAAATTAAACACGCTAAAACACTAAATCAGAGAATTTAATTGATGTTCTAATTGATACAATCTGGATAAGGGGAATGAGACATACATGAATGCGATGAAAATGTTGATAGTGATATGTTTGGACATGGTTTGGATATATGAAATTGAAAAAATACATGTCTTGTCACTAAGCTTTTCAAATTCTGAAAAAAAAAATCCAAGATAACTTAGCAGAAAATTTGTTGAGACACAAAAACAGAGGAGGGTTAGTTACAATGAAAATGAACCGAAGGAAATGATCAGAGCTCGTCAAGAAATCAAAGATGTAAGTAAAAACTCAATGATTTCTTGTTGATAAAGCAGATGAAAATGCGATTACTGAAAATTCCTTCAATGACATGACAGATAAATCATAAAATGCAATATATGGACAAAATCAAATGAGAAAAGGCCTACATTCAATCAGTGTTATGTATGTTGTTGTACCTAGACAATCCTCCTGCTGCATCGTTTACTGCTCGAACTCGAAAATTTCCAAGTCCATCTGCTGTGATTAAACCAAAACCATCCTACAACAGGCAAACCTTAAGGACCTCATTTCATTCAGATATGAAAAAGATAATTTGAAAATTCGTACGGAATTAATCATTCAAACATTTGGGGAAAAGGAAACATCCAAATGTATCAGATTGAGGTTTCATGATCTGAAGAGGACTTTTTTTTGGCCTTTGGCCTGCTTAGAATCTTCAACCAGTTATGCTAAATCAAACATAAGAGAGTGCAATAAATGATTCACAATATCACAGAATGTGGGAATCCAACCTCAGTTGATAGATTTAGAGAAATTCCTGCACCGTCAATGCCAACTCATTGCCACATCTCTTAACATAGAGAGATTCTACCACATGAGATGTCCAGCTTCCCACGCTCTTCAGAAACATATGATGTTCTTATTGTTCAGAAGCAGGCATGGAACCGTCCACAAAAAAATGAGTTTGTTTAAGTTATTTAATTTAGGAAACATATAAATTTGTACAACATTGGTCATTCAAACAATGAAGGAAAAGAGAGCGTTCAAATATACGAGTTTGAGATTTCATGATCCGAAGAAGACGTTTTGACATCTTAGAATCTTCAGTTACTTATGCTAAACCAGACATCAGAGTGTGCACTAAATGATCCACAATTTCACATAATAGGGAAATCCAACCTTCAATACCAACTCTCTTGACATAGAGAGATTCAATCCTGTGAAATGTCCAGCTTCCTGCACTGATTGTTAGCTATATTGCTCTTCAGAAATATTTAGTGGCAGGCATGGAACAACAATCCATAACAAGATGAATTTTTGTAAATTATTTAATTTAGTGAATCCTCCATGCCCCCTAGCTTCGTCTAGTTTACAAGTTTCTCACTCTTCAACTTCCGTTAGTTTACATGGAGAAAGAAAATTAATTGTACCATTTGAGATCATCTTGAACAAGAACAGTGTGGGGAGCACCAAAGACATATTTGATCTATCATAATTCTATAAAAATGAAGTACAACAATTGCATACGGGGAGTAAAACGTCAAAAGGATTAGGTGCTTTCAAGCTATAAATGCCAAGGGACCAATATGGCACACTAAATTTTAGGCATGCTAACAATACACTTCGTTGATGTTGCATTTGCATTGGGATATTAAACAGTACAGGTTTCGTGACAAAGTTTGACTATTAATCCGACTAATTAAGAAGCTATCAGTAGGGCCACCTCTGCATTTGAGCGTCTTCTATTGCATAATAGAACTATGAAAACTGTCATGCAAAACATAGAAGCAAGTTTTAACTCAAGATTCTTGAAAAGCACAATTGTTCTTAATCTCTTTAGTTCAGTGGGTGCACAAAACTAGACTTTTGAGATGCTTAGAAATTAGACTGTTGAGCTTGCCAATGGATTAAACAAACAATTGCACTTTCACATTATTAACATCTATGGTAAGGAGTCGGGACACTATGTCTCTAGCCAATCAAAAGAATGCTATGCATAAAATAGAGGTGCAATGAGAAACTGTTCGTTAAATCACTCATGCCCAACAAAGGAAATCATTGCTGACTGTACAAATTTGAATGGATCGGAATATACCACCTACCTTGAGTTGGCCCTCAGAAACCTTTCATCTGAATGTTGGAAAGATACAATCCTGCTACCAAATTTTCAAATAAGCCAAAGCTAAAAGAATAACAGATAAAATAAATATCCATGTCAAGGTCCTAATAAATGGAAGAAAGAAAAATGCACTCAAGGATGCATGTCTTAGACTCCAACAAAGGACATCATTTCCGACTATATGAATTTAAATGGATCGGAATATACCACCTACCATGAGCTAGCCTTCAAAAAAGTTTCATCTGAATGTTGGAAAGATACAACACTCTTTTCATATTTTCAAATAAACTAAAGCTAAAAAAGTAACAGATAAAATGAATATCTATGTCAAGGTCCTAATAAATGAAAGAAAAATGTACTCAAGGATTACACGTCTTAGACTCCAACAAAGGATATCATTTCTAACTGTATGAATTTGAATGAATCGGAATAAACTACCTACCTTAAGTTGGCCCTAAGAAAAATTTCATGTGAATGTTGGAAAAAAACAGCCCTGCTATCATATTTTCAAATAAACCAAAGCTAAAAAAATAACATATAAAATGAATATCCATTTGAAGGGTGTTAATAAATGAATGAAAGAAAAATGTACCCAAGGATGCATGTGTTGTGTTAGACTCCACATTTTCCCAAAAATAATAGCAATGTTAAAAGAAAGATTTCCTAAATGTAAAATTTAAAAATCACAAATATTTTGTATAAAATCTAGGTAGGTAGTACGTGGGTACGGTTCGGAGATGCAGTGCAGGGGATCGGTACGTTGGTACGGCAATTTTTTTGGAGGCCAGGCACGGCGTTACAATATACATATAAAATATTAAAAATATTTTGAAAAGTAATATGATAAGCAAAATTCCGTTACACATGCATAGATTAAACAAATCTGAAATATACATAGGTGAAATAGCGACAAAAGTTAAAACATATTGATAATTCATTGTTCGAACTTATAACCAGTACATTGTTCAAATCAAAATGTTACAATGTATTATCATTATCTGACATTGTAAACACAAAAATGAAGAATCAAGATACATCAACATTCTAATTAGTAATAGACTAATAGTCTAATGGCTCTGCATCTTCTCCAATGTCTTCAACGAGAGCATCACTACCATCATGTGGTTCATTGGAACCACAAGCCCCAGGAGTACAACCAGAACTATCAGCAATGCCGCTCCCGCTAGCCCCACTTTGCAGCTCACGCAAAGTACTATCTAGGTCCGGGTCTAGCAATGAAAGTTGGGCAATGGGAACATCCAAGTTTGGAGTCTCTGGGTCTATATCCCAACACTTTGTTGGCCCTTTCCTGTACTCATCCTTCTTATGTGATATAAGGCGCAGGTTAGAATGCACAAAGACCAAATCCTCCGCCTTTTTTGCTCCCAACTTGTTGCGGTTAACCGAGTGGATAAATGAATATGTACCCCAATTCCTCTCAGCTGAAGAAGAACTCGCAACCTATTGAGGCAAGCCGCAAAGTCAATGCAAAATTAAAATTTTAAACTTATAAATATAAAGTAAAAAAGAAAGAGTTAAGAAATTAAAAAAATTAAAATCTTACTTGTGATAAAACTTTTATTGCAAGTGGCATGAGGTAGGGGTATGCTTGTCCATGGAGGTACCACCACGAATAAGCATCCATTCTGTATTTGTCACGAAGAGCGCTAATGGAGTGATCCCTGGAGGATATGAAATTCACAAACTCGCCTCTAACCATGTCTTCTACTTCTGGATCTGGGAAGATTCTAGAAAATGCTGCCTTATACCCCTCACTAACTTCAACATCCCTATATGGTGGGACCCTCCTAGGCAAAGAAAGGATCTCTGCGCTATAGTATTTTGGAGTCAAGGCAAAAGCAAGAAGATGCAATGGAGTAGTCATTTTGTTCCACCTTTCAATGAGATGTGAGTGCACTTCCTTGAAGAAGGTCTCTATAGGATCTTGCTCTTTGGCATTTATGATGGTCTTAATTGACTCAATCATTGAGTCAATTCCATCATAAATCTCACCCATGCATGGATGATCCATATCAACAAATCTCAACATACTCACGATGGGCTCAGTAAAACTAAGCAAGTAATCCACACGATCCCACCATGTTTCATCCAGGATCAACAATTTCACATTTCTAGCCCTCTCACTGTTTGCTTGCCTCCATATACTCCAAAGGTCACTGATAACCATGCCACTCAATGCCTCTCGCACCTTCACAAGCCGTCTCAAGACGAGCGTGTGCGAGGCAAATCGAGTCTCAGCAACCTAATAAGAAATCAAAAGAAATAAAATTAAGACAAGTAAACTTAAAACATTCAAAATTCTACAAATTACAAACTTATAAAATTAATTTAATGAATTTTAAAAACTAATAATTATTTTTAAAAATAAAAAAGAATGTTACGGGTTACCTTCAATAGCTGCAATGTTGAGAATTTACGAAAGATGGCTTGGGACATGTGGTGGTTGCTGACAAACATTTGAATTTCATTTGCCTCCTCATATACTTGTTTGATCCAAGCAATTTTTGTGCCCAATTTTTGTAACATTAAGTTGAGGAATGAACGCACAAGGTGTCTAGAATATGTGTCCATACCGTGCCTCAACCAATAACCCTGCAGCTCTACAATTTTTTGCATTGTCTGTTACAACTTGGACAACATTTTGAGGCCCCACCGCCTCAATAGATTCTATGAGGATGTTGGCAATGAATTGGGCATCCTTCACTTGCACTCACAATCAATAGCCCTAAGAAACATTGCCCCTTTAGGACACACTGCAACCACATTGATCAATGGCCTATTTGCTGTATCTTTCCATCCGTCAGAAACGATGGACACCCCTGTTTTGAGCCATTGATTCTTGATGGGTAACAATGCGTCTTCAACTTTTTTTCTTTCTTTTGACAATAAGGTGGTGCACACCTTTTCATACCCACAGGCTAATGTACCTTGAGGGCTTCATTAATACATCTCACCATATCTTGCCAGTATGGTGATCTAACAACATTAAATGGGACACCACATGCATAAATAAAGCGTCCAACACTTTGGTTAGCTATGTCCCTGCTTTCATTCTGGAATGCCCTTTCCAATGGGCCTACATCTTTTGTTCTTTTGCGAGAAAGAGGTGAATCCTCTTCCCCTCCAGTTGCAATAGGTGTAGACAAAAATGGGTGATCTGGGGCCACAACATCAACAGAAGGAGAAACAGGTGGCTTGCTAATGGTATGTGATCTTCCTTTTCTTGCCATAGGATGATTGGATTTTAATGCCATTGTTGCATCTGCTTCCTCTTGCTCTTTGATGTATGCAAGGGTCTTTGCACGTGGCAACCCCTTTCCATCCAACCCTCCACATGTTTTGATTCCGTGGCCAATAGCCCCACACAAATGGGCTTTCACCCGACTGTAGGAGCTCTTAAATTGCATATTACATTGTGAGCAAACCCAAACAAAACCCCCTCCACCTGGTAATTGTTCTAGTTGTTTGACATGCCTCCAAAGGGGGAGGATGGATCATTTTTGTGAAGGAGACCTTTACTACTTTGACCCACAGAACTAGAACTCGCAGCCATTTTAAGTTTTTAACTGCACAATGCATTTAAAAAAATGAAAACAAATTTAGTCTTGAGAAAATGTTGGAAGTTTAAAATTTAAATTTAAATGAAATCAAATGTAGAAAAATGAAGCTTAAAAGTTAAAACAATAACAAAAAACAAACCAAAAAAACAACTAAAAAATAATAAAATATTAAATACAACTAACAAACTAAAACACTCTAAAAAAATCACAAAATACTTACCTCAATACACCCAACACCAATAATACAAGCTCCTTGAACTCCTTGTCACTATTAAAAAGCGCGTTAAAACAGGTTCGGCGGGAAAAGTGCGGCACATACATGTATGGTTCCTTCAAATTTTCCTAGTATAAAAAAGAGATTGGAAAAATCAACAAAGAACGGCATTTTAAAACATAAGTGATGCAAAAGCAGAAACATAAGTGAATCGAAGGAGAAAGTATTCTATGAAACTCTTATGAAAGAGAACAAGAAGTAAAGGGAAAAGATTAAAATATAAAAAGGGAAACACTACAAGGCCTAATACGAGGAAAGGCTAAACAACCTACCTCTTCAAGGTAGGTGGGAAGAGGTTAAATAGTGGACCTTTAATATTCACTTACGTACAAAGTGCTTACAAGAATACCCTTCGTCAGGACTAGGAAACTCTTGCAGATAACATGGTCACCCGGTAAGCATGGAGTTAAATTTAAGTCCCGAGACTTAGCCAGTTTATAATAAAAAATAAAAAAATGAGATATACCATGAAATTGGAGATGATAGTTGATTAAAACCCAACGAAATAGATATCTCTCCAACCATTCATATTCTATCTGAAGGAGGAGAATGAGAGAAGCTAGTAATTATGTTAAGGCATGAAATAGCATCAAAGTATCTTGATTCTTAACAATATTTAGGTTTTTTTTTGAGATAGCACTTTGCACTCATAAAGCGGTCTAGTAAAACCCTTAACTTAATCATAAGGCTATTGAGAATTTCAAAATCAGACGATTAATGACCGGTTATATATTAGGAGAGATAGGGATAATGCAATGTTTCTAGTGTCATATTTTGACAGATGTTGGTGTGATGGATTAATGATTCTCAAAACAATTATTGGGACTTCAACTTTTTCTTGAAATATTTATACACAAGTTGTACAAAGACGTTGAAATTGAATTTATCTAATTTCTTTTGAATTTATCAGGGTAAAAATGTTTTCGTATAATGTTGCAAATCTCATTATTGAATTCATCTTTCAAGGGAATGAAAAATGAAGTCAAATTCATTCCTTATTCTTCCCTAAATATTGTGAAATTGAATAATATTCTTTTGAATTCATTTGCATAATGATTTTGTCCAACGTTTTAGATTCCACTACTAAATCTATCTTTAGAAAAGAAGGAAGCCTATTTTTCATTCCTGTTTTCTTAATGATGGATTCAATAATAGAATCCAAACATCGAAGAAAAATATTGTTACAAAGAAGAATCCAAAAGATTATCATTCATTATCACGCTTCAAAGAAGCCAAACTTAAAACTACAATTTTGAAATTGTTTTAACTACTTTAAGGAGAATATGTAGGAGCAACCTTTATATATATTTATGTTAAAAAAAAATTGAAATATTTTCACATGAACTATACAAATATTTTGAAATGTTTACAAAGTAAGAAGTTTATATGTATTCATGCAATAAAAAGAAATTTCTAAGAAAGTTATTTTCTATTATCCAAAGTGATAAAATCTAATTGCAATTGAACTAATAAGATATGGTTCCTTACTAACTATTGTGAAGAGAAAAACCAACCTAGTGGATCCATGGTTGACGAGAATTCCTTCCTATTACTGTATTTTCGAAATTGGTATAAAAAATATTTGTTTTTTATTTTCTTAATAAACGTATCAGCCTACAAGGATCAACCACAAAGAAAGTGGATTTTTTAAGAAAAAAAATGAATTGACTAACTGCTCTGATTTTAATCAACAGTTACCCAAATCCTTTGATAAAAAAATATGTTTTCACCTCTTGACTGCCATGGTGTTTGTGGCTTGCTTGTTTTTTCAGACATATTTTGATCAGATGAATCATTGATTGATATAAAATGAGGTTCAGCATTTAGAAATATAATAACTAGACTAGAAGAATACAACTGAAAACTAATTCCAGCATTTGTAAGTTAACCTAACATTCTGTTTTTGGGAATTCGTTTTGAGTTTTCCATGCTCACACTTTGGGCTGCAGTCCCATTGACCTACTTTTGTGATCATTCAGTGTTCATTAATATATTTATCTTATCTTATCTTATCTTAACCTTTATACTGCTCGAATCCTCTGGAGTTCAGGGGAAAAATTCTAGGAGAACAAAAAATCAAACTCAATGTAAATGCCATGCCTTCAATGTCGTGGAGAATTGAGGTCAACTAATTCAAATCACCAACTACATGAAAACAAACATTATCTGTTAAAACATTATCATATTAAATTATCTATATCTGGCAGTATATATAAGCCAGATGAATCATTGGTTAATTAAAATAAGTTTCAGAAATTGAAAAATATAATACCTAAACTAGTAGTATACAATTGGTATCTAAAGAGACCAATCCCACCATTTTCCAAGTTAGACATTCAGCGATAGATATCTTAACCTGTATACTTATAGAATTCTCAGGAGTTCAGGGAGGAAAATCCTAGGAGAACAAAAAATCAGATACAATGTAACCTTCCCTGAATCTGAGTTGATATTTCTAGTCAATCTCAGGCAGCATTTCATGCCCTCACGGTTGCGGAGAATTGATATCAAGTAATTCAAATCACCAACTACCTGAAAAGATATATTATTTGTTAAAAACATTACCATGTTAAACAATTTATATCAAGCAGCATATATTGATTGAGCATTGGGATCTACTAATTCAAATCACCAACTACATTATAAGAAACTTTATCTGTTAATTACATTATCGTGTTAGATTATTTATACTTCACAGTATATATAAGCAAGGGAGTGAATCTCATATATTGACCGAGTAGTGCAGGAAGCCTCATGCAGTATGCCACTCCATTCATAGTTGAATAAATCAAGCTATTTTCACTAGGCATTTGGAAGTGTCCCCAATTCTAAATACCCTTTCCACAAGAGAACATGCTTGAAATCCTGCAAAACAAATGAATTTATCG
The DNA here is from genome assembly GCA_018340775.1 of Taxus wallichiana var. yunnanensis. Lineage (NCBI taxonomy): Eukaryota > Viridiplantae > Streptophyta > Pinopsida > Cupressales > Taxaceae > Taxus > Taxus wallichiana. Next base: position 160,669,323 of record CM031240.1, on the reverse strand, counting down.
TTCCCTGCAGTATTCCTTCTACAAATGCATTAAATACAACAATAGAAACAATCCAAAAGGAAAAAGGAATCCATAATACCTTGGAGACAATTGCAGTTATCATAGAGCTTGAGTCCCCCTGGTGTAGCATCTATTGGCCCACTACACATGATTTGAGAGATAAATTTGATTATGAATAGATACTTTTTTATTTCAAACCTTGGGCATATCCCTAAGAATGACATACTTGAAGCACTAACAATCACAAGAAATCAATCTATCATTCCTTCCAATAAACTAATGTTATGGTTGAACCAATATAAAGAACAAAATATCATCTGCAGAGACAGCCCATTAGCTGTTTCAACTACAGGTTGAAAAAGAATTAAACACTAGGATACAATGAACGCTAAGTCTATTTTATTAACGTCATAATTAAGAAAATGTGGTCAGGGGGACAAAGACATTATAATGTAATATAAATGCCGATAGTGGTGTGTTTGGACATGACAAGGGAAAAATATATGAAATTAAAAACACAGGTCTTAATTCATAATAAATTTCTATTCCAAGACAATTTAATAGAAAATTGATTAAGACACAAAAACAGAGTAGGGTCTGTTACAGTGAAAAGGAAATAATATTGCACACGATTTTTAAAAATAAAATAAAAGGAACTCATCATAGGTAAAAAATCATAAATTTCTTGTTGATAAGGCAGATAACAAGGTGATAACAAAAGTTCTTCAATGATATGAAAGATAACTAAGTCAAATGAAAAAAAGTTGCCATGTATGCCAACATACCAGGACTGATCGACTCCTGTTGCACTATTTTCTGCTCTTGACTCTACTATACCTAGATAATTGCGAAGTCCATCTGTTGTGCCTGGTGCAAAACCATCCTGCAACATGCAAACCTTGAAGGCTTGATTTTATTTAGATATGAAACATAATTTGTAAATTGCAATAGCAGTTTAATTTCTTCAAATTTGTACAAAGATTGGTATGATTCAAGTATAAGGGGAAAAGCAAACATAAAAATGTATTCATTTGAGGTTTCATGATCTGAGGAAGACATTTGGGTACTTAGAATCTTCAACCAGTTATGCTAATCCAAACATAAGAGAGTGTGTTAAACGAATAAAGTTGTCCTAGTTATAGTTAAAGATTCGCAGAATGTGAATCAATCTTAGTTGGTCGGTCAAACATTGGGGAAGCAAAGCAAACATACAAATGTGTCTAGAGTCTTGAGGTTTCATGATCTAAGCAAGGCTTTTTGCTGCTTAGAATCTTCAACCAGTTATGCTAAACCAAACACAAGAGAGTGCGTTTTTTTGCTGCTTAGAATCTTCAATCAGTTATACTAAACCAATTACAAGAGAGTGTGCTAAATGACTAAAGTCGTCTGATTTAATGTTAATGATTCACACAATGTGGGAATCCAACCTTAGTTGACAGACTATTAGATATCAGAAAAATTTCCATACCTCCAATGCCAAATCATTATCAATTCTCTTCCACTAGTAGCTAGATTCTATCACACGGAACGTCCTCCCACATTCATTGTTTACTATATCGCTCTTCAGAAAACAGAATGCATGGAACCATATAGAATTTAAAAAAAAAAACTTAAATACAGTGAATCTCCCTCTTACCCTTCCAAAATGGAATGGGACACGATTTCTCACACTTCATACTCGGTTAGTTTACATAGAGAAACTAATTTAATTGTTTTCACATTTAGTAGTGTTGAGATCATCCTGAATTTATTTTCATAGAAAACTTGGGTGGTAAATAGTAGTATTGAGCTCATCCTAAACAAGAAGAGTGGGGGGCTCACAAAACATATTTTTAATTTATGCAAACATCATAATCCAATAAGCCAAATGTAAATGAGGTACATAAATTGAATATGCTGAACAAAATTTCAAAAGGAATAGGTGTTTTCAAGCTACAAAGATCAAGGGGCCAATATAGCACACTAAATTTCAAGTGTTTGTATTATACAAGTTCCATAGTAGATGTCAAATGGTTTTGTCTACGTTTGCATTGAGGTATGAAATAATACAAGTTCTGTGCTCTCTCCTAAGTTTCCTTTTAAGGAGCTATGAAATAGTACTCAAGGTTGACTGTTTATCACACTAATTGAGAGGCTACTAATTAGGTAATGTGAAACGTAGAAGCAAGTGAGAACTCAAAACTGTAAATTCAAGCAATTAATATACTCTTAGAGAAAATTGTTCCTAATCTCTTCCATTCGGTAAGTACTTAGAATATAGAATATCATTTGTTGAACTTTCAAATGGATTCAAATAAATGTCACTAGTAGCTATGCTATGAAAACCGATAGTAAGGATGTTATATCCGTAACTAATAAGAAGAATGTTATGGGTCAAACATAGGTACAATGAGAAGTGCTCAAATAGTCACAAAAAGTTAGCTCAAGATATTTCCATAAGTTCTTTTGTACCTTGCAGACAAAAACAAAGGACAACTTTCTCGATCGTAAAAATTTGAAGGGGTTGCAAAAGTTTCATCTGAATGTTGGAAAGATACAGCCCTGAAATCATATTTTGAAGTAAATCAAAGCTAAAAGAACAGAACATAAAATGAGTGAAATGAAAGAAAAATGTACTCAAAGATACAGCCCTGCAATCATATTTTGAAGCAAATCAAAGCTAAAAGAACAGCACATAAAATTAGTGAAATGAAAGAAAAATGTACTCAAAGATACAGCCCTGCAATCATATTTTGAAGCAAATCAAAACTAAAAGATCATCACATAGAATGAATGAAATTAAAGAAAAATGTACTCAAAATTGTAATGTCTTAGGCTCAACAAGTTCAAATAAAAACTAAAACTAAAAGAACATGACATAGAATGAATGAAATTAAAGAAAAATGTACTAAAAAATGTAATGTCTTAGGCTCAACAAGTTCAAATAGTGCATAATGCAAACCGCTAACATTCACCAATTGGCTATTCTATCAACATTTTGCAAAAAATAATAACAATGTGAAAAGGAGGATTTCCTAAATCTAAACTTTGAAAAAATCACCATCATTGTGTATAAAGACTATGAAATTATCTTTAAACTATCTCCCAACCCAAAAAATTTAAAATCGAACAACGTTTAGAAACTTTTAAAAGTCTTATGGTTCCTTCAAAATTTCCCTATCAACTAAAACAGCAATTTAGTGAGAAGGAAGATGGTAACAGGGCAGAATTATATGAGACACAAGCAGAGGAATTGAAGGGGAGGTACTCTATGAGTCTATTATGAAAGAGAACACGAAATAAGGGGAAAAATAAAATGTAGAAAGGGAAGCACTGCATGGTCTAATACCAGAAAAGGCTAAACACAGGTATGGCCTGCCCTCTTCAATGTGTCTGGGGCATAAGTACGAAGTGATTGTGAGAATTCAATACAAGCTAATCGACATGCACCTTTAGCATACAACATGGTTGCAAAGAAATCTGAAATAAAATATAAGCCCTAATACTTGCCACCTAAAAATAAAAAATAACTAAATGATTTTAGTTTTGAAGTAGCCTTGAGATGGAGGTAAAAAGAATATTTAAAGATTATGAAGAAAGAGATTCTAAGACTCCAAACTCCACGGATTAACAAAACAAATTCAATAGGATCACCAATATATCAAGAATGAAGCATCAAATAAAATATCTCAACAGATATCTCAAAGGTAAATGCAAAATATAAAGCTGCGTAGGTATGACCAGATTCACATAGAAATTGAACACAATAATCTCTGTATATTATTCCACACATCTTTGAATATTATTGCCCATATATATAGGATGGAATAATCTTAAATATAAGGAGAAGTAAAACAGAGTTTGTTTAGCAACACTCCTAAAATTTCCTATCTAAGTGAGTTTGGTTTAACAACCAAATCTCACACATAACAATATTTTAAACAACTCACCCATATACTAGCTCACAAATAATATTATGCTAACCCATAATGTGAACACTAGAATATTAATTCCTAACAAAAGCATATAAATCAAAACATAGTAAATTTCAAAATAAAATATGTCACTGAGTGCTCTGATTAGTTAAAGAGTCATACACAATATCCTCTATCAGTAATCAAATAAATTCCCTAGAAAAGAGATTCCAAGTGTATAGATTCCAGAACATACCATGAAATTGAAATGAAAATCATCAGAGTTGAGTAGCACCCAATGAAATAGATCTCTCCTACCATCCATCTCCTATCTGAGAGAGCAGAGAAGCGAGTAATTCTGTCTAGGATCCCTGGTGTAAAGTAATACTAGGATGGACTGCAACTTACTCGTGAGGAGCGGCTTGTTTTTATGTATGAGATAAAGGGAAAGAGGTCGCATCCAATTATCTTCATTCTTAACAATATCTAGGCTGTTATTTTGAAATAGGACTACACCCATCAATTGGTCTAGTAAAAAGAATCGCATGTAGCTTCCTCTATAATTTTGAAATCAAACAATTGATGACCTATCTATATTAGGAGAGGTAGGGATTATGAAATTTTACACTATCATACCTTGACAAATGTTGCATCTGATGGCAGTGGATCAGGGACCTCTGAGTGGGTGGTAAAATTAATCCCTCCTGCATATTTGCTGTGATAGGTGCTAAGCATTCTTTAATGCTCAGAACAAATATCTGTTACTCATCTTCTTTTTGAAATATTTTTAATTGAGTTACACAAATATTTTGAAATTGAATAATATTCTACTTAATTCACTTGCGTAAAAATGTGTTTGTCCAATGTTTTGGATTCCAAGTTACCAGGTTCATCCTTCATTGCAAGGATGGGCCTGGTGAATTAGGAATCCACAAAATTGGGCAAAAACATTTTAATATAAATGAATACAAAACAAAAGAATATTATTCAATATTCCATTTCAAAGAAACCAAGCCAGTGAGTGATTGATATATTTTTATGCACTCAAAAAACATAAAATATGTGCAGACCAACCAGACAAGGCTTTTGAAATTGTTTACTAGTCAGTAATTTATATATATTTATACAATAAAAACAAATTTATAAGCAAGCTAGCCATTTCCATATTATCCAGAGTGATAAGATCTGATTGCAATTGAACTAAGATATGGATCCTTACAAAATATTGTGAAGGAAAAAAATACATTATGCAACTAACCTAGTGGATCCATGGAGGGGGCAATCCAAAATTTGCACAGCAAGCTCTGATCTAAAATTTTAGGAGTGCGTTTCCATTAAAAATGGTTCCATGGCTGATAAAAATTCCTGCCACAAGGAGACTGGATTGTTAAGAAAAACAATCAAATAGGTTGACTAACTTCCCTGATTTCAATCAATAGTTAACCAAATCCTTTAATAAAAATTATGTTTCTACCTCTGACAGGCATGGTGTTTTGGGGCTTGCTTTTTTTTCCATATATATACATTTTAAAATGAATCTACTCGAGTGAATCGTGGGTCAATATAAAAAGAGTTTCAGCAATTGAAAAATATGATAATTAGATTAGGCGCATACAACTGTTATCTAAGACTAATTCCACCATTTATCAAAATAACAGACATTCAGCGGTAGGTAACTTACCGTCTGTAGTGCTAGAATCCTCTGGAGTTTAGGGGGAACCGGAAAATAGTAGGAGAACAAATAATCATATTCAATGTAACCTTCCTCGAATCTGAGTTGATCTTTCAAGTCAATCTCAGGGAGCACGTCATGTCCTCATGTTTGCAGAGATTCCAGATCAACTCAATCAAATCACCTACTACATGAGGGAAAAAACAAAGATACCAATCTCCAAATGAAATTCTCAAGTAGGCCGCCATTAATCAAGTACAGATCAATTATCTTATCAGCTAAACACATTATCATATTAAACTGTCTAATAGCTAGCAGCATAGGTCAAGGGAGGGAACCTCTCACTCGGTATTCTTGGCAATGTCTTCATTTCTAGATCAAACCCCTTCTCCCATGCCTGAAATCCTGCATAACAAATGAATTTATGTTCCCTGCATGCGTTCCTCATACAAATACAAGAACAACAGAGTCAACTCAAAAAGGGAAAAGAAGTTGAAATACCTTGGAGATTATTGCAGTAATTATCCTCTTTTCTTACCAAAATCACCAGAACAGATCAATGAGCTCGACCCATTAACCCACTCCTTCGCCCCACTACACACATGATTTTAGAGATAAATGAATGTATCTATATATTTCCTATTTCAGATCTTAAGCATATCCCTAAGAATGACATACTTGGAGCACCCTGCACCTCAAAAATACCAAGAAATCAATCTGCATTATTCCTTCTAAAATTGTAATGTTATGGTAGAATCAATAAAAGAACATAATATCATTTGCAGAGACAATTCATAAACCTAGATTCATCTAGAAGTGAGAAAAAAATTAACACTACATGATAAAATGAACACCAAACCAAAGAATTTGCAGTTTATAAAATGAATACCAAATCACAGAATTTACAGATAATAAAATGAACACTAAAGAGAACCTGCAGATGAATTACATACCCAGAAACAAATATGAACTGCGATGAAAACCTAAATTAAAATGATTTAGAAAGAATTTATAAGGCGCGGATCCGTTGCTAGCTGACCATTGGAGTGATCAACGGACAGCAAAGTATAACCGTTGAAGATGGACGGTTAGAATTTAAAATTATTAGATGTATTTGCCAAGGAAGTGAAGAGAGGATCGCAAGGAGAAAAATATTTGGTTCCGTAATTTTGAATGTGAATCAAAGGGGAAAAAGACAGACATTTTGTGTACATATTTTTAAGGTCTATGATGTGCATATGCACGAATGAGCCCTCCACATATAAGAGTAGTGAACACACTTTAATTTGGTATGAGAGTGTGTTTTTAGTGTTTGATTTTTAATTTGTTTTTATGTTTTTGACACTTTTAATGTTATATTTATTTATTTTAATTGAATTTTTTCTACCATGTTCTGTCTTATTCTTCTTTTTTATCCTCTAGTTTCTCTCTCTCACAAGTTTCTCTATCCCCTCTGATTACCTACTACTTCTGAACTTTTTGTCAAAATTATACTTGTATGGTTGAGGCTCTTGCTTTTATAGGCCATTTTGACATTAGTTTGCATGTCCCTTAGGGGTTTGTATCTCTTTTATCAACCATTCCTACCCATTGTGCCAACTTGCATGAGAATAGGGTCATAATTGAATTTAAGAAGTCTATCAATATGTGAGTGCATTTAGGACAATGAGATAATGAATGAATGATTTGCACAAGAGTGATATGGAAGACGTAAAAGCAAAGAATTTATTGATTTCAATAGCATTTTTTTGTCGAAAGCAAGATTAATTCAAGTTTTTGGAGAACATTCTATATGTATTACATGATGTATCCATTTGAAAGAATAAGGGTTCAAACACTTATATGTACACCAGATTTCCAATTGACTTACATCTAGCAATGATTGCACCAAATTGTTCAAAATCTGAAGGCCCTAATAACAATGAAGGGATAACATAGGCCCCATTAACACCCTATATTTTTTATTCAGTAAGGTTTTTGGCTATATTAGGGTTTGGAGGAACAAGACTACTTTCCTAATGACTTGCAACAAATTCTGGAAAAGAGTGAGGTGTGTAGAGCCTAGAAAAAATATGATATTTTTCATTGTGATTTCACAATTACGAGAATGAGCCGAAACTATACTTCTACGATTCTCACTAAGCCAATATCGTAAGTATACACTTGTGGATGAGGTGGTTGAATTTCACTATTTTTTCAAGGTTTGTTTTGCCTTGTTGTCTAGACATACATCTTATATTGCTTGTTGCTTACGCATGTCTCTGCATTGGTGGAGAAATGAGTATTTTTCTAGAAACCCTAATTCTCTAGTCTTTTAAGTATTTTAATTATTTTAAGTATTTCCATTTTATTCTATATGCTCTTATGTCCTAGAAATTACACTATTTATACAATTATGTATGATTGCTTAATTATTCCTAGATCGTGGTTAGTGTAGGCCATTACTTAGTACAAACCAATTTCCACGTCTACACTTTGGTGAACCCACTCTTATATCGGACACCTGATCATATGGGTTTCCCTCGTGTTGAGCCTATTCTTTAATCTAATATCTAGCATTTAGGGCTTTCCTTTTTGGTGAACCCATGCTTATATTGAGCATCCAATTATAAGATTTCATACTTGTTGGAACTCACGTTGCTTGAAACATTCTAGTGTTTTAGCTTTTTCCTCTTAGTAATAGACTTGATTTTCCTAGGGTTTGTTTCAATTTTTCCCAATCTTTTAGCCCTAACTACTGTGTGTAATATTGGTTGCATATTGATATCTACATGTTATATATTTTATGACATTCATATTGATGAGATCCAAGACTTCAACTAGACAATGTGCTAGGTTAAAGATCAATCCAATTGATCATGTTGAAATTCCTTCAAATGGTTCATCCTAGAGTTTTCCCAAAAAGTAAATGGCGAATCTTAGTGAGTCTCATGTCGATTTTGAAATTCTTCCAATCTCAACTATTAATACTCCTATGAAAGATAATGCTTTGAATGGTCTTCAAGTTCATATTGAAGGTCAAAACTTGGTATTAAAGGAAATATGTTATTTTATATGATAAAGCTAGAATCCTAGGCTTAGTTGACATCAAAAAACATATTTTTAAAAATCCTAATAAAATAGTTGACATATTGAGTGTACTACTAGAATTCCAATCCCAAACTTAGGGTCAAGAAACTACCAATGGAATTGTTACTTGAGCTAAGACCTATAAGGTGAACAGTGGATATTTGAATGCTAGTAATGATCAAGCACCTAACATAACACCACATTTACCTTATCAAATGTTTCTCATATTTATTCTAGCTTTACTCCTCCCCATGCTTCCCTAATGCTCATGTTTATCTTTCTTCTTCACCTTCTTTGGTTTCAAATGATTATGTTGTTTCTCAATGTTTTCAAAATTCCTCCACTTGCTTCTCATATTCCTTCTATTAATTTGAATCCTCCCAATGCCTCCTTTCATAATGTTTCTATTCCAGCATATTGTGCACTACTACTACTCTTCCTTCAATATACATGAACGCCATGATGGAAAGTATGTGTCAATTAAAAAAACAAATTAAGATGTTATCCCAAGGTTCTCAAAATCCACACAATAGGATCATTTCTAATGATATATACAACACCCTTTGGCCTATGATGTGTTTTATCACCCTTTCCTAGTAGGTTTTGTTACTCCAAAGTTTGAATTATAATTGATGGGAAATGAGATCCATCTCACCATCTTACATCATTTTATGTCTCTTGTTTAGATTTTTCACATGATGATCAATTATTGACCAAGTTATTTCCTTGAAGTTTGAAGTATAGTGCTTTTGATTGGTTTATGTTTTACCTTGTGGTCGTAGATGCTATTACCATATTATTTGACTAGTTCCTTTCACTTTTTTTTATCAACATTTGCATGAAGGCTACCTTTACATAGATTTCTTAATTAAGACAAGGTGCAAAAGAAACTAGTTTCCTAAAAGTGAACTTATAAGCTTATTTTCTCAAACCTTGATTACACTTATTAAAGACAATATAGTGTTCAACACTTACCAAAATTTTGACTAACTTTGTCACAATATTAAAATGTATATGTCAATATTTTATAGGACAACATGTTAAAATAGGGGTTCAATGCCCCAACCTATAGTGGAAAAAAATTCAATCAAAGGTAAAATTCAAGGTCAAAACAAGTGATAATACTTTCTAACTTAAATCCGAGCCGACGAGTGTGGTAAATGCAATAGAACAACTAAACAACAACAAAAAAATCAATCATAATAATGAAAACATATATAATTTAAAGGTTAAGTGAGAGTCCTTAGAAGGTGCTATAATATTTTCTTGAATGTAACTCGGTTAATATACCTCCTATTCGAAACTTGGAAACATCAAGTTTTTCCTTAAGAGCTATGACATTAATGTGTACTTTTATTATCGAATATTATTGGGACATTCTTCCAACATGATGCAGGAGCATCAAGAGCCAAATGTCCTAAGGTCATATGAGACCATCTAAATATGTTTGCTCAGGTGTATGTGAGTGGTTTTACATTAGTAGGTGAATGTCAATTTGAATGTATTGTAGATGAAAAGGTGAAATTGGAGTATATGAAAGAGTCAAAAGGGTGGCATTAGTTGTTTTCAAAGCCTAATAAGGCATATTGTTGTGTTATTGAGATATAATAGGGATGTGGACGAATTTAGGATGCTTTTTGGAACAATTCTAAGATAGATTGGGTTGTTGAGCTCATCTAGGAGCTAAGATAGGTGCTTTAGTGAGTTGAGTAAGGAAGAAAACAATACTATTTTCAAGTATTAGTCATGTTTCAGTCCTAGAAGACGTCAATAAGAGAATGTAAGGAGAGAGATCATGATGTAAAAAAAAATTCTAAGCATAATAAGGATGTTGAGGTGATGTTACAGGTTTGAAATGGGTAATTGTGTTCATTTTGTTAATACTTTATGGACTAGTTATATACTGCCCTGATCATAACCGAGACTCCAAACTTGACAGTCTTCTCTAAATGGATTGTGTGACATCTGTGAATGCATGGATAGTTAGGGTAGGATGAGGTAAGCATTATCAAATTTTATAACTCTTGAAACCTTAGAATATTCCCTAAGCTCAAATCTTGTGCTCTCGGGCCCTAACTATGGCATTCCATATCTTAAATTCTAACCATCAGAAAAAAGTTAAATTCAAGGATCATTTCATGTTTTTGTGAGAGCTAAAGGTGTGTGAAATCTCAGGTCCCTAGCTCACATGTGTAAGATAGATTCATGGATATTTGTAACCTATGTTGTTACATTCATGCACAAGGGAGAAATTGAGATGCATGGAAGGCTAAACTTGTAGTTAGGGCCTGAAATTTTGTATACACCATACTAGGTGTATTCCCGAGGTGAATCAATAAAATTATAGGTGAGTGTATAGTTAAAAGTGTGCATGTTATGATAGGATGCCTAAAGAGACATAATTATCACAAGGGATCTAAAAGGACGTATGATTTCTAAGAAAGCAACAAGGTATGAATCTTAGATATGTTTTAGTAGCCCATAAAGGGTATTTGAATCATCCTTGAAATTGTGAGATTGTTTGATAAAGATTTGATTTATAGCCGGATTTGCATGGTTGAAGGGCTACAAGGACATCAAGGCCCAAGTGAAGACATAGTTTGAATTACAAGTATGGAACTAGATAGGGAGTATAAAAACCTTGAGTCAAGTATGATGAAGGGTTTTAGGAGAGTTGGGATTGATTCATAGACCTATGTGATGGTTTGAGCCTAGGGAACATAGGCCTACCTAGGTTTAGTCATACACGAGTAAGGGAATAGAGGTACAATGGTTGTGTAAGGATGAAATGTGTGTGTGGAATGGCTTAAAAAGGACAGGAAAAGTGTAATTAGAGGATGATGGAGGTGTAAGAATATGGAGCTGTGGTGAATGACTAGGTAAGACCATCTTATTGTTGGCTTTTCATATGAATACAAATACTAACATGAGCATGTATAAGGAGCAATGTACCACAAGTTCTTGTGAGCATAGAAATGATGACATGGAACTAGTAAAGATGATCCTTAGGTGCAAGGGAGGTGTGAGTAAGCATTGAAAAGCTTGGAACTCATTGAGGAGAGAAGGGCATACTAGGAGGTAAGTGAACATTGAAGAGGAATATATATTGAAGTAAATAAGAATCCTGCACCAATTTGGTATAAGAGCATAACTTTGTTAAAAATAAATTTATCGTAGAGATTTGAGGTATTAAAAGTTGATTGAAGAGTGTGTGCAGTTGATTGTGTCAGCATGGCAAAAGTGGAAAAACCATCATTGTAAGGTATCATGAATTTGATCTAGGAAGGAGTGATGAGGAAGATGGATAACATGATGAATGAAATCAAGTGATCTAGGCACAAGGATGAAAAAATGGAAGTAGTGTATTCAGGTATGGAACGGACAATTGATAAAGGAAATGATCGAAGCATATAGTGTCATTATTGGTAAGAAGAATCCTTCTACATCAATAAGCTAAACCTCATGAGACATCATGCAGGAGAAGCCTCTTCGGGACTAGGTGCAAAACAAGAGGTAAGTGTTGTAATGCCATTATAGACAATAAAAGCACTAATAATATTATGTCTAATGAAATGGTTAGTGTTAGTGTAGAATCACAACACCCCTGAATGTCTACAACCAAATGGGTTGAGACTCTCAGTGTGATTGCACAACATGGAGCATCTCTCAAAGTGTGGGACCTTGCGAGTTGAGAGAGCTCTCCAGATTAAGGTCGGTTCCTATTCCTTTGTTTAGGTGCACACAAATAAATTGCAAAGGATCTACTCTAAACCTACTCTATCTTACCAAAGAGACAGGGGTGAGAAGATGCAAAAATAAACCTAAGCTAACGAGGTGATACACCAAAGGAATGTTAAACACTCATTTTGAAAGCTAACATAGACCATAAAAATGTAATGCAAACGCCATGCACAGATAACCAAACTACAATGAGAGATAATAAGGGAACAATAAACACATGAGAGGGTCGAGAATCATCCACAGACATATATTATTGCTCCAAAAGTCGATACAGGCATTACAGTGGCCAAGAGGTAAAAATATTACATTACAACTTGAATGGGAGGTTTGTAGAACTCCACAAATTCACTTATAGACAAGGGAAGGAGGGAGAGTGCAAAACATAAATGTCCAACCTTTTACCATAAGCACGCCCATTCTTTTATAGATGCAACACAGGAGAAGGAGAGAGAGGCGGAAAACTTGATTTGAAACTCAACTACTGGCCATTAATGCTCCTAAAATCCACCCACAATCTGTCGAATCTACCACTCCATGTCTACTCGGCGCTTTGAAGAAAGAAGAATGATGGATCAAATCTAATTTGATCTAGTTATTGGAGTAATCAGATTGCGTATTAATGGCGTGAAGATGTTTTCCCATTTTCACCCACCTAACCTTGCCAAAATTAAAGTTTTAGGTTTCATGGCGTAGATGAGGTCGAGATCTTTCCAACGGTACCAATTTTGTCAAATTTTGGGCACTGGGTCGAAAGATATGTCCATTTGAATTGAGTCCATACAAAAATGGCAGAAACCAGTTAGCAGGATGGGTCTGCGGGCCCAAAATTCACTTTTTGCCAAAAAACCATCTTCGGGTCCACCGGGTTCATATTTTTCATTTGGGAAAGAAATCAATCCAAGGCCCGCTAGCTCGCATTCAATATAGGCCTGACACGTGGTTCCTTGGGCATTGGTGGAGGCATGACTCATTTTAATACTTTATGTCTCTTGGAAACGGAGCCAAAAAGTTAAAATTACTCCGGAGACCCGCCTCCCCACTTTGACTTGAAATATGGCCACGTGGAGGGTTGGCGCTCATTTGGGGACCGCTTTTGAATTTTGCTTTTAAGTTGCGTCGGGCTGACACGTGGTTCCTTCCACAACTTTGCTTTGTTCCGTTATGTTTTTTTACTAATTTCTTTGCTTGGCGGGGCCTTATATCTGACCAGGGACACATGGAGGCTTTGCACTTGTCTAAGGACCCACTTTTAGATCTATCTTTGAAGATGTGTCAGGATGACACGTGGAAGCCTTGCACTCCTTTGAGTCTCCACTTTGGGCTGTGCCTTTGAATGTGCATCGTTAAGACACATGGCGCCTTCTGCCTACACTTCATACTTAACCAATTTGGGCCCGCTTTCCATTTGACCTCTGTTGACCCTTGGCCACATGGAGAGTTGGCACAAGTTTTGAGTTTCCACCTTGGGCTCCCATCTTGGAATTGTGCCGAGTGACACGACACGTGGTGACCCGCGCTTGTTTGGACTTTTCAATAGCCGGCTCTATCTTTTTCGGTCCTAAGAAATGTGGACGCTCTGTGCTCGTATGAGTTTCACCTTTGCTTTAACCCTTGAAGGTGCGCCATTTGAACACGTGGAGGCTTCCACTGGTCCTCTAAACTTAATCGTTTTGGGCCCGAAATTCACCCTTTTGACTCTAGGACATGTGGAATCCTGATGCTTGTTTGAGTCTGCTTTTGAGTTTAATCTTTGGAGATGCGCCAATGAGGCACATGGAGGATTCCACTGATTCTTCCATACTTAGCCAATTTTGGGCTCATTCTGAATCATTCACAGAGCCCAAAGACTTCGATTTTTTCTCCATTTCTTCTCCTTACAACCTCTGGTTTTCTTTGACACTACTTGCCTCCTTCCCCAATCCTGTTGCTCCATTATAGAGCCTGCCTACAACCTGTTTATTGGATTTGAAATGTGGGCTCGTGTGACAGAGGCATCCCTTGGATTTTTTTCTTGCACGGGGCTGTGTTTGATTAATTTTTTCGGGGGAAATTGAGATAACAATTTGGCAACTCGCGGGGACGTCTTCTTGCTAGATGAAGAGATTAGTTGCCTTGTTGTATCCATTGGGCATGGAGTCATGGTTGGTGGCCTAGCGTTGGTCCTGTTCTTCTAGAAATGAACACTTTGAGACTTGATTTTAGTTGCTCTGTATTTGTTCTATTTAGAAAATGAGTAACTGTCATGGTAACTATGGCTCTCCCTGTTGCAAATGTGAAGGACCTGGCGCATTCACCTAGAGGCACGTTGAACTATATAACAACGCAAACCTAGAGCAACAAAACCTATGCCATAACACTTAGGGAAACAAAACCTATGCTACAACAAAATAATGTGCATATGCACTTAGGGGAAAATAAAAATCTATGCTAATATTTACAAGGGTGGAACCTTCCTTTTCAGTAGCAATGTTTGAGATGGATCCCATTTACTGGGATGTGCAATTCTTTGCCATCCAATTTAGCTAAGTTGGAAGGCATTGCTACTCTTGCACCTTGTGATCATGTAAGGGCCACTCCAAATGGCATCAAATTTGGAATGCTTTCTTGGATTTACCTAATCCACATCCCACTTCAGAACTAAGTCACCCTCTTAAAAGGTCATTGTTCTTACTTTCTTGTCAAAACTCTTCTTGATCAATGCTTGATCCTTTTCCATGCTCTGCATTGCATGCTCTCTTACTTCTCCTACTTCCATCAGCTTTGCATACCTAATTTCCATGGGTCCAAACTTGGCCAGTTCTAACTATTTCATGAGCTCCAGAGCAGAAAATATAATGATATGGGCAATATTGCCTCTTTTCCATATACAAGCTTGTATGGGGAGCTACCTGTGGATCTTTTGGATGTGATCCTATCAACCCATAGAGCTGATTTGAGCTTTGTATGCCAAGTTCTTTGATTTTCATCAAGAGTCCTTCTGATAATCCTTAATAGGTTCTTGTTTGTGGAATCTACTTGGCCATTACCTTGAGGGTAATAGTTTGATGAAGTGCTGAGGTACACACCATTCTTGAATGACCATTTAGTGATCCTTATACCAAGGAATGCCAATGCATTATCTGATATAATAGTGGTAGGGAATCCAAACCTGGTGGTTATTCCTTCATAGAAATCCAAGATGTTGGATTCATTTGCTTCTTTTAGTGCCACTGCCTCAGTCCACTTGGTGAAGTAGTCTGTTATTGTAAGTATCCACTTGTGGCCATGGATTTAGTTTGGTTTAATCACCCCAATAAAGTCTAGTCCCCATTGCATGAATGGCTGATCCACTGAAATTGGGCAAAGGGGCAGGGCTGCTAACTTCTCTTTTCCTGTGAAGAATGCACACTTATTACACTTCTTAACCCATGAATAGCAGTCCCTGAACACTATAGGCCAATAATAACCAGCTTTCATGATCTTGAGAGCTATTACTCAAGGGGCAAAGTGACCTCCTGCTTCTCCATCATGAAACTCATGTAACACTCTCTCAATTTGGCCTGTCCCAATGCACCTCAATAGAACACTATTGATATCCTTTTTGAACAAGACTCCGCCAACAAGCACATATGGGATGGCTTGTAGTTTGAAGTATCTCCTTTTTGCTTTGTTCCATTTTGGAGGGCACAAACATGTTTGAAGGTAATGCACTAAGGCTTGGGTCTAACATGGAATAGGTGCATCATTAGTGGTTGTTCTTAATTATTTTGTAGTAATAAGACAACCTCTTCTTCATCCACTAACTCAACTTGTTGCTTGGAAGTGAGCTATTCACACATAGACCCTTGCCATGAACTAGTTTGGTCACCTTGATCTCAATGTCATATTCCATTACTCGAGTGATCCAACCTGCTCTCTTCTCATTCAAGTCCTTGTTTAGAAGAAAATATTTGACACTAACATGAGATACTAGCAGTTGAATCTTATTGTTTGAGACCAAGTGTCTGAACTTCTTCAAGCTCCTAATAACAACAAGGACATGCTTCTCAATGAAAGAGTACTTTACCTCGTAGTCCTCCAAGCTTTGACTGAAAAGGCTATTGCTTGTTTTGAACCTTCCTTGTTGTCCTGGACCAAGATGGCTGAGATGGTGTCTAACCCTCCAAAAGCATACATCATGAAGTATTTTGAGAAGTATGGTTTAACAAGAGTTGGAGCCTATGATATAGTGAGCTTGATGGCATCAAAACTCTCTTTTCCTTCTGCTGTCCATTTAAATGCAAGACTCTTCTTTAACATCAATGTTAAAGGCTTCACAAGAGTGGAAAATCAGGTATAAACTTGTGAACAAAGTTTATCCTCCCCAAGAATCTTTGGAGAGACTTTTTATGTTGTGGCAATGGAAGTGTCTGGATGGCTTCAACTCTTTCAGATCAATTGCTAACCCTTATCTAGAGACAATTTGGCCCAAAATTTACCCTCATGTGCCAAGAATAAACATTTCTTTGGGTTTAAGGACACTCGAACCTTCTACATCTCTCGGAATACCATGGTGGGTTGTATTTGCAGTTACTCATTGAGATATTGTTTGAGGTGGAAGAGATGGTCTAATTTTTTTTTTTTTGAGAAAACATAGTGATATCATCTAGATACACCAGAACTATATTGTTAATCAAGCCTTTGAATGCCATGTCCATATCTTGCTGAAATGTTGCTCCAACATTTGATAGTCCAAATGGCATCTTCTTATAAGCATATGTGCCCCATTTAGTGGTGAAGGTTGTATTGAACTGATCCTCCTCTTTCACCATTATTTGGTTATAGCCTGAGTATCCATCTAGCAATGAAAACCTCTCAGAGCCAGCTACAACCTGTAGGATCTGTTCCATTGATGGAAGTGGGTAGTGATCTTTGAGTGATGCTCTATTTAGATCACGAAAGTCTACACACAACCTGATTTATCCACTTCTTTTCCTCATAGGCACCAAGTTTGCAACCCAACTTGAGTGCTTGATAGGGAAGATGATGTTGGCCTCAATAAGCTTATTCAACTCTTTTCTCATAAGAGGCTCTATGTGAGGGTTCACTAGCCTTTGCTTCTATCTGAAAGGCTTAGATCCTGGATCCAACTCAATTACGTGTTGTACCAACTTTGGGTCAAGCTTAATAAATATTTGTAGGTCCAGTGCAAAGAAATCTAGAACTCTTGACAAAGTTGAATAAACTTAGATTTTTCTTGTTGAGTGCTTACCTTGCCAATCTGCAACTTTTTGCCTTCTTCTATAAAAATGGGCTCTGAATCTTCACCCTTTACCCGAATATTCACCTTGTCCTTTCGGAATTGTTCATTTGGGTTGAAGATTGATTCCAAAGTGACAAGACCCTTTGGTAGTTTGTTGGTCCTCGCCTACACCACTTGGTCGCCATACTACCGCTCCAGTTTGTCTTGGCTTCGGAGGAGAACTCAACTTCTTCTTGTAGAAAGTGACAATCAATCATGGTCATTCTCAAAGACCTATTGAACAACAATATTGTCACACATGAAATAATATTATCATATTGTATTAGAAATTCATTATAATCAATACTAAGGCTAATAAATAGCCATGGAAATAGAAAACTGACCTCCTACAAACCAGGAAGTCACACAACCAAACAACCCGTTAATATCATTACGGGTATAACAAAAATATATTGTTGAAACAATATAACAAACCTATATTATTAATAATGAGTTACAATGTAACTCATATTAATAATATTACAATATATGCACTTATTAATAATGAGAGCACTATAATATTTTCCTTACATTCCCCCTTAGTGCAAACATGGGGAAAACACCATCTTCAACCAAGTAGCATGTCACTCCGTAGCCTGCACATGGTCTCGATCCTCAACACCAACTATGGGAACTACATCATCCAGGGACCGTTCAACCTATTAGATGAATACATGAATTGGGACCGTTCAACCAATTCACATCAACCATCAAATCAATCTGATCAAGAACACTTCCTGCAATAGTATCAATGGTACAAATCATTATCATCACAGGGGACACATAAGCACCGACCGCACACAGAACATGGATGCTTATTTTTCTTATTCATCGCACAAGACACAAAGATTTCGCTAAAGCGTTTATGCACTCTCGAGGTAGTGACGAACTCGAGGACGTTGATTGTCCTCCTGCCTCCGTTGCCTCCATCCTCCAATAAGATGCTACTAACTTAGTAAGATGTAAACATAAAGTACATCTGTTTCCATATTGAACTTATTATATATTCCCTCCTACAATGCGAAACACTTTATTTTGTCGGACGTCGGGTAACACCGAAAATGCATCCGTGAGGTAATTTTTTTATTTTTAGTTTTTAATCTTTTGACTCTTTTGACAATGAAATGGATGTGACAACAATAGAATTATGATTTTAAAGAGTGACTCAAAATAGACACATGAAAGACAATTAAAATGACAGTATAGACTTTGACTATGACTCTTTACACCATGATAACAAATAGACTTAACAAATGACTCCTTTAACACAAATTCAAGGTTTTAATAACGTACATTGTGAGGAAACAACTATAGACACTGATATTTAATAATGTACCATTGAAAAAATATAATACGGGTGAATGTCTTGACGTGGAAAAAATTAAATTGTACCAGACCATATGATGAGTGCTATGTGGAAGCTAAATGGTTGGGAGGTGTCGATGAGGTCGACGCACCTTCTGAGTGATGTTATTTTGATCTGATTTGATGCCGAATGCTAAGCCAAAAATGTGCTTTGAGATGAGTTAGGCTAAACCGCCAATATTTTAGCTGGTCTATACTCCAATATATACACCACGTGACAGATCAGATGCGTACACAGCCCTTTTAAACGAATACCTCAAACAAGGTAGACACTTGTTAAATGTAAAAGACTGCCGCCTTGTTGGATATTTCAATGCAGAGAAAGAAAATTGTGAGTCTGAAACCGAGAGACAAAGATGAGCAAATCTCGTTGAAATCTAACATACACGGTTTGTGTATAAGCTTCAAATTTGCACGCACAAAGGCAATGCTCTGTGTGAAAAGTGAAATGACTTTAACATGCAGAGATATAAAAGTCTGGGTAGAATCTTGGAAATACACTTTGCCATGAGCCCTTCTTGTCAGACTCTTATACAACTGCTCCACGTGATCCCTCCAAACAACTCATCAAATGTCAAGATCTTGATAAGTCTTTTCCTGCACTGAGCCTTTGCATGGAATCCACAGGCTTTGTGGTGTAATTGAGTGGTTTGGAGATGATCTAATGCTATAATTTTGACTACCCGAATATGTAGTAAACACTCAAACCTGTAATTCTGAATCCATTCCCTAATATTTGAATTTATTTTGATAATGAAAAAATAGCAAATCACAGTTGGAAACTAAAATGAGCCCACCCGAAGAGATAAATCAACACAGACTACATATGCGGAACCGTTAAAGCTGGTGGAAGTCATGCATGCATTCATCAATGCGAGATCTACAACCTTGGGAACAGAACCTCGAATCAATGCAAATTCTCCATATTTCAACTCATACAGATAAAATAAATAGTTAGATTCACAAAATGGTTGGTTGCAGGTGTTCTTGGCATCAGTAGAAAACGCACAAGAAGGCAGAATGCAGTGCTAATAACTAAATTCTAATTTTCATAGGTAATGAAACAACTAACAAAAATGGGAAACATAATATGGGGCTATAATGAATAGTAGTCACCCCTCAATACAATCTACTCTTCCATGACAGGACAGACAAAGTCACTCTGATACTAAATATTGGAACAACAATATTGTCACATAGGAACTAATATTATAATATTGTATTTGGCATTCATTACAATCAATACTAAGGCTAATAAATAGCCATGGAAATAGAAAAAATGACCTCCTACAAACCAGGAGTCACACAACCAAACAACCCGTTAATATCATTACAGGTATAACAAAAATATATTGTTGAAACAATATAACAAACCTATATTATTAATAATGAGTTACAATGTAACTCATATTAATAATATTACAATATATGCACTTATTAATAATGAGAGCACTATAATATTTTCCTTACAAGACCTACCAACTTGTGTTATTATCGTGGACAATCGGTCTTACAACCACTTTGATATGGGGCTAAGATTTATCACTCTTGATACTCTTTACAACATCAAATGTTTCCCCAATTGCTGCCAATTTGTGTGTTGCTTCATTCTTCTTCCTCGAGATGGAATTGATGCTTTGAATGCTTTGAAATCCTCGATGAGGTCCCATACCTAGTTCTTGTAGCTCTTTAATGCATCATTCTTGGAAATATTTTTTCCTTAGACTTGATTAGCAACTAGTTCACTGTCGCCAAACACTTGCAAGTTCTTGATACCCCTTTTCCTTGCCTAATGCAGTCCATGGACCAAAGCCTCATACTCTACCGTATTGTTTGAACAGGAAAATTGGAAACAAAAATTTGAGTAGTATTTCATACCTTGGGGGTAAACAAGCATAGCTCCTCCTCCGGATCCTTGTCTACTTCTCGAGCCATCAAAGAACAACTGCCATACCTCATTATCATCTCCGTGGTATGGATTAATGATGTCAAGAAGAGGATGATTCTCTTCATGCAAATAATAGACTCCTAGCTCAGATTCCTCCATCTCTTTATATGGGTCAAAAGCATGCCTCTTGTTTTCCCATTCGTCAAGGGTCAAGTCTGGGATACACCCAACCTTGGTATCTGCTTCACAAGTGCTTGGGAGATCCTCTCGATCAAAGGATGAACAATTGGAATTGATCGGGTTGGGTACATAAGGCTCAATATGATAATCTGCAATGAGCTCAAATCTGATTGTGGCCTTAGCTCCATACCTTGTTCTAAAGAGCATGTGTGACCAATCAACAGATGATAGCCCCCAATCTTAGCAGTGAAGTCTCTTGACAAACACAATGCAAAATGTGGTGGCAAGTCTATGACTGATACGTTCAACAACACAGTCACATTTGGGTAGGCGTGTAGAGTGAGGCTTAAATCTTTTATGACTCCAACAGTTTTCATTGTTGTCCCATCCAATTACACTACCCCCCTAGAGATGATTTTGTATTAAAGACCTAGCTGATCTGCTATTTGTTTTGGCATTACAGTTAGGCTACTTTCCCCAAATCAACCATGTAATTGTGTACCAATTTTTCCCAATGAATAGAATGGAGGGGATTCAGATTCTTACCTTGTTGTCCTCCATGGTTTCCCTCAGGCCGAACCGCATTGGTAAACACTTTCTCTTGCTTATTAGGGGGCTGATTTGAGCTTGACCAATTGGCCATAGCAGTCTGAAATAGATCTCTCTATCTTGGAATGGAAAATGACTCCCACATTGAAATATTCACATTTGTCTTCTTCATTTTTTCAATGATGTTAAATGAGCTATCCTTTTTCTGCCCCTTTCCTGGTACATTTTTTTCTTACACATGGGTTGTTACAACCAATGCTTGAGTGGGTTTGGAAGGTGGCTTGGAATGAATCTGCATATTGGGAGTTGCATTTTGAGTGCCAATACCTTGTGGAGTAATGTAGGGTTGAGGATTACCTGAGTTTGGTGATTGTCCCTCTCCAATATTCCTTTTCTTGGACCATGTATTGACAACTACACTTTGAGAAGGTGTTTGATTCATCCCACAGAAGTCTTCACCGCTAATTGACAAGCATAGTCTCACTTGAAGATGCTTCTTTTTGAGCTCCTTGCTACTGATTTTCTTCTTGTCTAGACTCTTGTGACACACTAATGGTCTATACCATCAAGGTATGGTTTAGTGCACCATTGAAACACATTGACTAGTTGTGAGGTTGATTACATGGGAAACACCAGTCATATTCTTTTGCCATACTATTTTGGGCTGGAACTAGGGCCCTTGATGTTGAATCTATGATGCCCATTTAAACAACGACTTGATACCAAAGAAACAACCTAGGGTTAGCTAGAAAAATTAGGGGATAATTTTTTTTTCTTTGAAGTGTCTACAACCAGTCAGTTGCAAGACATCACTTTTCACTAATGAGTTGGAACCAGACTAATGTACTACAACATATTTTTTCCTTCATTAACTAATATCAAGTTCACAAGGTTCAAACTTTAAGGTTAGATGCTCTAGTTAGGTTCAGGGAGTAATTTACCCCCATACCCACTCTCTAACAGGCTCAGAGTTTCAACAGAATTTTCTCATACTTAACACTTCAAAAATTTCCCTAAACCATTCCCAATGGATAGGAAATTTTCTCACCTTTCCGGTGATATAAAGAAGTCCTCCTAACTCCTTGCAGAACTCGAGATATGGGTGGGCGGAGTTCTTAGGTCAAATTTCCCCTAAAATGACATGTGTCAAGAGGTGGGGAAAACGCCTTGAACGGGTTGGCGGGCGGGTCACGAGGCAGCTTAGGAATTTTTCCCATTGTGCAAAGCTACAAGTATCAAAACATTACGTTGGGAAGACAGTATGGGACGGAGCAAGAGTAGGAGGAATTAGTGCTTTGCGCTTGAGGAGGAAAAATGGAATGAAAGGATGCACAGGTCCGCGCGCCCGCAGATGAAGAGGATCTCGAGGGGAAGGCAAAGTCAGTAGGTCTGTGGAGAGAATTTTAGAAATTTTCCAAAGGCTGAAACCAAAATAACAAAGGGTCCCCCTCGCTGCCACCCCAAGGTGCCACATGGCACCCTCTCATTGGTTATGGGCCGACGGGGCCAAAATGAATTTTTTTCCCAAAATTTTCAAAAGGTCAAGTTCAAAAAGGGAACCACGCCTCCACCATAGCCCCAAGAGGACACATGGTGCCCTCTAATTGGTCATGGATGGTGGAGGAAAAAGTGAAAATTTTCCCAAAACTTTTCTAAGGCAAAATGACAAGAAATTTTTGGCTTGCCGGCCCGCCAGGGAAAATTTTCCCAAATTTTCCCGCCAAGGCACAAAAATTCCAAGTGCCATAACTTGAACTCGAAAGCTCAATTTTGGGAAAACAATTACTTTTGGAAAGCTCTTGATGCCTTCTTTGCACAAAGAACCATAAATTTTACTTTTCGATAAGTTTTTAAGGGTCAATTTTGTAAAAAGGATATGCAAGATTTTAATTAGTGAACTGACAGTTTTCAACTTCTCAAATTTGGTTAAATAACATCTCCTTCACTCATAATGTCAAACAGACATGGATAATTAGTCTAAGGAGGGTTTAGAGTGTTTTAGGGATGTAAATTTGTTCAATCTATTCAAGATTGTATTTTTCCAACAATAGACAAAAAACGGTTGTTAGAGAGATTGTATTCAAATTGGCAATGGTTAAGTTGTTTTCTTGAGTTTTCTTTGTCCATTTGGGTTCATTAATGTCTTAGCATGTTAATTTATAACATTTTAAGTTGATTATTAAGTGCAGGTCTGAACTATACATTTTTATTAAAATGAATTGCCAGAATGAAGTTTATAACAATGAACTATTTCTTTTAAATCTGTATCTCAATTTTTTCATTTAAATGTGTATATAGTTTCTAAACTAGTCTAATACATTTGCTTGATTAAATCAACCATTCATTTCCAAGTTAAATTGTAGTTCTGATTTCAATTCTAATATACATTTCAAAGGAGAAACAATACAGTATAGTTCCCACCTACGTGTTTCTTCTTCTTGCAATTAAACAGAGATTCCATTCACAATAATAATTCAATTCCAATACAACCATGCAAGTTTGAGAAAGATAGTGCATTCCTTTATTGGTTTAAAAAGAATTACAACTTTACAACTTCTCTTTTCCATTTGGTTTCAAATACAATATATAAAATATACAACACTCTTTCACATTCCTTTCCAAAACAGAAAATGGAAGATAGTTCTTTACATTACACAATTTAAATTCAATCTTTCCTCATCAATACAAGCAATTTCTCATTACAAATAATTATACAATTCATCCACTTCAAGTGGGAAGGAACACAATAACTTGTTCACAAGAGGGGACTGTTAAACTATACATTTCTTTGGCTCCAAAACAACAACATGCTCCATTTCTTCTTCTCCAAATGATCACAACAAAGAGGGGGAAAGGCAACGCTCTCCACCCAACCAAGACATCCAATGAAAGGAGAAGCCTTCCTTCATCATTGGCCCCCGAGCCCCAACCAAAATACAATAAAAGGTGTAATTCAACCATGGCAACAATTGGCTTCCACACACAACATTCTTTCACATACACATTTCTTTTTAAAACACAATGCAACACCAAAAGCAAACAACAGTTCACAACTGCATTTAAAAACATTTCAAAGCAAAACTCAAGCTTGATCTTGCAAGCCAAAGGAGCAAGGCCTATGGGGGAAGCTACTTATGCCTCCCAATTGGGAATTGGGCATCCACCAAATACAAACTACTAAGTAATTCATCACACACATTTCCTTATGCCCCATATAATCCCTCCTTATGCCCCCATGATTCTCCCTTGTGCCCCCACAAAGTAAGAAATGCAAGCTATTTCTTTTCCATGGTGGATCCAAACCCCAAACTGCCTCCACAAAATTTTGATGCCAATGGCATTCCCTTATGCCCCCCACAAGAATTCCCCATAGCCTTCTCCTACACCTTCCCTAAGGCAGTCTACCCAACCAGCCAAAAAATAAAAAAACATGCATTTTCCACACAACACAACAAGAGAATAACATAAATAAAAGAGAGTTAAATTCCTACCTCTCCATGGTTATTTGGTCTTCAAACAACAAGCTTCAAATTCCAAACACAACCCAAAACAGCAAGCTCCCAAGCATGCAAAGCTATCTCTAAAACTTTCTTCAAAAACAAGAGCTCTCTCAAGAAAAATGTGCCCCAAGGAAGAGTGCAAAAAGGTTCAACAACCCAAAACAAGAAGAGAGTTTCAAATATATAGAAGAGGGAAAGAAGAGGATGATGTGGATCCATGTAGGATGCCACATCATACATCCTCACAATCAAACACAAAAGACAAACTCCAAACTCCAAGGCTCAATAAAGAGGTGGGTGAAGAATGACAAGTTACTTGCACACTCAAAAACAACCCACACCTCAAGGGACAACCATTAATTTAAAATGTAAGAAAGTGCAATTAAAACATGCACAAAAAGAATAAAAATTCATTATAAAAGTCACAAATCACATCCTCAACCATAAGTATGGTTGGTAACATAAATTTAGAGGCATGGGACAAGTTTTACTTGTCCCACAAGCTTCCAAAAACAGCCCCAAGGTCAAATTCGAATTTCCATGGAGGTAGAGTATTTCTTACTCTAAAATCTGACCTACACAAACTCTTACACCTCTTACACATCCCTTACAAATTAATTATAAACAGCCAACAACTCTAATAATTACTTTCCATATCCCAATTTGATTTAATTAAACTTTAAACATATGATCTCTCACATTAATCCATCACAATTAATTAATTAAAAGAAGAGAACACATTACAAATAAAATACATACAACAATAAATAAACATTAACCATAAAAATAAAATACACAACCCATGGTCACATATAAAGATGATTCCCCCATGGGAATCTCTAACAAAACAACACACAACACAATAAAATGAGTTGCCATGGTGACCGTGTTGAATTCACCTAGAATTCCATTTTGGTTGGTCTCCGATCCCCTGATGTTTTGTTGCGATATTTTTAACCTGCAAAATGCAAATACCTCCTTTGGCCTTGTGGCCATATTAGAACATCCAATATGATACAAAAATCACAAAAATCAACTACACAATGAATCACAACAACATCGAAGTCACTTATTACATCATTTGCATTTTTAATCAACAAATATATCCGCATCATAAAATATTCATTTTCCAGATCAAATCACAATATCCAAAAATCACATATCCGACAACATCCATAAAATATCCATGTCCAATAATATATCATCATCCACATGTCAGGTGTCTCTAATAATCATCATGCATCATAATCAAATCAAAATCCACAATAATCCATAATCCAATGTCTAGCAACATACTAAATCAAAATATAGTAATGTCTATAATGAAATCCATAGTATCAACATAAGCATCAAAAGGTGTCAAAGGGAAGCGGGCAACAGAGCCGTAAGTGTGTTTGGGTCATATGACCGGAAAGGGCTAACAACTTGAGGCTTTCCTTGGCTTTGGTTTTGATTTACAGCCTGAGTTGGTTGCCTATTTTACTAATATGGGGATCTAGCCTGATACTGAGTTTGAGGTTGATATGGCCTAGAACTCTGAGCTTGCTACCTTTTGATAGTTACTAACTCATTCCCTAGGTTCTACAACTATTTCATAATTTCTTGAAGCTCTTTTGAAGTGCTAGAAGATGTGGTGGAGGCTTCAGCTGAAATTTGATTCCTTAGAGTGGGTATGGGAGCTAATGTGGGTGTCTGACTAGTGATTGAGGATGATAGTTCTGGGTATAGAGGCATGGGTGACCTAGGATCAAGTTTGCTAACCTGAATTAAACAATAGCTCGATAGAGATGCTATAGGCTGCAGGTAAGGTGGTGCCTCCCATTGATTGAACCATTAAAGAAATATCAGAATTTAGAGCTCTAAGAAAGTATAAGAAAGCACCTTCATCTGTGGGCCTTATAGCCACTGGAATCCTGTCCCATGTCCTTTGAAATCTGAGGTTGAAATCTATCAACTGCTCGTTAGGAGCCCTCTTGATTGTTTTTAGTTGCTCTAACAAGGATAGATTATCTCCCTTTTCTCCAAATTGATTATGAAGAGCTCTGCATAGATGGTCCCAAGTTTGAATAGAGCTTGTTGTTAGACTCCTGAACCATTGTGAAGCTTTACCCTTGAGTGAAGAGGCTAGTAACTTGACTGCAACGTCCATCTCAGTGATCTCATGAATGGCATAGACATTTTCAATGTCTTGAATGTGGTCACTAGGAGAAGTCTGGTTCTCTCTAGTGAAATATGGGATGCTCTTTAATGCTACAACTGGAACTGGATTTTGTTCATTAAGGGCGAGTGGGCTACTACCAGTGAAATTGACATAAGGATTTGGCTGTGCCATCCTAATTGGCCTGAGAACCCTTGTGGATTGAATGAACGGCCTACCAGGAGGAGGTCGACAAGATCCTGTTTGGTGGAGATGGAGACCTCTAGGCTCTTCTTCCTCTTCCCCCTTTTGTCGGGGACAAGTGTAGATAGACAAATAGTCCCTCCTCTCTGATTCTTGACCTTGTTTGTATTCTTCTCATGAAATTTATAAGCTTGGACTATTGAAACCAAAGTGGATTATGATTCTTTTGGAGTTGCGGATGTGTAATTTCAAAGATTTTTAAAATCTGAAATTACAACAAGTGCACATCAATCTTGCTGCAATAAAGATGGAGACTTCTTTCTCCTACATGCATGCCAAAACTATTAGTGCATAATCACAACACCCCTGAATGTCTGCAACCAAATGGGTTGAGACTCTCAGTGTGATTGCACAACATGGAGCATCTCTCAAAGTGTGGGACCTTGCGAGTTGAGAGCTCTCTAGATTAAGGTCGGTTCCTATTCCTTTGTTCATGTGCACAAAAATAAATTGCAGAGGATCTACTCTAAACCTACTCTATCTTACCAAGGAGACAGGGTGAGAAGATGCAAAAATAAACCTAAGCTAATGAGGTGATACACCAAAGGAATGTTAAACACTCGTTTTGCAAGCTAACACAAACCATAAAAATGCAATGCAAGCACCATGCACAGATAACCAGACTGTAATGAGAGATCAAAAGGAAAAATAAACACATGAGAGGGTCGAGAATCATCCACAGACATATTATTGCTTCAAAAGTTGATACAGTGCATTACATTGGCTAAGAGGCAAAAATATTGCATTACAACTTGAATGGGAGGTTTGGAACTCTAAAAATTCTCTGATAGACAAGGGAAGGAGGGAGAGTTTAAAATAGAAATGTCCAACGTTTTACAATGAGCCCCAACCCTTCTTTTATAGATGCAACACAGAGAGAAGAAGAAGAGAGAGGTGGGAAAACTTAATTTGAAACTTAGCTACCAGCCATTAATGCTCTTGTAAATCCTCCCACAATGTATTGAATACTTCGCTCCATGTCTGCTTGGCGATTTGAAGAAAGAAGAACGGAGGATCAAATCTAATTTGATCTGGTTATTAGAGAAATCAGATCATGTATTAATGGTGTGAAGATGTTTTCCCATTTTCACCCACCTAACCTTACCAAAATTAAATTTTCAGGTTTCTATGGCGTAGACGAGGTCGAGATCTTTCCAGTGGTACCAATTTTTTTGAATTTCGGGCACTGGATCAAAAAATATGTCCATTTGAATATTTGAATCAGGTCCGTACAAAAATGGTGAAAACCAGTTAGCAGGACGGGTCAACGGGCCCAAAATTCAATTTTTGCGCCGGCCGACATGTGGTTCCTTCTGTGGCTTTGATTTGTTCCTTTATGTTTTTTACTAAGTTATTTGCTTGGTGGGGTCGTATATCTGACTAGGGACACATGGATGATTCACGCTTGTCTAAGAACCCGCTTTTAGATCTATCTTTGAAGATGGGCCGGGATGACACGTGGAAGCCTTGCGCTCCTTTGAGTCTTCACTTTGGGCTGCGCCTTTGAATGTGTGTCGTTAAGACATGTGGCGCCTTTGCATGCACTTCATACTTAACCAATTTGGGCCCACTTTCCATTTGACCTCTATTGACCCTTGGCCACGTGGAGAACTGGCACAAGTTTTTATTTTCCGCCTTGGGCTAATATCTTGGAATTACGCCGAGCTGACATGTGGTGGCCTTGTGCTTGTTTGGACTTTTCAATGGCCGGCTCTATATTTTTCGGGCTTGAGACATGTGGAATCTCCACACTCATCCGAGTTTCACCTTTTCTTTGACCCTTGAAGGTGCACCATTTGAACATGTGGAGGCTTCTGTTGGTCCTATAAACTTAATCATTTTGGGCCCAAAATTCACCCTTTTTTACTCTAGGACACGTGGAATCCTGGCACTTGTTCGAGTATGCTTTTGAGTTTAATCTTTGGAGACATGCTAATGAGGCACGTGGAGGCTTCCGCTGATTCTTCCATACTTAGCCAATTTTGGGCTCGTTCTGAATCATTCGCAGAGCTCGAAGACTTCGAGTTTTTTTCTCCATTTCTTCTCCTAAAGGAATCTGGTTTTCTTTGACACTACTTGCCTCCTTCCCCTACCCTCGTTGCTCCATTATAGAGCCCACCTACAACCTATTTGTTGGATTTGAAATGTAGGCTCATGCGATGGAGCCATTCCTTGGATTTTTACCTATACGGGGCGGTGTTTGATTAATTTTTCCGGGGGGAAAAATTGAGATAATAGTTAGTAAATTAGGTTTAAAGAGGTTAGTTCACCCTACACCTTATAGAGTTACATGATAGAGCTTATAGGTTAGTTCACTCTACATCATTGTTAATAGCAATATGACAAGAAGGTAGTTTATAATGGTAGGATGAACAAATGTTTTCTAATAAAGGATGGAATGGAACATGTGTTAGTGCCTTTAATGGACCAACATGTAGGTATTGAAAGGAGAAATATGGTATTTGGATTCAAGGAGTTTTTAGAAGACCAAGGATCAGGTCTTAGCCTTCATGAGAGATGAAGACAAGGTTGATTGAAGAGTGGAACAATTAGAGTCCAATGCAAAGTGGACCAAGAAACACAAGTCAAGGTTGGTGAGCAATCCCAAATGATATTGAGGAAGAGCATGGAGTTCTTGAAGAGAGAGGAAGACCAAGAAGGTCACTTGAGTCACCAAGGTGAGTGTGACAACAACAACAAGCAACAGAGTAACATTGAAGAAGAAAAGACATGGAATGATATCTTGGAAGATCTTATGAAATATCATGAAGAATATGTGCAAGAGAGGACACAAGAAAGTGTCATGAGAATGAAGGAAGAAAATAGATAATTTGAAGACCAAAATAGAGGAAATGAAGGACAATCAGTCCTTGTACAAAGACAAAAACAAGAAAAATACAAGTCAACAAGAAGGAATGAACAAGAATTCAAGAAAAAGAGGGATAGTTCTCAAGGAAATCAGCAGAAGTCTGATGACAACACCATGAGTGATGAAAACCAATAGAGAAAGTTTAAGAAACAAGGCATACAAACAAGCATAAGAGAGAATGCAAGTGTAAAAAAGTGAGATCATACATGGAGCAACCAAAGAAGGCAATGAAGTTCTGATTTTGAAACTAATTATGTGTTAGAGTGTGTGAATGCAGGTTGTAGTAGTCATTTGACAAGAATGGTCATGAATGGACCAAGAACAAGAGCATTCATTGAAAGATGGAATAATGAAATGTTCCTAGAGACCCCAAAGGGTATGAATATGTCTATTCAAGAGAATGAACTATGCAAGGTGAATGTCAATTACAGTTGAGGAATAATGGATTCAAAAGGAGAAGACTCAAATGAAATGATCATGTGGAGTTTACAACCACAAGAAGTAATGAGTAGACTTTAAGAACTTAAACCGTTCACATGGTTGTTAATGAATCAAAACAATGTGTTAAGCAATATGCGACTGTACATAGAACCATGGAGTAATAAAGAAAGCATAGTACAAGCAAGAGGAGTAATGGAGAACCAAATCAGATATCTCATGTATCTAAGACAACAAGGAGATGCATATGATAGTTTTTGGGAGCATGTTCTCAGACTTCATGAAGACTTTAGAGGTTGGAATGTTGGTGTTAAAATATTAGTGACTCCAAGAGCAGTGCAAATGAACATAAATAAAAAATGTGGGCAGGAACTCAACTTATATAGCGAGTCTACTAGACTAATACTAGTTGAAAGAGAACAAATGTGTGAAATAGAGAGCAAGTTGATGGAGACAGAGCATAAGAAGATCATGGGAGTGATCTAAGACCACAAAGAGTGACCACATGCAAGGATGAACATATGAGAAAGAACATGTAATGTGTATGCATCATCAACAGTGTGTTCTCCAGGTGGATCTCAGTAAAGTGTGAATAGGAAATCGAGATACTGTGTAAAGTGTTAAGATATTTTGCTAGAGGTTGCTCAGATTTTTAGTGGGGATATGAGGAACTTTAGCAAAATAATGGGGAGATGGGAAAATGTTTTCAAGGGTAAATGGGGGAAGTCTAGAAACAAAATGTCAACTATCACATGTCCCCATTATTATATGAATATAAGTGAAGCAATGAATAAGCCTTTTGCAAGAGACTAGTTTGTAGGGAAAGCTCCAAGAAAACCAAACTCTAAATTCTTGACAATCCAACTTAGTACACCTAAGGAAAAATTATCCTATGCAATTCAAGTTGAATATTCTAAATCAATAGAGCCCCAAGAATTACAAATCATACCCCCAAATCCTACTCATCCGCATGGAGGTTTTTATAGGTTTCGAAATGATGCTTTTAGGTACCCCAAAAAACGTCAAATTCTCACACCTTTCCTAGATAAGAGCTAAGTAGAGATAAGATACCCTCACAATTGAATTATATCCACGATTCATAGAAAAATCATAACAAAAGAAACATATCACTTCAACTCAACATCATTTCACAACAAGAACAAAGGGAATATCACAAATCTTGACAAATTTTCCAAGTGAGACCTGTTGATGACCAACTTTAGTAGATAGAGCTGTCAGAGTCATGGGAGTCCTTAGGTTGGTGGGATGTACACCCTAAGGAGACCTCTAGATTTTTAAAGAAGCCGACTCTTCTCTCAGCAGGTGAGATAAGGGTGAGGATAATTTAAACAAAACATAAAATAAACTAAGGCAATTCACCAAATGATCCTACTAAGAAATCGATCGAGACCACAACTTCCTAAGAAGGGAAATGGTGAATAAATGAAAAAGGGTGGATGAAATGCACCATAGGTTAGAAAAGGGTCACACAGTAACACTACCTCAAACTACTTAAGCACAACTTCAAAGATAGTAACAACATTGAGAGATGCACAATTTCTACGTGAAAATAAAGGCGATTAGAGACAACAAATATATGCGAATGATGGAAAAAATGCACCACAAGACATATATATTACTCCAATAATTGTGCACAATATTACATTTAGAAAAGAGGCAAGATTGTTGTTACAAAACCAGGTAGAAGGATAGAGTTCCAAGACCCTGTCTTCTACAAAAGAGATACTTGCTACAGAGAAGAAAAGATTAACTCTCCTAGTACCTAACTAAATTATTTCTACCTCCCGTATTTTTTTATCAAACTTTGATTACAATATATAGGCAGAGGAGGAGGTAAGAGAGAATTCTCGAACTCTTCTCCAACTGCCCCTTAATTATGATAAGTGATATGAAGTGATAGAAAAATATTTCTTCAAATCCTTCTCATATTTTTCCATTATCCCCCTTTGAAATAATAAGAGGCATGCCCATTTAATGAATCTTTAACTATCCTGCAACCGAATCCCTTGAGATAGACGTGCCTTTTGAGGGAAAACCCTTTCCACTATTTATAACATAACCAGATATTTTGACCCTTTGTGCATTGGTTCCCGGCCTCTTGATTCAAACAACGCGTATTTTGTAATGAAATGACCCTTTGAATGCAAATGAATGACTCAAGTCTTCGTAGGATGGCACTCTTCACACGAGGCTATGCATTAACTTGTTACCAAAATGACAAGTCAGATGACCCTTCACCTTCGATCTTTTGAAAAAGTATTGAGCATTAAATCTTACAGATAAGACCCAAAAATCATTTATATGTGGTGGATGGCTTGTCATATTTTTATGGCCTGCTTTGAAACTGGAGTCCGCTGTTACAAGATCCACGTGGAAGGCCACCTTATGAATTTGCTTTTCTTTATGGCTCCTGGGAAAGTGCTTGGGTGGACACTTGGCACCATCCGCGAGCTTGCTTCTCTACTCCTTTATCATCTCCACGTGTCAGCCCTACAGGAGTTTGAGACTTTGTCCCCTCATTTAACTTCTGAAGTTGTGCCTGCTTGAAACTTGGCAGTGTTCGTAAGCTTCTCGTCTCTCTTTGTGATTTGATTAAGTCCTCTCTGCTCAGTGAAGATTTGGTTTTGAAAATGCAAGAAAATTCCTATTTGTGGAAATCTAAAATAATAGTCTAACGACTCACTGGGACCATTAACTTGCTAAATGAAAAGAACCCATGATCTCTGCAATTAATTTGGTCTGGTACTCACTTCGAAGCCATCCTGAATCGGAGCTTGTGGACCTTTTAGATTTTTGTGGAGCATTAAAAGTTTCTATTCGAATCTTGCGCCTTCCTACTCTCATAACGAACTTCTGTAATTTATTTTTCTGAGAGTAGAAAATTAAAAAGATGGCCAATGGAATCCTTTGGCTGATTTTATTCACTCTACATTTGCTTGAAGTGAAACTTGCAAACACCCCAACCAACTATAAATTCTCTAGTGAGCTAGAGTCTCCTTATAGGATTTGGTGCCTTTAATGGAGTAATATAAGCGCGGGCCTATACAAAAGAAAAAACATACATGCCTCAAATGAGTCATGCAGAGTGTGCATAAGAACTTATTCTGTTGAAAGAAAATCTACTCCTACTCCTAATCTAACTGGTTTGGTACATGCTAAACGAAACCTGAAACAAGCAAGGAAAAATAGCTTCCTTTTCTTATAAAATGCGGCCATGCAATCAATTTGGCTATTGATATGGCTTGTAGTAAGAGTGAAAAATTAACCTTCACTCTTCCACCCATGGTATCAATGAACATTATGAATACCTCCTCTTGTTCATATTTTGGTTGGAGGTGTTGTAGCTAACCCTCGGGGTCTTGAAAATTATCCTCATGCCCTGAAGTGAGCATGACAGGTACAAAATTTTTCCTTGGTCTTGAGGAGGACCATTCTCGGTGGGAGTCGATCTGATTCTCTGTTCCTTCCCGTGGTTCTGGATCGTATCTTTGGAATGGGGCTTCCTTGCAGGCTTCTCTGATGGGTGTCATCCCTATCTTCTCCTTCTCCATTTTAGCAACTTTGCCGGTGAATCCAAGCTCTTCGATTGAAAGCAAAAAGATCTCAATAATAATTTCTTCTAGAGTCCTAGGATTAGTCCAAGGGGAGCTGTTGTGAGTGGAAGGCTACCTTTGTTGTGGAGTCGATGAAGTGGAAAAGATTGTTATTTTCACAAGCCCTTCTTCATTGAGCCATCCCCCAAATCTGATAAGCACTCAAGCTTATCTTCTTCCTCCTCTGTCAAAGATTTATGCTTTGATATGATGGTTTTTGAGTCTGTAAATTCTCCATCATATGTGGCTTCATTTTGCAGAATGAAGCCCGTTGATAAGAATTTTTCTAGGGAGATACTTTGTGGGGAGGAAAAATAGAGGCAACTTCTGCAGCCTCTCTTCTACTCAGCTAGTGACACAAACTTCCTGAGCTCGTATCACTTCTCACCATATGCTCCTCTTCTTTTGGATTTAGAGCCATTGCTTGCTGGTGTGAGTGGTATAGCTGGTCGAAGAAAGGGAAAGGGTGGAATGGGTGGCTTGGAGATGGACAAGGGAATGATCCCTTGGTGGTAATGAAGTCATGATTGCATGACTTCATAGGATGAAGAGAAATGGGAGGTGTGGAAAGATAGATGAATGAAAATGGATGAGAGGGAGCTCTGCGAGCCTTTGTAATGATTTGGTTAGACCCTGTGGAGTTTCTTGATGTGCTCCACAACTATCTTCATTGAAGCTTGATTTCTATCGAGAATCGACTGAGTTGATGCCATAATAAAATATCACTCTGAGTTGTCCCACCGGCGTGCAGAAAACTATTGATGACTAGCTTTAGCCGATAGAGCAAATCGAGTTGTGGGAATCCTTAGGTTGGTGGGATGTGTGCCCTAAAGAGACCTCTATATTTTTAAAGAAGCGAGCTCTTCTCTGTAGGGTGAGATAAGGGTGAGGAGAATTTAAACAAAACATAAAATAAACTAAGGCGATGCACCAAATGAGCCTACTAAGAGATCGATCGAGACCACAACTTCCTGAGAAGGGAAATGGTGAATAATTGAAAAAGGGTGGATGAAATGCACCACAAGTTAGAAAGGGTCACACAGAACACTACCTCAAACTACTTAAGCACAAATTCAAAGATAGTAACAACATTGAGAGATGCACAGTTTCTACGTGAAAATAAAGGTGATTAGAGACAACAAAGATATGCGAATGATGGAAAAAATGCACCACAAAACATATATATTACTCCAATAATTATGCATAGTATTACATTTAGAAAAGAGGAAAGATTTCTATTACAAAACCCAGGTAGAAGGCTAGAGTTCCAAGACCTCTGTCTTTTACAAAAGAGAGACTTGCAACAGAGAAGAAAATATTAACTCTCCTAGCACCTAAATAAATTCTTTCTATCTCCCGTCTTTTTTTTATCAAACTTTGATTACAATATATAGGGGGAGGAGGAGGTAAGAGATAATTCTTGAACTCTTCTCCAAATGCCCTCAATTATGATAAATGATATGAAGTGACAGAAACAGATTTCTTCAAATCCTTCTCACATTTTTCCATTATTTTTCCCCCTTCGAAAGAATGAGAGCCATGCCCATTTAATGCATCTTTAATTATCTTGCAACCGAATCCCTTGAGATAGACGCACCTTTTGAGGAAAACCCTTTCGGCTATTTATTACATAACTAGATATTTCAACCCTTTGTGCATTGGTTCCCGGTCTCTTGATTTAAACGACGTGTATTTTGTAGTGAAATGACCCTTTAAATGTAGACGAATGACTCAAGTCTTCGTAGGATGGAACTCTTCACAAGAGGCTACACATTAACTTGTTACCGAAATGACAAGTCAGATGACCCTTCACCTTCAATATTTTGAAAAATTCTTGAGCATTAAATCTTACAGATAAGACCCAAAAATAATTTATATGTGGCAGATGGTTTGTCATCTTTTTACCTTTGAAACTAGAGTCCACCTGTTGCCAGATCCATGTGGAAGGCTTGTGCATCATTATGAATTTTCTTTTCTTTATGGCTCCTGGGAAAGTGCTGGGAAGACACTTGGCACCATCCGCAAGCTTGATTCTCTACTTCTTTTTCGTCTCCATGTGTCATCCCTGCGGGAGTTTGAGACTTCGTCACCTCCGACTTGACTTCTGAAGTTACACCTGCTTAACACTTGGCAACGTCCCCAAGCTTCCTGTCTCTCTTTGTGATTTGATTAAGTCCTTTCTGCTTGGTGAAGATTCAGTTTTGAAAATTCAAGAAACTTCCTACCTACGGAAATCTAAAATAACAAGACCATTAAACTTAGGAAAAACAAGGGAGACATATATTTACGCTCTCAAAGCTAGTTAATGACTGTACACATGCAATCATCTTAACATAGATTCCTGATAATTGAGTTACATAGCAAAAAAATTCATAAGAAAACTATGTTATCTCCATGGTTGGCAAAGTGTGTCTATAAATTCCCACCAAATATTTTCTTAAGAGCTTCTCACCCTTTTTCCTTCTTGCCAAGACCTCCTCCTAAGAACCACCACCATCTTTTCTAAAACCCTCTTTTCATCTTATATATTGCCTTATCATCTTAGGGTTTTAGAGCATATTCCTTGGATCTCCAACAAACTATCACTTCCTTTAACTTCTCAGGGCCTCCACGAAAAGAAATACAAATGATTACTCACAAACGACCACCAATTTTTCCAATTGCCACCGTGTCTTTCATACATCATCATGATACAACCAAATTTTTTCTAGGTCATGTCACATTTAATATTTAGAATTTCCACATGTGTATAAGCATGATGTGGCCAAAAATCTTAATGTGACAAGACATTCCCTGAAATGCATGGGCTTTTAATCCTTTTCTAGCAACACATTCCTCATAAATAGTTGATCTTTATTTAAACCTCACATGTACCTGTAAATCGAGAATGGGATATGGTATTAATAGTGAAATGATTTCCTTTTCCACATCAACGCCAATGCCATGCCTATTTAAGCAGTTCACCATCCTTCCATTCATCACCTATATTTTTTAGAGTCTTTTGCTTTGCATTTTGGACAGCCATTCACAAAATATTAGAGCCATTTCCCTTCCTGTTGTTCCATTCCATATTAGTGTTCCTAGTAATGGCCTCGTATTTCTTGAGTGCAAGTCCATCAGAAGAGGAATTGGCCCACTTGGGCCAATTATTTTAACTCTCAGGGACTAAAGAGGCCTTAATTCATCAAGTTTTTAGTGTTCCAAATGTTAGATCCAATCCCCAAGATTTCCCTCATCAGGCTGCCATGGTGATGTATTTCTTGAATCGTTTGGATGATATGTGTCCTTCCTTCCCAATTTTTCAAACCTTGCACTTCCACTTGGTCCGCCAGAGTTCCATTTAAATCTAGAGTCCCTGAGAAATCTATGTTCTCACCATTTCCCATGTGTTCATGACGACCATTAGTATATGATTAAGCCTTATTATGCCCCTCCCTACTAGAAACAAAACTCCCTCATTTGGCCCAAACAAAAGAACCAAAAAGTGAAGGTCCATCCTTAGATTACCGCACAAGCAAAATAGAGGAGTGGCTTGCAACATTAGAGTCCGCTATGGAGGATATCTAAGTTGTGGTTAGACTGTAGGAATTTTCATCCAAGAAGAGGTATTCCCTCCTTGACTCTTGAATTTATGACATGAAAGAGGAGGGATCACTTTGTGTGAATGGGTGAACTCTCCTAAGTGGAGGAAGGAGCTAGTTGATATTTTGAATGGGCCGATGGTGAGCATCTTTGAATTGAGTGATAAAGGTATGTCGAGGGGCCCGACATGAGACATATAGTTTTTCTTAGCACCGTGGCCCATGAGGATTTTATTTGGCATCGAGACCAAATCCTGAAGGGTGTCCCCCATGTGTCTAAAAAAATGGAAGTTTGATTTAAGTGCCACTATGTTATATATATTTGAATGTATCTTGTTTTCTTATTTTGTTTCGTATACTTATACAACAAAGGGTTGGGGCCCCTTAAATAGGACCATGATTTTTCTATTGTAAATCTTGTGTTTGAGTGTGCTCTTCCATTTCCTTTGCACTGTACATAAAAATTTTCAGTGTTCTTAACATTGCATTTGTTCAATTTTTAATTACAGGAAAAACTATCCCCTTAATCCGTTGCACATCTTTCTAGTGACATGAAACCAAGTAACATAGTGAAGTACTGAAATGATTTTTAACTTAATTTACAAATCAAGCTTCCAAATTTGAAACTGATATATCTATAATCATTTCCAAAGTGGTTTTCCAAAATACCACATTCACTTCAGGGCCTGAAACTTTATCCAAATCTGATTATCCACATTCCTCGATCAGGTTTCAGACCATAAATACAATCTTGCAAAACTCGGGTACTCAACTTATCCCTAACATCACACTTTTTCTATCATTAATATAAGTCCAGAAACCTGGACTAGAATTCTGGAAAGGACCAATCCCCGGGCCTTGGGAAAAATCCCTCCTATCTTCACAATACTTATCTTCGGCATAGAATCCTAAAATCCAGATTTTGCGTTAAGGCAAAATTTGTCTCGTTTATTTGATTATGTGAAATCCTCATGAACCTTTATAAAAACTGATCCAAATGACCCTTTCTAAGAAACACCTATCTATAGTCTTCTCAGAACAAGTTTCCAATAGTTGCATTACATAGAGGAAAATGAGATCTTTATGACGATATCTTGTTTGCGGACAACGAAGCCCGTATGCAAAAGTTATGACCGTTGAAATTTTGGTCGACATTCAATTCGTGCAAGGTCAAGTGTGACGACACGACAATAAAATTTGGAAAAATATGGAAAAGGTTGAAATTTCATGTTTGAACACCTCCTGTCTTCGACAAATGAAAAATGGTGGGCCCCGCTTTTTTTTATTTGGGGCCCTCGGCCGAGTTCGAAACAATCTTTTCACAGATGGGTGAATTTTCATCATATAATACCACGTATACCGAGCCAAATCAGTTTCATATTAGTCTAACTTGGCGAGTTATTATTTTGCATTGGGCAAGTTCTCCACATAGCTCGACGAGCTATGTTATACATTGTTGGCCAAATGACATATGTGGTATTACAAACTAACCTAACCACTCGAGCCACATACGTGACAGCCCACACAAAACCACACGTCTCCACCAACAACCCATGCAACTCGGGTGAGCTCCAAGTAACTCGGCCCAAACCATTGGGTGACCATACCAACAAAGTACCGCCAATGCAATTAAACGGTGGGGCAAAATGCCAAACATGGCCTTAACCATGGGTTAAGCGGTCAACTTAACCTTTTAAAAGGATTCCTCCACATCAATCCTAACACATGTGGGAAAAATCAATAGTCACCCACCCACCAAACAAGCACCAAAGAGGATTCCACGTGGGCTAATAGGGGGTTTTTCATATAAAAGGCGTATCATTTTAAAATCCATGGAAAATCATTTCGAATCCCGCTTTATATAAAGTGAATGCAAGGTTAGTTCAAACTATGGTTAGTCGGGTTAAAAGATATAGGCCTAACCGATAGGCCATTGTGTTGGAAACATTTTAAAAGGGGTCACATTGTATTTGAAGAGGAGGGAGGAAAAGACTATATTTTTATTAAGGAGGCTCATTGAGTGAGCTAGGAGGAGAATTTGACAAAAGTGCCAAAGGAGACTAGGCTTAATTTTACAAGAAGAATCTAGTGAGAAGATTGAAATCATTTAATACTCATTGTAAGTGTTATTTTATATGATTTTAATATATCGGTCCCTTGAATTGGACTTAGAGACGTGGGTTGTCAGTGCCAAACTCCGTTATCACGTGTGGTGTTAAACTCTTGTCAAATTTTATTAGATATTTTCTTTGATTTTTACAATGCTCGTAGTCTACTAATTTTAATTAAAAATACAATAAATTCATTCTATT
The DNA here is from genome assembly GCA_018340775.1 of Taxus wallichiana var. yunnanensis. Classification (NCBI taxonomy): domain Eukaryota; kingdom Viridiplantae; phylum Streptophyta; class Pinopsida; order Cupressales; family Taxaceae; genus Taxus; species Taxus wallichiana. The sequence continues at coordinate 160,628,991 of CM031240.1, read as the reverse complement.
AATTTAAATCCGTTAAATAATTGGCTAAAGCAAGATTATGGTTACATGTGACAATTTTGCTTATGATTTCAGATCAATTGGTATCAGATCTAGTCTATGACTAGATTAAGCATGTTTGGATTGCAAGTTATGGTGAATGATAACAAGGTCCTAGTCTAAGAAGGGTGAAGGAAAATTAGTAGGAGAGGATCCCAAAATTGGCACAAGAAGATCCAAAAGCCCATCGATGGAGGAATGAGAAGAGACAAAGTTTCAGAAATCATTCCTTCAAATGAAAGAGATGGTGGAAGAATTGTACCGAGATAGACAAAGGGAAAAATCAACTAGAGAAGGTAAAACAAAAGAGGCCTCTAGTTCTAATATTCCTAAAGGTGAATCTCAAAAATCTAATTTTCATCCTTCATTAAAATTAGATGTCAAGTTTGAATTGCTAATATATAATGGAGAGATTAATGTAGAGAAGTTGGATAACTAGATCAAGCAGATTGAGGTATATTGCAGGGTTCAGAAAGTTGTTGATGATGAAGCAAGAATTCATTTGGAAACTCTTCGGATGGGTGGCACAACACTCATTTGGTGGGAGAGTAAGCTATAAGAAGTAGAATAAACCCAAGGTAAAGGGATTACTTCTTGGTATGATTTTTTTTTAAATATTAGACAACAATTTTATCCTCTTGGTTAAAAACAACAAGCTATGATGGATTGGAAAACATTAAGAAAACTAAGGGACAAAGTTTTCAAGAATATACACAAGAATTTAGGAAAAGAGATTTAAAACTTGGAATTTCCTAAACACACAAGAAACACTGATTAAATATATCAGTGGGTTGCATAGTTACCTAAGACATATGATTCTTGTTTTAGGTCCTACTAATCTTGATGCAGACGTGTTCAAGCTACACATTTGGAAGAACGAAGGAAAATGACTAAGGAGCCTCATTTTATTCTTTTAAACAAAAGAACAATCAATCCGCAGGACAAGGAAAAGGTTCAAAAGAACAAGGAAAAGGAAAGGGTAAGCAAAAATGAACTCTACTATTGAGAAGAAAGATGGAAAACCATTTTACAATCATTGTAAAAATAACCATGATGAGTCTAGGTGTTGGAAATTACATATGGAAATGAAGCCTAAATGGATGACTAATAGGAAGGGAAAAGAGAAGAAAACAAATGTTGTGGTTCATGATCTTGGGTCTGATTCAGGGGATGAAACCAAGATCATGGCCATGAGTTTCCAAGGTAATCGTTCCCTCTCTTCTTCCAACACTAGTACTTCAAATGTTGCATCTTCTTCTAGTCAACAATCTATACATGATGAAAAGAAACGAAATGAGATTTTCCACCTTAGAGTTATTTCTAAACATACCAAAATAGATACTCTATTTGATAGTGGATCTCAAGATAATTTGATTTTAGAGGAGGTTGTTAAGAAATTGGGACTCAAAACCAAGACACATCCTAAGCCTTATCCTTTGGGTTGGGTTTGTGATGATGCAAAGCTGCAGGTAACAAAAACTTGCAGATTCAGATTTTCCATTACAGAGAAGTTTGTTGATGAGGTTGATTTGGATGTTGTTCCTTTGGATATTTGTGGTATTGTATTGGGGAGTCCTTACTTATATGATCGTAAAGCAATCTTCTATAGAAAATAAAACAAGTACTTGTTTCGAAGGATGGAATTGAGTATATTGTTAGAGCTCACAAAGTGTAAAAAATAGTCCTTCCTTGATTAATGCAGGTCAGATGAAAAGGATTGTCAACTCAAGCAAGATTTTTTTGCTCATGATGATCAAAGCCAAAGAGAATGATCATGAAAAGGATTTTGAGGATTGTGATCCTAAACATCGTAATGAATTGGTTAAACTTGTTTCTAACTATGATGATGTTTTTCAGGATCCACGGGGTCTACCTCCCAAAAGAAGGGTTCAACATGAGATACAACTACTACAGGATACACCTCTTCCCAACATTGGTATGTATAGATTGTTCATGGTTGAAAACAAGGAAATCAAGAAACATGTGATGGAACTATTGGAAAAAGGTATCATCCATCCAAGTTCATCTCCTTGTGGTTCACCAATAATTTTGGTGCCAAAGAAGGATGACACATGGCAGATGTGTGTTGATTTTCATGCTTTGAACAAGATCACGGTGTAAAATCATTACCATCTTCCTAGAATTGATGATTTACTAGATTAATTAAAAATGCTATTTATTTCCTAAGTTCAACTTAAAAGTGGTTATCACCAAGCAAGGATTAATGGAGGCGATGTGTGGAAAACTGCTTTTAAAACAAAAAATTGATTATTTGAATGGTTAGTAATTCCGTTTGGATTGTGCAATGCACCAACTACATTCATGAGGGTTATGAATGATATTTTTAGACTATTCATTTATGATTTCGTTATTGTCTATATAGATGACATTATTATTTTTAGTAAGGCTTGGGATGATCATGTTAAACGCATCTAGAAAGTCTTAGATGCATTGAGAGGAGAAAATTTATTTATGAAGATGTCAAAATGTGAATTTGGGAAAACATCCTTAATCTATTTGGGTTATGGTGTGGGAAATGGTGAATTGAAAATAGATCCTACAAAATTAGAGGTCATTGTAAATTGTCCTAGACCCAATAATGTGACAGAAGTTAGGAGTTTTCTTGGTGCAGTACAATATTGGAGAAAATTCATTTCTAACTTCTCATTTATTGCATCTCCTTTGCATGATTTTACAAGTGTTAAACATGTATTTCAATGGGGAGGAAAATAGTAGAAGGATTTTGATACACTGAAAGAGAAAATCAGTACCGCTCTGGTCTTGGCACTTTCATATTTGCAGCAGTCATTCAAGATTGAGCATCTAACTATGCAATGTGGGTAGTTTTGATGCAGAATAAACAACATGTGTGTTACCATTCAGAAACCTTCACAAGTGCGGTAAGAAATTATCCAACTTATGATAAAGAGTTGTATGCTTTGGTGTAGAGTGTCAACAAATGTAAGCATTACTTGATGGGTAAAGAAACCATTATACATATCAATCATCAACCTCTGTAGTAATTGCAAACAAAAAAAAAGCTAAAACAATCTAGACATTTCGTTGGATGGGATTCTTGCAGTATTTTCATATCGTAACCAGATATTAGAAAGGTACGCAAAACAAGGTTACTGATATGCTATCTAGACCTCCAGTTGTTGTTGCATCTGTTCTTCTACAACATAGTTCTTTGGCTCATGATAGTTATAAAGAGCAATATGTGCATGATGCTGATTTTAAGGAAGTATATGAAGATTTAATGAGTGGTAAAAAGTAGGAGAATTGGATTATCATGTGCATGATGGACTTTTATATCATTATGGTAAAATTTTCATTCCACATAATGAAAGAGTGCATGTGATTAGGGAAGATCATACTTCTCTTATATCTAGACATTTTGGTATTGGTAAAACAGTTGCACATTTATAAATGTATTGCTATTGGCCTAAAATGCATGAGCATGCAACCATGCATATAAAAGGATGTGTTCTCTGTGCCACGAGAAATCCTAGTAATAGGAAATTAGGATTTTATACTCCTCTTCCTGTCCCTACATGCCCATGGGAAAGTGTTTCTATGGATTTTGTAGGAGTTTTGCCCATGTCACGAAAGAAACACAACTATCTATATGTGGTTGTGGATAGGTTCAACAAGATGTGTGTGTTGATTCCTTGTACTAAACAAATAAATGGTGAAGGGACTGCACATTTATTCTTTCAGTTTGTATGGGTTCATTTTGGTTTTCCCACTTCTATTATTTCAGATCAGGATTCTAGGTTTCTTGGGGAATTTTGGTCAACTTTGTGGGGTTTGATGGACACAAAACTGAAGAAAAGTACTACTTTCCATCCACAGACCAATGGTCAAACAGAGGTTGTAAACCGCACAGTGGTACATTTTCTTAGAGGATATTGTGGTAAACATCCAAAATTATGGGATGAATATTTGTATTATGTGTAACATGCTTATAATCATGCCATACATTCTTCTATGATGAAGTCTCCTTTTGAGACTTTTTTTTGGTTATCTACTTAAATCTCCATTAGACTTATCTCTTGGACAAGAAACTATTGTTAGTGGACTTAGTGAAATTGACAAAGCTAAAATTTTTGTGTAGTGCATATAGCAGGTACATCAATATGTTCAAGAAAAGTTAGAGAAAAGTCAAGTGAAATATAAAGCAAGGCATGATAAACATAGAATTGATCACAAGTTCTAGGTTGGTGATTTAGTTTGGCTATACCTCAAAAAAGAAAGGATGATAGGTGAAGGGAAAAAGTTAAAACTAATTTGGTATGATCCATTTTGAATCTTGGAGAAAATTGGTAACAATGTTTTCTGGCTAGATTTATCTCCATACATACTGATTTTTTCAGTTGTGAATGTTGAGAATTTGAATTTGTATGAACCGCCTATGATTATCGATCATGATGCTAATTTCATACCATCTATTGATGATTTTGCACTTGAGTATTTGGGTGACTTGCAGAAAGATATCATCTTGGATAGGAAGGTTAGAACCTCATTGAAGGGTGATGTTGAATATCTTCATGTGGGTTTAAAGGGAATGCATCCAAACAAGGAAAAATGGATGGAAACTAGAAAGGTGAGGGAGAAATACCCTCACCTATTTACCAATTAAATTAACTTTTGGAGGTCCAAAATTTTCTCAGTGGGGAATAATGATCCGAGCACCCTCGCCAAGAAAAATTGATATATAATAATCTCGAGAATCAGTTTCTAACAATTACATTGCATAGAGGAGAATGAGATATTTTTGACGATATCTTGTTTGCAGACAACAAAACCCGTATGCAAAAGTTATGGCTGTTTAAAATTTGGTCAACATTCGATTCAGGCAAGGTCAACTAACCGAAATGACAATGACATTTGGCAAAATATGGAAAAGGTTGAAAGTTCACGTTTGAACACCTCCGGTCTTCAATGGATGAAAAATGGTGGGCCCCAATTTTTACTGGTCGGGGCCCTCGACTAGGTTCGACACACTCTTTTCACGGAGGGGTGCATTTGCCACCATATAATTCCACGTATACCGAGCTGACTCAGTTTCATATTGGTCTAACTTGGAAAGTTATTATTTTACATTGGGTGAGTTCTCGACATAGCTTGATGAGCTATTTTAAACATTTTTTGCTGAGCCACATATGTGGCATTACAAACTAACCTAACCGTTTGAGCCACATACGTGGTAGACCACACAAAACTACATGTCTCCACCAACAACTTATGCAACTCGGGTGAGCTCCAAGCAACTTAGCCCAACTAAACCAATAAAGTAACACCAATGAAATTAAACGGTGGGGAAAAATGCCAAATGTGGCCTTAGCCATGGGTTAAGCGGTCAACTTAACATTTTTAAAAGGATTTCTCCACATCAATCCCCACACATGTGGGACAAATAAACAATCACCCACCCACTGAAAAAGCACCAAAGAGGAGTCCAAGTGGGCCAATAGAGGACACTTCATACAAAAGGTGTATCATTTTAAAATCCATGGCAAATCATTTCGAATCCCGCTTTATATAAAGTGAATGCGAGGGTGGTTTGAACCATGGTTGGTTGGGTTAAAAGATATAAGACTAACCAACATGCCATTGTGTTGGAAACATTATAAAATGGTTCACATTCTATTTGAAGAGGAGGGAGGTAGAGACTATATTATTATTAAGGAGGCTCATTTAGCGAGCTAGGAGGAGAATTTGACAAAAGTGCCAAAGGAGACTAGGCTTAATTTTGCAAGAGGAATCTAGTGAGAAGATTGAAATAATTTAATACTCATTGTAAGTCTTATTTTATATGATTTTAATAGATTGGTCCCTTGAATTGGAACTGAAGGCGTAGGTCATCAGTGCCAAACTCGTTATCATGTGTGGTGTTAAACTTTTGTTATTTTTTATTAGACATTTTCTCATATTTCTACAATGCCCGCAACCTACTAATTTTAATTAAAAATACAAAAAGTCATTCTCATCAATTTAAATGCATTAAATAATTGGTTAAAGCAAGATTATGGTTGCATGTGACAATTTTACTTATGATTTCATATCAACAACAATGGTACCATTTACATACTTAGCCATCCAATTGTAAGAGATGTAATGGGAATGAGAAAGACTCCCTAAAATTGAACCCTCATCGATCTATCCTCCTGAAAAAGGATTCAAAGGGTAGAATAACATTAAAAAAGGACGAACATAAATGGGTACTAAAAAATTGTTCCTTTTCCTTTTACAGACACTGTATTATTATTCCCAAGCGTAACATATGTCTTTATTGACTCATCTAAATTTGAAAATAAATATAAGTTACATGTCATGTGATTACTACAACTAGAATCCAAATACCACACATCAGTAGGACTCTCTTGTGATAGATTACACTCAATAGGTGATGCTTCAGAAATATTTGTGCATGCAATAAACATGGAGCTTGGAGTAGAGCTTCTAACCTGCTTTTTGATTATGTCTGTTATGATCATACTACTTTTTCCTGCAATCATAAGCATAGTTCCCATATCTCTTGTAATAGTGACATTGCACATGTGACTTATCTTGTCTTTGACCTGAAAAATGATTATGATTGTGCTCTTGACTATGTCCTCTTTCACTTGAGTTTGATGGACCATTGTTGTGTCTTCTAGATGAAATTATTCCTTTTCCTCTAGGGCTGAATATTTCTCTTCCTCTTCCATGATTTCCTAATACTTGTGATGAAAAAGCTTGATCTACAACTGCATGTGATCTATTCAACCTATGTTCATAATTTATTAGTGATGCATGTAACTCATCAATTGAAAACTAACTTAGATCCTTAGTTTCTTTAATAACAACTACCAAAGGATCAAATTTTGTAGGAAAACTTCTAACTTTTTTCAATAATCCTTTTGTCTTCAATAGTTTCACCATGAGATTTAATTTGATTGACTAAACCAACTACAAAAGTAAAGAATGATTCTACAGAATCTGAATCTTTCATTGACATATTTTCAAAATCTCTTGAACTAATTGTAGCTTTGTGGTTTTTACTTTCTCTTTACCTTGATACGTAACTTAGAGAGTTTCCCATGTAATTTGTGCTTTACTGAGTTGTTACCACTCTAGGTAGGATGCTTTCATGCATGACTTGATGAATAAAGAATAAATATTTTTCTGTCTTTCTTTCTTAATTCCTTCAAACTGTCTTTATCTTCCTATGAAAGTGCGTTATATGCTACTGCATTTGTGGGATATATGCACCCATTCTCTATGATTTCCCACACATCATGGGATTTAAATAGTGCATTCATGGTTAATGAGCAATACTTGTAATTATTTCCTATAAATTGCATGGTGTTTGCATACCCGATGTAAAAGCCATTGCTAGCTATTTGTTAACTTAATAACCTTGTTGAAGAACAAACACTTTGATACCAATTTGTAGAAATTAGGCACATAAAATATCAAACAATAGAAATAAAATAAATAATCTTGCAAATAAATAAAGTATTCCAATCTCAAATCAGCACTTCGTGCATATATATTTTCTTCCATGTCAGAGCTTCAACTCAATACAATCTGTGTGTATATAAAAACACTTACAATTGCCTCTAATATGTAGATGGATTTTTTCTAAAATAAAACACTCAACTCTTAAAAATAGAACATCAACTAAAAATAGCACATGCTTTTGTGCAATACAAATCTTTTGACTTATTTTCTTTATTAGCTTTTCCTAAAATTAGGAACATCTATTTAAAAATAATCTATGCATGAAAAGCAACTTGCTTTTTACTTTTCCCGAAAATAGAAATTAAAGCATGTGGGAGAAATGATCTATTTCCAAAATAGTGTTGTAAATATACCAATGACAAGACCTAGATAAAGACTACGTGGATGGAATAGGGTTGTAAATCTTCTACCAATGGTAAAACCGGACATAGAGGTTGTGGAAATTTAGTTATATGGTAAGAGCATGGATTTCATGTTGGGTTCAAGTATAGCTATGCAGGGAAATTTCTCTTATGATGATAATGTGGTTCTTTCCCCCTTTTTTTGTGTGTATTAAAGAACATCTTGTATTAATCATACAATATAATACATCAATATTCATACAAAATAGTAGGTGGTTCTATTCTTTATATTTGTACTTCTGAAATATTATTCTTGGTTACATATGGAACCATGTTCAATTTGGTGTAGACTATGGACATGAGGTACTTCATATACAATCATCTTTCTTTTGAGGTTAAGTTCCATAAATATCGAGAGATTGATTCTACTTGAATTGTTGGATTTGAAGTCACACCATTCATTATTATTGTCAAAACTAGGTTTGAGTGGCTAGAATATTTTAGTTGTTGTTTGATGATTGATCAAGTAGCTTTTCTATTTTTATTTTATAACTTTGTTCATTTCAATATTAAGTTGAAAAAAACCCAGTTTGTTTGTTCTACCCCTAGTGTAATGATGTTAAGAATTAATTTGTGACAACATTTTGCCTTTGAAAAATACTGCTTAATACTTATATTAAACAAGAGTAAACAATATGATACATTGAAAAATATCAATTACATTAGCACCACTAAAAGAACAAAAATGTCCGATTGACCATTAAGAGAGAACATCCTTCTTCAACAAATATCCTTATGCTCTTTACTCAACATTTATCACAGTCTGTCAATTTTTTGTTTTCTTTGCTTAATTATTATCTTTTACTTTTAAGAGGATATGCAAAATTTTGAAATTTAGTGGGAAACACTTGTTTGAGCCTTGGATGGAAGGGAACATCACTTTGAAAAATGCAACCCAAACACCCATAAATATGTTTCAAGTCTTGATGATCTCCAAGAAGTTGAGGAGGGTAAAGAGATTATGTTTACTTATGATGTGATATTTAAGGTAATGACCTGATGTCATTTCAACGATTGATCTTTGTAATGTTCAATATACATTCATGATTAAAATTCTTGTTGAAATTCTTCTATTAATCTATTATCAAGAAAATAACATTTTTGTCTTTCAGAAAGTCACGTCGAGATGGGCTTCTCATTGGGACACATACCGCCCATTAGAGTGATTAGATCCATGGTTCTCTATAATTTATACATTAATGATTGTTTTATTCCTTTCTCGGTATGGTGATACTGATTATGATGAGAACCCTCTTCTCAAAGTACAAAAATGGGAGACAAGATGAAACTCAAGAAGAAACAAGATGGAAATTGGTCCATGGAGATGTATTCGAGGCCTCCACCTAATTTGTCCTTACTCGTATCTATGTAGGAAGTGGAGTACAATTATTTGGGATGACTCTTGAGATGTTGTTTATTGCTATGTTTGGATTTCTTTCTCCTTCTAATGGTGTTGGACTGATGACATAAATTATCCTCTTCTATTTTTTCATGGATGTTTGCACTGGTTACTCTTCCGATCGATTGTATAAAATGTTTAATGGCACTTAATGGAAAATAAACACAATCAAGACTTCTTTAACAATTCATGGCATTGTTTTTTCCATTTTATTTTCACTCAATGCATTGATATGGGGTGTAAAGTCCTCTGGTGCAATTCCATTTAGGCATATGTTCACTTTGGTAATTTTATGGTTTGGGATATCTGTGCCCCTAGTTTTTCTTGGTAGTTACTTGGGCTACAAGAATCTTACAATAATAATCCAATCAAGACAAAATCAATCCCCATGGAAATTCTTGATCGGGCATGGTACATGTGGCCTATTTTCTCAAAAGCAATTGGAGGCATATTGGATTTTGGAGCCGTTTTCATGGAATTTTTCTTTATCTTGGAATCCATCTGGATTCATCCAGTGTATGAAATTTTTGGATTTCTTTTCATAGCCTTTGTTATCCTTATTGTCATATGCACGGTGTAGTGCCACCATCTTCCTGCATTATTTTATTTTTGACTCATCTTATTGAATGGATTATTGACATTAATATAATACTATTTAAATCATTACATGGGTTTTCGTAAATTACTCTTGTGACATATGTGGTGTTTGAGGCACGTTGTGCCAATAGAATGTTGTGATACATATTACTAGTTTATTGTACTGTATTATTATGGATATTAGAAGGATGCAACTTAGATATATTTTACTAGATATATGATGGATGAATGATGAATCTATTTCATATTGTGACCATTAATTATGATGATTCTACTTTGGATGTTATCATGGAATAACTTGGATGAATTCTATGTTTTGATCTACTATAGAAATATATGTGACATTTTGGATAGTTATCTCATTTGGATGTTGGTTACTTTCTGGATTCGGATTGTTAGTCATAAGTGAAATAATTATCGATTGTTGTATAGTTAGAATGAATATCCATGATTGATTTGGTTGTAGTTATATTTATTATTTCTCTGATTTATTATTTATCAAGGGTATGTTTAATGTGTGAATTGAGTGTGCAGATTACAGGTCACACATGAGAATGTGGGTTTCAAAGTTTCATCTCAAGTTACTGAAGCGTTTGAATGGGCCAAGTCCTTTATCCATGCATGATATTTGTGTAACCTTGTGTGTATGTGGCATACTCATGTTTGGACACCATTGGTGATTCCTAATGTATTTATGTTAATTTTAATTTTCTTAAGCCTTGTGATAATCTAGTTTAGGGACCTAATGGTCCCTATATGCATTAGTAGTGTTTTATGTCTGTAATCTTGTGCTTAGTGGTTTGGGACCACCTAATCATAATTTGAGTGGGACCCACCACCTCTTCCTTTGAGCCACTTTACCCAATCTCGAATTTGGACTAAATGTGGCATTTGTAAAGGCCTCTTTTTACATTGGGGTCTCCCTTACACTAAAATGGGCCCCTTAGACCCTACCTATGGGTAGGGGGCCTCTTTTCAAGGTCAAATGGGATTTTCCCTCCCATTTGACCCCTATCTTGTCACCATATTGTAAGAGTGTTTGATTTGTGTGTTTTCTTAAAAGTTGAAGTGTGTTGGCTTATTGGCATTTTAAGCAATTTGGGAGAATACTTCCTAAATGTGTTTTGTTTTATGCTCATTAAGATTTTGGGAATCTTGTGTTGGAGAATGAGATGGGTGACACATGTCACCCTCTCATTTGTGATGATTTGTGATTGATTCTTATTTTTATACCTCCTCATGAGAGAGGGTATGGAATTTTGCTTGTCATTTTTACTATTGGAGTTGGAGAGAGCTTGGAGCTTGGGAGAGCTTGGTTTTTTCTTGAATTTGGATAGTTATTTTTGAGGTAGGCCTTCATACCTCTTGTTTTTGTTTTCTATGGTATAATGTGTAAAAGAAAAATGGTTGTTGGATTCTTGAATGCTTGCATGTTGTTGTGGGTGTCTTTGTAAATCTTGTTTGTTTTCATTTTCTCCATCCATTCTATTTTGTGGTGGATTTTAAAATTATAGGGAAGAGGGAGGAAAACCCCTCTTACACCACATGGCTTGATGGGCAAGCCATGATGGTTTTTATTTTTATTTCTTCCCCTCATATGGTTTGATGTGGAAGATGACTTTATATGGTTTGAACCTCATCTTCCATCCTTGATAAGGAAACCATGCTTGGTTTGAAAATCCTTACAAGGAGGAGGCTTGGTGTTTGGGATGGAGTGATAAGGAGGGTATTATGGATGGAGCGATAAGGAGGGTATTATGGAGATTCTTTTAGTGTTCCTATGGTTGGATCACAATATGGCTTATAATGGGCTCCTTGCCACTCTTCCCCATTGAGGAAAATATGGAGTTATCCTCTTGTGATTTTTTTGTTCTTATGGTTGTTTTGTATTGGAATGGTGTATGTGTTATCACCCTTTATCTCCCCTTACTTGTGCAATATTGAGGCATGCATTCTCTCTCTCCCATGGGATTGGAGGGAGGCTAGCATGTCCTCCATTTGGTGGAGATGGCATGTGATGATGTCATTTGGTTGGGAGGAAACCGGGCCCCTTTCTCTTGTGCATTGAATACTTTCATATGGATTGGAAGCTTGGAAAATATACTTGGAGCATGGAAGGAAAAAGTTTAAATTTGGACATGTTGTTCCCATTTTTGGGGAGGATTGTTTTCTTACATTTTAAGAATTTGTTCTGTAATGGATTATAGTTATCCAACTATGTTATTCCCTCTCTTAAGGGAAAGATTTATAACCTTTTATTGTAATATTCATGTAATCCTTGTTATAGATGAAGCCTTGAAAAAGACTATTCTCTTGAAAGATTGTTGCTTTTATTTTCCTATAAGTTTGGTCTAAGTTTTCTTTCCATTTTGGAGTATGACAGTTTATAAAACAAAAATAGATTTGTTGGAGTTAAAGAAGGCTATTCTTGGTTAGGGAAAAAAAGAAGATTTTGTAATTTTGAAAACTAGTTGTTTTGGGAGCAGCCTTTTCCTTGTATTGGAAGGGAAATATTCATGATAGTGTATGTATATGTTTATATAATCTTGTTAAGGATGTAGCATTCTTTGAGTCTCGGAAGAAAATATAAATGAAAAACTTATTTTGAAATATGTTGTACTTTATTCTTAGTTATTGAGATAATTTCTTTTTGTATTCAAAATTAATAGAAACAATGTTATTTACAAATTTTACTTCTTATCAAATAATATTATCTATATTGTGGATTTTAAATAAGAAAAATAGAAGAAATAGCTTTATTATTGTAGACACCTATAATTTGGTCTACATGATCTTATTACTAAGATCATAGTAACTATCTTAGTCTCGTGCTAATTTACTACACTACACTAGTAAATTACCCTTTCTAATATCTTCTAAACCCCTAAAGCATGCTAATCCCTCTCTAACCAGATTCTATAAGCTTGTTTCCCTTTAAGTAACCTTATTTAGGTTAATTAACCCTCCTATTGACTTTATAAGAAATATTTGACTTTCTAAAACAAATATCTTACCTTTCCAAATATCCATTTAGCTTCCTAAAATATTGTTCACACCTCCAAATGTGTTTTTCTAAAAATCAAATTTTGAATCCTTTTAGTCCCACATGCATCCAAAACATCCTTTTCTCAAATCCAAAAACTATAAATAGAGGTATACCCCTCCCACCTTTTCCTAAGAACACACACTCTCTCTTATTTTTGATTTAAACCATTTTAGGTATCTTAGGGTTATCTTCATAGTTTATTTGAGCTATTTACTTGTTATTTGCTAATCCATTTCAAAGCTTTAGATAAATGGGAGAAGTGATTAATGGTGGGCTTCCATTCTCAATATTTTGAAGATCAATAATCAAAATTGATTGCTAGAGCTTTAATAGGTTCGAGTTGTTTATGGCTTTCATGGAGTAGAGAACTAATATAGAAATGTTAGGGATTGATTGTTTGTTTCAAGATTTATATATGCTTGCAAATAGGTAGCTCTTGTTTATGTCTAGTATGATGGTCAGTGAGTTGTTTGTTTAAAGCTTTTCGGGCTTATTTTGTGTTTTTACCCCATTAGATAAACTTTCACAAAATTTTCATTGCACACATTTGGCACGCTCGGTAAGACTTACTCCATAGTCTTTTTGAAATATTTTCTAGGCTTTACATGTCCATTTTAATGCTTTCTAGGGTTAAAAGGCTTGTCTTTTAATGGATTTCATGTTTTAATCAAGCTAAATCTCCCTTTTTCTTAAGCATTTAATGGGTCCAAGCTAGAAATAGGTTTCGACGATCAATCACTAACTGTTTGCTTCTTTAAATTTTTCCTTTCTGTAAAATTTAAGGTTTTTGTAGGGATGAACATAGGTGTACTAGATCGAGTGTCTCCGTTGAAATCGGCGTGCACCCGTCGAATCGCGCACATTCGCCGAGCGCCACGTATCCATCTGGTTATATTTTACCTTTGTCAGTGCCATTTACAAAGGGTCCTGTGTACCCATTGATTTGTTGATGCATCCATTGATTGGCATGTGTACCTACGTCTCTAGATGTGCATGTGTATTTTCATACTATGATGATCCTACATTTTAGCTCGCAGCATACCCGTCAAAAAGGAGTGTATCCATTAGAACCCTATCGTATCCCTCTTCGCTTTGACATAGTTGTTGAACCTCATTGTCATATTTTGTTTCCACAAGAACTCATCGATTTGGATGCGTATCCATTAGTTGGGATGTGTATGCGTCGGTTTGGGTGCACAAACATTTGTGTTTAAAATTGAAAATTTCTCCGAGCTATAAGATTAAAATTTCTTGTTTTGTCTTTGGTTGTTTTGCAGTTCTAATAGTTGATTATAGGGTTATTTTGGATTTTTTTTTGACAAACTTAGTTAAGTGTTTCATTTCTTAGTTAATAAAGGTTTTCTAAGTGCGTATGCTCTTCCCTCACACCTTCTAGGTGATCTTGGGAACCAAAACACTTCCAAAGCCTTCTTATTGCTTTCAAAACACTTTTTACGCTTCATAATGGATTAAAATTCAAAGTGTAATGCCCCCTCAATTTAAGACAATGAGACGCCTTTGTCAGGAGTGGCAGGTGGAAGGGCCTGCGTCCTGTCAATTTCTTGGCATAATAATACAAGCACTTTATTTGAGGTCTAGAGACATTACTCATGAGGAACCCAAGTTGATGTTTGGAGTTTAGTAGTGATTTGATAGATGCACGTAAGAAGCTCTCTCCAACAAATGGCCCACTCCGAAAGATGAGCCTTTTCACTTCACGGACCTCAAATTTCTCAAAGAAGCCACAATGCAGGTGACCTCGGAAGGAGAGTGAGATGGAAAATGCATAAGCTTGTATAGTTACTTAATCCAATACAAATATATTTATAATTTAATATAAAAAAATTAAAAAAATGGAGGAGGGTGAATAAGCTCAAAAAAATTTCAGTTAGGGTTTGGTTGCTGCTTTTTGGAATGGGCGAGTTGGGGGGCGCGCAATGCAAAAAAACAACAAAGGTTGGATTTTTGGGCGACATTTACTGAGAGTAAAACCAGGGCATTTTCTTTTAGACTGTCCCAAGGATATGCCTTGCTAAATGTCATCTCATGGAGTGTCATGGATTTATGCGACTGTCTTTGGCATTCTCCCGACTGCGTAAAAAAATGAACCCCCCCTTACTGTGTGGACAACTATAAAAGCATATGGAGAGAGGGATTTTGTCAGATGTGGTAGTTTCAAATGCATAGGTGGGTGCTTTTTTTAGTGTTTGACTAAATGAATTAATGAGACAGCTTCTCTTGGAATGTGGGGACGACAATACACAATAGATGCGGGTTTCCTCACGAGACAGTCCACTTTGTTTCACCATGCAACAAACATGTCTCCAACTTGTTGAGTTTCCTTTGCCAAAGATACATCCAAATTTGTGCAAAATGGGAGCTTTAGAATAGGGAATAGACATCCATCAAAGCATAAAATGTTAGAAAAATTATGTCATATCTTTGTAGTTGGAACTACCTTGATGCAGACACATATGCAAAATGTGGAAGCATGCGAACTATTCAACAATACCGAAAGAAATGTGCTTTATAGACTCGCAATGATTGTAGGATGTGTAAAAAATGAGTTTGTTGAAAAGGCCTTGGAAACTTTCAAGAAAATGCAATTGGTACGTGTAAAGCCAGACTCCATAACCTTTTTCAGCATCCTCCCAACCTCTGCCAAAATGGGAGCTTTAGAGTAGGCCTCGGACAACCGTCAAAGCATAATGGTAGAGGATTTTTAGTTGCAAGTGCGCTAGTAGACAAGTATGTAAATTGTGGAAGCATACACAAGGCATACATATGAAAATCCATTTTGTAGGCCTTCGCCGTAGTTTGACGAGGTCAAACTGGACCAATTTCAACTTGTCACTCTAGAAAACTTGTTTCCATTTGAAAATGGTTTTCTAGTTCTCTGTCCTGTCGACTCTGATGAATTCTCGTCATATAGGGGAACTTGTAGGAAGTGTCTCGTTGCGTGCTCATCCATCGAATGTCAGTTATGGACGTGGTTTTCTAGGCCCTCAAGCTAAATTTTGTTCATTTGCAACTGGGTCAACTACGACCAGTGGCCCCAGAGAACTAGCCGCCAAATGCAAACTGTTTGCTCTTTCCCATTTCCGTCAGTTGCTATGAACTCTTGGTATATCTGGGGACATGTAGAAAGTTGATTGTGGTGTGCATTCTCATCGGAAGATAACTTTTGGAAGTAGTTTCTTAGCCTCCGAGCCCGTTTTGTATGTTTTTGTAGCTAGTAAGAAAATGTAAAAATAGAAAGTCGGACCCTCGTAGGGTTGCCAAACCACCCTGTAAAATCTTAACATATATAAATAACTGTCTAAAAACTCTATAGTGGAACTTGTTGTGTGCATTAGAACTTTTGAAAAAACAGTGTTTTCTCTCTCTTCCCTTCTCTTTCTCTCTCCTGGGTTACAAAATGAAGAAAAATGAAATGCAATGAATACATGTTTCTAGACCTTTTTATTTCGATTGCAAATTGTAATTATTGTCATATGTAAATGGGAAACTGAAAAATGATACTTATGTTAGGTTAGGGTGGATGCCATGCCAGTGAATTATCATTGATATCATGCTCATGTGGTTTTATAGGATGAAAGAATGACGACGAAAGGGCGATGTGTAATTCATTTAGTATCATTGTAATTTATATAGTTCATTGTTAAATGAATAGATGTATAATGTTGTCCTATGTTACAAAAGGTTGTATTTGATAATTTGTTGCTATGTATGAGATGCTGGTTTTTAGGGACATCTAGGAAATGTGCATTTAATCTTAGGTTCAATTTTGATTCATAGTACACATGGTAAAAAGGTGTGATATTTATATAAAGTAAATGAATTTGGAGTAATATCTTATAGTGCATATTCAATATTCAATAAATGATCAATGAGTCATCTTGTGCTTTCATACTTGGTAAATGTAATAAAAAGATTTAATTGAAACACACTACCCTTGTTCAACATCGGGACATAACTTGTTTTCATGTGCGATACTCCTTACCGTGAAGACATTAAAAGTCGTAGGATGAACTTAAATCTTTGCTCTTGATGGAACATTCTAGTTTAGGCAATTCAAAGCTCAAGAATGGGCTTATCGTCTTAGTCGAATTTTTAGTGACATTGTCTTAAGCGTCATGATAGGAGTGGCATAGTCAAATTTTTCCTTAGAATGTGTAGAGTTAACCCCCTTCGTAGCCTAGCGGACTACCTTGTCTTTCAAAGTTAGATTTAAAATTAAAACTCTTCATTGAATGAAATCCCTGTTGGATCTAGATGACATGGAAGGAGGTTATGACTTAGTTCCTCTAGGTCTTAATCTCTTGTTAATGAACCCCTTAGCTCCACTCAGCTAACTGTGTTACCTTGGTTTCTCTCATCATAACACCTTGGTCCTTTCTGGAAGGTGGTTTAGCATAAATTTGTCCTCTCGCTTAAAAATCATGTTTAGTTGAGGGGTAGACCCTTAGGTGAAGTTGGAAATTAATCTAAACCTCGTTGATTTGGATGTTAATTTAGGGTTCGTGTGTAGCTTCAAGTCTTCTAATCATATATGTCTTCAAGAGGTTGGTCAAACACTTCGTAACTCCTTGTACAAGACAATGCTAAAAATAAGACCTTAATGTGACGTAGAAAATAAAGCATATAAGAGTAAAAACAAGAATTGAGGTTAGGGATACTGCCACTCTTGGAGACCTTATATCTCGATTAAAAATACTCTTGTGTTTTAAAGAATATGTATTGCATTGTTGTGATCAAACTATGAGAAAATGAAAGATATATAAATATAAAAAAAGGAATTCATTAAGTCATTGAATTAGAATAACTATGGTAGGGGAAATATCTCTACCGTGATCGAGGAATGCTTTTGGTAAAAATTTATCTTGTATCTAAATCTCCGTCAAATCCTAATATCGCTATATGGACACCAAGTCACATCCAATTGAGTTGTAAGAGTTAAAAAGTAGACATTGAATATATGTTTGAGAAGAGTATTCTTAATATAAGGACAAGATAATTAAGTATTTTGTACACATTTGAACTAAGCCAAATAAGTATGCAAGTTATGGAAACTTTTATAAAGGTTAAGAAACCTACTTAAAAGGGGTGAACAATAATTTAACCACAGTATGAACTTAAGAATCTATAGGTGGACTAACGAGAAATTTATCCTTGCACAATAATGTTCTTGGAATGTTAAGCGTAAACTAAAATACAATTAAAGAAAAGATGTGTTGTGGGTTTACCTATTCCTGAAGTCGTGTTCTTGTGGTTGGGTCATTCTTAGTAAGAGCAGGACATTAGGAAAAGTTTGGTGTCAACATACCTATGATGTTTTCATGTGTCATGTGAGTCGATGACTTATGTGTTTGTCGTATGCGAGTCAAGTTTTTGTACTTGAAGCCCATGATGTGTTGTGTGTAGTGAGCAATGTAAGTAAAAAAATTATCCCGGTATTTCTTGTTTTAATTGTGTGTGTAAAATGTGGGCACTACATATGGTATCAGAGTGAAGGTTCATGCTCTCGAACCTCTGGGATGGATTGGAGTTGTGATGATTCTGCATGATGGTGGTGGATAATGGAAGAGTAATGTGATATATGTTGTTATGTGAACTATGTCATGATTGTGACCTTATGGAAGCACATGTGGTGCATGTCACTTAGTGCGTATTTTTTGTCATGTTGATGTGCTTGTGATGAGAGTATCGACTCTCCTTTTTGTGGATTCAATGAGGAATCCGTGTGTGATGTCTTGCCTTGTTGTGAATGGAATGATATTGTGAATTGCAGAGTGTTGAAACATTTTGACTTTATGTGATGAGAAGGTGTATTGATGTATTGCATGACAAAATTGATGTAAAGTGAATCAGATTTTATCGTGATGTCATCACCGTATTGTGATTAGTTTTGTACATCATCGTGTTGTTTTACAATTGACTATATGTTGTAAGGTTAGACATTGTGTTCCTCATACGTATAATTCATGTAATATGTGATGGTTCATGTCGTGATTTAGGGGCATATGGTGAGTATGATCCCTAGTGTACAATGATTGCATTTTGGGTGCAGGATGTGGTAATGTGATGTATCGTAACCCATGAAAGTAATTATTGTGTCATACCCTATATATATATACCATACATAAGACGTTATGGTCAATGTGTGTGAATCACCATTGTGTTAGTGATGTAGTTATGTGTATGTTTTGAACCTTATACTAGACGACCCTAAGGGGATAAACTGTCAAGAGTGTATGTGTGGAGAGAGGAGACATGGACCAGGTTTTCATAATCTTAAGCCGAGTATGAGTGAGGAAGTGGAGTCTTATATAGACTGAAAACCCACTTCTATCTGTTTAGTATACTTTGAGCTTGCTCAGTATATTGTGGGTGCGCACCACCTTAGGCTCAACTTATGCAACTAGAGTTCCCTTCTCTTTCCTATTGGATTGTTCATTGAATAATCCTATGTAATTTTGACTATGTTGATCCTTATGGGAGTATGGAGTAATTATTCGGGAAGAGTTGATGACAGATTACATTATTTGACATACTCATTTCTGGTTACATGTATATTTTTATGAGCTGAGGCTCGATGTCCAAGTGCCAGCAACTCGATGAGTACCCCTTTGGTGGCGATATGAGGCCACATAGTGATTGTAATGTGCTATTCCTTTATACATATTTTTATTCGTAAATTGATCATTATCTCTTTTAGCTAGAACTAGCCATTTTCTTGATTAACATGTTCTTATATTTTGGGCATTTATTTGATTGTTACATTAACAGTTGGATTTTGCACTAACCATGGCTAATTAGCCATTTGTTTTTCTTAGTTTTAAAGCATTTCTTATCATATTTAAAAGTTTTGTAGCCTAGCCCAAGGATTTTAATTTTCCACTTGGCATTTGAATGGATTGTTATGTTGGTTCTAATGTTGTAATGTGTTGGAATAGGGTCATGGGATTCACCATGGAGTGGTGGAACCTATGGACCCACTTCATTGTATGGGGGTACACCCCAAGGAGTTACAGATAACTAGCGGGTTTTTGAACCACGAGTTATTATGTCACTTGGGTTTGGGGGTGATGGGGCTCTATGTGCCTAGGGCCATAGGGTGACCCGACCTCATTTAAAAGGAGAAAGGAGACGGGCCTCTATGGTTGAGTGACTGTTATTCTTTATGGCTTGAGTGACCCGGCTTTTTGACACTATGTTTCTTTCTCTTTGGGAGGTATATGGAGATTATCTGGTGATGCTTTGGGGAGTATATGGAGTTGCTTTATGATACTTCAGGAGATATATGGAGTTTTACCTTGTACTTTTGGAGATATCTGGGGTTTGTTTCGTGATGTCTTGTTATGTGTGGAGTTGGTATAGTGAGTTATGTGTACCCTTGTGAGCCTTTTTGACACCTTGTTATGTTTGAGGTTTGACTCTCCCCTTGGTTGGTATGGACTATTGGATATTGTCTTGGCACTATGTTGGTACAGTCATGGTTTTTTTGGGTCATGTGATACCCGTTGTATATGTATCAACGTGTTGACCTGGTTTGTCAGTCATATGTGTGTACTAGATCTATGTCTAGGACGTAATTGTTGGAAATTATTTGCTATGTGGTCTACTTGTTGTCATTCCACAGTGGAATTTGAAGTCTTGTGGTGTTATACAGTCGTGAAAGTATGTAGCAAGATGTCTCGTGGGTCTTTTTGTGTTGTGTTAAGTTTGGGTGACATCTTGAGGCCAATTACTATTGGGCACCCATGAACATAAGACAATTGAAAATTCTAAACAATGAGTCTTAAGATCTTGAGATAAGGAATACTGTAAAGAAAAATACTAAGTAATAAAGTAAAAGAGAACTGCCAATCTTCATAGAACATTAAAATTCAAGATATTGTAAAAAAATTAGTTTGCTTCCTTGTGGTCGCATTGTACCGACAAGTTGTTTTGCTAAACGACATGTGGCATTATTGACGTATCCTTCAAGCTTCGGTGTCATGTCACATCGAGGACGATGCTCTTATAAGGGGAGGGAGATGTAATTCCCCCTCAATTTAAGACAATGAGATGCCTTTGTCAGGAGTGGTAGGTGGAAGGGCTGTGTCTGCCGATTTCTTAGCATAATAATACAAGCACTTTATTTGAGGTCCAGAGACATTACTCATGAGGAACCCAAGTTGATGTTTGGAGTTTAGCAGTGATTTGATAGATGCACGCAAGAAGCTCTCTCCAGCAAATGGCCCACTCCGAAAGATGAGCCTTTTCACTTCACGGACCTCAAATTTCTCAAAGAATCCACAATATAGGTGACCTCGGAAGGAGAGTGAGATGGAAAATGCATAAGCTTGTATAGTTACTTAATCCAATACAAATATATTTATAATTTAATATAAAATAAAATAAAATAAAAAAATGGAGGAGGGCGAATAAGCTCAAAAATGTTTTAGTTAGGGTTTGGTCGCTACTTTTTGGAATGGGCGAGTTGGGGGGGGGTGGCAATGCAAAAAAAAAAACACCAAGTCGATTTGTGGGTGGTGGTGAGCAAAACCAGGGTGTTTTCTTTTGGACTGTCCCAAGGATATGCCTCGCCAAATGTCATCTCGTGGAGTGCCATGGATTTGTGCGGCCTATCTTTGGCATTCTCTCGACTGCGTAAAAAAAAAACCCCCCCTTACTGCATGGACAACTATCAAAGCACATGGAGAGAGGGATTTTGTCAGATGTGGTAGTTTCAAATGCATAGGTGGGCGTTATTTTTAGTGTTTGACCAAATGAAAGAATGAGACAACTTCTCTTGGAATGTGGGGATGGTAGTACACAAGCAGACGCATGTTTCCTCATGAGACAGTCACACTGTTTCACCATGCAACAAGCAAGTCTCCAACCTATTGAGTTTCCTTTGCCAGCATACGTCTAGCCTATGTGCAAAATGGGAGCTTTGGAACAGGGAATAGACATCCATCAAAGCATAAAAGGTTAGAAAAATTATGTCAGATGTTGTAGTTGGAACTGCCCTGGCAGATACATATGCAAAATGTGGAAGCATGTGAACTGTTTGACAATGCCTAAAAGAAATGTGCTTTATAGACTGTAATGATTACAGGATGTGAAAAAAATGAGTTTGTTGAAAAGGCCTTGGAAACTTTCAAGCAAATGTAATTGGTACGTGTAAAGCTAGACTCCACAACCTTTTCAGCATCCTCCCAGCCTCTGTCAAAATGGGAGCTTTAGAGCAGGCCTCGGACAACCGTCAAAGCATAATGGTAGAGGATTTTTAGTTGCAAGTGCACTAGTAGACAAGTATGCAAATTGGAAGCATACACAAGGCAAGTGAACTATTGATAGAATGCCTCAAAGAAATGTGGTCTCATGGAGTGCCATGATCTCATGATATGCACAAAATGGATTTGTGGAAAAGGCGTGTGAACTGTTTGTTGGAATGCCTCAAAGAAATGTTGTCTCATGGAATGCCAGGATGGCAGGATATGCACATAATGGATCTGTTCAAAAGGTTTTAGAAACACACAAGCAACTACTTATTCTATTGGAAAACTTCAAGTGATCGGGAAGTTGGTGTGATGTGGTGGAGGTTAGATCCAGGCTCGTGAACTGGTTGACGAAGTGCCAAGCGAGATGCTGAACCAAAGCCTGCGGGTTTGACCAACTCCATCCCTTCCAGGCATGGTTCATCTTCCCTTACCTCTCATAATTCTCATTTTTTAGTTCTCTTTTGCAACTTGATATAATTTTAAAATATTAGGATTTTAATACCATTAAATGTTTGTTTTCAACTCGTTGCAAAAACAATGAAATGTCGTGTCAAAAACTCACGAAGTCAAAATAACCCGTTTACATTAAAACATGAACTTCCACCCTCATTTCTGAGGTGATGTAGAAAACTTCCTATCCAACTAGATCGCTACAACATGGTTTTATCGACCAGATGAAATTGACTTCCCGAGTAATAATGTTGATCATCTCCCATTTTAAATAGTTAATTTTTGCATTTTTCGGAGGCTCATTTAGTACCCTTCGTAACTCTGAAAACGAGATGTTAAACTTTATTCGTGTACCTCGTTATGTGAGGTGTCACCTTGACCTCTGGATTGACCCTGAATGAACACATGTGACCTTTTTGACGCTCTTATAGGAGCCCTGTTACACTAGTTTACAACAATAGAATCTATTAAATCTAGAAAGTTGGCTTTCGTTTGGAACCGCCATTTGAAACCTGGATAGAGAAATTTGTATCCGTCTTCGCAAACCTCTCGTGTTTCTTCTAGAAAATTGCATGGAACTTTCAGTTTAGGGAAAAACACTCTTTCTGGATATTTTGGCAAAGCCATTTTGTAGGCCTCGGCCATAGTTTGACGAGGTCAAACTGGACCAATTTCGACTTGTCACTCCAGAAAACTTGTCACCATTTGAAAATGGTTTTCTAGTTCTCTGTCCATCAACTCGATGAATTCTCATCATATAGGGGAACTTGTAGGAAGTGTCTCACTTTTGTGCTCATCCATCAAACGTCGATTATGGACGCGGTTTTTCAGGCCCTCGAGCTGAATTTTGTTCATTTGTAATCGGGTCAACTATGACCAAAGTGGCCCCAGAGAACTAGCCGCCAAACGCAAACCATTTGCTCTTTCCCATTTCGTTAGTTGCTATGAACTCTTGGTATATCTGAGGACACATAAAAATTTGATCGCGGTGTGCGTTCTCATCGAAAGATAACTTTTGGAAGCGGTTTCTTAGCCTCCGAGCCCATTTTGTACGTTTTTGTAGCTAGTAAGAAAACGTAAAAATAGAAAGTTGTGGACCCTCGTACGGTTGCCAAACCACCCTATAAAATTTTAACATATATAAATAACTGTCCTAAAAACTCTATAGTGGAACTTGTTTTGTGCATTAGAACTTTTGAAAAAATGGTGTTTTCTCTCTCTTCCCTTCTCTTTCTTCTCTCTGGGTTACAAAATGAAGAAAAATGAAATGCAATGAATACATGTTTCTAGACCTTTTTATTTCGATTGCAAATTGTAATTATTGTCATATGTAAATGGGAAACTAAAAATGATACTTATGTTAGGTTAGGGTGGATGCCATGCCAAAGTAATTATCATTCATATCATGCTCGCATAGTTTTCAGGATGAACGAATGATGACGAAAAGGGCGATGTGTAATTCATTTAGTATCATTGTAATTTATATAGTTCATTGTTAAATGAATAGATGTATAATGTTGTCCTACGTTACAAAAGGTTGTATTTGATAATTTGTTGCTATGTATGAGATGTTGGTTTTCAGGGACATCTAGGAAATGTGCATTTAATCTTAGGTTCAATTTTGATTCATAGTACACATGGTAAAAAAAAGGTGTGATATTTATATAAAGTAAATGAATTTGGAGTAATATCTTGTAGTGCATATTCAATATTCAATAAATGATCAATGAGTCATCTTGTGCTTTCATACTTGGTAAATGTAATAAAGAGATTTAATTGAAACACACTACCCTTGTTCAACATCGGGATATAACTTGTTTTCATGTGTGATACTCCTTACCGTAGAAGACATTGAAAACCGTAGGATGAACTTAAATCTTTTCTCTCGATGGAACGTTCTAGTTTAGGAAATTCAGAGCTCAAGAATGGGCTTATCGTCTTAGTCAGAATGTTTAGTGACATTTTCTTAATTGTATGATAGGAGTGACATAGTCAAATTTTTCCTTGGAATGTGTAGAGTTAACCCCCTTCGTAGCCTAGCGGACTACCTTGTCTTTCAAAGTTAGATTTAAAATTAAAGCTCTTCATCAAATGAAATCCCTGTTGGATCTAGACGACATGGAAGGAGGTTGTGACTTAGTTTCTCTAGGTCTTAATCTCTTGTTAATGAACCCCTTAGCTCCACTCTAGCTAAATGTGTTACCTTGGTTTCTCTCATCATAACACCTTGGTCCTTTCTGGAAGGTGGTTTAGCATAAATTTGTCCTCTCGCTTAAAACTCATGTTTAGTTGAGGGGTAGACCCTTAGGTGAAGTTGGAAATTAATCTAAACCTCGTTGATTTGGATGTTAATTTAGGGTTCATGTGTAGCTTCAAGTCTTCTAATCATATATGTCTTCAAGAGGTTGGTTAGCAAACGCTTCGTGCAACTCCTTGTACAAGAAAATGCTAAAAATAAGACCTTAATGTGACGTAGAAAATAAAGCATATAAGAGTAAAAATGAGAATTGAGGTTAGGGATACTGCCACTCTTGGAGACCTTATATCTCGATTAAAAATACTCTTGTGTTTCAAAGAATATGTATTACATTGTTGTGATCAAACTACGAGAAAACAAAAGATATATAAATATAAAAAAGGAAGTCATTAAGTCATTGAATTAGAATAACTATGGTAGGGGAAATATCTCTACCGTGATCGAGGAATGCTTTTGGTAAAAAGTTATCTTGTATCTAAATCTCCGTCAAATCCTAATATCGCTATATGGACACCAAGTCACATCCACTTGAGTTGTAAGAGTTAAAAATAGACATTGAATATATGTTTGAGAAGAATATTCTTAATATAAGGACAAGATAATTAAGTATTTTGTACGCATTTGAACTAAGCCAAATAAGTATGCAAGTTATGGAAACTTTTGTAAAGGATAAGAAACCAACTTAAAAGGGGTGAATGATAATTTAACCATGGTATGAACTTAAGAATCTGTAGGTGGACTAACGAGAAATTTATCCTTGCACAATAATGTTCTTGGAATGTTAAGCGTAAACTAAAATACAATTAAAGAAAAGATGTGTTGTGGGTTTTCCTATTCCTGAAGTCATGTTCTTGTGGTTGGGTCATTGCTAGTAACCAGTCATTGGGAAAAGTGTGGTGTCGACATGCCTATGATGTTTTCATGTGTCTATGTGAGTCGATGACTTATGTGTTTGTCGTATGCGAGTCGAGTTTCTGTACTTGAAGCCCATGTTGTGTTGTGTGTAGTGAGCAATGTAAGTCAAAAAAAAATATCCTGGTATTTTACTGTTGTAATTGTGTGTGTAAAATGTGGGCACTACACAAAGTTGGTTAAAACGAATTCCTTTTTTGCAAAAAAATTGAACCATTTTCCATTATCTATTTATAGTTGAGTTTTTCTTATTGTGTATGCTCTTCCCTTGCACTGTTTTGGTGATCTTGGGAATCAAAAGCAACACATGAACTCTCTTTGATATTTTCATCTTTTGGAAAATTACTAACTTCTTACGTGTAGGACCAAATTCATTTGTTGAAGAAAGGAGGTTTGAATCACAAACCCACTAATACATGTTTAATTGTAGGTTACCAAATGGTGTGCTACTTAAAAACCACATTAAGCTAAAAAGATAAAAACCACACCACATACATCACACTGTATTGCAGGTTTCAGAAAAGGGTATGTCACTATCCGCTCAACTAGAACATAAACCCTTTCACATAACACCTTAAGCTAAAAAAATAGGGGTGGTTCTAGGAACCCTAAATTAATCCACCGCTAAGTAAACTCATGGATGAAACAGGAAGCACTCTGTTTACCCACTTGACTAGATTTTACATTGTGAGTTTAGAGTCAAAGTTATTTGTATCGTGACCCCAGTGAGAATACGCGTGAACACATTTATTTCTCATCGTATTTGAAGGGGGTAAAGTAAAGCTGGGATACTCTAAGACTAGTCATTGTAAATTTCTTGGTAAATCGAGCTCGCATTAGACAAACTGTTGACACCTATTTGAGTGATTTACTTAGGAAAGCCATTTTGTCTTGGAGCCCACTTTACTAGTCCATTATCACATCTTGTTGAGCCATCATGAAGTGACGATTTACTTGGAGTCTAAATTTTTTTCGAATAAGGGAAAGAATCCACTTAAGTTAAATTTAAGTGTCACTCATCACGAGATTTACGACGTATCACTTAGGTTAGTTTCTTTCACCTTAGGACGAGGTAAAACTCTGCCCAAGTGATGCTTAGTTTATTTCCACCTCATTTGATCTATACCTTTATTTTCTTGTTGCCCATTTAGGACAAGAGAAGACATATTTTTGGGAGTTTTATCATAGATAGCGTTCCTTTCTTTTTTTGTCTATTTATACTCATCCATGTTTGTGGATGAGTTGTTAAACATCTAAAGTGTGTGGATAAATTCTTACATCTTTGATAGCCATGTGATCTTGATTTCAAGATCATCTTCATAGCTAATATTTTGTTTCATTATTGTTTCCCCTTGAGTTGTTATTTTTGCTCACATTTTAGCCATACAATTGTGATACTTACATCTTGTTTTCATTTTTTTGAGAACTTGGTATAAGTTTCCTTATTGTATTGTTACGCTTCTGCACGGATAATAAATTCTTGCTATAATTTTACTTAGTTTTGGTTCCAACGTCATCTGACTCTTTTGAGAGTGTCAATACCACTTTTTTTTATATCACAATAACATCATATTGATACTAACAAATTTCTTGCTTGGTTAACGTGTCAAGGTAGTATTGTTACGCTATTCACATTCACAACTTCCATTATCAAAAACTTAGGTTTTTTCATTATTTAAACTAGTCATAGTATATCTTGTGGAGATATCATGTCAATATCACTTGGTACTTAGGTCTTGTTGGTATTCTAACTCGACCTATGTATTGATATTGTATTATCACTATCTATCTTGCACCCATCGTTGAAATTATATCTTAAAGCATAGTCTTTCTAAAATAGTTTGAGTGTTTGATTGGTTTTCTGAGAGTTTGCATGATTGTTCCTAATACAATAATAGGTGCATAACATTGCATTTAGGACACACTAGGACATTGCTAATTTAGAATACTTATACTACATACACCTAGGTTTCGTACAACTTTGAATACATTTAGACAAAACCTAGTGCAACTTAGTCTAGTAATGCCAAGAATCACGAAAAGGGCATCTAAACCAAATGAGCATGACTTAGAAGAAAATACTTTTGCATCATTCCCATTCAATGGTAATAACTTATCACCTCTCTTTTCACAAGTAAAAGACACATAACCTTTGATCGATCATAAACACGAAAAGTTAGGAATAACACAAGTTAGATCTAGTTCATTTTGACAAGATCCTTTATTATAACAAATATCAAGTACTTGCAAGAGTTCATGAGTTAGGAGACAAGCTTCTAAGAGTGCAAAGCAGAGACTAAAACCATTAACCACAAAACAAGAGAGATACCATCCCTCTTAGACATGGATAAACCCTTTCCCATAGGGTATTCTTCCACTTCAGGACAACATAACAAAAACATTTAAGAAGACCCATCAAAACCAATAGGTGATTCACAAAGACCTTACTCTAAGGCTTAACACAAAGTAAAAGTTAAACGTGAGCGCAAAGGCTCACTGCCTCCTAGATTTGATGAAGAAGATGATCCCTTAATCAAAGAAGAGATCCTCTAAAGACAGATACTGAAACTTAGTCAAAAGTTAGCAAACTTAGGCTCTTCGAGTAAGAATGTGCATAAAGATAAACTCAAGACAAAATCATTGAGTATCACTTTTATCCATATGATGATGTAACTTTCAAAGTTGCTAAGGTAAATATATCGGTATCACCTACAAAGGAAAAAATCATTCAACAAGAGTTATAATCGATGAAGAATATGATTACTATGTTACAAGAAAACAATGTAGGACACCATAGGAAATACATATACGAAGAGCTATGTCCTTATCCCTTTGATAAGGATATGTTGCAACAATCGTTTCCAAAACATTTTTCCATCCCTAAGTTGAAAAGTATAAAAGAAAAGGTGATCCTCATGATCACATCAAAGACTTCTACATGGCTTGTCAAGAGGTCGCATACAGTGATAATTTTCTAATATGATTATTTCCTTACAAAGATAGGAGCATTGGTGTTAGAATGGTTTTTTAGTATACCCAAAGGATCCATTATGATGTGGCCCACACTAGCCAAAATGTTTGTGTGACATTACTCCTTCAATATGGGGAATGATATAACCATGAATGACCTTTGAAATTAAAAACGAAACATAATGAGAACTTTGTGGGCTTATTGCGGTGATGGTGTGGATTGGCAAGTTTTTTTGTTGTGCCCTGCCGAGAAAAATAACTAGTAAGCATATTCTTCACTAAATTAAATCCTGGAAATAACCTTTCATTTACAAATGCATTGCGGATCTAACTTTGAGGAAGTTATAGAGAAAGGTAGTCAAATCGAAAAGGATCTCATTACAAAGGGTACACTTAAACCTATCATAAAGGACTAACATGAAACAAAACCCTCAGATAAACCAAAGTTCTTCAATAAGAAAAAACATGTCGTTGATGCATTAAGACAAAATCCAAAAGAGTCCAGGTTATATAGACTGATCTGATTCTAAAGCTTTCGCAAGGACCTTGCCCAAAGGTACCTCAAAAATGCACATTTACACCACTAACTGAATCATTATCTGCCATACTTAAATAATTAGATGCAGTGAACATGGTGCAAAGTACCAACCGCGATGGTACCATATCCAAAAGATGCTCCAAAACTAGGTTGGTTCAAAGAGTATGAGTATTGTGATTTCCATCGCATCAAAGGACACAAAATTGATAGGTGTTTGAGACTGCGACATTATATATAAGACCTCATCGAAGAGGGAAAAATCGTAGTAGATTCACCCTCTGGCTCAGGATAGGGTCCCAATGAGAAAATGGGTATATTCAAAGAACCTTTTCCTAACCATGCAGATAAAAAGCACAAGAAGCCAAATCATGGACAAACTTCCAATGATTATAGGACTGCTTTGCCTATGTTTATCTAACTAATTTTAGTCCCATTGATTCCCTTATAGGTTGTATCCATTCATCTGATGAACAAGTTAATACTATTAGGATTTTAGAAAAAAATTGTTGTAGGTACACGACATGCTTGTTTGGTCATACCAGATCCCCTATCTGTTCCTCAGGAAGGTCAGTATAATTTAATAGAATAATTAGAGAAGACACCAGTTAGGATATTGATTTTAGATCTCCTCAAAATCTCTACTGCTCATAAGAACATATTATATAAAATAATACAAAGTTCAAGAGTCTCCATAGATGTAGATCACGCACCTTCAAGCGATGATTACACATCTTGATTCTAATGATCATATCACTTTTTATCACACTGCAATCCCGCGTAATGACCCAGAACATAACCTACCCTTATACTTAGAAGTAGTTGTTACTCGTCGTAAGATCTAAAGAGTTATTGTGGATGGTGGATCTGGTTTAAATATTTACACTTTGAAGTTGTTTAAGTAGTTGGGCCATTTAGAAAAAGATATAGGGGCTAAAATTATTACAATCACAACATATGATAATGAGGAACACGATTCATCGGATACTATAGAGTTCCTATGGAAGTGGGACCGACATGTCATGATATAACTTTCCATGTCCTTCACTTAGATATTCCCTATAACATGTTCTTGGGATGCCCGTGGATTCACACCATGCGGTCTATTTCTTCCAACTTCCATCAGTGTATCAAGATGTTCCATGGGGAAAAATAATCACCATTCAGGGTGATCCAGAACCATTCACACATTTTAGGGAATTTCACAGTTTTTCTCGTGTGGCCTATGAATGTCATTATGTAGATATTGTTGTTCCCTTATAGACAAAGGCTATAAAACAATGTGTGGATGTAGATACACTCACTATTTGTAATTAGAACTTTCCTTCGTTAGTCAACCCTTTCTCATCATGGGAGGAAATTTCTGCCAAGTATGGCCGAGGTGAGTAATTTATTCTTTAATGTGCCTTACTAATATCATATCTTTCAAGATCACCTAGGAAAGGGGAAAACCTTATTTTCAATTCAAAAACACTGAATATAGATGCCCTGAACCCTTTGAGAGATTTGTCCCTAGTGGTTTCTTTTCTGAAGAAAATATGGTAGAAGATCTCACCAGGAGAGTACCTAAAGGTACCATGGCATCATGCCATCAAGTTCCATAGTATATCAAAGGCCACCACATGATGTATGTCATGGGTTACAATAGGTTTGGATGTGGTATAAATGCACAAGGATTGTTAGAACTCATTCCTATTCCTCGTTTCAAATCCAAAAAACATGGCCTTAGAATTAGAGCTCATGACGATCCATCCTTTGAGATCGATGCCACCTTTTCTAGAACGTGAGGATGGCTCATCTCATTCAGATAGTGATGTGGATTCCTAATGTAGCCTCTATGAGGATCTTACCTCCATGAACCTATTCCCTGAATCAACTACTTTTTCCTTATCCAGATCAAATTCCCAAACCACTTATCAAGTAACCCTTATATATCCTAAGCTTATAGATTGGGATCAATAATTTCACGTGCCACTCAATTTCTTTGAAAATGATGAGGCATTCATAGAATTCATGGGACTCAAGGATTATTTTCTGACTGGGGATCACAAGAAAGGTTTTTCCATAAAACTAGACTGTGCATACGTATACTTCGAAGAAGAATAAGAGATGTGTGGATACTTGAATGGGAAGGTTGTAAGAAAGAATAAAAATACTTGAGAGAAGCCTTATGGAAAGAACAAGCACAAGTCTCATAGTGACAAATTTTTTGAGGCCCTAGTAGATAATAAAAATTGAAGAAATCATAGAAAAGGTGGAATATCCTTATAAAGATGATCTCACACCTCCTATTGAGGTTGATCTTACTCTTCCCCCTGATCCTACATGGATGGAGGATGCTTCCAAAATTCTTGTTGAAGAAACAATCAGTGTCAATATTGGCTCAGAAGAGGAGCCTAGAATGATAAATATGGGGGCTTCATTCTCAGCACAAGAAAAAAAGGTCTTTGTGGAATTATTACGAGAATATGCAGATATATTTGTGTGGTCATACATAGATATGCCTGAGTTAGACTTATACTTCATTGTTCAACACCTTGTTGTGCACCTAGACACCAAAACCATCAAGCAGTAATTGAGAAAGATGCACCCCAAGGTTACACTACTTGTCAAAGAGGAACTGGAAAAGTTATTAGCTGTTGATTTTATTAAACCCATCGACTATTTGGATTGGATATCCAACATAGTCCTAGTTCGAAGAAGCCGATTGGTATAAGAATTTACACCAAATTCTACTGACATCAATAAAGCATGTCCCAAAGATGAATTTCCCTTGCTAGATATTGATATGATCGTGACTCCACCACTGGTTATGAAATGTTGTCCTTAATGGATGGTTTTTCAAGTTATAACTAGATAATAATTGAGAGGAAGATCAACACAAGACAACTTTTATTACCCCTTGGAGAAAATTTTGTTACAAGGTCATGCCTTTCGAACTCAAGAATGTCAGGGCCACCTATCAACGTGTAATGACGGTGATATTT
Source organism: Taxus wallichiana var. yunnanensis (assembly GCA_018340775.1). Lineage (NCBI taxonomy): Eukaryota > Viridiplantae > Streptophyta > Pinopsida > Cupressales > Taxaceae > Taxus > Taxus wallichiana. Next base: position 160,596,620 of record CM031240.1, on the reverse strand, counting down.
CATGACATGATGAATGACATCATGGAAGATTACGTCGATGATATCTTAGTAAAATCTAAAACTAGAGGAGAGAACCCGGAAGCACTGAGACGTATTTTCTAGTGTCTTTGAGATTATAAAGTGAGTTTAAATCCTTGAAAGTGTGTCTTTGGTGTTTTATCAAGGAAGCTCCTAGGTTTCATTGTTTCATAGAGAGGAATCGAGGTGGATCTTGCAAAGGTTACAACTATCACAGAAATGCCTCCACCTACAAATCTCAAACAACTAATAAGTTTATAAGGAAATATTCAGGTAATCCACCATTTCATTTCACATCTTGTGGATAAGTGTCATCCATTTACACATCTCCTCAAGAAGGATGTTACATTCAATTAGGGACTAGATTGTCAAAAGGCATTTGAACTACTTAAACAATACCTTGTCAACCCACTTGTACTCATGTTGCCTACCCAGGTGAACCTCTCATGTTGTATATTTCAGCTACCCAATTTTCTATTGGTGCACTGATTTCCCAATATGACCTTGACCACAGAGAAAGGGTGGTTTATTACCTTAGTCGCACCTTGATTGCCTATGAATTGAATTACCCACCCATAGATTGAAAAGGCCTTCATGGAGTCATTTTTACCTTTCGAAAGTTGCATCATTATATCCTTAACAATAAAACCAAACTAATATCCAAAGTTGCCCCTCTTAAGTACCTTTTATCCAAACCCACTCTTACAAGACAAATGGCTAATTGATAATTATCCGAGTGAATTTGATATTGATTTGTTAACTAGAAGTCGTTAAAAGGACATGTATTGGATGCCAATCAGTTGGTTGGAAGAAGCTCCCTTACCAGAATGAATGGAACCATCATATCTGGATACCTAGATGCATCCATGATGTATGTTGAAGATTCTCACAAATAGCAATTCCATTTTGATGAATCATTAGCCTTCCATGGATTAGGATCGGAGAGTCATACTCATCACTCCCACCGGAGGGAGGTTATTCCGAGGACATTTCATTTGGGATTCCCTTGCACTAATAACATTGTAGAACATGAGGCTCTCATTACTAGCCTTATGTTGGCTATTTCTTAGAATATCAGACAGCTACAAGTCATTGGTGACTCCCAACTTATTATTAAAAAAGTTAATGATGAGTATAAGGTTGAAGGTGAAAAGCTCATTCCATACAAGAAATTGGTTAAAACCTTGAAAGAATATTTTTTGTAGGTTATCTTTGAACAAAAACCAAGGTCACACAATATATTAGCAGATGCCATGGCTACCATAAGATTGCTATTATGCATTCCTCCTTAGGTAGGTAAAATGTCATTCTTTGTAGAGCATTTACGAGTGCCCGCATATGACATGCCAAAGTCATGTTTGGCATGTGAAATTATTGGTCCCTTCTCCCCTTGGTATGAACCTATATTTAAATACCTACAAGATGGCACATTTCCCCAAACATTATCCATTTTGAGAATAAATCCCTTATCCACCGTATAGCCCATTATACCCTCCTAGGAGGCACTCTCTATCATCTTGGCTATGACGGGAATCTAATTCACTATTTGGATGTTACTGAATTGGTCCACGCTATTGAAGAAGTGTAGAGAGGTAATTGTGGAGCGCACACTAGCAACATGGTCTTAGATAAGAAACTCTTAAGAGTAGGCTATTATTGGCCTACCATGGAAGTAGATTGTTGTAATTTTGTAAAGAAGTGTGAGTTATGTCAAAAGTATGGAAACTTGATACATGCGCCAACACAGGCATTGTAACCTAGTACAACACTTTGGCCATTTTCTAGGTGGGGACTAGATCTCATAGGGAAGCTCCATCCTACTTCATTAGATGGTCATACCCACATTATTACCACCATCGAGTATTTTACTAAATGGGTAGAGGTTGTGCCTCTCACTTATGTCACTAGTGCACAAATTTCCAAGTTCATTATGAATCACCTCATTTATCCGCTACAACATCCTTTCCGCCATCATCACCGATAATGGTAAGTCCTTAAGAATAAAATGGTCAAAGCATTATGTCAACACTTTCAAATTCAACTCAAGTGGTCCACCCCCTATTACCCTTAAGGTAATGGACAAGCCAAGGCCACCAATAAAACTCTTATATGGATCATGGAGAAAATGGTAAGTAAGACTGGTCGTAATTGGCACTTACAAATACATCATGCCCTCTGGGCCTATCAAACCTCCATCCAAACTTTCACTGGTGCGAACCCATATTCAATAGTCTATGGCACTAAAGCCATCATACCCTTGGAAGTGGAGTTTCCCTCCCTGAGAATATCGCCTCGGGACTATCTTGATAAGGATGAAGACTATAGAGTTTCTCGGCTAGTAGAGCTAGAGTTGTTGGATGAGAAGCGTATGAGAGTGCTTAATCACTTGAAGGTTTATCAGAGCCGAGTGTTAAGAGGATATAACAAGCATGGATCATTCATCATGAATTTGATATAGGTGATATTGTTTTGAAATAAAACCAGAAGAACATTGTCAAGGACAGAGAAAAGAAAGGTAAATTTGAGGCTAATTGGTTAGGGTCTTATGTGGTGGTTGTTAAATATGGATCAGGAGCTTAAAAACTAGCATATTCAGATGATTAAGAGCTTATAGAACCTATGAATTCCATGCAACTCAAGTGGTTCTATGCTTAAGCATGGTGCGGATATTAGAAAATACCTAAAAAGTAGAAAAAGAAAGAAAAAATAAGCAAAAAAAAAAATCAAGAAAACAATAAAGAAAAGGTAGGTCTCCCAAATGTGAAAACCATGAAATTGTGGTGCATTGGATGGGTCCTTGGGTGAAAACCGGTTTCCAACACTCAAGGAGGGTTCACTGTTACAAGTCAATCTTGCATCTAGAAACAAAACTATCACTTATATATAGGATTGGTTTCCCTTGTCAGGTCTAGGAACCCCCTAAATCTACCTCACCAAGCTATGATCTGGCTCATTATGTTCTTATATCTACGTGGATTATTTGACTTTATATATTCCCATCTAATGTTGGGGGCACGTTCACATTTCACCTTCTTGAAAATACATGCGTGGCATTATGGATTTTTTATATTCCCACATCACGTTGGGGGCATCCACACTTCTTTGTCATCGTACATTGCTTTCCAAATGGATCCTATAAAACACAAAAACAATCAGAAAAGATATAGAAAAAATCTAAACATTTGAAATAGCCCCCTTCTAGGGATGACACTACATCAATCAAAATAACATTGTCTTTAGGAAACCCCGAAAATAATGTGAACAATAGCCTTGAAAAGTTATCTTTACGATGACACCAAAAACAATAGAAAATATATCAATATTGTCCCGCAAAAATAGAGTCTTAGTTTGCTTGCTTTTAGTTGTTGATTTGTAGAGTGTTGATTGCATTTTATTTCCATGTTGTATGTATTAAATCTGATTCATTTTCTTAGGTTAAGTTTTACTTAGCTATTGCATTTTAGTTCGTTTTATCTTGCATACTTGTTTATAATTGTGGTGTGTTCTTTCGTTTTCTTTCCATTGCATTGTGTGGTATGTTTACAAGATTAAATTCAATTGCTTACTTTAGTTTAATGTTTACTTAGCCAATTGCATTAGATTCACTTTACATACTTGTGATTATTTGTCATATGTTAGTGTGTATTAGGTTGTGTTTGTAAATTGATTGTACAAATTGTTTTCATCATTACATATATCACATCTATCATCTATCATTTCTCATCACATCTAACACCATCAAAATACATCATATATACAAAAATGCTAAGTTTTACATCATGCATGTATACTAAGATAATCATCACATATCATATCATTAATGGGGGCAAGAGGGGTTGCAGATGATCACAAATCTATCCCCCGCATCAATATCATCTATATCATCTTGTATGCTAACATCTACCTAAGTATCTCATGAAAAAAACATGTGATATTATCTAAGGATATATCATCAATCTAAAAACATATGGTACATCATCAATATCTATCATGATACATACATGTGAAATGAAATCATACAACATCATGATATACTCAACAACATCTATAAACATGAATCATCATCATAAATCATATAAAAGCATGACAATATATAACATCAAATGTCCATATATATATAATATATGTACATATCTATCACCAAGTAGATATACATCATCAATAAAAATCTGCCATCAAGGGCATGTGTCAAAATACAAATCCTTCATCACGAGGCATAATCAAAAGTGATACATCAATACATACATTGATCAAATTCATCCTTCATAAGAGGCACATATATATACATATGTTAATATAATATAGAGAAGGAGTCAACCATGACTCTCTCGCCTCTCCTACGCTACTGGTTTGCGACATGGAGCATGAAACAATAATTGGTGTGATGGGCCGGCTCGGTGCACCACCCCCTGCTTTGTCAGGTGGTGGTTTATACTGATCTCTAACTGACCATCTTGACCTCCGTGACCTGGATCCTGTCCTACTCAAATCTAACTGATCAAATGGTGTAACTCTCTATCATGATGGAATTGCTCGGTTGTAGGTGGCCTTGTAATATGAGGCCTCACCACTAGCTCTCATGATATCATGTATCATCTCTGTGTTACCAAAAGTTGTGGCTGCCTGTATAATAGAATCTCACTCACCTGTAAGTCTACCAATATAAGCATGAGCCTATCTCAAAGTGGTGGCCTACCGATCTCTGTCTGCTATGATGGTCTAGACCTTGGCCCGTGCCTGATCTCTCTAAATGGTAATACCCCGCACCTGAGCCTAGTCCTGGTCCCATTGTATAGTGACACCTTAAGCGTATGTCTGCGCCTAATGTAAGAGGCTCAATATTTGAGCACCCTGTGTCACTAGCTGTTGTATCTATTGCTGCCATACTGCCCCATCTCCACCATGAGTGGCCTGGGCTCTCACCTGGTCTCTCTTTGGTGTCATAGTTTGTAGCTATCTCTCTGTAATTGAGTTGTTATAAATCCTTGTATTTATTGATGGAGTACAACTAGACGTCCATCATTTGTAACTATAGGACAAGGTAGAGGAACCTGCTTAACCACTGTGTGCACTTTCTTTAAAGGAATGTGAAGCCAAACTTGAATGCCAACTCGGGAGGAAAATGCGCATATGAAGGATCCTGGGCACCTGTATCTCGCCAGGTCTAGGCCCCTGTCTCGTGTGGTTGCTGTAGTGGAGGACCCTATCCCCCACCCCCATCATGATGTTGACCATTGAAAGGATCATCATCCTCATCATCACTGCTAAGAGGCCCCACTAGAGGTGATCTCACTCCTACATCCCACATTGCTCTAGGAATCATCAATCAACGAGGTAAAACTGTAGAGTATCATATGGCGTAATCTTCGCTAACAATCGGATCCTCGACTTATCTGTAATGGTACCCACTGGACTAGAACCATCTACAAATAGCTAGCCATAGCTATGTCTATAGTGATTTGTGGCCCCATGTCAAAGTACTCTCGGGCCCTGCAAGCATACCACATATCTGGCCCTGATATATCTTGTGTAATGCCAAACTGTCTCTGGAACCGATCAACTCTATAAAACTCCTAAATATAATTGTGGATTCCAAAAATAATGTGTTCCATGGTCGCTATGCTCATCTCTAGGCCATCCTCAGGCCACTGGAAATGTTTGTATGGCCTCCATACTGCCGCAACTTGTTGTAAGTCATCCAAATCTCAGTGATAATGGTATGTATCCCCTATGTTTGGATGTACATCATCGCAATCGGAACCCAACCCATAGTAGAAGGATCCTCTGGAGCTCGATCTCTCAATGCACCTATGGGACGAACGATAGAATTTTGGTCCCACACCCAAATCTATAACAATTGGGCATGAGCTATCGTATTTTGACGGTAGTATGTGATCAAGTGAAGGTCTTAGTATAAATGTTCCAGTATGCACTGGCCCCAACAATATGTCTTTCCATCAATCAAACTATGTATCACTCCAATGAGACCGAGTGGAAATGAAGCTCCAGTCTTGTCAGGGAGTAAAACTCCATTAAAAAAGCCATCAAGTATACTACGACTTGATCAAGCTCAAGATCCGTTATACACAACGATAATCTCACTGTCATCCCGCTGATGTGATATATCTAGAATACCAAATAACTCTAGAATACACTGATCAATATCAAGTTGATGACTCGTGTACTGAATCAACTCACCCTAGATGGGGACTCACATAATACACCATATGTCCTCTAAGGTAATAGTAATCTTGCTAGTGGGGATTCAGAAACACTGACTCTCGCTGTGCCACTACTTGGCTAGGGCTGTCAGGAGGCCATGGTCTAGTGTGATCTATGGCATATCGGCCACGTAGGCTAACCCAATAACATATAATAGGATATCCAATATCCTCCAATCATCCTCATCGAACTGTGCCTCTATAGCAGCCGGGTGACCGTATCTCTCTCCGGGTGTGAAGGGTGGGTAGTAGTCTCTACGTAAAGTAAACAATACACTTGTTAAGGCTATATTTTTGTCTACTTCTATTCACATTTCTATCTATATTATTCTTTTATTCTTCTACAAATACTAATTTTCACTTTCTTCTACAAAATTCTAGTCAATATTCATCTACACTTAGCTTATTTTTCTTTAAAAAAATGATTAAGTGTTTTCTTTTCGCACATGCACTCCTTCTTTGATGTTGTTGGTGTGAGTTATTCTATGTATCCTCCTCACATATTGGAGGGTCAACTCACGTGGGTTAGGTTTTGGGTTAGGTTTAGGGTTTGCTATTGATTCATGCACTAGGGTTACTCAGCACCCTATATGCACCCTTTTACTATTCATTTATGAGCATGCCAAGACACTCCGTTGTCTTTTTCTTATGAGCAAGCTTTATTCTGTTATGAAAGTTATTCGGTTGTTGATTGATTCTTCCTTGTGATTACATTGGAGCTATTACGATTCAACTTGAGTGTAACTTCATTACGGTGCACAGTTTCTAATACGATTCGTCAACTCTTTCACGGTATCAGAGATGAGATCGGGTAAACGTGCACTCATTTTTTTGAGTTGTGATTACTCTTGTTTTTTCATTTTTTTAACTCTTCATGCAAGTTTTCGATCTTTATTTTTGGTTTTTCCTTGCTAACGTATCTAACATTCTTACTCTTGGAAAGTTTTCGGTTTTGCTTGTTCTTTGTGTATGTGCAGATCTCCTTGAGCTATCAGGGGTTTTGCAGCTACATTTAGCTAGTTGCAACTAAAAATAGAGGTTTAAGTGTTCAGTTTTTGCTCCGCCTCGAGATTTCTAAACTCTCACGAGGTTGCCTCTGGTCTGCATTACCTTATCTGTGATCTCGTGTTTTTTGGCGGATCGGTTTTGTGGATTGGTTTTGTGGATCGGTTTTGTGGAGTTTTTTTGCCATGGTCTGGCTTTGCTAGTCTCTATTCTCCAACCTGCTGCAATTTTTTTTGTCGTGTTCCTTTGCTGGTCGCCATTCCCCCTGCGCATTTTACAAAGACACAAGACTACATTTTTTTTGGGTGTTGCGTGGTCTCTTGGGTGATGCGTGGTGCTGTGTGATCTCTGGCTGCTCCTGCGTGGTGCTGCATGGTCCCTCCTCCCTCCCTCCTCCCTCCACGGCCACTCCAAAAGACTCCAAACCGTCTTCCCTCTCACATGCACCTGCAGTTTTTTTTTCTCACTAAAAAACAAAACAACAACCTTCACATTGGTACATTTTTTTTATTTGTATTTTATTAATACTTCTTTTTAAATCTGCGTTTTTTAAAAAAGCTTCCTTTTTAAATTCTTACTTTCTTTTTTTAATTCATATGCTTTTTAACTTTCTTAAAAAAATGTGAAAGGTTTTTTTGGTAAAGTTTTTAAAAAATATATATATATATATATATAAAATAAAATAAAATTCTTTCTATTTTAAAAAAATGAAGCTTTTTCATTTTTTAAATTAGATTTATTTAATTTTAAATTGCTTAATTTTAAAAAGAGGAAAATATTTTTTTAAATTAGGATTTTTTTTAAAAAAATCTTAATTAATTCATAATATTTAATTAATTTTTTTAAATTAGATATTAAATAATCGTACTTCATTAAATTATTTTTTTATTTGCGATTATAATTTATGTTTAGTAAATAATTCTAAATCATCTCTTAATTAACATTTTTTATCGTTTAAAAAAAAACTCCAATAGCTCTAAAATTAGCCAGATTGGACATTTCTAAATGATAATTTTTTTAGGCGTTAGTGTCGATTTTTTTACTAATCATGCGCTCAAGTGTGCAGTGACACTTTGAGCACCTCGTGTCTTCGCGTGACTTTTCGCATTCAAGATCATCATCGGATTCATCTTGAGTTCGTCAAAAATTGTATTTTACCCTTATTATTGCTTGTAACTAGTGAGCGCATTCGCCACAGTCTGCTAGCAAGGGGGTACTCTTTGTAATGTGAGACATTTTTTCTCACAACCAGGATTTTCTTTCACCTCCTTCCTTTTTTTTTTCTTTGTGCTTGTTTACGGTGTCCTATTGCTTTTGATGCACTCCACGAAACACTGTTGTGGTCTCATCTCTTACGTGTTATTACGCTGATTGCAAGTCGAGATACCAAGTGTTTCCAACTACACGCACGAACCTGATTGTACTCAACACACTAAACTATAAAGTGCCGAAAGCAGGGGTTGTTATATTGTCCTGGGTGGTTGTGTTTCTTTTCTGCATTTCTTTCTCTCTCACTTCACTATGGATGCACTTTCAATTCCTTTGCTTACGTTGTTCAACTTATTCAAATAGAGATCGAAAATGATTATAAAACTAAGGGGTGAAGGGTTATATTACATCACCATGGGAATCGAGACTGAACCAAACAACAATCTTGAAAAGTCTAAGTGGTTAAACCATAGTGATGAAGCTTTAGGTATTCTTTGCATGTCTGTTTCTCCTGACTTTCTCTTCCATATTGACGCATCCGAAACACCTAAATCTATGTGGAAAATGCTGGATGCGATGTTTAGACAACAAGATGACATGAGAGCGCATGAGTTGGAAAAAAAATACTAGGGTTAAATCCTAGTGAATTTGAAAACCTACAAGCTTTCTTCTCGAAATTTGTCCACATTAGATTATTGTTAAAGGGATGTCAAGTAGAGAAGAAAGATTCTCAATTGATCTTGTCGATTCTCTCTAAGCTAGGTCCCGAATATTCTATCTTCATGTCAACTTTCTATGCTACAAAATATTCTTTGGGCGATGCTTGGACTATGCTCTCCTTTGACTATTTTTCGTCCCAACTCATTCGAGAACAGGACAAAATCATTCAAATGGGCTCTCTCAAGTCTAAGTCACATGCCCTTATAGCAAGTACTAGTAAGGGAAAGAAGATTGAAAAGAAGAAAGAAACAAAGGATCAACCTAAGAAAGAAACCAAGACTAAACCTAAAAATGACACAAACACTTCGACTTTTGAGCCTAAGGCACAAAAAGCAAGTTTTTGTGTTCCTATTGTAAGAAGTCTGGTCACGATGAGCACCACTATTTTTGGAAATAGATTGATCACTTATCTCATTTACTTGAGAAGAATTAAATAAGTGTTCCTGAATCCATAAAACAAAGTGCTCCGAAGGCCGAGTCTTTTTTTCTCACGCAAAAGGTTCTAAAATAATAAGAAGAAAGGAAAGGCCCTTGTAGCGATTTGCTCATTCATCGAAATGGATTATAGATTCGGTGCCTCACACCACATTGGTTCTTCGCATGTTGATTTTTCCAACATCGAACCTTGTGGACTGTCCCAAATCGGGATGGGTAATGACACGACGCAGTTGTCGGTTTCGTAGTGGATCGGTAGAGATGGATGGGGAACATTCAACCAAGTGTTGAGTATTCCCGATCTCTCTACCAATCTCCTATCAGTTTACCAAATTACTCACCTTGGTGAAGGAATGTGAGTGGAATTTGGTCCTAACTCGGTGATTATTTGTGAGCTTAACAATGACACTATAGTGGCTGAGGGAAAGGTTGATCACCGTTCACGATTATATACCTTTTCCCACTTTACTTTTGATTCTACGCCCACTGCCTTGCTCACTCATGCAAATGAGGTTAGTAAGCTATGACATGAGCATTTCAAACATCTAAATTATCGCTACCTTAAACAATTGAGCCAAAACGAAATGGTCAACGGGTTACCCCGTGTCAATTTTTCTAAGGGTCTTTGTGAGGGTTGTACCCTTGGAAAGCATCCTGAAAAGAACTTTGACAAAGGAAAAGCCTGGAGAGCTACTCGTCCCTTGGATCTTGTTCACAGCAACATTTCTAGTCCATTTCCTTCTCCTTCATTTACTAGAGCTCTTTATGTGCTAACTTCATTGATGAATTTTTGTGATACACTTGGGTATATTTTCTTAAGCTTAAGTTTGAAGTCTTTGAACATTTTCAGGACTTTAAGGCTCTTGCTAAGAAATAGGAAGAACGATATATCAAGGTTCTTCAAACCAACAATGGAGGTGAATATGTAAATAATAGGTTCATGGATTTATATACTTCTAAAGGGATCTCTTTGCAGGATATAGTTGCTTATAGCCCTTCATGAATGAAGTCACGAGAGAGAAAGAACCGTACTCTGAAGGAGATGGCCACTTGTATGATTCACTCGAAGTCTCTTCCTCCACAGTATTGGGCTGAAGCAGTGAATTGTGAAAATTACATTCAGAACCATGTTCCACACAAGGCAGTAAGAGGGATGACACCCTTTGAAGCCTGGTTTGGACGTAAGCCTGATGTTGAGCACTTTCGAGTCTTCGGATCCAAGGCTATGGCTCAGATTCCCAAGAAGAAATGTAAGGCCTTGGAACCACAATCCAAACCTTGTATCTTTGTAGGGTATCCTGATGGCGTGAAGGGATATCAATTCATGAATTACACTTCTCATGAGCTTTATATTGAGAGAATTGTTAAGTTCGATGAGTCTTCTTCGGATTCTACTTCTCCACCTATTGAGGTTATTCATCTCACTGATTCAGATTCTGACTCATCAAATGATGATGTTGTTTAGCATGCTCCTCTTCCTGATCCTCCCAACCATCGAACTTTGAGTCTTTTTGATTCTGACAATAGTGATAATGAGGACTATTTCCCTTCTCACTCAAGTGAAGAATCTTTCAACTCTAAGCTTGATCCTCCTAGTCCTCTTTGGGCTAGGAAAACTTTACAAAGTGTTGGAGATTTAGTTGGAGATACTTCAGATATGAGACGTACTCACTCAAATTTTGTTGGACACCACTCTTTCTTCACCTCCGCTTCGATCCACAATCTTTTTGGGAGGTTTCTCGGTATTCCCGAGTGGGATTATGCCATGGATGAGGAATATTCCTCTCTCATGAAGAATGATACTCGGGATCTCACCCCTCTTTCGAAAGGAAGAAAAATCGTTCGGTATAAGTGGGTGTTTCGAAAAAAGTATGGAGTAGATGGAGAAGTCGAAAAGTTTAAAGCGTGATTAGTAGCTAAGGGTTTCTCCCAGATAGCTGGGGTTGATTATAATAAAACCTTTTCTCTGGTTGCGAAGATGACTTCTATTTGACTAACCCTAGCCATTGCCACAAAAACAGATGGAAAGTCCATCAAATGGACGTTAAGAGTGCCTTCCTTCATGGTGACCTAGAGGAAGAGATCTACATGGAACAACCTCGGGTTATGTCCATGATCCCTCCCTCGTTTGTAAGTTAAATAAGTCTCTTTATGGCCTTAAACAAGCCCCTCGGGCTTGGTATGCCAAGATGGACTCCTTTTACTTACATCAGGGTTTACTAGGTGTCACTTTGATCCAAATGTTTATATTCTATGGTAAGATGACTCCATACTCATTCTTGTTCTCTATGTTGATGACTTGTTGATCATAGGCAATTCTTCCTCTATTATTGATTCTATGAAGATTGCCTTGGCCAACAAGTTTTCCATGACTGACTTAGGTTTACATCATTACTTTCTTGGGATCCATATTTCACAATATGACTTAGGAATTTTTATTTCGCTACTTAAGTATGCTCTTGAATTGCTAGCTTGTTTTCAAATGTCCGATTGCAAGTCTTCTCCTACTCCTTTTCTTTCCAGGGTTAAGTTTGTTTCAGATTTCTCTACTCCCTTGGTTGATGGTACTCTTTATCGACAGTTGGTGGGGAGCTTGATTTACTTGACTCGCACTCGACCGGATTTATTGTATATGTTGTTGGGATCGTGTCTAGATTCATACAAGAACCACATGAGCTGCATTGGAAAGTAGCTAAACGGATCCTTCATTATGTTCGTGGAACTTATACTAATGGCATTCACTATCATGGAGGGGTAGATATTGACTTGATTGGATTCATAGATTCTGATTGGGCCAGTGACTTAGATCATCAAAAATCTACTGGGCTACAATTTCTCTCTTGATTCGAGTCTTATTAGTTAGTCTAGCAAGAAGAAGAATGTAATTGCAATATCATCTACATAGGCAAAATATAGAGTAATTAACGCTGCCACGAAGATATTTGGCTACATGTGGTATTTCGACAGAGTTTGGCATCCACTTTCGATGGCCTACCATTATTTACCGTGATAACACAAACACTATCTCTATTTACAGTAAATCCAGTTTCAAGCATCGTGCCGAACGAAGCACATTGAGATCCATATGCACTTCATACAAGATATTATTCATGATGGCATCATCGACATTCAATGCATTCAGATAGCTGATCAAATTGTAGATTTATTTACCAAGCCGTTCATTGAGATGAAGTTTCTTCACTTATGCTCTCTTCTTGGGGTGAGGTCTTATGTAGTTTGCTCATTTTCTTGTGGGCTATGTAGTCCTTTTCTTTTTCTTCTTCTAGGAAGATTGTGTTTATATATGGGCACCTTATCAGGCCTTTAGTTTCCGGGCCCCATTGACACATCTTTCTTAGTTGTTTAAGAGTGTATTCACTTTCAGTCTGACTCATCATAGCCACTACCCCTGCTTCAATGAAGGGGGGTGTTGGTGTGAGTTATCCTATGTTTCCTCCTCACATATTGGAGGGTCATATCACATGGGTTAGGTTTAGGGTTTGAAATTGAGTCATGCACTAAGATTACTTAGCACCCTATATGTACCCTTTCACTATTCATTTATGAGCATGCAAAACACTCATTGTCTTTTTCTTATGAGCAATTTTTATCTCTATTATGCAAGTTATTCACTTTGTTGATCGATTCTTCCTTGGGATTACATTGGAGCCACTTTGTGATTCAACTTGAGTGCAACTTCATTGTGGTGCACAATTTATGATATGATTCATCAACTCTTTCGAGATGCCTACATGTGCCTATTCTCAATGCATACATGCCTAGTGTGTATATGGCTCCTTCTCAATCCATACGTGTCCATGTCGACGCATATGCTCCCAAAATTTTTCCCTGACCCTCCTAACTACAGGGACACATATGTACCCAGTCTGATGCCTACCCCTTCTCTCGATGTGCGTGCATGCACGTGTGTGTTTTCTCCCTCCCGACACATACACGTCTCCATTGATGGATATGTGTGCACGTACCTACATTTTGATAGGTACGGGTACTCATATTTTTTATGCATACGCACATGCATGCCTCTTTTTCCCCTAAAACTAACCTAAAAAGTGCTACAAATGTAATTAAATGTAGAAATGAACAGAAGAGATAGAGCACTCATGAAGGGTCCATCTTTTCCCTCCTAAAGATACTCTTGGATGTGGTCTGTTCACCTCCTTCTCCATGAAGCATCTCCATCTTACTCAAATGCTCTCACACTAACTTGCAGTAAAAAATTGTAAGATCTCTACTACAAATGAACTGATCGTGATTGATTTACCCCCCGGATGGGTATATTATGTTGTCGCGATGCCCCTGGGCATGTTTTCTCCATTATGATCACTCTAACACTTCTTCTCTTCACTAAAATGATTATTTTTATTAAATACTTTTTTAAATTAATTTTCCACCACGTTGGGGCACTATTTTCCACCTAGCGCTTATTTCTTCACCCTAGGGCATTTTCAAATATTTCCAAGTGTTATTTTTCATTCTATTTTTTCTATTTTTATCTATCACCATGATTATTTTTGGCTTGTTATTATTTTCACTGGGGCATTTTACTGTTACCCGACGCCCATTTTTCTTTACTCTCAGGAATTTTTGCATGCTTCTAGAAGATATTCCATTTCTTAAATTCTTGTGACCAATCAAAAACTTAAAAATTATAAAATCATTAAAAAAACCAAAAAATTGAAAATTTTCAAAAATTGACAAAAATTGGTACCAAGCTCAAACACACTGAAATTTGTGTCTCTTACATGATATTTATCTCGTGTCTTGTTTTCAATTCCACACATATTGAGATAATGACCCACGGATCATTTGGATCTCCAAATAATTTGCAAAATCTATGTTGCTTACTTCGTATGTACCCTAGGGCACTATCAATTGCATGTTATTGTTTAATGCGTGTACACTACTTTTCATTAGACCCAAGTGTCTTCCATCCTTTCCTCGCATGTAAAAATTTCTTGGGGCATCATTTTAACCCTTTTCATTTATCAAAAAATTTGGGATTGTAACTTGATAACAAAATATTTGTGCAACCATCTTAAACGTTGTTAGTTTGAGTATGTGTGATTGTACTTATTTTCTTGTTAGATCAACTTATTTACTTCTCGTATTGCATTGAATTCTTACATGTTGATGGAATTGTCCATTTAAGCAATGGACATTTTTTTGTATCTTGGATTTTCATTTCATTTACGTTATTGTTGTATGCTCATATTTTAATAAGGTGATGATGAAGATTATTAACAATATGATGAATAGAATTGTTTCCATAACACAAGTTTGTAGATAGCTCAACATACCTTTTCTTGTTGTTTCTCTTCTATTTTCCCTTTCTTCTCTTGGACTATTCTTTCTTTTGTTCTCTTTTTGATCGTTGATCAAGTTCCTCCATCACCCCATCGACACTCGAGGGGGCATTCCTTCATCTGACTAATTTTTCTTCTACCCATTCAAGATTTTTAATTGTTTTTATTTGTCTACTTTCTTTGAAGTGATGTCACTTACGCCACCTCAAAGAGGAGAAAATGTAGACACCTATAATTTGGTCTACATGATCTTATTATTAAGATCATACTAACTATCCTAGTCTCATGCTAATTTACTACACTACGCTAGTAAATTACCCTTACTAATCTCTTCTAAACCTCTAAACCATGCTAATCCCTCTCTAACCGGATTCTATAAGCTTGTTTCCCTTTAATTAACCTTGTTTAGGTTAATTAACCCTCCTATTGACTTTCTAAGAAATATGTAACTTTCTAAAACAAATATCTTACCTTTCCAAATAGCCACTTAGCTTCCCAAAATCCTGTTCACACCTCCAAATATGTTTTTCTAAAAATCAACTTTTTGAACCTTTTTAGTCCCACATGCATCCAAAACATCCTTTTCTCAAATCCAAAAACTATAAATAGAGGCATACCCCTCCCACCTTTTCCTAAGAACACACTCTCTCTCTTATTTCTGATTTAAGACATTTTAGGTCTCTTAGAGTTATCTTCATAGTTTATTTGAGCTATTTGTTAATCCATTTCAAAGCTTTAGGTAAATGGGAGAATCCATTAATGGTGAGCTTCCACTCTCAAGATTTTGAAGATCAATAATCAAAATTGATTGCTAGAGCTTTAATAGGTTCATTTGTTTATAGCTTTCATGGAGTAGAGAACTAATATAGACATGTTAAGGATTGATTGTTTGTTTCACGCTTTATATATGCATGTAAATAGATAGCTCTTGCTTATCTCTAATATGATGGTCATTAAGTTATTTGTTATAATATTTTGGGGCTTCTTTTGTGTTCTTACCCCATTTTATAAGCTTTTACAAACTTTTCATTGCACACAATTATCATTATAGTCCTTAGGTTCTATACAAAAATATGAAAATGATATGAAAGAAAGTTTACTTGAAATTGTAATTAAGTAGTACTATTATTTATGGGAATATCTCCCTATACATAAGGGAGAAAGAAATAGTTTTAATCATATTCAAATTTAATGATGTTTCCTATTTATTATGGGTTTAGAAAACAAAAAGGATTTTATTGCTTTGCATTACTCTAAAGTTTAACATTAAATATGGTAAAATTATTCCAGTAGGACAGTGCCATTTAGTGAGAATTTATAATTTATGGGTTCTATATAAATAAGAATAATTTATTAATGAGATATGGATCTAGTTTGTACTGTAGTTTACAGATTAAAAAAATAGAATAGTTTAGACATATTGATGTGCCCCATCCCCAAACTACCCTAATATCTCCTCATTTTGCTAAATAAAAATTTATTGGTCTAGATTTGTGTATTGCAAGAAAAAAACAAATCTACTTCTCTTCCATGAATGCCCCCATCTGCTCAGTCACAAAAATAAAATAAACAAAACAAAAAAAATCCAGATATGTGGAAGGAGTGAGCCGTTGCCAGGTTGCGCACCTCTCCCCCATATATATTGGCGCTTCAACCGCGGCCACAACATTACTATGAAAATTGCACACAAGGGTAAGTGCATGAAGTTGGGGGGCCAAGAAGTGGACAAGAATAAAAAAAAAAGCAAAAGGTGTACACATTTTGTTAAAATGTGCTCACGTTTTAATTTTTTTGGCTTGGGAATCACCAAATCATAACGTGTACGCGTTACATAACGCGTACGTGTTATGCCTACTATAAAAAATGCCCGAGCCTCTATCATTTTACCTCCCTCAAACACAAGTTTTAGAGCTTAACCATGCCCTCATGTTTTTTCATTCAGCTGGATCTCAAGCTCAAAGGATCGTTTCTGGATTACCGAGAAGATCTGAATCGATGATGGTGCCACGGAGAAGAGGTAAGCACAATTATTTTTTCAAAATTGCATTGAAATATGATAATTATAGATTAAAATTTGAATTGAATACATATTTTTATTTTTTTTTAGGTTAGAGGTCGAGGGAATTAACCACAACCAAACCCTATTATTCCTGACATCCCTCCCGACACTCCCATAATTGCTCAACATCCCTCGGGTAGTCAAGAAGATTTAGCAGCCCAAATAGTTGAAAATTAAATTGAAATTGAGGATTTAATCAAAACAATGAGGGATGCAAAATCTACAAAACCCCACCGCGCCTCTTGCAAACACATTGGAGGCATTACTTGTTCAAATTGACGCTGCAATGGAGAAAATTGATCATTGGAAAACTTACAGGGTTGTAGGGTTTATTGTTCCAACAAATTGTCATATGTGGATGTAAAGAAAAAGTAAATTTCAAAAGAACTCATATGCACCTTATTCTGCACCCCCACACTAATTTTCCTGTTCCTTGACATGTAAACAATTTCCCATCCATCTGCAATAATAATTTGATTAAAAATTATTTTGGGACCGATGGTGGATGGTGTTTGATTTTCCACCTTGTAATAACAACGAGGTGCCACTATACTTTCTCGAGGAAAATCTATGCGAGTTTATCCTCAACGAGATCCCAAATTATTTTGATTTCCAAGATTTCGGGGCCGAGGAAAAGGATCCGCACATGATTGACTAGGTACACAACGTGCACTTATTCAACAGGTATATTCCCGCACAAAAGCTCCCTCACCCCGAGAATTTCCCTAAAGTAGTGAAGGAGACAATAGAGATTGATACACTCCACGTGCTATCTGCGACCCTTGTTTGACATATGAGGGAGATTTCGAGCCATATGCTCATGGAGGTACACTTGAGTATTCCCTCGGAGAGTACTAGCATGAGGCCACATCTTTGCTCATCATGTGATAGCATATGTTTGGGCCCCGAGGAGGATGATACTTTCATGCGTACTGATTTTGGTACACTTGGTGCTAGGGGTGAACATGATAATGTCACTATGTCCAATGTCCTTTTGAGTGAGACATTTGGATTACATTCATCAGCGTCACCTTCACAAGTAAATTTGTTATGTGTGTTACAAAAAGTTTGGAGTACCTGATTTACTTATATATGTTAAATTTTTGAAATAATTGTATTTTTACATGTACATGCATTGATATTACAAGCGCATTTTCATCCCGACCATAGGCGGCGAGCACCATGCATACACATACATTCACAGAGGTAATTTAGAATGTTAATTATGTAAAATTTTCACATACATGTGTGTGTGTGTGTGTGTGTGTGTGTGTGTGTGTGTGTGTTTGTCAAATTTGTGTATGTTGTGTGTGTATGTGTTCTAACTCACATGATATTATGTTTGATAAAGATTTTGAATTTATGTATGTTCGATAAGTAGATAAATGTCCGATTTCATCTAACTCACATAACAATAAACGATTTCATCTAAATGAGGTTTCAAACAACACGTAAATTTTGTTAAATTTCTCTTGTAATTCATATTATGTTAAATTACATATTAGTAATGTATTTCATTATAGAATTATTAAATTATGTTAATAATGTCCTTCATTTTGTATATGCAGGAGTTACTCGCGATTAAGTTAGTGACCACTGTTCATTTGATTCACAAGGGCGTGGTGGGGTAAAAACAATAGTTCTATATTGATAAAATTAATTAAAATATTGTCATTATGTAGATACATGTACTTAGCTCTATTTTTTCTAATTCTAATGTTATATTTTCTGATCTTATGTGTATGTAGTGAACTTGTAATGAAATTACTTGTAAAATTCAGATTAAGAGCAACAATAGAACACCAAATAACACAATATTTCATAATAATGATCTCAATATGCAATTAGAAAGCTTCGCCACTTCGAGGGGAAACCCAAACCATATAATAAGACTCAAATGCTCAAATGATAATGAAATACTACCTATAATCCCCTATATATACTATTCATATGTTATGGCCATCACCAAGGCCGACCTATTAAGCATGAGAAAGTATAAATGATATAATAAATGATATGGTAAGCCACAAGTCGGCTACTCATATCCTAATACAAGCAATAGGTTAAGGGCGTAGCATGCCCTTCCCCTTCAAACCAACGTTGTCCTCAACGTTGAATAATCCTGGATGTTGCTGCAGAAAACCTTCATCCTCCCAGGTGGCATCTTCTATGCTCAGATTCTTCCACTTGATCAGATATTCCTTAATGTCTCTAGTTCTCAGCCTCTTAGTACGTGTTTGTAGAATCTTCTCTGGCTCCAAAATGATTCTTCCTTCCTCATCAAGTTTTGGTAACTCTTTCTGGGCTTCAAATTTCTATCCAATAACCTTCTTTAGGCATGAAACATGGAATACTGGGTGTATGTGTGAAGATGGAGGCAACTCTAGTTTATAAGCAACACTACCAATTTTTTGTAGAACCTGATAAGGGCCATAATATTTAGGAGCAAGTTTGTTTTCCTTTTTCTGTTGCTTTAGGGACATCTGTTTATAATGCTGAAGATGTAAAAACCTAGTCACCAATTTCAAAATGTCTTTCACTACGGTGTTGATCTGCTTGTTGTTTCATCCTGTTTTGTGCTAATGCTAAATTCTCCTTCAAACTAGCCAAAACCTGTTGTTGATGTTGAATGTGTTCCTCAACATCTCTGACCTTAGTTTGCACCCTCAAGGAGGAAGTGATAGAAGGTGGATGGTAACCATATAATGCTAAAAATGGGGTCATTTGAGAAGAGGTATGAAAAGATGTGTTATACCACCATTCTGCCAAAGTGGTAGCCATTTAATCCACCTTTCCTACTTATCTGATACAAAACAACGTAAATACCCCTCTAAGCATTTGTTGACCACTTCTGTTTGCCCATCAGTTTGAGGATGATAAGATGAACTGTGAGCTAGCTGAGTACCCAAACATGAAAATAATTCTTTCCAAAAATTACTTGTGAAAATAGGATCATGATCACTTACAATTATCTTTGGGGTTCCATGTAGCCTTTAAACTGTCTCCAAAAAAATAGTGCATGATCGATCAAGCTGCAAATGGATGTGATAGGGCACAAAAATGGGCATATTTTGTGAGCCTATCCACAATCACCAAAATAACATTCTTACCCTCTGAACAAGGCAATCCTATGATGAAATCCATGGAGACCTCCTCCCATCTCTCGGCTAGGAATCGTAAGGGTCAGCAATGCACTGGTGTCTTAATTGTTTCCCCTTTTTTCTCGCTGGCACACTAAACACTCTGATACAAATTTTGTACATCCCCCTTGAGTCCTTCCCAAAATAATTCTCTTTTTATTCTATGATATGTCTTCAAAAACCCAGAGTGTCCTCCAACAGGTGAGGCATGTAGCTCTACAAGAATCTTATGCTTCAACTCAGAATCTTTACTCAAGTATAACCTATCCTTGTACCATAGGACATTACCTTTCCACTCAAATTTGTTAGATGTCATAGATCCTTTCTTGATATTCTGTATTAGAGATTGTGTATCCTTATCTTGATTCCATTCCAATCTTGCTTCATCCACCCAATCGGCCGTCAACATGGACATTCCACATAGTAAGGCATCTGCGGATGTATCCCTTCGACAAACATCAGCCTACTACATTTTCTTTACCCTTTTTGTATATGATTTCAAAATCATAACCCAACATTTTTGTTACCCACTTTTGTTGTTCCTAGATGATAACCTTTGCTCCAAAAAGTATTTGAGACTATCATGATCAGTTTTTACCTCAAGTGTCTACCCATGAGATATGGCCTCCATTGCTTGACCGCATGAAGAATAGCCATCATTTCTTTCTCATGATGTGTTTGAGTAGATCTTTTCCTTTGAATTGGTGACTCTCAAATGCAATTGGTCTTCCTTCCTGCATTAGAACTGCTCCCAATCCTGATCCTGAAGCGTCACATTCAACAATGAAGGTTTTTGAGAAGTTGGGAGTAGCAAAATCTGGGTGCTGCACATGGCTTCCTTCGCTGCTCAAAGGATTTAGTGGCTACGTCTATCCAATGGAAGGCATCCTTCTTTAGCAATGCAATGAGTGGGGTTGTTATTCTACCATATCCCCGCACAAATCTTTTGTAGTACCCTATTAGTCCTGGGAACCCATGAAGATTTTTGAGATTTTTGGGCCTTGGCCATTCCACCATAGCTTTGATCTTCTGAGGATCAACTTTGATGCCTTCATGGGATACAATATGACCCAAGTACTCTACCTCTTGTACACCAAAAGAAAATTTAGATGGATTTGCATACAGAGTATGTTTCTCCAAAACTTCCAACATGTTATTTACATGTTGTAAGTGTTCTTCCCATGTCTTATCAAATCAATATGTCATCAAAGAAAACTAATACAAATTTCCTTAAAACGCCTAAAAATAGTGTTCATCAAGCTTTGAAAGGTTGAGGGTGCATTTTTAAGACCAAAAGGCATTACCAAAAACTCATAATGGCCCTCATGAGTCCTGAAAGCCATTTTATGAACATCTTCCTCTTTTATCCTAATTTGATGGTACCCTGAACGAAGATATAATTTTGTGAAATAAACAAGCACCATGCAATTCATCAAGTAAATCATCAATTACTGGAATAGGAAACTTATCTTTGATGGTGTACTTGTTGAGTTCTCAGTAATCTGGACACATCCTCCATGTTTCATCCTTCTTACATACCATGACCACTGGTGAAGAATATGCACTCTGGCTATGCCTGATGATACCTGCCTTCAACATTTCCTCCACCATTTTCTCGATCTCACTTTTCTGGGAATATGGGTATCTCGTATGGTCTCGATGTTAGGTGTTGGATCCTTAGAATCAACTAAATGGCATGATCATGATCCTAACTCGGTGGTAGTCCCTTTGGAATTACATCAAAAACAGATGAGTGAGCATCCACAATCTTCTTCAAGATCGGGTGGCATCAAGACTCGTATTTTGTACTTCTATGGAAAATAGCTTTGCTATAAAGCCATCCACTCCTTTTCTAAGAACCTTCTACATTTGATGAGAGATAATAATCTATGGAGACTTAGCTACCATCCCATTCAATTGTATTGTCCTTCCATCTGAATGAAATCGCATGAACAATTCTTGGAAATTCATCTCTATAAGACTAAGGTGTGAGCCATTGGACCCCAAAACAATATCTACCCCCTCCCATAGAAATAAAAAACATAGGTGAGTCTAACATGTAGTCTCCCATGGAAAGCTTGATACTATGGCACTTTCCTGTGCACTTGATCTGTCCCACCATCCACAATCATAACTTGCATTTCTGGAGCTAGGTAAATAAAACAATTGAGGCGGGTAGCTAACTTACTATTTATGAAGTTATGAGTACTCCCGAGTCAATCAACACCGTCACCTTTTATTTTTGAGATATCCAATAACCTTGAGTGTTTGAGGAGTACTAATACCTGACAATGCATGGCAAGAAATTGTAGGTTGGTGATCCTCTACTTCATCTTCTACTGGTTCCTTAGCCTCTCCTATAATTTCAGCTTCCTCATCATCCTCATTACCTCCATCAATATAGAACAACTTCTTCTCTCAAACATTTATGTCCCGGTCCATATTTGATATCATAGTTAAAACATAATCCTTTTCTCTCTTTTCTTCCATTTTTGAGGAATTAGTCTAATTGGCCTAACAAATGAAGGGGAAGAGATACTACGGTCTCTGGTGTTAATGCAAGGTGGCCTCCTACTACAAAGAAATTTTTCCTCTGCACGACATGCCATGATAATAGAATCAGAAAGCTTGATTGGATTAAACATACGTACCTCATGCTCGATGTGGTCCTTAAGACCCCCAAGAAACAAGTCATTCAGATTCTCTTCTGGAATATTCTCCACCCTTAAGGATAGGTTTTGGAATTGATGCACATAATCTTTGACTGATCCTATTTTGCCGTAACTTTTCTAATTGACTAAAGTATTTCTTTGAAACACTGGAACTATAGTGCAATTGCAACTCCTCGGTAAAAACTGTCCAAGTGACACCTAGACCATTCTTCTTCCTCTGAGCACATAACCAACGATACCAAACAAATTGGTCGGGTTCAAGATATAAGGATGCCAATGTCACCTTTTGTCCTGATGGTGTTTGATGTAACTCAAAGAAGTTCTCCATTTGATTTATCCAATTCAGGGGATCCTTACCATCAAATTTGCGCATATCCACTTTTAACATCATGTTCCGTGGTTGTGAATAAGTTTGATTCTAATGGGACTGGAAAAGTGATCCAATATGGTTAGTTTGTCCATGATTTTGAACTGAAGTTCCTCCTTGGTTGATATGGGCTGGATTTGGGCCATATTGGTTACCCTTTACATGTTGCATGATATCATCCAACCGATGATTGATTTGGGCTATGTCTCCTTTAGAGGCCATCTCAGATTTTACACATTTTGCAACTCATACTCAAGTTGGCTACCTTATGATCAATCGAGGTAAACCCTAGTGCTTTGAGGAATCATATTTACCCTTTCGACTCCATCTCTTCAATCACTACCCCATCTTTATCTGGGGTTTTACCCAGAGTAACTGGATTCTTTTTTGCTCTTGTGGAAGGCCCCGCCATGATGTCAAACCTTAGGGTTTAGGGTTTTGATACAATTTCGGCCAAACAGAAAAAACATAGAGAAGATACTAATACTATTTTTTGAGAGCTTTCGAAAATGTAAAGAAATTGAAAATTTTCCACAATTTGCACCCTAGGGAGCGATTTTATGAAAAACCCTAAATTTGTAATAAATTTTGAAAAATAAATAAAAAAATTCTGAAATTTTAGGGAACCTTACTTGAAATGCTTCGCAACTCTGGTAAAAATATCTCCCACCAATTCACTCTGGTTCGCAATATGTGGTGGAAACAAAAAATTAGGGTTTTTACCCTAATTTTGGCCTAGATCGCAACTTTGATACCACTTGTAATGAAATTACTTGTATAATTCAGATTAAGAGCAACAATAGAACACCAAATAACACAATATTTCAGAATAATGATCTCAATATGCAATTAGAATAGCTTCGCCACTTCGAGGGGGAAACCTCCAAACCATATAATAAGACTCAAATGCTCAAATGATAATGAAATACTACCTATAATCCCCTATATATAATATTCATATGTTATGGCCATCACCAAGGCCAACCTATTAAGCATGAGAAAGTATAAATGATATAATAAAATGATATGGTAAGCCACAAGTCGGCTACTCATATCCTAATACAAGCAATAGGTTAAGGGCATAGCAGAACTTCAACTCCCTCTATTTTGACTTCAAGGGAACGAAATCCTCCATCTCATCGTCTTTGTACCCCCTTTTGTACTACAGAGCTCCCGATGACTCATCCGAGAGTGAGATGCAAATTTGGCATGATCGACAACTTGTGGTAAGTTTGTGTATTTATGTAAATACTTTCATTCTAGCATGGTCTTAAATACATGTTGAAAACATATATAAATTAAGTTTTGACAAAAAAACATTGTTTGCATTTACAAAGCTCATCTACAAAGCGAGTATTTAGCGGAAGAGGAATCGAAGCATGGGCTTGGATGATCTAAAGTCATCTCATGGATCTCCATATTCGTCTAAGGAGGGCCTTCTTCGAGAAAGGCCAAGAGAGGGATAGATTTTGATGAGTAGGAGATATATATGTCTTACATGACATTGTTTTTGTATGCCTATGTGCATGGAATTGTATGTACACCTATATGGTATTTGAACTTGATGGTATATGACCTATTTGAGAATTTCGTATTTATTATTCACATTAAAATACTATTTGGAACTTGATAATTTTGTATGAGACCTTACATTTCTAAGATTATTTTTGCATGAATCTAATATGATATGCACTTGAAAATATTTAAGACATTATGGATTATTTTTTCATTTATCGGTGATGTACATGTACTAGCATTTTCAATGTATAATATGCATCAAAATTTGGAAATCAATATTTATATAATGTATGTATATAAAGAGCTACCTAATATGAGTAATTATTCATTCAATTTATCAATGTGTATATGTGTATTTACCTTACTTGCGCTTCTTCTTGCTTGCTCATGGTCTCTTTTTGACCGGTTCCTATCTTATCATGCACTTACTACATTCTTCTATGCTTCATAGTCTTCTCCCTTGTTAAAACACTCGATAGTCGTCACAATTTGATGCCTTTCATCTCGTTGATATTTTGAGAACGTCTCTCCATATACACTACTCCAATGTTTGAGAATTTCTCCGGATGCAATGACATTATGATTTAGACACTCAATGATTCTTGATTTTCTAATCATGTCCAATTCGTGTTATTACCTTTAAATATGTAGGAATTTCAAGTTATTTAGAAATCACATCACACCCTTCACTAGGCTTGATGACTACCCCTATCCTTGTTAAGGCACTTTTGAAAGCATCCATGGGTTTATCATAACATTAATTATCAATGAATGGAAGGGCACTAAGCCGTAGGCCAGCTGAATCCCATCCGTAACTAAAAAGAAATATTTACTAGGTGATTGATAACTCCTGTGTGTTCTTAGACATACCCCTATCAAATTCATTCTTAAGCCTATCTAGTCATTCAAGGCTCTTAAGCGACTACGCCCGAATGAGGTAGCCCAAAAGCACGGGGAGCGTAGGGAACCAAAACGAACCCTCTACTAGCATTCACCAAGCCACCTCGATGTGTTGGCATAGTTGGTTTGGTCCCATGAGCTTCCATTTACAAACTACGGCCTCTCCGACAACCCTACACTAACTAAGACTGCACTATTTCGCGTGTTTGTAAACAATAGCACAACGAGAGAACCGGATGGAAACGGAAAAATCCTCGAGAGGATTTTGTAGAGGTCCCTAACATGGAGGTATTAGATCGATGAAACATCTCTAGGTGCCATGGATTATGAGAAATCACCCGTCAAAGATATGGCATGTTTGGGCCTTATGGCTCTTAAGGGACTATGCCCGGATGGGGTAGCTTTGAAAGCATGGGGAGCATAGGAACCAACATGAATCCTCCACTAGCGTTCACCAGGCCACTCGGCGACGTGTTGGCACAGTTGGTTTGGTTTGGTCCCACGAGCTTCCGTTTGCAAACTACACGTCTGTCGTCGCGCAGACTTACACTAACTCATACCGCACTATTACGCGTGTTTGCAAACAATAGCACAATGAGAGAACTGGATGGAGACGAGATAAAACCATGAGAGTATTTTGTAGAGGGTCACGATGTGGAGGTCTCGGATCCGACGAGACATCTCTAAGTACCACGAAGTCCGATAAATCACCCGTCGAAGATATGGCGTGATTGGGACTCGTGGCTATTAATCGAATACACCTTGGACGAGGTAGCCTGAAAGCACATGTAGCGTAGGGAACCAAAAATAAGCCTCCAAAAGCATTCAATTGGCCACCCCAATGTGTTGGCATAGTTGGTTTAGTCCCACGAGCTTCCGTTTGCAAACTACAATGTCTGACAACCCTACACTGACTCAAATTGCACTATTTCACACGTTTGTAAACAATAGAACAACGAGAGAACCGGATGGCGACAGAGAAAACCGTGATATTATTTTGTAGAGGTTCCCAACATGGAGGTCTCGGATTTGACGAGACATCTCTAGGTGCCACGGAGTCCGAGAAATCACCCGTCAAAGATATGGCGTGTTTGGGCCTCAAGGCTCTTAAGTGACTATGCTAGGACGAGGTAGCCCGAAAGCACAGGGAGCGTAGGGAAATGAAAAAAATACTCCACTAGTGTTCACCAGGCCACACCGACATGTTGGTGAACTTGGTTCGGCCCCATGAGCTTCCATTTGAAAACTACACCTCTGGCAGCCTCTACACCGACTTAGATCGCACTATTTCGTGCATTTACAAACAATGGCACAACGAGAGAACCAGATGGAGATAGAGAAATCCGCAATGAAGAATTCGTAGAGGTCCTCAACATGGAGGTCTCGGATCTAAAAAGACATCTCTAGGTGCCACGGAGTCTGAGAAATCACCCATCAAAGATATGGCATGTTTGGGCCTTAGGGCTCTTAAGCGACTACACCTGAACGAGGTGCTAGCCGAAAGCACGAGGAGCGTAGGGAACCAAAACAAAGCCTCCACTAGCATTCACTAGGCCACCCCAATTTGTTAGTGTAGCTGGTTTGGTCCCATGAGCTTCCATTTGCAAACTACAACCTCTAATAAACCTACACTGACTCATACTGCACTATTTCACGTGTTTGTAACCAATAACACAACGAGAGAACCGGATGGAGACGGAGAAAACCGTGAGAGAATTTTGTAGAGGTCCCCAACATGGAGGTCTTGGATATGATGAGATGTCTCTAGGTGCCACGGAGTATGAGAAATCACCCGTCGAAGATATGGCGTGTTTGGGCCTCAGGGCTCTTAAGCGACTACGCCCGGACAAGGTAGCCCGAAAGTATGGGGAGCATAGGGAACCAAAACGAAGCCTCCACTAGCATTCACCTAGCCACCCCGACATGTTGGTGTAGTTGGTTCAGTCCCATGAGCTTCCATTTGCAAACTACAACCTCTGGCAGCCCTACACTGACTCAAACTACACTATTTCACGTGTTTGCAAAAAATAACACAACGAGAGAACCAGATGGAGATGGAGAAAACCGCGAGATGATTTCGTATAGGTCCCCAACATGGAGGTCTCAGATCTGACGAGACATCTCTAGGTGCCATGGAGTCCGAGAAATCACCCGTTGAAGATATGACATTATTGGTCCTGAGGGCTCTTAAGCGACTATGTCTCAGACGGCTACCACTCGAAAACACGGGTGGAGGAAACCACCAATGTTCAATGATTTTTCCACAAGATGCAACTATGTAGACTATGAACTTAGTTTTGTTTAGGAGACCACCAATGTTCCAACTGTTCATTTTGAAAGAATGAATATCTTCAATCAAACAGTGAATGAAGAGCCACGAATTTTTTGGACATTACAAAAGGTTGTTACTACCCAAAAAGAAGCCAAAGGCCATATAAATATTTATTCTTCAACTTTAGATGAAAATGAACATCGTGAAGAAAAACAATTAGGTGAAGATGTCACTATGATTCAAGAAGAAACACCTCCGAAAGTCATAAAGAGTCAATTTGATTACCCAAAAACATCCGGAAGAGCTTAAAGAGAAGATACGAGTGGAAGAAAAGGAAAAATGGGAAGTGTGGAAGGATCACAACTTAACTAGAATGGAAGATATATGTGATGTTGTCGATAGAATCATGGATAATCTTAAGGAAAACATGCCAAGTTGATTATTTTTATTAATCCTAGCTGCTTCAACTTCAAAAATCAAACCAGTAGTTCCAAAAGTAGTATACTGGTAAGAAAAAATGCAATGAAGTATTGATAATCGAGCCTGAAACTCGTTTAGAATTGTAATTTATTTTTTGATTGAGCATTCACCCATAGTTTCTTTTTTGAAGGTAGAAATTCATTTTATATGTGAGAAATAGAATGTTGATTTAGTCTATTACTCGACTATTTAGGTTAGATTTCTATAGTCTATGAAAGCCTCTCGCGGTTTTCTCCGTCTCCATCCGGTTCTCTCGATGTGCTATTGTTTGCAAACGTGTGAAATAGTGCAGTTTGAGTCAATGTAGGGCTGTAGTTTGCAAATGGAAGTTTGTGGGACCAAAACAACTAGGAAAACACATTAGGGTGGCCTAGTGAATGCTACTGGAGGCTTCATTTTGGTTCCCTATGCTCCCCGTGCTTTCGGGCTACCGCATCCGGGCATAGTCGCTTAAGAGCCCTGAGGCCCAAACACACCATATATTTGACGGGTGATTTCTCAAATTTTGTGGCACCTAGAGATGTATTTTCAGATCTGAGACCTCCATGTTATGGCCCTCTACGAAAGCCTCTCGTGGTTTTCTCCATCTCCATCCGGTTCTCTCAGTTGTACTATTGTTTGCAAACACGTGAAATAGTGTAGTTTGAGTCAGTGTAGGGCTCCCAGAGGCTGTAGTTTGAAAACAAAAGTTTGTGGGACTGAACCAACTATGCTAACACATCAAGGTGACCTGGTGAATGCTAGTGGAGGCTTCATTTTGGTTCCCTATGCTCCCGTGCTTTTGGGCTACCACGTCCGAGCGTAGTCGCTTAAGATCCCTGAGGCCCAAACACGCCATATCTTCGACGGGATTTCTCAGACTCCATGGCACCTAAAGACATCTCATTAGATCTAAGACCTACATGTTGGGGATCTCTACGAAATACTCTTGTGGTTTTCTCTGTCTCTATCAGTTCTCTCGATGTGCTATTGTTCGTAAACGCGTGAAATAGTGCGGTTGAAAGTCAATGTAGGCTGCAGAGGCAATAGTTTGTAAACAAAAGCTCATGGGACCAAAAACTTAGCAAAAAAATAGGGGTGGCCTTGTGAACACTAGTGGAGGCTTTTTTTTGGTTCCCTACGCTCCCCGTGCTTTCGGGCTACCCTGTTCTGGGCATAGTCCCTTAAGAGCCCTAAGGCCCAAACACGCCATATCTTTGATGGGTGATTTCTCGGACTCGTGGCACCTATAGACATCTCATCAGATCAAATACCTCCATGTTGGGACCCTCTATGAAATTCTCTCACGGTTTTCTCTTTCTCCATCCGGTTCTCTCGTTGTGCTATTGTTTGCAAACGTGAAATAGTGCAGTTTGAGTTAGTGTAGGGCTGCCAGAGGCTGTAGTTTGCAAACGGAAGCTCATGGGACTGAACCAAATATGCCAACACATTGGGATGGCTAGGTAAATTCTAGTGGAGGATTTATTTTGGTTCCCTACGCTACCCGTGCTTTCGGGCTACCGTGTCCGGGCATAGTCACTTAAGAGCCTTGAGGCCCAAACACGCCATATCTTCGACCGGTGATTTCTCAGACTTCGTGGCACCTAGAGACATCTCGTTAGATCTAAGACCTCCATGTTAGGGCCCTATATGAAGTATTCTTGTGTTTTATACGTCTCCATCTAGTTCTCTCGCTATGCTATTGTTTGCAAAATGTGCGTAATAGTGCAGTTTGAGTCGCCAGTGTAGGGTTCGGATGCTCTAGTTTGCAAACAGAAGCTCATGGCACCAAACCAACTACGTTAAAACATCAGGGTGGCCTAATAAACACTATTAGAGTCTTCGTTTTGGTTCCCTATGCTCCCTGTGCTTTTGGGATACCCCGTCAAAGCGTAGTCGCTTAAGATCCCCGAGGCCGAAACACGCCATATCTTTGATGGGCGATTTCTCGACCCCGTGGCACCTAGAGACGTCTCGTTAGATCCGAGACCTCCATGTTAGGGAACTCTACAAAATCCTCTCTCAGGTTTCTCTGTCTCTATCCGGTTCTCTCTCACCGTGTTATTGTTTGCAAATACACGTAATAGTGAAGTCTCGAGTCGGTGTAGGGTTGCCAAATGTTGTAGTTTGCAAACGAAGCTCATGGCACCAAACCAACTACGTAAAAAAAATCGAGGTGTCTTGTTGAATGCTAGTGGACGATTCATTTTAGTTCCCTATGCTCTGCGTGCTTTGGCTACCCCGTCCGGTGTAGTCGCTTAAGAGCCCCGAGGCCCAAACACGCCATATCTTTAACTGTGATTTCTCGACTCGTGGCACCTAGATACGTCTCGTCAAATTTGATACCTCCATGTTGGGGCCCTATACAAATACCTATCACATTTTTCTGTCTCCATCTGGTTCTCTCGATGTGCTATTGTTTACAAACGCGTGTAATAGTGTAGTCTGAGTCAGTGTAGGGATGTCATAGGTTGTAGTTTACAAACGGAAGCTCGTGGGACCAAACCAACTATTCCAACACATTGGGGTGGCCAAGTGAACACTAGTGGAGGATTTGTTTTGGTTCCCTACGCTCCCCGTGATTTTAGGCTACCCCGTCCGGGCGTAGTCGCTTAAGAGCCCTGAGGCCCAATCACGCAATATCTTCGATGGGTGATTTCTCGGACTCCGTGACACCTAAAGACATATTTTCAGATCCAAGAACTCCACATCGGGGCCCTCTACGAAAGCCTCTCATATTTTCTCCGTCTCCATATGGTTCTCTTGTTGTGTTATTGTTTGAAAACACGCGTAATAGTGTGTTCGAGTCGCCAGTAGGTTGCTGACACCGTAGTTTGCAAACGGAAGCTCATGGGACCAAACCAACTATGCCAAAATGTCAGGGTATCTGGTGAATGCTATGGATGCTTATTTTTGGTCCCTACGCTCCCCGTGCTTTCGGGATACCCCTTCTGGGTGTAGTCACTTAAGAGCCTTAAGGCCTAAACATGCCATATCTTCGACGAGTGATTTCTCGAACTCCGTGGCACCTAGAGATGTCTCATTAGATTTGAGACCTCCATGTGGGACCTCTACGAAAGCCTCTTGTGGTTTTCTTTTTCTCCATCCGGTTCTCTCATTGTGCTATGTGTTTGCAAATGCGCGTAGTAGTGCATGCCGAGTCGGTGTAGGGCTGCCGCAGGTCTGTAGTTTACAAATGGAAGCTCGTGGGACCAAACAAAATATTTCAACACATCGTGGTGGCTGGTGAATGCTAGTGAAGGATTTTTTTGTTCCCTACACTCCTCGTGCTTTCAAGCTACCCCGTCCGGCGTAGTCGCTTAAGGGTCCCGAGGCCCAAACACGCCATATCTTCGATGGGTGATTTGTCGGACCCGTGGCACCTAGAGATGTCTCATCAGATCCAAGACCTCCATGTCGGGGCCCTCTACAAAATCATCTCACAGTTTTCTCCATCTCCATTCGACCGAGTCGAGTGTAAGGTTTTCTATTCCAATCACCTAAATAATATAGGCGGTGAAATGAGAATTTTAATAAGATATTTTTACAATATAGGTGGTGAAATGAGAATTTTTGTTTGTTGTTCCTTTCTAATATTTAATTTCTCTTAGCTTCACTTGGCTTCAAGTGCCAACCACTTGAAGGTGAAAGCTTTTTGGCACCACTAACCTACATAAACATGTTAGTAAACAATTAAATATAAGTTTAAATCATACAAAATTCAAACAAAATCATTTAAGTAAATATTCAACTTAAATTCATGAAGAACATACCTTTGCAAATTTAATCCAATGAACTCGCAAGGATCAACTCTATTCTTGATAGTAGAAATAATTGCTTCATGATCTAATTCACAAACCTTCGCAAATTTTTGTTTAATGGTCGACCTCGATATTTGATCAATTTAATATTTTTCATAAGGACCAAATGTGAATAGTGAAGGATCTTCGATGTACTTCATAGTCTTTAAACAACCAAATGTTTGATTTTTTTGATAGGATATCATCGAAGCCAAGTTCCAGTGACTACCACCGATCTAGTGGGATACTCAAGGTCTTCACCATCAATGACTATGGAATTCAATTTTTTTCCCCTCTACACAACGAGATAAGAAATAGTTTGTTCCCTCTTCATTAAACTCCATTGCAATAATCGTAAAAACATGCCCTATGTATCACAAAGTAAAATTGTTCGATCAATTTATAAATACATTAAGAGTTGACCATTTAATAATTTATAAATCTAAAACATGTGATGTACATATATGTATGTACCTTGTTGCACTAAATCAGAATTGGTTAAAGTCGAGGTGATGTTGTCATTTGATCTCGAATACCCCGTAAGTTATAATGCTCATGGAAATTGATGTGTGTCTAGTGGAATTAGAGGTCTACAAGTCCATTCATCCACCCACCGCTTTGTGACTCACATTCATTCCACGTAAAATCAATGCATGATATACAAAAACATGTCATACACCTAGTATAAATAGTCGAAGAATTTACATCTCGAACTACGAAATGAGTGCATATCACTTGATCCCGCAATTTGTCATACAAATTTTAAAGTTTTCGGATGTTGTTGCTCTATCAACCAAAAATATCTACGAACCGTTGATCTCTCTTGAGATTCATGGCCCATATTCTTAACACACTAATCAACAATGTTTTTGCATCGTAAATTTAGCACCATCCTTAAACTTTAGCTCTTCTCTTGCAAGTGTTCTTTTCACACATGCTCTTGCACCATCATGCTCTCCTTTTCCATGCCTTGCCTAAGTAAAAATCCATATATGTTGTACGTTTGTTTCTTTGTGCATCTTTCTTATCGAATAAAACATCCATGCATTCTTGAATTGTGATGTGTAGTTTTCTGACCAAATGTAATGTTGATCGAAACTAATGTTCCTCTCATTCAAGTTCACATAAAACACTGGAAATGCCCTTGTACATATTCTATAGAATGTGTTTGATCATCACCGATGTAGAAATGATACTCTTTTAATATTTTTGATCTTGCTCGGTGCTTTTGAAGAGTTCATGAATGTTATATGCATGAAAATAGAAACTTGCACCGAGTTATAATATTGAGACCGAACCTCCATTTCGCCGCAATGTGTAATTCTCTGTGAATTCAACTACTGAAACAATAGTACCAAGTGGGAATGTTTCCTTTCTTAACTTTAATTTTCCATCCAACCATCGAGCTCTATGTGTGTGCCTTGCATACTCATAAAAAAATTTCCTCTCTGAATTTGACCATATATTCTGATATAGGTAATTGTTTTCTAACAAGCTCACACCTCTTAGATTCTTTTCCATCTTTTAATTGATATGCCACTGATTTATATTTGGTGAAATCAACCAATTATTTTCCTATTGAATATGTACTCTCCTCATGGATACAAATTTTCAGATTTGGCAAGCCACCGCATACATTGCACGTTCCATCCAAACATGCTTTGTTATAAAAAAATTGTCTTGTTGATTTTTCACAAAATATTGTCAGAATAAATTCCCTTGAAGATTTTTGTGGGACATTTATTCCACACTCCTGCAACATGATGTCAATATGCAAAACACTATGTATTTGACAAAAAAACATCATAATGCATTGAAAATTCAACATGATGCCTACAACAACAAGTGGTACGTGAGTGATTGATTTTCACATAAAAGGGTTTGCTCATTTCAAAGAATCTTTGGCTAATGTTAATTTTTGGATTTTCATTTTTAAACTTAGAGAACAATTCTGTTTGAGTCATATCTAAGAAATGTTTTGCACATAATTCACGATTACGAGAACCTATTCTTCTTTTTACTGTATCTCTTCTATTCGGTGACACCCTTATGTTCTCATTTCAAAATTTTACAATTAATTCTTTTAGAATATCAGATCTATTCTTGTATTTTCGTGGAGGTTTGCTAGAGAAAGCCCAATAGTCAGTGTTATTGACTAAATCAAAACGTTTACATCTCTCTATTACTTTCATTAGTGTTTTTATGTTTAGCTTCAAAGCACTGTTTGTTTTTCTAATCAAGCGTTTATTAACTGTTTTATCACTTACTATACAATTAGTTAGTGAATGTCGTGTAGCATTACTATCTTTGGTGTGTCTTTTGCCACATACAGTTTGGTATGCTTTATGTATGTTTTCAACAATTGACACATTTTGATCAACAACATTAGATGTTCTTAAGAGGTATTCATTATAGGTCTCATCTTAATTAATTTCATCAATGAAACAAATAATTGACATCTTTGTGTGTCATTTAAATTCTCAAAGTAATTATCCCAAATTCCACTCGCTTTTCTTCTCGCATTTATTTCAAACATTTTTTTAGGCATTAGTTTTATAAGGTTTTCATCAATTTCAATTAAGTGAATTGGTTTTCTTCATGAAATGGAAGGAGGTGTTTTTAGAGGTGAAGATTCGTTTACAAGGTTACTTTCTTCATTCAGTGTTTTCATACAAATTTTGGGGTTAACATTTGGATTCTCAAGTAAGGGTTCAACAATTGGATTCATATCAATTTCTTCATCCATACCAACATTCTCATTCAATTCAATATCATTATTCATTGCAAAATCATTATTCTCTATATTTTCACTATGTATTTCATCCCAATTTTCTAATACATTAGCTACATTTGATATAGCGGATGTACCTTTCCCCGCTCAAAGTTTTTACATTCTTTTCAATTTCTTTATTTTGTTCTCTTCCAATTGATTTATGTATTATTCTTGACTTTCCTCTTTTCCTTAGCTTGACGTTTATCACCCATGATTAGGAAAAATCAACTAGTGGGGTAGGGAAAAAATGAAATACTAAAAATTTGTGCAAGAATGTAGAAAAATTACAGACAAAACAAAATGTTTGCAGAATTCTCGTGAAAGAGATGAAAGGGACGTTAGGGGGCCACTAAAACAAGGACTCATGAGAACCGATGTCGAAAAGTGATGCACCACAACAAAGTTGCACTCCGATGGTAACGTCAAGCCAACACAATACGCAAGATTCGAAACAATGGAAAGAAGATTGCAAGTAAGAAGAATGGGTCTGCTCATGCTTATAGATCGAAAAATAGGAAGTACAAATAAGGGTGTTGTGTAACCCCCATGCCTAAACATGGAAAGAACCTCAATGACACCACTGATGCATATGACGTTGATTGATGCATATGATGCCACTAGAAGAGGAGTTACAATTCCAAATAAGGAATGTAACTCCTATGACGCATTGACGCAAATGACAATGTCAGATTCTATGATAGAATCTGACACTTGACATTTGACTTCCTAAGACCTATGACTCTTGCAAGGTGAGATGACTCACCTAGGTGATGTGGACGATGATTGGACAGTCACACACACCAACACCCCCTTCATCGAAGCCGAGGAAGAGGTCAAGGTAAGCTAGAAAAAAAAGGAAGACTCCCCTAGACAACTAAGAAAGATGTGTCAATGGGCCCCGACAACTAAAGGCCTGATAAGGTGCCCATGTATAAACAACATCTTTCTGGAAAGAAGAAGAGGAGAAGAAGGAGGAATATATAGCCTGAAGAAGATGGGCGGCTGCAACAAACCTCACCCCAAGAAGAGACCGCAAGTGAAGAAACTTCACCTCAGTGAAGGGCTTGGTGAAAATGTCTGCAACCTGATAAGTTATCTGAACATACTGTATGTCGATGATGTTTTCATGTATCGATCGTGTATGAAGTGCATATGAATCTCAATGTGCTTCATCCGCTGATGCTGAACTAGATTTCTACAAATTGAGATAGTGCTCATGTTGTACAAAGAGTAGATAATGGTAGGCCACCGAAAGTGGATGCCAAACTCTATGATGATATTGTGTAACCAAACGGCTTCTGTGGCAGCCTTAATCGCTCCTCTCGTATTTCTTACATTGATGATATGACAATGGCATTCTATTTCTTGCTGGACTAACTGACAGGACCTAAACTAAGAGTGAAACTGTAGCCTGAGGTAGACTTCTGATGATCTAGATCACCGGCCCAATCTGAGTCTGTAAATCCAACCAAGTCAATCTCAGTCCCTCCCAAGTAATGAATACCATCTGTGTGAGTGCCACGAACATAGTGAAGGATCCACTTTACTACTTTTAAGTACAACTCATGAGGCTCCTGCATAAATTTGGACATGATCCCGATGGCATACGATAGATCTGGCCAAGTGTGAGTAAGGTAGATCAAGCTTCCCACCAACTGTCGATAAAGGGTACCGTCAACCAAGGGGAAGAGCAATCAGAAACCAACTTAATCCCGAGAAAGAAAAGGAGTAGGTGAGGACTTGTAGTCGGACATGTGAAACCGAGCAAGAAAATCAAGAGAGTACTTAGGCTGCGAGATCATAATTCTGAGTCAGATTGTGAAATCTGGATCCCAAGAAAGTAATGAAGCAATCCTAAGTCAGACATGGAGAACTTGTTGGCCAAGGAGATCTTCACAGAATCAATGATAGAGGAAGAGCTACCCGTGATCAACAAGTCATCAACATAGAGAACAAGAATAAGCATGGAGTCATCCTATCGCAGAATATACACATTTGGGTCAGAGTGACACCGAGTGAACCCTGATGCAAGTAAAAAGGAGTCCATCTTGGCATACCAAGCCCGAGGGGCTTGTTTAAGGCCGTAGAGAGACTTCTTTAATTTAGAAACGAGGGATGGATCATGGACATAACTCGAAGGTTATTCCATATAGATCTCTTCCTCTAGGTCCCCATGAAGGAAGGAACTCTTAACGTTCATCTGATGGACTTCCCATCTATTAGCGGTAGTGATGACAAGGGTCAGTCGAATGGAATTCATCTTTGCAACCGGAGCAAAGGTTTCGAGTAATCAACCCCAGCTACCTGGGAGAAACCCTTAGCTACAAGTCACACTTTATACTTCTCGACTTCTCCATTAGATCCATACTTTGTTCGATATACCCACCTACATTGAACGATTTTTCTTCCTTTCGGAAGAAGGGTAAGATCCCAAGTGTCATTCTTTATGAGTGAGGAATACTCCTCATCCATGGAAGAATCCCACTCAAGAATCCTAGAAGCTTCCTAGAAAGATGGTGGATCAGAAGCAGAGGCGAAGAAGGAGTGGGGTCTAGTGAAGTCTGAGCGAGTACGCGTCTCATCCAAAGGATCTCCAACTAAATCTCCAACACTCTGTAAATTTTTCCTAGCCCAAATAGGTCCCGAAGGCTCGGGCTCATAGTCAGAAGATTCTTCACTTGAGTGAGAAGGGACATAGTCCTCATCATCACTACTGTCAGAATCAGAAGACTCAGAATTTTGAGGATCAAGAGGAGCAGGGAGAGGTGGAACTCACTCAATAACATCATCATTTGAAGAGTCAGAATCTGAATCAGTGGGCAAAAGGACCTCAGTGGAAGTTGAAGTCAAGGATGACTCGTCAAACTTCACACTCCTCTCAATATAAAGCTCATGGGTGGTAGGGTTCAACAATTGATATCCCTTCACACCATCAGGATACCCGACAAAGATACAAGGTTTGGATTGTGGATCCAATGCCTTACGTTTCTTTTTGGGAATCCGAGCCATAGCCTTGGATCCGAAGACTCAAAAGTGCTTGACATCAGGCTTGTGTCCAAACCAGGCTTCAAAGGGTGTCATCCCTGTTACTGGCTTGTGTGGAACATGGTTCTGAATATAACAAGCATAATTCACTGCTTCAGCCCAATACTGTGGAGGAAGAGATTTCGAGTGAACCATACAAGTAGCCATCTCCTTTAAATTTCGGTTCTTTCTTTTTGCAACTCTATTTTGGGAAGGACTGTAAGCAATTGTATGATGCAAATCAATCCCCTCAGAAGTGTAGAAATCCTCAAACCTGTTGCTCACATACTCGTCTCCATTGTCGGTTCAAAGAACCTTGATAGACCGTTCCGCTTGTTTCTCAGCAAGAGCCTTAAAGTTTTGAAAATGCTCAAAAACTTCAAACTTAAGCTTAAGAAAATATACCCAAGTATAACGCGAAAAGTCATCAATGAAGGTTAGTATAGATAGAGATCTAGTAAAAGAAGGAGACGGAAAAGGGCCATAAACATCACTATGAACAAGATCCAAGGAACGAGTAGCTCTCTCAGGATTTTCCCTTGTCAAATATTTTTTTAGGGTGCTTTCGGACAGTGACAACCCTCACAAAGACCCTTATAAAACTTAACTCGGGGTAGCCCATTGACCATTTCATTTTGGCTCAATTGTTCAAGGTAACGATAATTTAGATGCCCAAAACGCTCGTGCCATAACTTGCTAACCTCATTTGCATGAGTGAGCAAGACATTGGGAATCGAATCAGAAGAGAAGTGGGAGAAGGTATACTGTTGTGAATGGTGATATGCCTTTCCCTCACCATGATGCGCAATCGAGTTAAGCTCACGAATAATCACTGAGTTAGGAATAAATTCCACTCGCATTCCTTCACCAAGGTGGGTGATTTGGTAAACCGATAGGAGATTGGTAGAGAGATTGGGAACACTCAACACTTGGTTAAATGTTCCACCTTCTATCTCTACCGATCCACTACCAGAAACCGATACATGAGTGTCATCACCCAACGTGATTTGGGACATGCCACATTGTTCAATGCTAGAGAATTCAAACTTTGAAGAAGCCATGTGGTGCGAGGCATCGGAATTGATAATCTAAGTTGATGATGGAGCTGATCTAGCTACGAGGGCCTTACCTTTCTTCTTTTCATTTTTAGTCTCCTTTGCATTAGAAGACTCACTTTTTTGAGCATTTTGTTTAACGGATTTAGGAACACTTATTTTATTCTTCTCAAGTAAATGAGTTAAGTGATCAAGTTGTTTCCGAAAACAATGCTGCTCGTCATGGCCATAATTCTTACAATAGGAGCATTTATACTTTTCCTTCTTCGCTTTAGGCTCAGAAGTTGAAGTATGAGTGATGGGATTAACTGGGGGTTGGTTGGTCTTGGTTTCTTTCTTAGGTTGGTCCTTAGTTTCTTTCTTCTTTTCATTTTTCTTATCCTTATTCGCCACAAGGGCATGTGACTTGGATTTTAGAGTCCCCATTTGAATGAGTTTGTCCTGTTCTCGAATGAGTTGGGATGAAAAACTGT
Organism: Taxus wallichiana var. yunnanensis; assembly: GCA_018340775.1. Taxonomy (NCBI): domain Eukaryota; kingdom Viridiplantae; phylum Streptophyta; class Pinopsida; order Cupressales; family Taxaceae; genus Taxus; species Taxus wallichiana. The sequence continues at coordinate 160,557,176 of CM031240.1, read as the reverse complement.
CAAAGGAGGGCATAGTCCAAGTACTACCCAAGGTGGCTTTCGTGGCGTGGAAAGTTGAAATGAAAATAGAGTATTTAGGACCTAACTTAGAAAGAATCGACAAGATTAATTGAGAGTCTTTCTTATCCAATTTACATTCTGTAGAAGCATTCTAGTGCGGACAAACTTTGAGAAGAAGGCCTGTAGGTTTTCAAAGTCACTAGGATTTAACCCTAGTAGTTCGTTCTCCAACTCATGCACTCTCATGTCTTCTTGCTTCCCAAACATATCATCGAGCGTTTTCCACGCTTGATCGGGTGTTGAGTAAGTTTCAATGTGGAAGAGAAAGTCAGGAGAGACAGACATACAGATAAGACCTAAGGCTTCATCACAACGGTTGAACCATTTAGATTTTTTGGGTTCATCAGTAGGTTCAGTCTCTAACCCCATGGTAACTCGGTATAACCCTTTACTTTGCAAAACCAATATAATTTTAGATTTCCATTCGAAGAAATTAAAAGGTGTGAGCACTGGTACTTTAGAGATATCCATAATGAAGAGATAGAACCAAGGAATGCAGAAGGAAGGAGAGAGAAAAGAAACAACCACCCCAGAAAAAAATTACACCCCCGAGTTTGGCACTTTATAATTCAGTGCGTTGATTACAACCAGATGCGACTATGTTCCGAGAACCAGTTTTCACTCACCTTGTAATTAGCGTAATAACGCGTAATGGTGGAGACAATAATCAAGGTTCATAGGGTGCAACAGATTGACACACGCAAGCAAGCACGTAAAGAGAGAAGCAAGAGGGGAAGAAAGAGCTTTGTGAGAAACAACGTTCACATTGCACGAAATAATCCCTTTCTTTGTAAGAAGCTGTGGTGGGACGTGCTCACAAGTCCACAAAAAGGAGCAGAACAAAGCTCAAGAAAAAATGAGCTGAATTAAGCAATACAAAGAGCCTGTAGAATGTGACACTTTATAAAATTAGTTCATTTACAAAATTAATGATCCCATCATCTAGAGTGTGACAAAACATGCAACTTTGACTAAAGATGTGCTAAAATCGAGCAACGAGTCAAAAGTTATAAAAAAATAATTCCTATAACTCGATGAGAAAAAGCCAATAAGCTGCAAACAGATTAAAAAGTACCCTAAACGCATGAAAAAGGTGTCGTATGTATGCCCATTGGAAACGACCCGAGAATTTGAGATAGGGTTTGTTTGTATTGCGAGGGGGGATTAGCCACCTGCCAATCCCGGACCTCACCCTTTGTCTTCGGCACTCGACGGAAGGTTAAAAATACAAGCCAAAAGACCAAATTTTATAATGCCAAAGAAATGTAATGTTTTTACCTTATACCTTTTAAAAGTAATGAAACAAAACGTTTTTAAGAAAAGTGATAAGGTAAAATGAATACAAACATGTTTTTTTAAGGTGAATAAAAAAACGTATTTTAGAAAGATATTACCTAGCAGCAGACTGAGAAAGCCACGTGGGGATGAAAGGCAGGTAAAAATGTAACGTCCATTTGCAAGAATACACCAGCTGAAAGAAACACTTGAACAGTCCAAAAAATGCAGAGCGAGGCAAAAACGTAGCTTACTAAAAGAAAAAACACGAGGACGAGGGGAAAACACGATTGAAGCACGTCTTTAGGAGAAAATGCAGAGCAGTGCAAAAACATGCCAACTAGGAGAAAACACTGGAGCAAAGATCAGAACCGAGTGGGAGAAAACGCTGAATATTCCAAAAAAATGGCCAGGTAGAGGAGAGAATGCAGGTTGGAGTGGGGAATGCAGCAAGGCTCCCAAAAACGTGAGAGACTAGGCAAAAATGTGAGTAGACCTTGCAAAAATGTGAGTAGTTTTCAGTAGGCTCACAAAAATGTTTTGAGTAGGCTCCCAAAAACATGAGAGACCAGGCAGAGTTTAAACGACTAGTGAAAATGACCAAAACATGCATGCAAAGGTAACTTTGAGACAACAATGAACCACAGCGATGAGGAAAAAGCTCGAAATAGTCTGAGTATACACCGGTGAAGAAAAAACAATGATTCCAACCAGTAATCATAGGTCCACGCCAAAAATGAGCTCTTCTTTTACCCTGCAGGCGCTAAATCTGAACACAACTAGTAAGAAACACACAAACAACCCAGAAACAAGAGCCACAAAGATCTAGAAATATCTAAATACGAACTCAGCTGATAAGCAAACCAACCAAATACCCTAACTTGCAACTATTGAAACCTCAATACGAGGTGAGCAATAATTCCAAAATGATAATCGAAAAAAAAAAACTTGCACACGAGGAAATGAGAGGAAACCAGAAGTAATAAACAACTGAGAAATGAAGAGTGCACGTTTACTGAAACCTTTCTCTGAAACCATGAAAGAGGGATTTACCGAGAACCGATGTCGAAAAGTGATGCACCACAATGAAGTTACACTCCGATGGTAACGTTAAGCCAACGCAATACGCAAGATTCGAAACAATGGAAAGAAGATTGCAAGTAAGAAGAATGGGTTTTCTCATGCTCATAGATCGAAAAATAGGAAGTACAAATAGGGGTGCTGTGTAACCCCCATGCCTAAACATGGAAAGAATCTCAATGATGCCACTGACGCATATGACGTTGACTGACGCATATGACGCCACTAGAAGAGGAGTTGCAATTCCAAATAAGGAATGTAACTCCCTATGACACATTGACGCAAATGACAATGTCAGATTCTATGATAGAATCTGACACTTGTCATTTGAATTCCTAAGACTTATGACTCTCACAAGGCGAGATGACTCACTAGGTGATGTGGATGATGTCTAGACAGTCACACACACCAACAACCACAATATATAAAACAAATAATAACGCGTACACATTTTGCATTTTATCTTTTCCCAAGCCATGCCTCGAGGCTTGGGATCTGGTTTGGATCCCCAAACTTGAGGCATGGACTTGCACAAACACAACAAACAACGAGTTTTTACAAGAAAATGTAAAAATGACACTTCCTCTATGATAAATCAAAATAAAACAATCGATCCATTTTTAAAAAATTATACCACGACGCGAAAGCAGAGTCTCTTCTTTCTAAAAATATAAATTTTCAAATTTCTTGACTAATATAAGGTTTCCATATTATTTATTTTCTATGTCTTTGTATATCTATTTTTGAAGTGTAAATATGTCTATCTTTCATGGTGTATCTTTTTTTGGGTGATCGAAATTAATTTTTTTATAGTAGCCCAAACTAGGCATAATTATATACATATTAAAAAAATATAATTTTCGATATTTTTTGAGGTAGTTAGGGGGGGCACGGTCGGAGCTCCATTATTTTTCAAAACATAAAATTTTTGTACTAAAAAAATCATAAATAAAAAAATATTCTCTATAAAAATCTAAAAAAATGGAGCCCAAACTAGATGCTCCTAGCTATCTTTCTACCAAAGGGTTTTCAAAAATACTAAATGGTGCTAAAAAATGGTGGGGGGCACGAAAGTCACTCTATTATGTTTTTTAACAAAAACATGAGCATCTGTTGGTATTTTAGTTGTTTGACCCACTTAAACTTATTCGTTTTCAATAAAATTTAGTAGCTTAGAAACTAGACTCAAAATGCTACGATTCATATTTCTACAACATCTTCCAATTTTGAGTGTAACTATTTTGAAAAACTTGTACAAGTTGAAGATTTTTTTTTTCAGAAAAATGCGTCCACTTAAGACCCCCTTTTGGCCCCCAACTTGGTGCACTTACCCACAAATAAAATACATAAATAAATAAGTAAATTCATTGCAGAGGAGTAAGCGCCTCCATTAGAGCTCTCAAATCTACAATGAAAAAGCAATGGAAATATACGGTGAAAGGGTTTTGAAAATGAATTTTTTTAAAAATAAAATACTACTCTAAAACCCAAACCGATGGAAGAAATATTGGGAAAAGAATTGATAATATTTTGTACTCTATTCTTCCTCCAACAAAAATGCTAGATTGCAAATGGAATTGAAAATAGAATAAGAAGAAAATAATAAAAAAATACAATTATAAAAAAGTTAGGGTTTTACTTTCCTCTTCCCAAATCAATGGCCTAGGATCACTTGATCCTAAGGCCCAAATCTGACCTAGAATCTCCTATTGCCCCATGTTGACTTTATTTTTTTTTAATAAGGATACATGATTTCTTTTTAATGATATTTCCTCCCATCTTACCTTTGTGGAATAATATTCTTCTTTTTTTAAAAAAAATCATTTTGAGATGTTTTCCTTTGGTAGAAATAAGTATGAGTTAAATTGGTGGAGTCCTGTGTTATTTTTAATAAACTTAACTTTGGTGGGATACATTATTTTTAATGAAGGATAAATTAAATATTAAATTTAAGTTGAAATCTAAAGGTTATCAAATAAATTATTATTTTCGTGGCTTCTCTTAAATTAATTTTAAGCCAATTTAGAAAAGTTATTACTTAAGCAAACTCAAAGTTAACTTATTTATATCATATCAATAATTCCGTATAGATATATGGGGACCAGAGTTATAATAACTAACCTAAATAATTATCTCATCTAAAGCAGTGTTTTTTTTACTCAGATCGGCTATGAGCTTAGTGATGTGCTAATGTAACTTGGCAAGCTGGTAGTTGAGATAGAAGTTAGCTAGTAAATTTGATATTTAAAATAATTATATAACTAACAATACGCTAAAATATGATTAGTTAAATATTCAGATAAATTGGATTATTGTCATATTGGTTTGATGATGAGCATGTAGTCGCCTTTACTTAAGTGGCTTAACGATACATGTTAATAAGTTTCTTTAAAAAAATGACTTCAATAATGTGTGCTTATTAATATTTTTGGCTAAATTTTTGGGACATTATACGCAGAGTTTGTAATTATTCTCTCTGCTATTTTCAGTCATGTGCCATGAAGACTACCATTGGTGGTTGAGAGCTTATCGACTTAAGGATCCTCTCTGCACTATACTTATATTTATATGCTACATTTTACTACTAAGATTACTATACTATGGAGTGCTCAAATGAGAGAATGATCACAAATTTATATTAAGACCACTAAAAAGTTCGAGAAATATACATAGAATAAGATATTATATAGGCAAGTACTTGCACACTCTCTATTATTGGCCTTAAAATAGGAAACATGTTAATTTATAATCATGCATAAAGTTATATATTAGTTACACATACATTATTCCACCCTAGAATATGTTAAACCCTAATATATTCTCAAATAAAGTAAATAGATTAAAGCTAAGGTTAACCCATATAGAACATGTGATTATTTAAGTTAAGCAAAATAGAGTGTAATTAGAAAAATTGTACGGACAAGATGATACATCAAGCTTGCTCGTTTAATTTCTTTATTGAATCTTAACAAAAAAAGCTAATATAATATATTTTAATATTTTTAGGAAAATTAAATTAACAAAGTAGAATAGACAATAAATAAATAAAAATAACTAAAACGTTAAAACCATGACACTTTTATTGACTACTTCAAAAATTTACAAATATTGATTATTGTAGAATGGTCACACCAAAAACTCTATGCATAAAAACAATAGATATGGTTAAAATAATTTAAAATAAAATAGGCATTTACACAAATTCAAGGAAGAAACTTCATAAAATAAAGAGACTACTTATTACAAATTGGAGATAAGAAGGTGTTCTTTTTTTATTTTTAAAATATAAAGGATTATTTTAAATTTTCTTTTATTCTCATCCATCATAGATTTTTTTATGCAAAACATTGGAAAATATTTTGGTTCTCCATTCAAACCCACACTACTTATGCACGGATCCTTGTAGATATTCATACCTCCCAAGCCTTACTAGCAAAAATTAATCTGCAGATTGGTGAAAGACTCTAGATACAGAGGTTAGACTATGAAAGATTTGCTTTTAGATGTCGGTTTTTTTCAAAAATGGTCATATTACAAAAGATTGTGAACATTCCCAATGAAAGACCAAACCTGCATGGTGGAAAGATTCTCTACCAGAGCATCTAACAATCAATCCCTAGACAAATCTAGCAGTGGAATCTAGCACCCCCATGCAAGGTGATTCACCCGTCATGGAAGTCTCTTCGAATAATACAGAGAAGTTACCCCTAGATTCTTCTTTTCAGAACACTAATTTAGTAATAAACTCTGCTTTGACCCTCCTTCCGAGGATCACATTCCTATCAAATCGATTGAAGTGGTTCTTCCAATCTCAATGGAAGAAGGAAATGAAGAATGGATGGTGGTGGATAGGAAAAAGAAGGGATATGCTAAACCTAAATCCCCCATCGTCTTGGACAAGACATGAATCTTGTCCTTTTGTTAGCTCTTATCGTTATATCTGGGTTGTTGGCCTATTATGAAGTTGTTCTGATGTTTAGTTGTTGTTTATTAGCTATTTTTCAGCTGTTGGATTGCTAGTTGCAAGCTTTATTCTTGGCAGGTTGTTTTCTACCGTTGGGCTTATTGATCATATCTAGATTTTGATCCTTTTTATTATGATGATATGGTTATATATGGATTTTGAGCCTTATTATACAAGGGTATAATCCCTTTCAAAAAACTATTTCTGATTAAATTAAAAATTAAGTTAAATAGTAAATAGGCTTATATAATTCTTCGATATAAACTTCTATTTTTTTCTTTAGTTCTCTTTTCTTTAAATGAGGGCTCACAAAAGATCAAAATTCAAATAAAATCAAGCATTCACTTTTAAGAATTATATATATTTTAATCTTAAAAACTAAATACATATAACTATTTATGTGAGGAAATAAAGAATGAAAATCTAGCTATTTGTTGATAGTTTTTGATGTGAGGCAATTTGTTTGGGTATTGTTTGACAATTTTCAGGCATTAGAAAATTTACCAGTCTTAAGATTTGTTTGAAATAAATTCTAGCATAATATATTTCATGTAAATGAAATGAATGATAGATAGAGAGTTGGTAGGTTTGGTGCCTATAATAGCTATAATCTGTCCCAGTAGAGAGTTTGGGGCGTCGATACGGTATGCCCTCTGGGTACTGCAGAGGGTTAGTCGGTTGAGTGTCTACTTGCGATACTTTACTCGCTTGCCCTCTACGAAATGTTTCTTCCGCCCGCCACCTCTTCCTTCCTTTCTTCACGCCTGCACTCCCAGAATCGACCCCCCGCAATGACCAATGCAATGGATTCCCAGAGTCATAGAGACATGTCATATGGATTTATCTGGCTATATGTATTGAGTTGAGTTGAGATCCGTAATCGGTACAATCTCCTCATAGATAGGCGGGTCTTTAAGAACATGATGCCAACAAGGTTTGGAGCGCAATTCGCGAATGAGTTTGATTCTCCCCTCTTCCTCTTCCTCTCCCTCTCCATGTATGTTTAACATGACATATTGGAATATATTTGGACGTGGTAGGGACGCAAACCATATAAATTGATTACACAAATAGTAGCTTCTAGATCAAATGTACCATAGATAAAAATAGTTAACCCAAAAAAAAGGCTTCTAGAGGAAATGTAAAAGACGAGAGACACGTTCCTCGATCGAGGAAATTTGGAAAGAAGGTAACGAATTCATTGTTAGATGCCAAGTGGAGAACATAAATGCTTTAAAAACATACGATAACGCCAAATTGGGAACATGACGTTTCTCGGGAACCTACCATGAATGAATTTATGGTTTAAAAGCAGATCCTCGAAAGCATTTTGCCATATTTTTTCACTATGAAGACGTTGTGCAACCCTTGCGACGACTGTCACCATCTTCGACACATCGGCCGACCGTCAATTATGTTTAGTAAAAACTACGACGCCTTTGTAAACCATCACGAAGGAGACGTCAAACAAAAGCTTACAATTCCTATTCACAAAATTCTTCAATCAGCGGGTTTAAATGTGTTTGTAGATTCTCAGGAGTTACATGCGGGTGATGTTTTCCCTGCGGTAATACGGGATGCTATTCTCACCGCTAGAATTCATGTCATAATATTTTCCAAAAACTACGCAAAATCTCCGTGGTGCTTGGCGGAACTCTACTATATCATGAAATTAATGAAAGACAATAAAAACGTGGAGCTCTGTATAATTCTTGTTTACTACGAGGTTCAACCAAAGGATGTCCGACGTCTTTGACAATGGAGCGTATATGCGAGGCTTTTAGCAGTATGAACGTAAAGAAAGGTATTCGAAATTGTTCCTCAATGGAAAGTTGCCTTGCACGAGATCTCATTTTGCCATGGACTGAGATTTCAAGGGTAAGAAGTGCAGCACCACTCCTAATCTTCTTATTTCTTTTAATGACATAAAACCAACTTCTATATTTCTATTCGATTCAAAAATAGTGTTTACTGGTATTTTTGATATACTGTGTAGTAATGAAACATCGGGAACCCTGATTGGGAGAGAAAATTTGTTTCATTATTCCACATGTTTACCCATAATAACCAATTAAACTGAAATTCAGCTATGTTTTTAACTAAACAATTCACTTGAAAAGTTTGTGGAATTTTTTTAGACTGGTTGAAGTTAGACCTCTTATATTGAATAAGAAGGTTTGGGTGGTGCTAACATCATCATTATTTTTCATGCGGTGATGATGAAAATTTGGTAACCTCCATTGCCAAACTTGCATTACAACATGTCAAGAAGCCGCTAATTGTTTCAAGACTTTAAAATATGTATTATGGTGCAGAAATGTTATGTAACTTGTAAATTTGTAGAAATATTATATAATGTACAAGATCGTAGATTCAACTACATAAAAGCGCTATGGTTTAGAAATGTTCTATAATTTAAAGTTGTAGTCTCATTGTTCATAGTTTCTAAGCTGCTAGATATCTACGGATCCTTCTAAATTATCCAATTTTTTTAAAAAGTAGAAATAAAATATGGATTAAATAAATTGGTATAAAAATGAATAAGAAATTAGTGTTCAAAAATATTATATGATGTAAAATTATAAATATTATTTAATGAATGAAGGTGAAATAAAATATACACCTTTGAATAAATAGATAAAATAAATAAATGAACCATAATACTTAAATATTATATAATATAAAGTACATACAGAATAGTATATAATACAAAGTTGCAAAAATATGTAAATGAACTCATTGAAAAAAATAGATATAGGAGCTATGAAATTACAATGCAAAAGCGTGGGGAAGACCACCAAGGTTCATTCTATATTGTATTAGAGTCCGGCCCGACCCACTTCATGTAATGGGTTGGTTAGTTTTTATTTATAACAATTAGTTCCAAAATTTTTTACAACAATTAATTAGTTCGCATTTATAAGATTAATATGGTTTTCAACAATCTTCAATAATTTAAACCAAATAATTAATTATTTTCTTTTTTAAATTTTGAATTAAAATATATTACATTTTAATTTATTTAGTTTCAAACATTTTTTGGATTTATTTTAATTATAACTTCTTTGCTATATTTTACATTCATGAAATTGAGTTATTTTATTCATTTCTCATTGTTTATGAAAATATAATATAAATAATTATTATGATGAGAGATATTTTTATATTGGAAAGAAAAATAATGATTGATATTATTTTGCATATTTAATTTAATTTTAACTATTTAGTTTGTAAAAGTTATACATTTGTATTAGTTAAAAGATTTTTCAAAACTTAAAAAAAAAAGGCATCTTCTTCCTTATTACACTTTTTAATAATTATTTTAAGGTTTTTGTGCATAGGAAATTTAATTTGACCATAAAATTTTAAAAGGACACTTTTCTTCCTTACTGTAATTTTAAATAATTTATTATTTTATGATTTCTTTTGAATTATTAATTTAATTTTGCCACAACATTTAAATTTATTTCCTTTCCATTTGTTTCTAAGTTAGTGATAAGGTTTAGTATTTTAATGTTATAGCTTTTACTTTGAATTTCCATACATTCCTATGCATTACTTAACCTCTTAAATGATATTCTAGACATAATTACCTATCTAAGTTATTTGCCTATTAATTCTATAGTGAAATATAAGATTTAATTAAGGTATTTTGTGACACAATATGTTAAATCTAAAAGTTTAGTTATGCTAAATTAAGATGTATCTAATATTTAGATTTTGTTATTACATATGTATTTAAATAATAAATTTAGTATGTATGTTAATTTATGTATGCTAACTTTATTATGATTGAAAATTTATAATTTCAATATATTCTACATCTATTTTTAATTCAAACTATTATAGGATATGTATGTGTGTACACACATAGTACACACATACATATATGATTTTTGTGTCCATGTGGACGTACATTTATATTAAGTATAAAATTTATGTTTATATGTGTGTGTTTAAAAAGGGTAAACAAAAATAGAGTTAATATATGCATATTGAAAAAAAGTTTGTTAAGTACTAAATAGTTAAAAAATGTTTCTTTTAAGTTCATTTATACATAATATACTTAAATTGTTAAGTTCATTTATGTTATATTTATCATGAATCTCACAATTTTGTAATGTATAATGTCTATTTAATTTATTAAGTTTTATATTTGAAATTTAAATTATATATTTACCTGTCAATCATGACGGCCATATTTTAAAAATGGTTATATTTTGACATTTAAAATGACTAAAAACGTCTAAAAACATAACAATATCCAACATTGATTTGGGGGAGTCCATTTTGGAATTCTAAAAGGCTCTTCCTGGAATCTTTTGAAGCTTCCAATGGACATTGACAACATGTTATATGGTCATATCTAATACCCCTATTAATAGTTTGTTATCTACAGTCATATCTTGTAAGAATTTTATGGGAGCATGATTAGTTCATTATCTAGACTCATATCTTGGGTGCTACCATGTGTGAAGTATGATACAACTCTATGAACTAGTTGGCAGTTGTAGTATCATTTGTATATGCTTGGTTGAATGGTTCAACTCAAGTTTTGAGGACGTGCAATTACCGGTGAAAATATTGGAAATGTGTGCTTGTAGTTGTTTGATGAATCATTTATTGCATGGAGCCAATCACTACATTAATCGAACAAATCAAGGAGTTTAGTGTTGGAATATGCATGAAATGCATGAGTATTTTATCCCGTGGATGAAGATTAATTTTAGCGAACAACAGTTTAGTTATTCATGCAATCCGTAGATATTTAATTGAGTCTTATTTTTAGGAATTAAATAAGTTGAATAAAACAAAAGAAATATGTTTTACAAAGCATGCACACCATGCGTTGTTTTTATACCGTAGTTTATTTATGGAAAGCTCTGTTTTAGAGTTGTGGGTTGTTATTTTTAGGAGAAGTTAGTTTTATATATTAGAGAGCAATTTTAATTATTGTGTAATCTGCATAGGTAGAAATACAAAGTGCTCCATGCAAAACTTGAATTGCAATGAGCCAATGCTCTGATAGAAGTTAATTAATTAATACAATTTATGCACAATAGTGCTGGTTTGATTAAATAATTTGTTTTATGTTTTTATGAATTCTTTTATTTTGTATTTGATTGTTGTTAATTGTTTAAGACTGTATATTTTCTACAATTCAATATAAGATCATTGTTTTTCAACAGATATTAAATTGGCAGCAAGCTATGGCTTCTACATTTGGTATGCAGACACCACAATTTAATGGAAAGAATTATGAATATTGGTCATTGACCATGAAGGCATTATTCAGATCCCATGATGTGTGGGATATAGTTGAGAATGGGTACACAGAGCCCGTAGGTGCAACAACATATAATGCACTCTCACAGATAGAGAAAGATACTTTGAAGGAGTTATGGAAAATCTCTTTTCTATATTCATCAAGAAATGCATGAAAGCATCCTTCCTAGAGTGGCAACAACAAATCAAGCAAAAGCCGCATGGGACACTCTCCAAGTTGCATATCAAGGTAAGGAGAAAGTAAAAACCGCTAAGTTGTAGTTACTTTATAAAGATTTTAAAAATATGTCAATGAAAGATTTAGATTTTGTAGAATCGTTATTTACTTATGTAGTTGACTTAGTCAATAAAATCAAATCCCATGGTGAGACTATTGAAGATAGAAGGATTATCGAAAAATTACTTAGGATTTTTCCTACAAAATTTGATCCTCTAGTTGTTGCTATTGAAGAAACTAAGGATCTAAGTCAATTTTCAATTGATGAGTTGCATGCATCACTAATAAATCATGAACAAAGGATGAATAGATCACATGCAATTGTAGATCAATATTTTGCATCTTAGACAACAAGTATTTATGGAAAAGGAAAAATAAGGTTCAGCCCTAGAGGAAGAGGAAGAAGTTCATCTAGAGGACCCAACAACGTTCATCAAACTCAAGTGGAAGAGGACAAAGTCAAGACCACATTTATGGTCAGAGACATAATAAGTCTCATGTGTAATGTCATTATTGTAAGAAGTATGGAAACTATGTGTATGATTGTGGGAAAATGCACTATGATTAGGATAGAAAAAATCAAAATTAGGTTGAAAGTTCTACCCCTAGATCTATTTTTATTGCATGCACAAGGATTGTTGAAGCAATACATTCTTTATCCCCTATTGAGTGTAATATATCAAAAGAGAGTCCATGTGATGTATGGTATTTGGATTCTAGTTGCAATAATCACATGTCAGGTAACTTAGATCTATTTTGAGTTTGGATGAACTAGTGAAGAGTGATGTTACTCTTGGAAATAACAATATTGTGTCTATAAAAGGAAAAGGGATAGTCAATATTCTAACTAAAAAGGGGGAGCAAACGAATATGTATGATGTTTACTATGTTGTAGGTTTGAAGCACAATCTTATGAGTATTGGACAATTGGTACAAAAAGGATACAAATTTTATATGGAAGATAATGAGTGCGTAATTGTGGACAAAGCCCCTAGAACTTAGTTGATTGCAAAAGTGAAGATGAGAAGCAATAGAATGTTTCCCTTGATATTAAAACTAGGGAAAAAAAAAAATTAGATCTGTTTGTAACAAAATCAACAACTTAGTTCATAGCCAAGTCTTGTGCTAAGCCAAATCAGTCATGTGTTGAGTCTCAAACTCAAGTGAACGAGTCATGCACCAGTGTAAATGAGTCATGCGCTAAGGTAAATGAGTCCTGCGCCAATGTAAATAAGGCCTGCAGTGAGTCATGAACTAATATAGTTGAGTCATGCACTCAAGGAACCCAATCAACTTTTCAATCAGTCATGAAATATGAATCATGGCTTTGGCATCTAAGGTATGGACATTTGAATTTTGGAGGTTTGAATTTATTACATACAAAGAATATGGTAAAAGGTTTTCCATTGATTCAAAAACTAGAAAAAGTACGTGAAGTTTGTATTTTGGGGAAACAACATAGAGAATCTTTCCCATTGGAAAAAAAGTAAGAGCAAGTGCACCTCTTGAGATTGTACACTTAGATTTATGTGGACCTATGCAAAAAAATTCTATTGGAGGTTGTTCATATTTTATGACATTCATTGATGATTATACATGGAAGACATGGGTGTATTTTTTGAGACATAAATCAGATGCATTTGATATATTTCAGTAGTTCAAGTCCTTGGAGAAGCAAAGTGGATACTACATAAAATTTCTTAGGACAGACAAAGGAGGTGAGTATGTTTCTAATGCTTTTCTAAATTTTTGCAAATATCATGGTATACACAAGCAATTTACTACCAAGTATACACCACAATAGAATGGTGTGGCAGAGAGGAAGAATATAACCATTATGGAAATGGCAAGAAGTATGATGAAGGAAAAGCATCTTATAAATGAGTATTGGGAAGAAGTAGTAACAACTGTTGTTTACATTTTAAACAGGTGTCTAACAAAAATTGTTAGAAATATGGTTCCTCAACAAGCTTGGACTAATAGGAAACACAATGTTTCTCATTTTAAAATTTTTTTGGTTGTGTGGCATATGCACATGCCCGATGAGATAAGGAAGAACTTAGACAAAAAAGGAGAAAAGTGCATATTTGTTGGGTATTCAGAGAATACAAGTTGTATAATCTAGTCACTAGAAAGGTTGTGATCAATAGAGATGTACAATTTATTAAAAATGAAGCATGGGATGGAAGTATAGAGAAAACAATCAGTATAGTAACAATTATTCCTCATGATGATATGGCAGATGAAACTTTAGAGAAAGAAAGGTATTGTATCTTCTAATCTTGGACATGCATCTCAAGTTATAGCAAAAGCTACACCTCCATATACAATCAAGAGGTATCCAATATTTCATTCATATTCATCCATGTAAGAGACACCATAAAAGAACACGTAAGAAACTCCTTGACCAAAAAATAGTCCATCGTCTCGATAGCCCTTTGCAGCGGAAAACAAGGAGTATTAATGATATTTATAATGTTGATACAACTAATTCATTTTCAGTTTTTGCATTGTTTTCTCAATATGCAGATCCAATATTATTTGAAGAGGCTATATATAATGAAGTTTTGGGCACAAGCCATGGATGATGAGATAGATGCTATAGAGAAGAATCCGACTTGGGAGTTGGTGGATCTTCCAAAAGGAAAGGATGTGATAGGAGTCAAATGGGTCTACAAGACTAAATACAATGTTGATGGAAAAGTACATAAACATAAATAAAGACTGGTAGAAAAATGTTTTACACAAAAATATGGAGTTGATTAAAACAAAATGTTTGCACAATTAACATGTTTGGACACTGTAAGAATGGTTTTAGAAATTTCAGCTCAAAATAAATAGCCTATTTATCAACTGGATGTAAAATCAGCATTCTTGAATGGTTTTCTTGAAGAGGATTTTTATGTGAATAAGACATAAAGATATGAGATCTAACGTCATGAAGGAAAGGTATACACATTAAGGAAAGTGATATATGGTCTCAAGAAAGCACCTAGAGCATGGTACAATAGAATTGATTCTTATTTGATACAGAATGGTTTCAGTAGGAGAAATAGTGAGCCTACCTTATACACCAAGATAAATGAGCAAGGTAAGATTCTGATTTTTTTTATATGTAGATGATTTGATCATTACTAGAAATTTATCTCTGATTCATTTAAATCAACCATAAAGAAGGAATTTGAGAAGATAGACCTAGGTCGTATGCATTAATTTTTGGGCATTGAAGTTCAAAAATCAGTAGATGGAGTTTTTATTTCACAAGCTAAGTATGCTAATGATGTTTTTGAAGAGGTTTAACATGTTGAATTGTAAGCTAGTGCCAACACCAATTGCAATAGGTTTAAAGTTAAGAAAAAGGATAGCCGATCATTGGTGGATCCAAAAAATTTCAAAAGGTTAGTTGGAAGTCTCATATATTTGATAACCATAAGGTCTAATATTATGTATGATGTGAGCCTCATATCAAGGTTCATGGAATATACAAAAGATTCACATTGGCAAGATAGAAAATGGATTTTGAGGTATGTGTGTGGAACAAAGAATTATGGAATTTTTTATTCAACTTTAGATGAGTTCCAACTCATTGGATATACAGATAGTGATAGTACTTGAAGTATAGATGACATGAAAAACACATCTAGCTATACATTTCACTTTAGAACAAGAGTGGTTTCATGGGCATCAAAGAAGGAACCCATTTTCACGTTATCTTCAGCAGAGGCAGAGTATGTAGAGGCAACAAGAGTAGCATGTCAAGTTGTATGGATGAGAAGAGTACTAAAATATTTGATCAAGAACTAGGAGGACACTACACAAATTTTTTGTGACATCAAATCATCAATAACATTGTCCAAAAATCATGTTTTTCACAAGAGGAGTAAGCATATTTTGATACGAGGTATCATTTCATTAGGTATTTGGTGAACAATAAGGAAATTCGTCTTAAATTGTGTAGATCTGAAGATTAGTTTGCTGATATTTTTACAAAATATTTGAAGAAGTTTTTGAATATTTACAAATTTGTTTGGGAGTTTGTGATCTCACATATGACATATCTGAATATACAAACTCAGCTCCAAAATAATGAAATATCCAAGGTCGAAATTAAGGGGGAGTGTTGGAATATGCATGCAATGCATGCGTGGTTTCTCCCATGGATGAAGGTTAATTTTAGCAAACATCAGTTTGGTTATTCATGCATCTGTAGATTTTTGGTTATGTCTTATGTCTTATTTTTAGGAATTAAATAAGTTTAATAAAACAAAAGAAATTAGTTTTAAAGCATGCACAACATGCTTTGTTTTTAGACTACAGTTTATTTCTGGAAAGCTCTGTTTTAGAGTTGTAGGTTGTTATTTTTAGGAGAAGTCAATTTTATATATTAGAGAGCAATTTTAATTGTTGTGTAATCTGCATAGGCAGAAATACAAAGTGTTCCATGCACAACATGAATTGTAATCAGTCGAATCTCTAAAAGAAGTGAAATAATTAATACAGTTTATGCACAATATAGTGTTGGTTTGAGTAAATACTATGTTTTATGTTTTTATGAATTATTTTATTCTGTATTTAATTATTGTTCACTTTGTTAAGACTGCATATTTTCTACAATTAGTGGTTTGGGAAATTATTTACAATTTTTTCAAGATTTTGGAATGAAGGAAAAATCTAATAGTTCGAGTAAATTCATTAGGTTCAAAAATAGGATTTTGGAAAGCACAGTAGCCTTCTATGAATACTCAACTCCTTATGGGTTGGTTTAAAGTAGCCAACATATGGATGATGCGTTGATATGGATATGGAGGCGAATACATGCTAATGAGTGGTGAATGGCTAATGACTTAGGTGAGGTGGATAGGAGAAAATTTTCGATGTGCTTATACAAGATTAATTTATTCATTGAGGGTAGTGAACATCTTGAATAATTATTCTCTAGAATGATAAAAATTAAGGATAGTTACATAATAAAATCTTGAAATATGTTAGTGAACTAAAATGGTATATGATAAGGCTAAAGGACCCTTGGGAAATGTATGTCTCTCTCAGTTGGTCTTCTCCAAAATTGGTCTTGAAAGGGATGGAGAAAATGAAGAAGATGAGGTTGGACCTAAGGATAAAAAATTAATCAAATCCCCAAGGGAAACTATGGTCTCCTAATAAGGAGAATCAAATAAGTATTGTTGGTAGTATTGGAACTTGATCATCAAGAACACAATTGTCTAACTATTAATACTCTAGACTCTTATACACTATATAAGTTTTTGTGGGGTATTTTGATTTAGAGATTTTTTATAAATATCGGGGGTGGCACAAATGTGGCACAAATTTTCACCACATTTGAACCAATGCCATATCTAACCTAAAAAATCATAAAGTGGGATGTCAAAAGGTAATCCCATTTTATTTCATTTCTTTTTTGCAAATACAAATGGAAAGAAGAAAACAAAAATGGAGAACCCTAGTGGAAAAAAACAAATGATAATGAGAAGTAAGAGGAAATGGTTAAAAATAATAGCAAAAAGAAGAGGAGAAAGTAACAAAGAATAACATAGACAAAAAATGGGGTACCAATAGAAATAGAAATAGAAAAACTAACATCAAGAAGTAAAGAAAATCCTCCACTTGAAGAAGAGGAAGAGTATATGATATCCTAGATTATAGGTATACAAATTTTTATTTGAATTCATTAAATAATGTGTGTGAAATGTAGGATTTAAAATTTAAACATTATGATAAATTATGTAAACCCTATAATAGATTTGAATGAAAATTCTATAAATCCTAAATAAAATGTAAAAACCCTAGTATAAATCTTTTAAACCCTAGTGTAAATTGTGTAAACCCTAGGGTAAATTGTGTATAGTATAAGGAATATTGTGTAAACCCTAATGTACAATGTGTAAACTATAGGTAAAATTGTGTAAACCCTATATAGAAAAGAGAAGATTGAATCCTATTTTATATTTATTATCTTTCAACAATTCCTATTTATACATATCCAATGTGTGAGGATCCCAATAGACAAGTGTGGAATGTGAACCAAAGAGACATAATAGGACATGGAAAGTGCGAAGTCATGACAAGATAATGGAATACGCCAATATTCCCCCTTTATTACATTATTTTTACAAATGTATCCACCAAACATCATCACCATCTTCCGATTCTCGGTACTTCTTCTGATTCAACATCTTCTTGAGTCATGACGTGTCCTTTATACCCAAAGTAGATAATGTGATGTGTAAAGGGTAAGCAAGGGACACAACACCTAAAGAAGCAATATGAATACACACCCCCATTATGTTGATTGGGTGGCATGAAAAAAATAATATACTTATATGAGTTATTTGAATCCACTAAAAGGATATGGTATAACTATCAAGGTGTTAAATGATATAGAAAATGGTCTCTCATAAATAACATGGCACTAATAGTGATGGGAATACATAACAAATAAGAAAAGGGTGCGTGAAATAAGGAATACACATGAAGGTATACTAGGCTATGAAAAGTAAACCTCCAATGGAACTTTATAACTTAGTGTAAGTATACATCCCAAAAAATTCCAAAAAGACAACAAGATAATTTATACACCATAATATCTCAAAACAAGGAGTTGCAAAATTTTTAAAGAAAGGATAATTAGAAAAATGGCGTTTTATTTGAAACAAGGGAAGAAATCCAAATATAGTCCCTCAAAAGAAAAGGGAGATCTACTAGGAATAATAAGTAGTGTGTCCCTAATGTAGCTGAATGGTAGATGATCCATGTCTATAGATCCCATGTAAATAATGTTGATGATGCTGCCATATCCATATTAGGTGAATATAGATGGTAGATGAAGATGTTGACATGTGATACGGTGCCATGCACACAAACCATATATGTGAGAAATATTGTGTAGAAGCTTCATGATTATCATGTCTAGCTAAGGTAGTCTCGGGTATCTCATTCTTGAGAAGGTGTGCAGAAGGACTCATATGTCACTCAATATCTTCATAAAGAGTAGAGAGAAAACAATTATGTGAGTTTTCACGAAGTGGAATCGAATAAGAATCATTTTCTCTATATACAATCCTGTGGAAAAGAACCCAATGAAGAAGTTGGATAAGGGAAGTGATGCCTAAAAAAAGCGATTTACCTATGCATCCACTAATATTACCCATGGGACATAAAGTGTAGGATTAAAAACTAGTTGTGTGCTTCTCAAATGAGCCAAACAAAATGGTGGGTGATTCTAAAGTGTGAGTTGCAATAGGTGCAACAATGGGTGCATCAAATTCAATCAAAAAATCATGATTAGGAAAAACATATGATGATGATGCACATCAATAGGATTTTATTTAGGGATATAGGGTAGACTATGTACAATGAGAGGTATGTCCATGATGTCAATCTAATGTTGCAAGCATGTAACTCGTGCTACAAATAATGAAGAAAGATGTACTTTTTAAAAATTAGTGAAAGTAATAGTGTAGTCACAAAATCATGCATTTTAGACATTATTTAGCAGTCTCATACTACTATTTAGAAGGTTCTTAAGTGAAGAAAGTACTAATTAATCCCACCTTTAGGACATCTTGTTTTACTTTTTATTTCATCATTCCCACACATTTTTACATACATGCCTAGTTGTTTCGGCACTTTCCCGTCATTTTAGCCTAAACTGGGCACCCATGCCTATATAAGGGTGCCTCGGGGCACCCTGGTCCCAACTAGGGCACCCAAACCTTATTTTACTTTCTCACCTCTTTTTGGGATCTTTGTATCCATTTTTCATCCTTATCTTTTTCCTAGTCGGTTATGTCGAGATTAATTACGAAATTAGATCAAGAGAACCCTATAAATATAAATTTACGAGACCATAATGAGGGGCATAACATCACTTGCTACTATCACTCCATCTAGAGTTGCATCCATTACATCACTTGCATCCACATAGTTCCCTGTTATCACTAAAAAGTAGCACCCCGAGATTTTGGTTATGGATCCCTACTTTTTGGGTAATACGGGGTTACCTCTCAAGCTATGGGACTTACAGGCTTGAGATAATACTTTAGAGAAGGCCGACTCCTTTCCTAATCCTACCTACCATAACTAATCCTAATGTAAGAAAAGAAACTAACTACACCTATTCTAACATGCCAAGGAGACAGGGAGAGAGATGCATAAAATGAAATCTACACTAGAAACGGTGATACACAAGAAAAAGGAGCCGTTAATCACTTCCCTAACCTATAAAAAAATGAAAGGATGAACCTAGAGAGGGTGGTCATGCACCACAGACCAAAATACATACATCCACCATTCCTAGATAAGTAAAATATAGCAGACCCTTGAATGAACAAAAGTATGCCCAAATCCTGCAAGCACAATGAGAGGTAAGATGCAAACAATAAACCATGAGAGGCTAGAAAGATCAACAAAGACATAGTTTTATTGCTCCATAAGAATTTACACATTGCATTGTTATAGTAGAAAGAGGCATGAAGCCATTACAATGATTTGGAGGAAGGCTTGAAGCCCTAGAAGAGGGGAGCATGGGGGAGAAAATGACCAACAACCTTTACAATGCATCCCCTTTACAATTTATATGAAATTTGGAGAGAAGAGAGAGAAGATAGAAATCTTGAATTTGTCCTTCCACCACCAACAAGAATCATTAAAAGATCTACAAAAACATGGAGTACCTGTAAAATACCATCCCTTCACGTACCATGCCTTGTTGGAGAAGAAAGAGAGCCATACTGCATCATTAATGGTTGTAGATAGTTGTTATTGTGCTCGGGCGTGTAGAATAAGTAATGTAATTTTTCACCACCTTCCTCCACCAAATACGAAATATGAAATTTATGGTACATAGAGGGCTCGATACATTTATGAAAAGTCCAAGAACGCACAAAATGGAGCTTTGAGTGGAAATTTATGGTCATTTGAAGTTCTTGATTTTCCTTACCTACGGGAATACGACCCCCATTACTGCCTTTGCCATCACACTTTTCCAACTGCTTTAATTTTTTAATTTTTATAAAATTAAAGTAGTTCATGTTCACCGCATGACTCTACTTTTCATTTTCTTCTCATTGTGTTGATTTGAGGTTGCTTTACTACCTTTTCCCTTCTAGTTTTGTAGTGATCTCAACCTACTTTACTGCTTTATATGTTTGGGGAAGTAAATTTGTTTCAATTTACCGCATTACTCTACTTTTCCATTCCTTTGTATTGTGGTGATTTTAACCTACTTTACTCCTTTTACATCCCCTTTGTATTGCGGCGATTTCAATGTGTTTTACAACTTTTTCCGCATTACTCTACTTTTCCATTTTCAAACATGTGGTGATTTCACTTTACTTTACTGTTTTACTCAAAATAAGTAAAGAAATTTCAACTCACCAATTTTCTTTACTTTTCACCCAAACCTATGGTGATTTCACTTTACTTTATTGCTTTACTCAAAATAAGTAAAGCAATTTCAATTCACCACTTTGTTTTACTTTTCTCTTCTAGACCTATAGGAATTTCACTTTACTTAATTGCTTTACTCAAAATAAGTAAAGCAATTTCAATTCACCACTTTGCTTTACTTTTCTCCCAGACCTGTGGTGATTTCACTTTACTTTACTTGCTTTACTCAAAATAAGTAAAGTAGTTTCAATTCACCACTTTGCTTTACTTTTCTCCTAGACTTGTGGTGATTTCACTTTACTTTACTGCTTTACTCAAAATAATTAAAGAAATTTCAATTCACCACTTTGTTTTACTTTTCTCCTAATCCCACGTTGATTTCATACGCTTTACTTATTTTAAGTAAAGCAGTTCCAATTCACCACTTTACTAAGGAAAATAGTAATAGGCCATAAATTTTGACCAAATGCTCTGTTTTTCAAGATCTTGGACTTTATGGAAAGCTATCGACCTCCTCTTCACGTTAGAATAATTAAAATATGATTTTTATGGGATTAAGTTAGAGAAAAATGGAAAAAAACTTCTAACCATAGGGACTTAGAAAAATTTGTAGTAAAGTGCCCCAAGTCCATTTTTACAGAGGTAAAAATGGATAATGATTCCATGCATCAAGGCTAGGAGATATGCATCAACACACACTTCATAGAGGTTTTATTCAACTTCATATTTCTATACTCGTCACATTGAAGCGCAGTTCAACGAATCCAGTGTGATATGTAGTGAAGGTTATAGAGCATCTTCCGACCTAGAAAGAACCAGGTTCCAAGATTTTTTAGAGACCAAGGCACCTATTATGCCATACCATGGCACCTCAGGGAACCCCAGTACCATCTTGAGCACTCAAGTTTACTCAGATATTCCATATCCACTCTTTTCAGGACCTCTGTGTAGCTGTTCTAGTTTTTGTATTTTCCGATGGACCTACGACACCTGCGACAGTCATCCATCATCAGTGAGTTCATTCTTTACCTTCATCATGCATATTATGGTTTTATTTCTACTATTCAATCATTTTAATCATTCTAGTCACTTTATATTACTTTAATGCATTTATTTACAATGTTTATGTCCTCCTAGATTAGATTAACTAGTATTACATTTCCCCCAATTTTAGTTAATTTTAGTTAATCATTTTGGTGAACACCACTTCTTATCATGGCTAAGCATAATACTTCAAAATCTCCACTTGTTCTTGAATTTGATAGATTTGGTCAGAATTTTTGATACTTGGTTGAGCCTTCTTGGTATAGACCTTATACTTCATTTATTCAGCTACCATCTTCTAATATGGACCCTAAAGCTATAGATGACATTTTTGTTGCTTATCTATGTACTATTGATCCTACCATCTTAGAAAAAATCATTGAAGAGTATCAAACCCATCTCCCTAATCCAATCATTGCAGATTATGCTATAACTAAACCACATGATGCTCTTCCTTCACCTGATTAATCTCCTATAGTTGATTCTTCTAATGCAATAATTGTCCCTACCTCTCTTTCTTCTACTTCTAGACCACAATCTCTTAAATCTCCGCATGACTCGGTCCCTAATATTTGTATGGTTGATGTGGTCCCCCATGATTCTTCATTAATTACTTATGTTACCAATGCCATGATACTTTATACAGGGTCTACTCCACAATATTATCTCGCTTTACCTATTCCTTTACCACCCCCACTTGTCAATGAGCAATCGATTGAAGATGACATTCATATGATAGATGCGAGTTCTGTTTCACCATTTTTAAAGGATTTAGATGAAATAGATATGGTAATGGGCTAGGATGAATACATGTTGTGATGGTTGGTTAGAGGTCAGACGTGTGTTCGACTTCTTGATCCAATGCTGACTGCGAGAGCCTCCTTTTGGATAGGAGGAACTACCTGAAATACAAAACAAGACCATAAAAAAGAGAGTTAAATGATATATGTCAGTGGACTACCTAGCATATGCTAGATCCGGGAAGTGTGATACTTCCTAGAAGATCGTCAATCCATTGTTTATAAATCAATATAAAATAACTTAAACATGTAAATAAAAGAATCTAGTGCTAGCGTTATGATTTGGGTGCCTCAAATTACTATCAGTGTTGATCCAATTAAATACTAAAATGCTATGCAGGTAAAGGTTTTGGGTTGGGTTCAAGGGAAGCACATGTGGCCTACAATTCATGAAAGAGTCTTGGTAAGGTTGGATAAGATTTTGGGTTGTTTTGGGTGAGGTAATTAGGTTACTGGTCTGGGACAATATTATCAGACATAGAGACCGACGTCGGTCGGGTATGACTGACATCGGTTGAGAGGAGACTGATGATGGTTTGGGTTAACTAAAGTGTTAGTAAGATCGATCGATGGAAAATCAATGAATCATGGATTTGGTAGTTTTTCTGAGATCAAACAGAGATTGTGAGGGGAATAGTTAGGTCTGTAGAGGTGTTGATGGTGCTCAAAGGTGTTTAGGGATCAGGTATGGGTTTTTAAATGATTATGGTTGTTGGAATGGTTGGATTCACAGAAAGGTAAAAGGGTGGGATGAAAGATGTAAATAGATACCAAATAAACAGAGATGAAGAAACTTGTAGTTTGAATAAGCATGCAATAATGAAGATAGGAAAACCCACTTACTGGTGCATGCAGGCTTGATAGTTGGGTGATGGTGATGGTTGATCTATGCAATGGTATTCAGAGCTACTGTAAATGCTTCCTGGAATGCTACCATGAGTGCAAATACCTTCAGATTCATCCTGGTACTGGCTATGGATGTTTGGGTATGTGAAAGATCTCTGATTCATGCTTGCATGCAGATCTCCCTTCTCCCAAAACTCAAAAAATGTTACCAACCCCTTAAACAAGGTTACCAAACTGATTATATGGTAACCAACGATGGTTTAGGGTGACAGGCGTCAGTTTTGGGTTGAACAATGTCGGTTAAGGCGAGATATCCTAGGTTGCCTAAAATAGCATATCTTGGCTATCTTTTTCTAGCTTTTCTCGTTGGTGTCGGGTATAAGTGGAATGTTTTTCTTAGATAAGCAGGAATATGGTTAGAGGAAGAATAGGCATGTGATTTTAGGGTTATACTAAGTCTTAGCTCATTAAGGTAGGTAGGGCTAAGTCTTAGTTAGTTATGGAAACATGCTATGAATAGGTCCATGGTGAGGTGTTTAGGTGAGGTGTCTAGGTGAGGTGTGCATCCATTTAATTAAAGTAATTAAATTAATAAATGGGGTGAGGATGGGTATTAATTTAACTATAGATAAATAAATATTAAGGTGGGGTAAAAGGGGCCATGGTTAGGTGAATATATGTAAGTTAGTTATTCAAAAGGGGACCAAGGGGAGTGTGACCCAATTTTGGTGTCTACATTTTACTCCTTTTGTCCGTGGATTGTATTGGTAAGCGACGCTGACAAAAATAGGAAATAGTTGTGTTGAGTATAAGTGAGGGTGGTCCTGCCCAAGCATGGGTGAAGGTAACCCCCCTCAAACTAGGAACCGATGAGGTGAAAGATGGAAGCAGTGAGTGGTTTGATAAAATGAGGAGGTGGGAAAATGAAGATCAGTGGGTGCATTGGGTAAAGGTTAAAGGTCAAATTGGGTAAATAGGTAAATGGGCTAGGGTCAAAGGTAGTGGCAGTTGAATGCATGCACACGTTAGAAACTACGACACGGTACCAAGTTGAAAAGCTTTCAAACTCTACGTTGTCTAAGGTCGATAGGTCTATCCAAACAGGGTTGAAGTGATTCGGTATCCAAGGTATAGGATATGGTGTGGAAACACAATAGAGGTTAGGTGCAGGAATGTTTAGGTATGTTTTGGTACACCAAAGGTTAGGTTAGGATAAACATCATGACAATAGGCAAGGTAAGGTCGGTAGGAAGAACAACACGGGTAACAACGTCACAAGGTATAACGAGCACAAAGGTTCAAAGGTCACAAAAAGTGGTTTAGGTCAAGGTATATAGGTAATGACACGGGTAAGGCCAAGGTGTGGGTAAAATAACAAGTCCCTAAATGTAATTAAGGAAAAGTATAGGGTATGTGGGCTTGTAGGTAGGTGGTCATAAGTGTAGGTAAGGGGAAAAGGTGCCCAACAATGGGGAGTGAGGGTCAAAAATGGGTAAAATGAGGTAAAAATGAGAATGGTAGGTAAATCGATGCCGATTGAAAGAAAAGGTAGGCCATGAAGGGTAAGGGTAGGTCTATGGACAATAAGTAGGGTAAAAAGGTATATAGGTGAGAGGTTTGATAGGTGTAAGACTAGTATAGGGAAAAAGGGGTAATATTTAGATTTTGGGTTGTGGATGGGATATTGGGTACATGGTTTTGTGAGAGGTGTGGTCGAGGTTTTAATAAGTTTGTGGTTTTTGGATGCAGGTTGTTGACCAGTTGCGTATGTGCGATAGGGTGCCACCGCTATTACTAGAGGTACAAGGAGCATGACTATGGTGGAGTGGCATCACGTGACAAAGGTGGCATTGATTAGGATCTGACACTATAGGTGTATAGCCCGAGATCATAGTCTGATGGTCACACTCATCAATAAATGGGATTCCACGACCAACACCTTCCATTTATCGACGAGTGAGATCACGATTACCCTAGAGGATGTTTACAGGATCCCACGCTACCAATAGTGGGGATGCAGGTGTATTCAATCACCTCAGAAGCATAAGAGGATCCCATAGTGGCAGTATTTGGAGAGGTGATAACAGAGATGAGGTACCATAGCGCCAACTTGAGCTATGGAGAGATGTATGCAGCCCATCGAGAGGAGATGAGGCTAGTGGTGTTGATTATGGAGGTAGTGTGTTATTTTGCACTACCTGATTCAGAGGGTGGGAGGTTCCCATAGGCACTGATGGGGGTCCTCCAGGACATGATGGAGGAGAGGACATGTTTTTATGGGTACCATCCTTTCGGAAAGTTATATAGAGAGTCAGGCCTACGGGTGATTACAAAGGTTCAACTTATGTTGTACCTTCCTTCTTCATTGTTGGGCGTATGAGCACATCGTATGTGTGTGCCCAGTGGGTCTGCCTCGACTAGATGCATTTGAGGTGGGGTTGATCAAAGTAGGTTATAGGTGATGGGTACTCGTTAAAGAAGAGCACAAGGTAACCATGGCTACACATGATGTAGCATACTATATGCACGTGCTAGAGGGTTTATCTGGTGTAGATATTATCTAGAGGTCATATATCGGCTATCCGTCATATAGGCAGATGGAAGATGAGCTGGAGGGGCTGTAACTTTTGAGATGGATAGAGGGTTGTCATTCCGGTGAGCATGAGATGATCCCCATTGACGTGGTCGACGGTATTTAGGTTGCCCCAGGACATGCTACCTCCATTTCCACAGTATAAGAGGGACAACATGGAGAGACCTATGTCTCCACCACGACCTACAAGTGCCGATCGGGCAAGATGAGCAGCCCATTAACCATTGAATTAATGATGCAAGCTATACATATGCATATAGATGGTGGTGGGAAGCCTAGCTATGAGCACCACCACCCAGGCTAAGTCAGCCAAATGTGGCCACCCCCACAGTTCGAGAGGATACACTACAAGGAGGTGGATGCCTTATATAGGCCAAATTACAGGTTTATAAGGGCAGTTGGCAGGGTTATAGGTAGATATGGCCATGTTACAGGCACATGTGGTGGTCATTTAGGCCCAGATTGCAACACGGGACATGTACCTACACAGGAGGGGATGGAGACATGAGAAATGTAACCACCCTACAGGCACATGTAGTAGGGTTGCATAGGCTAATTGGACACTACATAGGCGTGATTTTGGCCTTACAGCCCAGATTGTAGCTTAGACACTCGCACGTGCATCAACACAGGTCGGTGATAGGGTCCCATGGTATAGGTACAGGGTTTGAGACCGATGGGGCCACCTCGATAAGATCGATGGCTAGATTCAGGAATGCCTGAATGAGTTCATATATTATCGGATCACTTGATGGCTACCTGGGATAGATGTGCCATCTTATGCAGCATAGAGTACAATAGGCCTTAAGTGAGAGGATGAGATCTCACACACAAAGTGCAGAGAGTACAGGGAATGACAAGCCCATAAACAAAGTTTAGGGTGAGGTCACTAGTTCACAGAGGCTTGATCCAACGGTGCAGGATAGGTAGAGGCTGATCTTAGACCTATGTAGGGAAGAGAGATGTTATCAAGGTGGCACATGAGAGTGGAGGAGGAGATAGATGACATGGATATGGACACCAAATGGGGAGATGACTGAGCCCCGTGCACCATAATTTTTATTTTTGTGATATATATACCGGCCTGCGTGCCATTGATGCGAGGATGTATATGAGAGATTTTGAGTTTTTATATATTATACCACCCCCGCATGCCAAATATTTTGAGACATTTGTATATGAGGGACATGTATTGTCGTTGTACATGTGCCCATATGTATGGACACACATATTTTGAGGATTTATATATTTATGGATGATAGTTATATTTATGATATGATGTTGTACTGGTGGTTGTGATTTCTATTGTTATTGTGTATGTGATGGAAACTAGGTGAATTAGGCATGATGGAGTTAGGTCATAGGCATGATGGAGTTAGGTCAGTTTAGGCATGATGGAGTTAGGTCAGTTTAGGCATGGTTGAGGTATGGTTAGTTTAGGCATAGTTTGAGTTAGGTATAGGCATGTGATGTTTTGAAATTTCCAAATAGTTGCTATTATGGAAATATGAAATAATAAATGAATGATTTGGTGATGTTGTTAAAAATGGTAGGTAGGTGTATGTGTATGTTAATTGATATTTGTTTTAGTTTAATTTCCAATTGTTGATAGAAAATGGAAACTATGGTAGAATGTGAATAGGAAAAATGGGGGAAATGGGTTAGGGAAAAGAGTGGCCGAGCTAACCTCCAAGGGCCACATGCCCTCGGAGTGCTACCCACATAGTCCCAGTGGAAAAGGGATCTTAGGACGATGTAGTTCTCCCATAAGCTAGGGAAGAAGAAGATGAGGTCGAGGAATGGGTTGGTAGGTTTTAGGCATGATTGAGTCTAGGTCATAGGAAAGGTTGGTTTTAGGTTGATTTTGGTGAAAGAGGAAATTCTTAAAATATAGGTATCGATGGTCTAGTCATGTATAGGATAATAAAAAAGTAATGAGGAAGGTGAATGGTAAGAGGTGGTAAAAGAGCCGCTTAATTGATAAGAACCCTAATGAGTCTACCATACCCAAGATGGGCTTATGAACTTAAGACCCTAAAGGCGTTGCATAATGGACTGTTCTAATGGTGAATAAAGTCACATGATCATGAAATTTCATTGTTGTGGCAAGTCCCTTGAGCAGAGAGAAAATTAGGGTGAAAAGGCAATGAGGTGAAAGTGGGTGGTTTAGCATAACTTAGTGTACGACAATATGTTTACCTAGCAAGAAACCCAGGATCAAAAATAGGCAAGTCCACGATGAAAAATTTATCAGTTTCTTCATTTTTTTGTTTTTAATAGACTGATCGATGCAGAAGTCTATATGGGATGAGTATATTATTTCATTGAGGTCTTTGTGAAGTCGATCGATGCGGGAAGCTTCTGAACATTTTATTGTATTTTTGTAATGACTTTATATAGCTATCCTTCAAGGGAGAAATCTATTTATAGTGGTGAGATAGAGAGAAGAGATGTCATTTTTGAGGGAGTCATCTTTTTGCTGGAAGTTTGAATCAAGGAGTTGAACCCCATTTTATTTTTAGACGTTTTAAGTCATGGACAAGACTATAGATGAAGATTAGGTTCTTGTTTAGAAGACAAAACCATAGCACATAGAGGTTAACTATGAAATAATCCGTCTTTAAAAATATGAAAAGTATCCATGAGAATCATGTTGTGAGTAGATTCGTGGTACTCATATTGAAGATAAGGCTGAACGGTGATGGGTAATCACATGATTCTTGTTTAGTCGTTGATCCTAAAAAACAGGTAATATGGAAGGTGAACAAGGCTCAAGGGATGAGAAATCAATTGGCGTAAAGTGATATAGGACTTGATTTCAACAATAAAATGGTCGAAGATGTAAGGCATTGAGGGTCTCAGGTTCAGGTTTACCTTTAAGTGAAGACAAACAATAAGTGCCTGATCCATAATCACGGAGTAACGATATAGGGTCTAAGCCAATTAAGAGAAAATTTTCCCCATTTAATTTTCTCTTCTTTGGTTACATATTGATTTTCCTTCGTGACGAGGTCACCGACTGACTTGAAAGGTTTGTTCATGGATACATTTTTTGTAGGCACGTTTGATACGTTTTTGCTAGATTTGGAGATGGTAAAGAGCATTGAGACGATGTTTATCTAATAACTCAAGTTGTGCCAAACAATCCTAGAGAAATTCATCGCTTTTTTAGTATGTATTTTAGTGAGATGCGAAGAGATGGAATTTGGAATTTAAGAGGCAAGAAAACCCAAAGTACCATAGACTAGAGAAAAAGGTGTGGCAGTCAAAGTGCGAATACTAGTGCAATAATCCCACAAGGTGAAAGGAATGTACGAATGCCAATCCTTGCCAAGATCGCCAACTAATTTCATAAGAATTTTATTCAAGGTTTTATTGGTTGACTCTGCTTGTCCATTGGTTTGTGGGTAATAAGGTGATGAGAAACTAAGTTGGATGCCAAAAGCGTCACACAACTTACATAGGGTTTTGTTTTTGAATTGCTTTCCGTTATCAGTGATGAGATGGTGAGGAACACCAAAGTGAAAAATGATGTGATGGTTGATGAATTCACATATTTTCTCAGATTTTTTAAAATTAGGGAAATGGCTTCTACCCATTTAGTGTAATATTCAGTAGTGGTAATAATCCATTGATGGCGTTGTGAAGAATTAGGACTGATCTCTTCAACAAGATCCAAACCCCATTGAGAGAAAGGCCAGAGGTCTCATGCAACCTGTAAGGCATGAATGGGTGTGTGATGAAGATTAACATGTTGTTGGCATTTCACACAATGTTTGACATAGTCACAACAATCATGGTTTAGGGTTGGCCAATAATAGCCAAGGTGAAGAATGTGTTTAGTGACAGCTAAACCACTAAAGTGGCCTCCAAAAATTTCATCGTGAACTTCCTTGATGGTGTAGGGAATTTCAGAACTTGTAAGGCATCGTAAGAGAATACTATTGAAGCCATGCTTATAAAGGAGACCACCCATGATGACATAGCGAGAGACACTTTTAAGAAAGGCATGTTGTCTATTACAAGTGAGATCGGGAGGTAGAATGGAAAGGGAAAGATAGTCTGTAAAATGCTTATACCAAAGGTCAGGTGTGTCGGGTGCAACGGTTCCAACAGAGTGGAATTCACGAGGTAAATAAGAGGGTGATTGTAACCTTTGTATTTTGACAAAGATTTTAGAGTCACCAGGTGAAGGTATCTGAGAAGCCGGGAAGGTCATGGTATCCATAAATTTATTGGTAGAATATGGGATGGTTTGAAGTTCGTGATGATCAAAGGTAGTCAAAAGTATGTCTTCATGATTTTTATACTTTTGAAGTATTTCATTAAGACACTAGTATATACCATTGAATTGATTTACAACCAGTTGGGAATCACAAAGATATTGATTAAATTAACATCTAAGGCATAAGTAGCCTAGATACCCAATGCTAGTGATTCATATTCGGTGATATTGTTTGTTTGTACAGTCAAAATCTAGTTTGAAAGATAAAGGCATGGGTTCATCTCTAAGAGGAATGAGGATAACACCAGTGCCACCCCCACACTGACATTTGGAACCATCAAAGAAGAGGGTCATTTGGTAAGTGGTATCATCCAAAGAAAGTGTAGCAATGGATTCGTCTGGAAAATCAAAGTTAGAGGTTTCATTCCCAGAAATAGGTGTGTCTGCTAGTTGGTCAGCGATGGTTTGGCCTTTGATGGATTTTTGATGAATGAATTCGAGGTTGAGGTTTGTGAGAAACATGAGCTAACACGAAGCACGCTGATTTTGATAGGGTTTGGCGACATGTAATGTAAGGGGTCGGTATTGTTTGACAACAAAGGTTTTGTGGTTAAGCAGTAATGACGAAGCTTCATGGTGACAGTAAACTAAGGCTAAGCAAAGTTTTTTTGGCGTGGGTGTATCTAGTTTTATAGACCAAAAGGGTATGACTTATGTAATAAATTTATTTCTCTCTATGTTGCTTGTCGCGATGAGTGAGCATGACACCTAAAGAATGGTCAAGTGGTAGAGATGTATAGGTAAAGGGTTGGTCATCCTTAGGAGGAATGAGCATTGGTGGTTGAAGAAGGTATTGTTTTAAGGCGTCAAAGGCTTTACAACATTCATCATCCCATTTGAATGAGACATCCTTCTTGAGGAGATGATGAAATGGTTGACAACGGTTAGAAAGTTGCGAGATAAAATGATGAATTGATTACAACTTACCTTGCAAGCTTCAAAGTTTTTGGAGATTAGTAGGTAGAGGAATTTCTAGAATATCCTTTACTTTAGCAGGATCGACCTCTATACCATGCAAAGAAATGATGAAACCAAGGATTTTTCCTAAAAGTACCACAAAGACGCACTTCTTTGGTTGAAGGCGAACACAATACTTGATGAGGCAGTCAAAGATGACCTTAAGGACTGTCAAGTTTTTGGCTTGATGTTTAGATTTGGCCAAAATGTCATCTACTTAATATTCCAATATACGATGCATGATGTCATGGAAGATATAAGTCATGGCTCGCTGATATGTAGCACCAACATTTTTAAGGCCAAAAGACATGACTCGATAGTAGGTCCCCCAAGGAGTGATGAAGGTAGTTTTTGTTGATATTTTAGAGAAAGTAATATTTGATTATAACCTGAGAAACCATCCATGAGTGATAGCATCTCATGGCCGGCATTGAGATCAACCAATTGGTGAATGCCTAGTAGAGGTGATTAGGGATCATTTTAAAAATTTCCCTAAACATCCCTAAATGGTGTCGGTCAAGGTAAGATCATTTCGAGAGATTTCCATTGACTGTAAGAACGTGACAAACGGACATCGGGAGCTCTAGATATGTTCGGTATCAAAGTTCAGACAGTGGGAAAGTCAACTCTAGTCAACTGGTCAATATTGGACCAATCGCACTATGACACGTGGCTTGCCACCACTCATCGAATTC
Source organism: Taxus wallichiana var. yunnanensis (assembly GCA_018340775.1). Classification (NCBI taxonomy): domain Eukaryota; kingdom Viridiplantae; phylum Streptophyta; class Pinopsida; order Cupressales; family Taxaceae; genus Taxus; species Taxus wallichiana. Next base: position 160,524,666 of record CM031240.1, on the reverse strand, counting down.
ACTTGATTTTCCTATCGAGAGATGACAAGTGGACTACATGATGACTAAGTTAATTAATTTCGATACCCCATGGTATGGGTCGAATTTTTATTTACTTGGTAAGTCCACTTACACACCATTCCAAATGCCACGTATATATATATATATATATATATATATATATATATATATATATATATATATATATTAATGTTCAAACATTAGTATAAACCGCCACATGCTAAGTCCATTTCGTGAAGGAGGTAAGCGGTGCCTGGGGCATGCAAAGGACCACGTGGAAGGAGGATGAAGCGGTTGTTAGGGGCTTAAGCCATGCGTGGTATTAATCCACGTGGAGATGGGGGCGGTTATGCCTCTAATGGTCCATTGACCACTATACATGCGCATGGAAAGGCTTAATAAATCCTAAACTATTATCCCACCACTCCAATTGGGATTTTATCCCATTGAAAATGCATCCACCAATATGGGTATTTGATCCCATTTTTCATGCACGGCTAAGGTTTAAAAATAGCCTTAGGATTATATGTAATCCCATCAACTATGCTACGGGATATGGTATTTTTAGCCTAAGGATGATATGAAAATTCATATTTTAAGGGCCCTAATTTTGTATAAATAGGGAACCCATTCTATTGTAATGGACACAGACCCTAAGCTTATTATTTGTTGCTTATTGTGGGAACACACACACAAACCCCAAGCTTATTATTTTTTAAGCTTATTGTGGGGACACACATTAGTCCAACAAGCTTATTATTTGTTAAGCTTATTGTGGGAACACACACACAACCCGAGCTTATTATTTGTTCAAACTTATTGTGGAGACATGTCAAAAAATATTGTTTATTGGCCTATTATTTTAGGCAATAGTAGACGAAATATTTGTGATTGGGAGTAAATTATAAACTACCCAATAGGCCCATTGAGCCACACCAATTACTTGCAACTCCTAGATTATCGACCGGAGTGCTAGCTGTAGTATTGATAATAGTGTCGGGAAGGCCGATCAAAGTCAAGGAGATTGTGCATTAGGAAAGTGAAGAAAAATTCAACCGATCATCGGAAGTTTTTTGAAGAACCGGGTGTACCGATAGGCAAGTAAAATTCCATTATGTTTTCTTATGAAAGTACTATCAGAACTTACAAGTTTTGACTAGTGGAACGGTTCGACCACAAACCGTGAGAGACGTAGGCAATCACGAACTCCGTAATCAATCTGTGTGCAATTGTCATTATTGTCTTACATTATTTTAAATTGATTACTTAAAAGGAGTAAATTATCGGCAAATATTTAAAGCCTACAAGGGTCCGAGATCAGGTAGTAATAATCTGATTATTTTTGGATCATGTTTGGTATCAGAGCTGGTAATCGACACCTGCAAACTTACTAATCTCCGAAGCAAGTTGGTATCGAGCAGGTTAATCAGTACAGGTTGCTTTGACAGGGATGGCATTGGCTTGTACTTCTGGATTTCAGATTGGTGGGATAGACTGAGAGACAGGTTTAACATACTCAGTAATTTTCTCGTAATTCTATTTGGATGATTCCATTATATCTCATATGCAGATAAAACCTGAAAACTATTGTGTAGGGTAGAATGTATTGGTAAGACCCCTTTGAGGGCAATGTGTGTATACATCTAACCAGACATGGCACATTAGTTAAAGACCCAATTTTGGGCAATGTTTGTACTCTGTTATACTTGCATTAGTAAGACCCCCAGAGGCCAATTATTTTGGTGATTTTGCTAACACCATCAAATGCAGTATATTTTTTTCTTGTTGAGTTATTGGTCCAAAGAGGGAGGAGACAAATTAAGTCAATCCAAATTGCGATGCAGTGGAGAAGACCAAGTACATAAGCCACCAAGTAGGAGAAATTTCATGACAGGTTTACCATGCAAAATTATTTTCCTATAAAATTGGTATTTAAGCTTATTGTACAAGACTCCAAAAATGGAGCATTTTTACAACTAGTTTTACATGATGTATTAGGATATAATTTCCTCACACTTGTATTTGAAAGTTGTATAAAGACCTGTTAGGGGAACCTATCTCCTAATCAGCTTGTGAGTACCTGTTATAGCTTGGATACAGAATTAACTCATATAAAGCTTGGAGATTGATCTGCCATTTGTGCAGATAATAGAGTTCACAGAGATCAGCTCGGAACTTCATTCTGTGTAGAGGCATTATGACCGTGTAGCAGAATGGTAGCTGAATCATTGTGGGCATTGACATCGTCGAACTTCATTCTGTGGAGAAGCCATTATGGGCATCTAGCAGAATGGTACCTGATATAATTTGTCAACAAAAGGAGCTCTCAAAAGATCAGCTCGAAACTTCATTCTATGTAGAGGCATTGTGACCGTGCAAGTAGAATGGTAGCTGAATCACCATTGGCATGACCTTCATTCTGTGTAGAGGCATTGTGACCTTATAGCAGAGTGGTACCTAATATTAGTATGTCAACAAGAGGAGCTCTAAAAGGATTAGCTTGGAACGTCATTCGGTGTCAAGGCATTGCGACCACACATACGAATGGTAGCTGATCAACAGACTTAACATCATGCATTGGAGGCTCGAGGTCTTGAAAGAGGCTTAGCATCATGCATCAGAGGCGTTGAGGTCTGTAATAGACTTAGCATCGTGCATTGGAGGCTCGAGGTCTTGAAAGAGGCTTAGCATCATGTATCAGAGGCGTTGAGGTCTGTAAAGGGACAAGGCATTTTCCATCACCGACATCAGATCAATCATAGCTCTACGTAACATGGAGTTCCTTCAAACCAGTTTGGATTTTGTAGAATCAACTCGGAGCCAGGAGCTATGTTATAGAGTAAAAGAAGATCCTTGTTGTCAGATATCAAGAAGCTTAGCACCGCACAGTAGGAGCGTTGAGGTTTCATTTAGAAACTTAGCACCATGAAGCAGAGGCATGGAGATCTTCTTCATATATCAGAGTGGCGCAGTGGAAGTGTCGTGGGCCCATAACCCATAGGCCCCAGGATCGGAGTAGAGTTGTCGAAGTTAGAAGGTTGGAGGAGAAGACCCAAGGTCTACTACAACAAAGCACTTCGAAAGGTGGCAGCAGAGTTATTCAGATCCAGGACAGTATGGAAGCTTTTTTGGACAAAAATCCTTTCTCAGTGGGGAGGTGTGATCAGGGGATCATTTTCAAACTTTCCCTAAACATCCCTAAATGTTGTCAGTGTAGAAGATCATTTCGAGATATTTCCATCGACTGTAAGAACACGACAAACATACATCGAGAGCTCTAGATATGTTTGGTCAAAGTTCAGACAGTGGGAAAGTCAACTCTGGTCAACTGGTCAATATTGGACCAATCGCACTATGACACGTGGCTTGCCACCACTCATTGAATTCACTCGATTTTCCTATCAAGAGACGACAAGTGGACTACATGATGACCGAGTTAATTAATTTCGATACCCCATGGTATGGGTCAAATTTTTATTTACTTGGTAAGTCCACTTACACACCATTCCAAATGCCACGTATATATATATATATATATATATATATATTAATGTTCAAACATTAGTATAAATTGCCACATGCTAAGTCCATTCGTGAAGGAGGTAAGCGGTGGTGGGGGCATGCAAAGGACCACGTGGAAGGAGGATGAAGCTGTTGATAGGGGCTTAAGCCATGCATGGTATTAATCCACGTGGAGATGGGGTTATGCCTCTAATGGTCCATTGAACAATATACATGTATGTGGAAAGGCTTAATAAATCCTAAACTATTATCCCACCGCTTCAATTGGGATTTTATCCCATTAAAAATGCATCCGCCAATATGGGTATTTGATCCCATTTTTCATGCAAGTACTAAGGTTTAAAAATGCATCCACCAATATGGGTATTTGATCCCATTTTTCATGCACGGATAAGGTTTAAAAATAGCCTTAGAATTATATGTAATCCCATCAACTATGCTACGGGCTATGGTATTTTTAGCCTAAGGATGTTATGCAAATGCATATTTTAAGGGCCCTAATTTTGTATAAATAGGGAACCCATTCTATTGTAATGAACACAGACCCTAAGCTTATTATTTGTTAAGATTATCATGGGGGAACACACACACACCCCAAGCTTATTATTTATTTGTTAAGCTTATTGTGGGAACACATACACAACCTAAGCTTATTATTTGTTCAACTTATTGTGGAGACGTGTCAACAAATATTGTTTATTGGCCTATTATTTTAGGCAATAGTAGATGAAATATTTGTGATTGGGAGTAAATTATAAACTACCCAATAGGCCCATTGAGCCACACCAATTACTTGCAAATCCTGGATTGTCGATCGGAGTGCTAGCGTCGCATTGATAGCGTCAGGAAGGCCGATCGAAGCCGAAGGAGATTGTGCATTAGGAAAGTGAAGAACAATTCAACTGATCATCAGAAGTTTTTCAATAAATTGGTGTACTGATAGGCAAGTAAAATTCCATTAGGTTTTCTTGTGAAAGTACTATTGTAACTTACAAGTTTTGACTAGTGGAACGGTTCGACCATGAACCCGGAGACGTAGGCAATTGCTGAACTCCGTAATCAATCTGTGTGTAATTGTCATTATTGTCTTGCATTATTTTAAATTGATTACTTAAAAGGATTAAATTATTGGAAAATATTTAAAGCCTACAAGGGTCCAAGATCAGGTAGTAATAATCTGATTATTTTCAGATCAAGAAGAAAATCATCTTTGGGAGAAGCTAGGTTGAGGTCGCGGAAGTTTGTGCAAATGTAGAGTCCCCTATTACTTTTGTGATGAAATGATGTTAGAAATCCATTGGGGATAGTTAATGGGAAAGATGAAGGAGATCGAGAGAAGGCGCTGATGTTCTTCTTTGACAAGAAGAGTAATGCGAGGATGAATTTTTCACAGCTTTTGTTTTATGGGTTTGGCATCAGGAATGGTTGTGATATTGTGGACCAGAATTTTTAGGTCAATATGGGGCATAACGATATAGGACCAATAAAAATCGTTGCTATGGTCCCAAAGGAAAGAGGTAAAAGATTCTTGTTCAGCAACATCTAAAGACTGACCTATCTTTAGAATGTGTGGGTCGTCCTGAGTATTAATGTTGATTTCGATAGTCGATTCATTCAACATGGTTTGCGTCTTAGAGGGTAACGATTGGTGAATATAAGAATCTTCTCGCATCACTAAGGTAGGTGAGGATGGAATCATCGTCCTAACATTGAATGACGTTAATAGAAGGCATATCGTCATCGACCATGTCAAGATACATGAAGGGAATAAAAGAGGGATCCTTGCCATCGTGTTGATAAGTCAAAGGTCCCAGGGAAATTGTGTTTATGAAAAAAAAAGTTAGGAGGGATAGATTTGGGATCTATGGACTCTGTGGGTGAAGGTGGTGACATTGGTGAATGGGGTGAAAAAGGTTTGTCTTCCTCAATGAGGTCAATGTGGGCCTTCTTGGAAGGTGGTGTGGCAAAGCCAATGCCACTACGGTCATTGTGCTTATGGGTGGTACATGAAATGACAGTATGGCGGCCTTGTTCATAAAAAATGAAGCCAAAGCCTTTCTCATGTGCAATGGTGAAGGAAAGTGTGGGTGAAGCGGTGGTTAGTAAGGGATTGGAGTTCAAATGAAAATGGTCATGTCTGGGATGGAGGTTCGGGTGAATAGGTGCTAGTGTTAAGTTTCCCATACATTAGGTTAGTGTGAAGGTGGGGAGGACCATAAGGGAAAACCTCACCTATGCGGTAGTCATAATGAGGGTGCTGACATAGGTTTCCATACTCTTACGGAGTGAGGAATGTGTTAATATTGTATAGGTGGTACTCCCCCAGAGTGAGGTGTTGAAAACTACCTTCTAAGGGATCAGTATTAGATATGCGGGTAGCGGAGATAGACGATTCCCTAGATGATTGTATATGAGGGTATTGATTGGTTGGGAAGCATAGTGGTCACCGTGGAAGAAGCGCAGTGGTAGTAGGAATAGGAGAATTATATGGGAGAGGTGGCGAAACATTGGTGGATGGGCTCATGGGTGAAGGAGAAGTGGGGGTAGTGATAGATGCCTTGAATGGTACAAGTACATTGTTGGGTTGGTACAACATGTTACAAGTTTTGAATGGCAACGAGTCGTGGGATGGTGTAGTTATATCCTTCATGCTGGAATTTTACACATCAGTGTAAAGTTGAAGGAATACAACCCATGACGTGAATCCATTGTCTGCCGAGAAATAGGTTATACTGGAATTCTCCCTCTAAGACATAGAATAGTTTCGGGATAGTGCGAGGACCTACACAAATGTGAAGGATAATGGTGCCAAGGGTGGAGGTGATGGAGTTGTTGAAGGAGCGCAACATAAGTGGGTTATTATGCATTCAATTAGAATGGATACGCATTTGATTGTACACGTGGGAGGAGATAATGTTAATGCTAGTACCACCATCTATCATGACGCATTGTACGCGTATGTTATTGATATAGACCGAGATGAAAAGGGCAGGATTAGGGTCATCTGACTAGAGAGGTACAATCTCCTCATCAGAGAAACTGAGGGCGGTGACTTGAGGAGTGGGCATGGAGGTAGAAGAATGAGATGATTTGTTTAACAAGGCCATGTGGTGAGGAGTAATAATGGAGGCCAATGGTGTGGGGTCGATGGGTAAAACTTCAATGGATTGCAGAACCTCAATAAGGGTTTATCTGTGGGATTAAAAAGTTTGGATGAGATCACACAAAGACATATTTAGAGGAGTCTGATGTAATTGTTTTATCATTGCATAATGGGTAACCCCATTAGAGATAGGGTATGTAGGTTCACGGATGGTTAGTTTGGGTGTAGGTGCAGATGGTATATTAGGCATAGGGTTGGGTGATGGGTTAGTTGCTTTTTCTCTTCCCTTGTCTTTCTAAGTGTGGGTAGCAACGTGAACCATGTTAATCTGAGGGGAGGAGGATGGAGAGGGTGTGTCATGAAAGGTATAATGACATGAGGGGAAAAATTTTAGTGGTGGATAAGAGCCTTATGAGATGAGTAGGGCACACTGACATTTGGGTGGTGATTTGGCCAACTCTCTAATACGGATCATGTTGATCTCAAATTTTGGAGGTGGGAAAAAGGTTATGGGGGTGGAGATATTGATCACTGAATGGGTAAAGGATGATGATGTGTGGTGATAGGTGAAGGTGGAGTATGGTCCTCATCAAGAAGGTCATCATCATAGAATTTTTGTTCAGGAGGACAAAGTTGGAGAAGAATGATCTTTAGAGACTTACAATTTTTGACATCATGTCCTGACACATGATGATAAGAATAAATCTTGGTTTCATCAAACCTTTTTGGTTTGGGTTTGAGAGGATTGTAAGGTTGAAGCGATGGTAATGTGATGATGGAAGTCACTAAAATATTAATTAAAATGTTGGCGTAGGACCCCGTTAATGGATCACAATGGGTGGTGAGTGTGGGTTTGGGTAAAGATGTGAATGATCGTGAAGGAAGAGGTTTTATAGTAGGGGGAATGAGTTATTCCATTGGTTTGGTAAGTGGAGTGGTCCTAGGTTTTAATGGCATCTACTTGGGTAAAGGTGGGGTAGAAGAGATAGCGATGGAAGGTTTGGTTGGTTTGACTACCTTATTGGAGGGTAACGAATTCTTATCTTTGGGTTGTACCTTCTTGGGTAAAGCCGACACGGGGTATGAGATGAAGAAGGGAAGTAGATGGTGGAAGGGGATGGGTTACCCATGGGGAAATTAAATTATGGTGGAAGTAGTTGGTAATAGTGGGGTAGATGGCAGAGGGATGAAGTCATACATGCAAGGTTGGGGTTATAACAACTATTGGAGGTATAGGTGGTAAGAAGTTCACGGGGAACGTAAGGGTGCTTGGTTTTTGGGTGAATGGGGTGTAACGAAGGCTCGTGATGAAGTAATAGGATTTTTATCTTTTGAATGGCCTTAGGTAGGATACTACTTGGTCAAGGTTGATGGATGGGGCCCCAGGATGGACGGAAGGGTGGAAGGTGACAAAGGTGTGGTAGGTTAGACCAATGTACATGGCCTAGAAGGTTGGGTTTTCCTTTTAGGTGGGAGGATAATGTTAGTGTGGGCTTGGGAAGACGTAGCTAAGTCTAATCTGACAGGTGGGTGAGTAAGGCTTGATGTCGGCATGACACCCAAAGTAGTGATGGGTCTAGATATAGGTGAGGGGATAAGTCTGGGTAGGTTTTTAGTTTTGGGAACAATTTTAGTTGTGGGTTGAGGTTTGGATGTAGGTATGGATTATGGAGACAAAGAAGAAGCCATTCCAATTGGCATGGTCAGTGTTGATTTGGTTGTCAAAATTACCTTTGGGTAGATCGTGGAAGTATCCTCAAAAAACATTTGCATTTGGATCAAACAGGGAGACGAAGACATCCCCAGAGCATGGAATGATCAACGTAATCCAAGTGATCAACCAGCCATGAAAATGAGATTACTGAAGAAGAGGATGGAATTGGTTGGGTGGCAATCCCTGTAAAATATGTTTGCAAGACAAGGAATTGGCTAGCCTCGGACTCTGTAGGTAAAAGATCCGAGATCATGTCAATGGGGTTTTGGGTTTCTGAGGGGAACTACCCCTAATAGGTAGTGGCATGTATGACAAGTCTCCCATGGGTAGGAGAAATAATAGGTTGGGTGAGGTAGACTTATCTCTTGGTGGAGGAGAAGGTGATGATGATTCTTCTATGGATGGGAGAATTAAAAGTGTCAACTGTATAGGTAGGTTGTGAGGTAAAAGGTGAAACGACATCGGTAGAAGGTGTGGGTTCCTCCATCCATGAGAGCAGGGAGATGAGGGGAATAATTTTTGTGTGAAGGGGTAGAAGAGGTATGCTCCTTTGTGGGTAGAGGTGTTTGTGCTAGAATTTCCTCAATAGATGAAGTAGGTAGGTTTTGAGAAATGACCGGTATGATATCAAAAATGCATGGAATTCATGAGACATTGTTGTTTTTGGATGAAGGTTCACTATTTTGATTAGACGATGGTTTATGATTAGGGAACGAATTTTTAAAGATGTGAAAATTTTGATTTGTTGACGTGTTCGGGTTTTCCACGAAAAGGTCTCCATTATCTATCATCTCTTGGACAATGTTTTTAAAAGTTATGTAGTTACCATCACTATGTCCTTTAACGTGATGGTAATTACAGTAGTTGTGTTCTTTATACCATGCAGGCATAGGACGAGCAGGATCGAAACCTGTATGAGGTTTTATAGGAGGAAGTATAATGGCTCTAGCTTTAAGAATATTTTCCAAGACTGAAGAATATGGTTCTCCAATCAAGGTATACTTCCGCTTCTCCCGTTAGAGTTGAAAGGATTGGATGGGAGAAAGATTGGAAGAATGTTGGGCTTGATTATAAGGATGAGATGGTCCTACCTTGAGGACTACCATGTTGGTAGATCCTTTGGGCTTTGAAGAATTACTTTGGGGTTTTGAAGATGAAGAAGAGTCATTTGATTTGAACGGGCATTCTTGTTTCAGTAATTGGATTTTATTTTCTTCGATGGTGAAAATTTCTAGCTTTCATGCCATGGTGAATGCTTTGTCAAAGGTTTGGAAGGTTTGTACTTGTAGAGTTGGTGAGATGTGTCTGGCACAAGCTCTAGTGAACAACTCAATAAGTTTAATCTGAGGTAGCTGGAACGTCAATTGGTTAATAAGACTGCCAGTGGGCAACGAAATATGCGATAGATTTGTCTTCATATTATCGGGTTGAATAGAGATCGATTAGGGTGACTTTCTTGATAACATTGATTGAAAAATGGTCTAAGAAAGCTTGGGCTACTTGATTAAAGGAATAAATGGAATTTCGAGGTAGTCCACTATACCAATCCAATGTTGGTCTTGTCAAGGACATTGGGAAATTTTGTAGGAGCAAAGCGTCATTGTGGGCAATTAGGTAACACCCATGTTTGAACGACCGCAAGTGTTGCTTTGTGGGTATTCTTTACTGTTGAAGCGATTGAATTTAGGCATTTCCCAATGCACATGGTAGGGATGAATGGGAATAGATGGATGGATAGGCTCATTAAAGATTTCATCATAAGTTAAAGAATTACGAGAGCCAGAAATAGATGCTTCTAAGGTCTGCATCTTTTCCATCATCATTTTAATGAGGTTGTTAGTAGGTTGGGATGAATGGGTGCCCTCTGCAGAAAAAGGGGGTTGATGTTGAATGTATGAAGTGGGTGGTATGCTAGTGTATGGTGGCGTTGAGTATGAGAACTACATAGGAGGAATAGATGTAGGCAGACATAGCTAGAATAAGTGATAGATGAGGTCGAGGGTTGTTGGTAGTATATGTAAGTGGGTAGGGTAGTCGTGAATAACTCTAGTGGTGATTAGGGGTAATGACCTGCAAGATAGAAAGGATAAGGTTTTGAGGTGTAAGCTTGCCGAAACCGGAGGTGGTTGTGATGTAATGGGTATATGTGAAGTGACGGGTACATATGGGGCTATACTTAAAGTGGCTGTTGGAGGGACAATTGATGTCGCAGGTGTGATAGATGACGTAGATGTTTGTAATTATATCATTTGTGGGATCTAGCTAAGATGCATGGTAAAGTGGATGATGGTAGTGTTGAATGGTGGTGCTAGCCGACACAGAGGTGGGGGTGAGAGCAGGAGGGATAGATACGGGCATGTCGTATATCAACTATCCTAAGGAATCTCAGGTGGAAGAATGAGCAAGGCAAGATCTTAGAGGGTAGCGATATTCTAGTCAAGGAGTCTTCCAAACCCCTTGTCTCCAGTAGCGATGGGGATAAGTTGAGTCGGATCCATAGGTGACAGGATGGATGACGGTGATGGAATAGGTGGGAGTGGCTGATGGATGACGTGAAATACAAGGGCATTAGTTTGGCTGCAAGTCAACACCATGTGAATCAATGTATATCAGGTGAACTGTACTCAGAAATGATACAGGGAACAACATAGATAGGAAAAATAGATTTTGAGAGGGAAAGTTGGTAAATGTTTTGATTAAAATCAAAACAGAGTGACTAATGCTGGTCGTACTAACCGATGATGGTTAAGGGATGACCGATGGTGGTCACGGTTGATCGATGATGGTTACAGAACTCGATACGCCATCGGTGAGAAAATAATAGTTTCAGCAAATGAGGCAGAAACTGATGACTGTCAGATAGGAAAGTTGTATTTGATGATTGTTATTAGAGTACAAAGAGTACAATGATACATAGAGACTCTAAATAGAAGAGAAGATGAGATAAGTGTCTTTGGGTAAACTAACCAAAAGAACAAGGAACCGACACCGGTTAGGTAAACTGATACCGGTCAGGTGTAAATTGATGAAGGTCGTTAGACCTATGTCGATTACTATGAAATCAAGAATGAAGAAAAATGTATTTTTGTGAATTTAGATTGGATGAATAATCAACCCATAAGTCTGGGGATGATAAGATGAGGTCCTGACACACTCAGAGAAAGTCATAATACTCCAACTGTGATGGCGGAGTGTGAAAGGTAAAAATAAAAATGAAGAATTGTATCCTCACACCTCAAAAACACAAGTCAAGTATAAAGCTAAGAAAAATAAGGGATCTAATGTTTTTAGATTTTTTGGTTGGGAAGGCTTCCTACGAAGAAGGAAGTTATAAAGATGAGGTTTCAGTGTTATGTTATAGCTGGGGCATGCTTTTCTTTGATGGGGTACTAGACAAAGATAACCAGTTGGGTGCCCACTGTCAATCCTATGATCATGTGATTGTTGATAGCTTCTTCTAGGTGGGATGTTGTTTAAGAAGTGTAAATTTCAAATTTGTGTAGTTTGGAGAGAGAGAGAGAGAGAGAGAGAGAGAGAGAGAGAGAGAGAGAGAGAGAGAGAGAGAGAGAGAGAGAGAGAAGCAAGTGCTTTCTACGATTCAATTGTGTCAACCATCAGTTGGGCATGACTTCCAGCGTATAGGTTGCCCTCATTTTTAATGTGAGCTATAATGCAACAAATCAGAATGCTATGCAAGTGTTTTAAACCCAAATTGAAATATGACATTTGATGTATTAAGTAATGAATAGGCAGAGGGATGTTATTTCACTAATGCAATATTAATGAAAGAAAAGAAGTATTCTTTTATAGCACCAAAAACATGATTGATTTTAGACAATAGAAAGAGGGGAAGATTCCAGAGAAGAAAATTAATGTGGAATCTTTTCAAAAGGGAAATAAACACACAAATTTCACCTAGGAATGAATAAAATGCAAGGAACCCCGAATGGGTCCCACTGGCATGCCAAAATGTTTCACCATTTTATTTAAGGATTTAAATGAAATAGATAGGGTAATGGGATAGGAGGAATACCTGTTCTGATGGTTGGTTGGAGGTTAGGCACGCGTTATGAATTCTTGATCCAATGTTGACTGCGAGAGCTTCCTTTTGGCTAGGAGGAACTACCTGAAATACAAAAAAATACCACAAAAGAAAGTGTTAAATGATATATGTTAGTGGAATGCCTAGCGTATGCTAGATCTGGGAAGTCTGATACTTCCTAGAAGGTCGTCAATCCACTATTTATAAATCAATATAAAATAACTTAAACATGTAAATAAAAGAATCTAGTGCTAGCATTTTGATTTGGGTGCCTTAGATTACTATCAGCGTTGATCCAATTAAATACTAAAATTCTATGTAGGTAAAGGTTTTGGGTTGGGTTATGGGTAGCACAGGTGGTCTACAGGTCACGACAAAGTCTTGGTAAGGTTGGATAATATTTTGGGTTGTTTTGGGTGAGGTAATTAGGTTTCTTTTCGGGACAATATTATCGCACACGAGACCGACGTTAGTCGTGTATGACCGATATCGGAGAGAGGAGACCGATGACGGTTTGGGTTAGCTGGCATTGGTAGGATCGAGTTGATGGAAACTCAATGAATCATGGCTTTGGGAGTTTTTCTGAGATCAAACATAGATTGTGAGGGGAATAGTTAGGTCTGCGGAGGTGTTGATGGTGCTCGAGGTGTTTAGGGATCAGGTATGGGTTTTTAAATGATTTTGGGTGGTGGAATGGTTGGATTCATAGAAAGGTAAAAGGGTGGGATGAAATATGTAAATAAATACCAAATAAACATAGATGAAGAAACTTTTAGTTTGAATAAACATGCAATAATGAAGATAGGATGTAATAATGAAGATAGGAAAACCCACTTTCTAGTGCATGTAGGCTTGATAGATGGGTGATGGTGATAGTTGATCCATGCAATGTTAGTCAATGCCATGGAAATTCTTCCTAAAATGCTACCGTGAGTGCAAATACCTTTAGATCAATCCTGGTGCTGGTTATGGCTATCTAGGTGTGTGAAAGGGATTTGATTCACGCTTGCAATCAGATCTCCCTTCTCCCAAAACTCAAAAATGTTACCAACCCCTCAAACAAGGTTACCAAACTGGTTATATGGTAACCAAAGATGGTTTAGGGTGACCAACATCGGTTTTGGGTTGATCGTTGTCGGTTAAGGTGGGATATCCTAGGTTTCCTAAAATAACAGATCTTGGCTATCTTTTTCCATCTTTTCTCATTGGTTGGGTATAAGTGGAATGTTTCACTTAGATAAGTGGGAATATGGTTAGAGGAAGAATAGGCATGTGATTTTAGGGTTATACTAAGTCTTAGCTCATTAAGGTAGGTAGGGCTAAGTCTTAGTTAGTTATGGAAACATGCTATGAATAGGTCTATGGTGAGGTGTCTAGGTGAGGTGTGCATCCATTTAATTAAAGTAATTAAATTAATAAATGGGGTGAGGATGGGTATTAATTTAATTATAGATAATTAAATTAATATTAAGGTGGGGTAAAAGGGGCCATGGTTAGGTGAATATATGTAAGTTAGTTATTCAAAAGGGGACCAAGGGGAGTGTGACCCAATTTTTGTGTCTACAGTTCCTTCCCCACCACCTGTTACTACTACAGCTATCACTCCATATCAGGGGCCTCTCTACTCCATGGAAATAACTCTCTCATGCCCTTCAATATGCCCATCATTCATTTGTACTCTCTTTATGAATAATTCTTATTGGGAGCATATACTGCTTGATATCTCCTACAAGGCCATTGTCTATTCACATGATGGTCTCCTTCGACTGGATTTTGCATTTGAGGACATTCGTTTGCCTTTATATGATTTGTATTTATATCATGAATATTTTATCCTCACCATTACGTGTGGGCTTTATGTTTTTCATCTCATTTTATACCTTACACGTTACCCTAATCTCTCTCTACTTACTCTTGGCCAATCTTGGTTAGATTATATTGGAGGCACACTTGATCCGGCTCACATTGATATAGCATTTCCCATGCCCTTTGGTACTATGCACATTTGTAACAGTTCCTTTCTTTTCTATTCACTCAACTTCATTATGTGGTATGCTCATAGATGTCCATTACCTCCCGTTATTGATAAACAATACACCATGGCAATGTATGTATTACGTATTCACGGTTATTTGGATGACCAACCTCATACCTTTGCTTATCAAGTATCCTGCGCAATTCAATATGACTTTGACATTGATACAGATGATCTTTTAGACAATTTTGTTTATCCATTTCCTTTATTCATTGATGACATTCTGCCATCGCACCAAATAGGTCCAATATTCACCCATTCAGCTGAAAGCTCTAGACCTCATAATCATCCGAGCTTAATGCATCTCCATCGGACTCAATTATTTCCTTACATACTTTATTCCAAGAGCAATTTCATGCTATGGAATCTACGATTTCCTCTTTTACCAATGAAATTCAGCAACTTAAGGATGTTTTTTAATCGCATGTTTTGCTAGTTCTACATATCATATGCGCTCAATTATCGATACTTGCCACTAAACCAAAACTCAAGGAATACCATCACATGATCCTCTCATATTTGAACATAATACTCCAGCCTACTACATTCTTATTTAACTTCTTAATCATCAGTTGCTCACTTTATTTCCTACTTGTTCTTATCATCCTTCTTGACTAGCACAATACCACAGTCATACATATTGCCACTATCATCGAATATATGCAAATCATGATAATGATTTCCATACTTTGTCATGAATAATTAAATATATTGAATGTCTGGGTATTCATTTGTTTGCTACACAACCTTTTAATACTAGCAATCACACGCATTGGGATCGTATCCCTCGTGCATATCTAAGTATTTTTCTTAACCACCTCCTAAGCAACACTCTTCTATAAATAGTTCGTCATCTCTTCACCCTTCTCTAGCATCATCATGATGATCCTTTTCCAAATCATCAAGTATCTCACCACAACCACCCCCACATACCTCATCACCACCACATGCCGCTACACCACATTCTTCATCTTACACTCATCCTTCAAATGCATATAGATTTCATTCATCAGCTTCACATTTATCTACCATACCACGCTTTTAGATTATGGCTCTCTGTATTCCTCCTCGCAGACATCGATGGAGGACCTTCACCTTTCACTCTCATTGGTTAGTTCACCTACTTGGGGGTATAACACATTACGCACTCTCCCCCTCTTCATGTTTTCACATAGTTACATAAGTCTTACATCACATCTTTCATAGTTCTCATTTATTGTCCTTTCCTATAGGCATATCATACCACATGTCATAAAGCACCGTCATTAACTAATGACACACTCTTGTGCTTAGGTTCACACTTGAATGTCAAGGGATTACCATTCCGCTGAACCCCAAATACCACGCCTTAGGCATTACACATTGCATTTCATCATACATTATGTCTCATACACCATTCATTCTACACTTATTCTACATTAGAATAGTCCTCATCTATGCATTACATCCATTAGGGTATCTACACACTTAGCCACATCATACACTGGGAATTTCTACACATATTCTACATCTTACACTAGGTTACACTACATATGAGTCTATCTTTACATTTTATCATTATATATTCCATTTCTCTCTACACCTATTACGTAACATTTTATACATTACACAACACACCCTACACATCTTATATTGCATTTCCCACACCACGCATTTACAAATCCTACTCATCATATGGTCACCTAGTTTCATCATGCATGCTACATTGTTTTCTACACACTGCACTCACTACCCTATAACACACTTTAGTTCCTTGGTCCATTCTCGACTGCCAAGGGTTTACTAATCAAATGTACCTCACACTTAACATGCAATATTTCCAACCTAGTGACATACACTTTAGGATAAATCATCACCTATTCTACCATCTTATAGTGGTATACACCTTAGGTTACATCACCACTCATCCATTCATCTTATAGTGATATACACTTAGGGATAAATCATCACTCATATGTTCATCATATAGTGATATACGCTTAGGCATAAATCATCACCCATCTTTTCAATTTTCTCATGATATACGCTTAGTGCTAAATCATCACTCAACCATTCAACAAGTCATGTTATACACTTCAGCTATAGGGTTCACAAACATCCTTTCTAAATGTTGCATCTCATCACTACTACACATACACATTCATCGCAACATGCTAGACACAACAAAACACTACTTGACCATTTTCCGATGACACACTCTTATTTACGGTTCATTCTGAACTACTAAGGGGGAAAAAAATAACCTCATTGCATAAACTTTCATACACTTGGGGAGCAAGTTGTTCCTATCATTCCATCTTGCATTCCATTACATTCATCCACATATGATGCATTGTCTTGGGGACATTTACTCTTGTTTACTACTATTTTACATGATCAATTTACTACACATGTTAGATTGATATATTATATGTCATTATATATATCATACACACATACACATTCATGTCTTTATTTAGTCTGATTTTAGATACAAGAATCTTACACATGACACAAATGCTTTCCTTCTACCCTTCTTGTCTTTAAGTCGCTAAGGGCATCCACATTCGTCTCATATAGGTGATATTGTTTGATTTTGAAATTAACATCTTACATTATTTGATCATACATGCTTTCACATATTGGTTATTTCTCTAACATGCTAATGGGTGTTCCATGTGCAACACTTGTTTTGCAAGATTATATGTCTCCACGACTCCTTGCTTATTTGTTTCTACTTGTCTTCCATTGTTTTCCATTATATGTGGGATTTGTCTTATGTTTTTGTGTACACTTGTTCGTTTTTGTGGCCATGATAGTCTTACATGTCTTGCGACATCGTGAGTGATGTCCCATGTTTACAACCCACTTTGTGTGGCTTACTTGTTTCTTACGTTTTTACACTACTGTGCTAGGTAGTTTCTACATTGTTTGTGTATTTTACGCTTGTATTATTACATGCATGTGTTTTTGGAATAACACTTGCTTTGGCTAGCCATCCTTGTTTTTACAAGCCTTGGTTTCTACTAAGCACACTCCTTTTTACCCTCAGAAGGAAGAGTTACAGAGTTCAGAGTGTGGTAGGTCCTCTTTTGGGGTTGTAATCTTCTATCAATGACATCACATGCACCCCCAAAGAGGGGGAATCATTGAGGGTTTACATACTAACACAACGTATTTACACCGGTTCAATATAATGTAATTTCTTCCCTTGTTATTGTGGGTTTAAATACACTGAGTGGGTTTAGACCAGTCTACAAACTCCATACACAACGGATTTTACAGAACATGGTGTTCTTAGAATTTCTAGGAAGTAGTTACAAGATTGGAGGTTACAATGGGTGTGCCTCTCTACACTACTTCGTCCAGTGGCATCAGATTGCCCAAAAAATAGGATAGTACAAAGATATCTTCACACATTTCAGCTGAAGTGGTCAAAGGTTGTAGGATACAAAACATTTCCTTCACCAATGTAGTGTGAGATCACCCAAAAAACTTGCATCAGTACAAGATATCATTCTACACCCTTTCTCTCGACATGGATTAGGTGCACATGTTCCATTTAGACTTTCCTTTTCATGTATTTTACACTTTTCTATACACATGCGTATTTTACATAGCATTTTTACACACATACATGTTTGACTACTTGATCATTTTCTCCTTGTAGGTTCAGCCATATGAGAAACAAGCGGTTGAATTGGGGGAAACAACAATGACGATGCCAACAACAACATTATATTATGACACATGCCTTACTAATCATGTAGGTACATTACACACCGCAACAACTACACACATGTTTCACCCTAGGTTCACTCTCATCACTTTTTCTATGCGCATTTTTCATCTATAGTTTCCACACTCCTCCATCTTTTTATCATTCCACGCTTTTGTCTAGTCCTTTGACACATTTTCTACTATACTCTACATGGATATCAGGTATGCATCTCTATCTACTTTAAGTTACCGAGGTTCCCGAAAAATGTAGTCACAAAATCATGCACTTTAGACATTATTTAGCCTAGTCTCATACTACTATTTATAAACTTATTACGTGAAGAAAGTACTAATTAATCCCACATTTTGGCCATCTTGTTTTGTCTTTTGTTTTATCATTCTCGCACCTTTTTATATACATGCCCAACTATTTTGGTACTTCCTCGCCATTTTAGACCTGCATCGGGCATCTAGACTGCATCTGGGGCACTGAAGGCACCCCTGCTCCACCCGGTTGCCCCGATCCTTTGTTCGACTTTCTGCCTCTTTTTGGGATATTTCTAGCCATTTTTCATCCTTATATTTTTCCTAGTTGGCAAAGTCAGGATTAATTACAAAATTAGAGCAAAAGAACACTATAAATATAAAGTTATGAGAATATAATGATGGTCCTAGTGTCACTTACTACTAGACTAGGATATTTACATACTTCCATGCATCAAGGCTTGGATATCTACATCAACACACACTTCATAGGGGAAGGGATTCTATTCTATTCCATGCACACATAGTATTACATTTTCTACATTTAGTTATTGCTCGCTACTTCATAAAGTGCAACTGGCACAAGAGCACCTAAGCCATGACATGCACACACGCACGCACACACACACACACACACCAGAACTACATTTGGGTATGAAATGTAGTGCATCAATCACTTTAGTAATCCCACTCTTCAAGTATTTCACTGCAACCACCCCCACCCACATCATCACCACCGCATGCCACTATACCACATTCTTCATCTTACACTCATCCTTCAAATGCATATGGATTTCATTCGTTAGATTCACATTTATCTACCATACCACCACTTTTAGATTATGGATTTCATATTCCTCCTCACATACGTCCGATGGAGGATGTTCACCTTTAGATCTCATTGGTTAGTTCACCTATTTGGGGGGCATAACACATTACACACTTTCCCCCTCATGTTTTTGCATAGTTACATAAGTCTTACAACACATTTTTCATAGTTCTCATTTATTTTCCTTTCCTATAGGCATATCATATCACGGGTCATAGCACCATCATTACCGATGGTGCACTCTTATGCTTTAGTTCACACTTGACTATTAAGGGAGTACCATTATGTTAAACCCAACACACCACACCTTAGTCATTACACATTGCATTTCATCATACATTGCACATCATACACCATTCATTCTACACTTATTCTACATTATATTAATCCTCATCTATGCATTACATCTATTAGGGTATCTACGCACTTAGTCACATCATACACTGCACATTTCTACACATATTCTACATCTTATGATAGGTTACATTACATATGAGTCTAGCTTTCCATTTTATCATTACATATTCCATTTCTATCTACACCTATTATTCCACTTTAAATTTACATAATATACATATTACACACCCTATGTATCCTACATTATATTTCCCACCCCACGCATTTACAAATCCTACTCATCACATGGTCATATAGTTTCATCATACATATTACATTGTCTGTTACGTGTTGCAGTCATTTTGGTCAGAGAAAACTTGACAGAAAGCCCACAAGAAGTCCGCGTGGGAAAACAGGTCTTATTCAAAGGCGTGAATAGATAGGGAGAACACGCGCTTGGAGAAGAAGTTTAGCTTTCGGGACTTAGCCATTTTTCGCTCATGAAGGTCTATTTTTAGAGATAGCATGCAGAGCACACAAATGAGGTAGAGACATACGTGCCATGCATTGGATTTTTGGAGGATTAGCTATGAAGCACTTTGCATGTATGACAATGGCCGAAATAGATCTACTATCGTCGCTTAACTAAAGAGTCTATTGTTAGTGCACTTGCATGTGTGGCTAGTTTTGAATAGCACGTGGCTAATAATAGCATGTGAACTATTTTGGGAATAGATAAGTGGTGAGGGAAAGTCCTCACCCTTATATATGTAGTGAAATCCGTAGTAGATAGAGATGTATTATGATGAATATATAGAAAGAGAGAAATATACAAAGATATACATACATAGTGAGATTATCTTTGCTAAATATGTTATGTGCATACTACTATGATTGTAATGAAGATTTTGTATACTTATTACATTTAATATAATGTAGGATATTAGTTGAATCTAAGTGTTAGTTCTCTGTGTATCTAAATCTAATATATTTTTGATCTCATCATGGTTGATATTTAGTTTTGTTCTCCCTTAGAGATAGATCGGTATGCTCTGTAGAATGATGTGTTAGTAATGGAATTGTATGTGTTAAGTATTCATCATGCTAACATCCTCCAACAAAGAACCCTAAAGAGGTAACCAATGGTACTTTGCGTGCTTCGGGTGGGCTCTCGTCCAGGCCGAGTGATGGGCCAGTGCATCTAGGGTCTTATTGGATTTGTATCACTAAATTCTAGGTTGCATCATTGGTTCTGTTTCCGGGACCTCTTTTTCAGTTATTTTCAGGATGGTTTGCGATGAAGACATCTTTGGTTAATTCTAGCAAGTGTTGAGGAGTGGATACATGATCTGGAGGAATAATATGCACGTTGGTTCAACACTAGATCTGAGTTTAATGCATCCACTTGGGTGGAAAAGAATATGTATGACAATTTATATGAGAGTTTTTTCGCTACCTTTCCAGTAGGATTGTACGAGTGGCTGATTTCTTATACATCTAAGAAGAATTGGAGGTATTGTGCACTTGTCTAGACATAGGAATAATTCCAGAGCCCTTTATGATGCTGATCTGACTTGGAATCAAGTTTTGGATATGTGGTTCTGTGGTGTCTTGAATAGTTATATATTGGAATACTCAATTTCAAATTATTCATGTCCAGAGGTAGCTGAATTCCAGTTCTTACGATATCCAAGGGGAGCTTACCTATAAGGCATTCCATTGGTGATCAAGATCCTGATGGTGACTTTGAACCTGGAGAGTAAACCGATGGCTAACTAAACCTCACCATGCATGGGGGTAGGAGCAGGTTTGATGAAAGATGGAAGACCTAGAGACATAAGGAAGAGAGAGGAAAGGCGGCTTAATTATAATGAGTTGCACAAGAGGGAGATAGAGAAGCAACGTAACGTTACATAAAGTATGGCGTTGAGGAGAGAGATGGCTCATGAAGGATTTGGGGCTCACATAGAAGACGTGGAGCCACAACATCAGGAACTCCCCCATCTTGGAAATCATAACATGGATCCCCCTCAGCCTCATGCGAAGTGCACCAACAGAGACTACCTAGGTTGTGGGCGTGCATCTGAATCCACTTGTAACCTGGCCCATGTGTTTGGTTTTTCATCATCTAGTACAACAAGCAATCAACAAGCTAGTTCAAGCAGTGGGAGAGTAGGAGCAAGTCTTATAAGGAGCACAACAATGGAAACACTAATGGATTTTTTGTTATATGGGAGTACATTTTCAGGTGTATCATCAACACAGAATACAAGCGCACCAATTTTTGGATTAACTTATGGGAGTAGTAATGCTTCGTAGACTGTCGGGGTACATTTCAGTTCTACTATTGGGACACAAGGAAGTACATCTTCTGGTCCGACCCCAGCTACAGGTTCGAGGATTAGGAGGCATAGGTATCTCTGGTTCAAGAGGTTACGGAGGAAGGGGAAACACAGGAGGTTCTAGAATTAGGTGGGAAAGGTCCGCACCAACCCCAAAATATTTACATGGAGATGTCTCTTCATCTTCCAGAGTATAGGGGCATAGAAGATGCTACTGAACATGTGAATATGTGTGAAATAATGTGGCACACAAAAATAATCACAACCGAGTGTAGGGAAAGCTAATTTGCTACTACATTACAAGGGCACATACACACTGGTACAAAATTTTTGAGCCTTGATCAAACTCGCATGGATTATACACCTTTAAACGATGCATTCCTTAAAGAGTTTCATATCCCTTAGTTTGAGTAGAAGAGTATAAGTGCGCTCAAGGATATAAAGCAAGGCACTACTGAAAGTGTTAGAGAGTATGATGCACGGTTTAAAATGTTGTTAGCAAAGCTTTCTTATGACATACACACAAGCCAACATGCACAATGGTTCGTTGGGGGCTTGATTACCCATTTTAGGAGGGCATTATCACATAAGACATACACTGATCCGTGCGGAATACTTGAAGCAACCTTGTGCACTGAGGCAGTTGGAAGCATAGATACTGGGGTGAGCCTATTTTTAGAAGCACAAATAGCACCTATGGAAATTTTTTGGAGAAACTATCAGCAAATTCAGCACATGAGACATGCACAAGAATTTGGTGCATAGATTTTGAAGTAGAAGGTCACAAAAAGGATAGTTGTCCTCATAGAACGGTACACTCATTGCTGATGGATTGCAAAATATTCCATTTAAACCATGATGCTAACCACTTCCCATTATTACAACACATGATAAGGAAGAATGTTTCAAGCTACTGTAAAATCTGCAGGTCCACAACTCATGACACAAAAGATTGCCAACTGATTGGTCAGATCCATGATGCTATAGATATTGGTGTATGAAAAACATGAGTTTTAAATAAAGGAAAGAATGAGCATTAGGACCGGGATCAAAATCAGGTGCACTATGATTGGAATGAGTGGCATTTTGAAGGCGGTCATGGGAGAGGTCAAGGATACCGTGGTGGATTCAGAGGACGAGGTTGTGGTAGTGGAAGAAGTGAGTTTCCTCATGGAACATGTTATACATGCGGATATCTTGACCAATACAAGCTTGAATGCCCTCAAAATATTACATGTTCTTTGTATGGAAAGAACCATAGCTATGAGGAGTTCCCGAACTTATATGAGCATCTGAGTAAGTAACATAAATAAGAAAACAAAGGTGCAGTGGATGGTTAGGATACAACGCATTGTTAAAAATCAATGGATGCCTAAGATGGAAGTAGAATTTGAGGCACTTCAAGTGAATATCATGACCCACACCGAGGCGGCACGTACTACCAGAGAAGAATTACATCAGAAACCTACCATCCCTAAAGAAGAATTTCTTCATGCACGGTACCCAGATCTTGCCTATCAGAAGGAGGTTTATCAGGAAACCATGGGAGTTCTAAAGAATCTTCAAGGTGAGATACAGTACTTAAAGGAGAAAAAGAAAGCATCATAGATGGTCTAGACTAATATAGATGACTTGAGGGAAGTGTGTAAAATGTTGTGCTAGGAACACATAATTCCACTGTTAGGAAGTTGGTTAAAATTAAACACTCCCAACGCAAGTAATGAGACTAGATGGAAGATCCTGCATGCAAATATTCCTCCTCATAGCCTAGATTATGACAATAAAATCACTCTGAATGTTGTTGTGGATGGGTGGATATTGAGTAATATATTGATTGATATAGGCATGGAAGTCAATGTTCTTACCTTGGATGCATGGGTACAAATGGGAAGACCCCCATTGTAGCCATCCTCTAATGTATTATTCATGGCTAATCGACTAAGGCCACTCCCATAGGAGTTTTGAAGGATGCATCCATTACCATACAAGGAGCCAAGTTCACTAGAGACTTTGAAGTTTTAGCGCTAGCAGAGTCAAATAGCTTCCCAACTCTATTGGGGCATCCTTGGTGTTATGTAAATAATGTTGATCTTCATTTCAACAAGGGCTATATCAGTTTTGAAAATAAATAGGAAAGATTTATTATCCCTTTAATAGATGAAAAATTTGCACCCTGTGTTGAGCCCTTAAGTGAAGAATATCTGAATAGGATTTATGTATGCGCCATCCGAGATCCATAGATGATTGAACCAACCAAAGAAGGACTAATTCAGCGGGAGGATGCACAATCTATTAGCGATACAAGTGTTGCTTGTGATAATTGGGCTCACAACACTTATGAGTTGGTAGGGTGCGTGGTAAAGAGCATATTTCCTTGAGGCACAAAACCGCATTATGTCAAGAGGATAGGTAACAACTCGGGACCTTGTTACACATGAGAAGGGGATCCCATGGTATTCATGCACACCATGGAAGAAAAAAGGATAGACCCACTGGAAATAAGAAATATGCTAGCATATACACTACGTGGGACAACAAAGACGCCGGGGGTGGTCCACGGAGATAATATTATCAGATGGAATGAAATTGGGATTTCTCTTACTACTAGGTTCTTCAGGAGCAATGCACCTACTCAAATCTGTACTTATCATGGCAATTAACATGTTCAACACCATGTTTAGAAGTGTTAGAAACTCTAGACATGTAAGGGTAAGAAGCTTTACCACCTTCGTTATGGGTTCACTAGTTTTATTCCACTTTACAAGGCTGCATGCGTGCTTAGTATGTATATGCAAAACTCCATAGATAAACTGGAAATTGGAAAAATTTAATTACAGAATGGCCTGACATTTGAATTCTTCTCTACAAATCCTCGGTGAGAGAACCATTAAAAGTTATCAAGCACTTAACTATGGGGGATAGTGCAAGGATGACGAACTCCTTCAGGATTTATTAGATAAAGAAGAATCAAGAGCACATCTTGATGAAGAACCAGATACAACATTACTTTAACAAACTTGCCTTGAGAGAGAGAAAGGAAAAATGGTCTACCTAGTGGATGATGAAGAAGTAGATAATCTGGATGTAAACCATTCAACCGGGAGGCATGAAGTAATAGATAGTGCATACAAGGCCACGCACACATATCATGAACCTATGAAGACAAAGGGGGTGAATATTGGAACAGATACTGAGCCTAAGAAGCCATAATTGGAGACTATTGATTAGACTATAAAGTGGCAAAAATCATAGAGTTACTAAGGGATTACCAGGACTTATTTCTTAGGGGGTACCATGAACTTAAAGGTGTGCATGAATCATTAGGGGAGATGAAGATAAAGATTAAAGCGGGTGCACACCTAGTTAGAAAGAGACATTACTGAATGAACCCCAATTCGCGTGAAAAGGTAAAAGAAGAGATTGATAACATTTTGAAGTCTCGATATTATCAAGCCCCTTGATGAGTCAAAATGGGTTAGTCCAATGGTGATCAATATCAAGAAGGATGGACAGATTAGAATATGTGTGGACTACAGGGATATGAATGCTGCATGTGTAACTGATCCATTTCCTACGCCATTCACTGAGGAAATACTAGGAGTTATAGGGTGTGAAATCTATTCATTTACAGATGGGTTCTCTAGGTATCATCAGGTTTGGATTGCCCAGGAGGATCAAGAAAATACTAAATTTACTACTGAATGGGGTAGCTTTTCCTATACTGTAATGCCTTTTAGTCTGAAAAATGTGCCTACTGTATTTTTGTGCATAGTTGTCCAAGCGTTCAAGGAATTTATTCACAACTTCTTACAGGTATATTTAGACGATTGGATGGTGTATGGATTAGTTAAGGATCACTGTGACAATATGTGCTTAATGTTTGAATGGTGTAGATAGTTGAGTATCTCTTTGAACATCAAGAAGTGCATATTTGCTACACCATTTGGGATACTTTTAGGACACAGATAACTGTAAGGAGGGCTTATTGGTTGATCCAAAGTAAAGATTGTAGTCATTTTAGGCATAAGGGAGCCTACCAGTCAAAGTGAGGTGCATAGATTTTTGGGTCATACAAGATATTATAGAAAGTTTATCAAAGATTATGCTAAAGTTCCCACACCATTAAAAGAGTTACTGAAAGGGAAAGGTATGTTCTCCTGGGAGAACAACCAAGAACGCACATTCGAGACATTAAAAGAGAAACTTACTACCACACCTATTCTACATTTTCCTTCATGGGACAAACCATTTCATGTACATGTTGATGCCTCTGGCATGGCCATTGGCATGGTGTTGGCTCAACCTAGAGAAGGTATTGTAGATCATCCTATCTATTTTGCTAGTAGAAAGTTGACTCCTGTAGAATAGAATTACACAACTACAGAGTGCGAAGCTTTGTCAATGATCTATATGTTACATAAATTCTGCCAATACCTACTAGCTACACCATTCATATTTTATATAGATCACATGGCATTGAAGTATTTGGTAAATAAACCTATTTTACAAGGGCACATATGTCGATGGGTACTCTTATTTCAAGAATTTGATTTCACAGTTGTGGTAAAACCGGGAAAATTAATTCTAGACCAGACCATCTATCAAGAATACAGTCAGGAGAAGAAGCACATGTAATTGAGGATACCATGCTAGATGCATAGTTATACAGGTTACAATGCGTGCCATCAAAACTAGAGGACATTGTTTTCTTTCTACAAATAGGGATGGCACCAGAAGGAATGAAATCCTTGGAGAAGAAACAAATTGCTATACACACCACACCTTATATGTTAATCAGTGGTGACTTGTACAAATTGGGCCGAGATGAAGTATTGCATCGTTGTGTATTGGAACATGAGTACATAGGTATTATGGAAGAAGCTCATGGTGGAATTGTAGGTGGCCACTATGTCGGTGATGCCACAACGTGTAAGATTCTACTCACTGGATTATGGTGGGAGACCCTCTATAAATATTGTAAGGAATTTTGTAAGGCATGTGATCATTGTCAACATCTTGGAAAACCAGTCAACAAGATGAAATGCCTCTGAGACCTATTACTAGCACATAATCATTTGAGAAATGGGCTATAGATTTTGTGGGTCCTATTTCACCAGCTACACATAGAACTGGATCATGATACAACATAACTTGCATAGACTATCTCGACAAGGTAGATAGAAGCAACACCCATAAAAGGATCTGCTAAACGGCTACGGGAGCTTGGTTTCTATGGGAAAATATTATTACAAGGTATGGATGTCCCTTGAGTTTGACCAGTGATAGGGGCACACATTTTTTTAATGAGACAATAAAAATTTTATTGGATGATTTCATGATTGCACACCATAAGACTACACCCTATCATCCTCGGAAAAGGAACTACTTGAAGCTTTAAAAAAATTGATCCAGGACATTGACAAAAATATGTGATGTTGGAAGAAAGGATTGGGATGATAACGTCTCTACAGTACTTTGTGTATATCGAACAACATATAAAAGGTTGAACAAAGCCACACCATTTCAGTTAGTGTTTAGCACAAAAGTCGTTCTTCCTATGGAATTTATGTTACCTTCTTTGCATATTGCACATGCTGGAGGTCTAGCTGATGAGAAAGCTTTAGAAGAACAGATTGAAAAGATAATTAAGTTGGATGAGCGATGAGCCATAGCACGTTGGAGTTAGAAGCAAGAAAAGGCCAGGCAGAAAGCATGACATGACAAAAACATAAGGGACAAGAAGTTTGAGATTGGACAAATGGTACTTCTCTATGACTCTAAGTTCTTATGCCATCCAGGAAAACTTAAGGTACATTGGTTGGGGCCATATGTTATCACTTACATCCTTGAAACAGGCACTTTCCAGTTAGAAGCACTTGATGGAACACGGCTACCCAATTACTTTAACGGGAGTAGGCTAAAGCCCTACTATAAATAAGTCTTCTTGGTGTTTGTAATAAGGTAGTATTACCATTTAGATTAGGTTTTCAATTTTGCATTCCCTTAATGTGTTTCCTTCTTTTTTTCTGTGTTTTTTCAATTTAGTTATTGTTCTTAAGTAATAAGCGTCCATGTGCGCATGAAGATAATTAATATATGAAGAGTGTTTATGCGTAGAGGACTACACATACTTTTAGTGTGGGGTGGTTGTTGATATCTAGGTACATGAATGTTGGAATTAAATGACGAAAGGAATAAGTTGCTATGATTGCTTTTCAAGTCAAAGGATTGATTCTAAAAAGTGACCAAAGATGGAGATGAATGAAGGGACATTATAACGTGAGATAATCAGAGGCCATAACAACTACCAATGGAAGGTGCAGTGAGGAGGTACTCGGATGCATGGAAGCGTGATGAAGAGAAGTCTGTGACCAGAGGGTAGGAAGGCACGCTAGAAGGTTATAGATGGGGCGTGAAGATGTACCGTGTGTAAAGAAAAATTTGGTCGAGTAAATGAGAGAACATGGGGTAGGTGAAGAAGCAATAAATGCATAAAAAATGTGAAAATATATATAAGGATGGGATGCAAGTTCATTTTTACCGTTGTGATTAAGAGTATTTGAAAAAGAGCTAAGTGCAAAGAGCTGAGTGATCAAATTGAGGTGCAAGAGGTGTGTAGCTAGTCATGATGAAGAGATCTGTGCGCAGAAAGAGCTTGCGTCCCAGTGGTGAAGGGTTTGAGCGAAGCAAGGTGATAGAGAGGAGCGAGGGCATGTGATTTCACCTAGGGCATGCTGAATCGAGATAGGGTTTGATTCACACATTGTAGAATTCAAGAGGTGAGTATTTACAAAGGATTGCAAGGTAGAAATGGCACCTAAGAAATTAGTTGCAGCAGGAGTGAAGGGAAAGAAGAAGGTGGTCGTAGAAGAAGAGGAGATGGCTCCCGAAAGTAATTTTTCTGAAATGTAATATCCAGAGGGGGTCATCGTAGGCCAAGAGTGGGATTCTCACATAAGGAGAAGCAAGGTGAGTGAGTATAACCACCATACCATAGAGAATAAGGAGCTTGATGCCTTGTTGAACACAAAGATGAATAAACGCATGGCAGAAGATATGCCGGTGTACGATGATGCTGGTGAGAAGCTCTTGAAGAAGATTGGATTTTACCAACTATACGATCTCAATTACTTTGGGAAATATGAGCCCTTGTACCAGTGGCTCATGAGAAGAGTCCACAAATATTTTTTCTACTTTGTAGGATGCAGAGCTAGAATCTCAGTCATGCTAATCTCCACGGTAACATGATTCAAGTGCATAGGGGAAGATTTGAAAGATGATTTAATAGAAAAGGCTATAATATTAGAGACCGAGAAAGGATATGGGGTACACAAAGGTCTCGTGGCATGGACATAGATAAACTAAAGAAGTATCCAACAGTGCAAGTACCACACATCTTGTTACAAAGTTAAATGACCAAGATAGGTGGTCACAAGTGAATACCACGTGGCGCACATTCCTAAAAAGATTTATGAAGGGGTAGTCTACAACATTTCACATTACATTACATAAACTATAGTTGAGGAAGCGCGCACGGGATGAAAGATCAACTTTGGAGATTTTTATTATCGATGGTGTTCATGGAGATCGGAGTACCTGATGGAGAAAAAGAGAAGATATGGGAGTATCCCATGGAGCACAAGTCACCTGCATAATACTTCAAAAATTACTTATGTGAAGGATTTTTTAACCATTTAACTTACCTAGAAGAAGGCTATATGTTAGACTAATGTTTTTAAAGAAATCCTTGTACAGTGAAATTTTGCTAAAGCCGAGAATCTAAAATTTTTCAATTTTCAGACTTTGGAGTTTTTCTCTTTTAGAGTTTTTAAAACTTAGTTTCGGAATTGCATTTGAATTTTTCAAGTCTGAAACTCTGAAAGTCTAAATTTTCAGTTTTCAGAAATTCGGGACTTTTTGGCCCATTTTTTTTAAATCCCTCTCGGACTTCTAAAGTCTGAATTTCTGAAAGTCTAAAAATTTGAACTTTTGGGTTTTGGGTTTTCAGAATTCTCTGAGTCATTTTAGGATTTTTAGTTGAATTTTCTGAAGTCTAAATTTCTAAAATTTTGAATTTTTGGATTTTTAGGTTTTCAGGTTTCAGACTTTTAGTTGCCAATTCATCTTTTTGCTTCAATTTTTTTCAAAGTCCGAAATCCCAAATTTTTGAATTTGAGCTTCGGGTTTCGGAACTTCGAGGTTCTATGCATGATTAATTCTCACCTACCTCCGTATAGATCAAATTTTTACCATTAATATCAGGATTTCTATATAAACGTGGATTTTTACTTTTCATTTTTACCTGACACATTCACTCTGACATTTCACTCTTGTACTTTTTGGCATCCTTTTCAAGGTATGTTTTTTGGTTTTATTTTCTTTTGGTTTAGGTCTTTTCCTCCTCCTCCCCATTTGGGTTTTCCTTTTTGTTTTTCCTCTGTGTTTTCTATTTTTGTCTTTCTTTTTCACCATGTTTCGTTGTGTAGGTTTTCTCCAAGTTTTCAAGTATGTTCAAGGGATCTTTTTAGGTCCCTCATACTTCCTCCTATTTCTCAAAATCCAACTTGGCTTTTTGACATTTCTTTTGCAGTTCCTCCAGAGACCATTCAAGGATTTCTTTTTAGAAAATTCATTTTGGAGAATTCCTTCAAAAGATCACAAGGTGGGAAACTATTTTGGAGAAACTTTTCAAAGCGAAAATCTTTAGAGTTTTCAATTTCGTAGAGAAGCTGTTGCTTTCAAGTTTTTAGACTTCTTAACTTTGGGAAACTATTTCAGAGAATTCAAATTTTGGAAAAAAATTCAGAGAATTAGAATTTTGTGTTTTCGGGACCTCAAACTTTAGAAAACCTTTCTAGAGTTTTCTTTCGGTAATTCCTTTCAGACTTTTTCGGTTTGGGATTTCAAGTTTTCCTTGCATTCAGGTTTTTGGATTTCCTGCAACCTTCATAGATTTTAATGTCTATCTCCACTTCGAAGGGAAAATAGAAGATGAAGTACACATTTCTTGGGGTTGCTCCCCAATCCTGCTTGACCTCTGACTTAGGAAATATCAAGGACACCGATCTAAGAAAAATTGATCTTCCTGAGTTCTGGGAAAGATTAAAGGCCCCAAACAAAAAGCCATGGATGCAGGCCATCTTTGACAGTGGTCTTTCCCTTGCCGCCGGTTTCCCCGTATCTGTACAATGCCCAAAGTTTGTCCTAGATGTAGCAACCCACTATCTCTATGTCAATAAGAGATAGCGATGATAAGGTGGTGATCCATCTGGCCCTGGACTTCTTTAAAGACTTGTTTAAACTTCCAGATGTTCAAGATTACGCCACTATCTCACCTGAAATAGTAGTCGAGCACTAGGATAAAAAATAGGAAGTATGCTCGAAGGTCATGATGAAATCCTACCTGACTAAGAATTTTTCAAGTTTCCCAAGACTATACATCGATCAGATTTCATTCAAGAAGTCAACAATCTTATTGTGCTCTTGAGTAGAGTTTCAAGTCTTCCTTCTGCAAAGGAATTCCAAGAATGGATGTTCTTATACATAACAACTATCAAGAAGAATACCGAGTTTATCCAATGGGGTGAACATATTAGTAGCAACATTCGCTATCAGTTGGGCAAGGTGTCAGAAACCAAGACTTTCTACATGACATATTTTCTAGTATATGTAGCTACTACTATGGGGGATTTTTCAGATTGAATACCAAGGGGTTCACAGCACATCCCAAATATATGATTTTTATCCCCAACTTACTCTAGACGAGGGGAGCAAGCACTTTTGAAGAATCAACGACGCCTTCTTCACTGTTATCCTCTATCGCTTCGACAAAGAGCTATATAATCAAAGGGTTTCGATGAGGCTTTCCAAGAAGTGTGATAATGGGGAGTAATCTACTTCTAATTTCCCATATTCACCTATATTCAAAATCCAGTTTCATAGGCACCCCAAGCAAGTTGCCAAGGTACCCCACTAGACAAATGGATTCTTCTAGAATTGGTTTGGCAGTTGTTGGATTACCATAAAATCCAAAATAAGCGTCACAAGGCGGGAATGCATTTCCCTGATTACCATTGGTAGGTATTCTTGCCCAACTATCCACAAGGCAAAGAATGTAGATGCAGAAATGGCTGAAGTAACCATGCAGACCTTCCATCCGTGAACTAATTTTGACTATTGGGGTAAGTTCAGGGAGACAGGAAAGTCCAGTGCTCATGTGCCCCAGTTAGAAGACATATGGATTCATTGTCGAGACGAGTACATCATGTGGCAAAGAGATTATGAGAGATTAACTCTGGATGAAGTGCGGCAGTTTGGATTGGCTGATGTGCCAAAAGACTTACAGGATAATGATGAGGTCCTAGATGCATCATATAGGGATGATAATGTTGCCAATCAACCACTGCCATGGGTTGATTGGTATGTGGAAGAGTGCAGCAATACTAAAGAAAGGGTGGGGCCCATTCTAAGAAGAAATTTCAGTTGGTTGGCCACCTTGGGAATCTCACCCAAGGGGGAAAATCAACCTACAAATATAGGGTCTACATTAGCAAAGTAAACCAACCAACACCTACAAAAGGCAAGAGGTTGACTCAAAGGGTTCCCAGAAGATTTCATTTATGGTTGGTGGCTCATCTCTTTCTAGGTCTGTTGCTCCTAAGGTTACAACATCTACAGTGCCAGTTACTGAGGTTGTTGAAGTAAGTGAATCTCCTAGTGTCATTCAGGATCCATCCCATCTTCCCCTTCCTCCATTATCACTTCCAATATCAGTTCCTTCCACTTCTACCATCATTTCTTCCTTCCCATCCCCTTCTATGGCTCAGGTATTTTTGTCACTTCTAGTTTTATCAGCTGGGGAAAATATTGGGTCACCCATTTCCTCCTCACTTCCTTTGACACTTCCACTTTCTTCAATTTTGACCCCTAGCATTGCTTTGTCAATTCCTATGGCTTTCCTCACTCCCACACCTTCCATCATTGCTACCTCTACTCAGATATCAGCTGGCATTTCTAGTACTCTTACTCTAACTGATGCTTCAGGTATCGGATCTGCTACTCCATCTTCCTCGGCTCTAGCCATATTGGAGTGGCTGTTTAGACAGAATCCTAAGCAAAAGAAAAAGGTTCCTCTGGGAGATGTGATAGATCTTAGTATATTGGAGTCCATGCCCAAAAGGCAAGCCAAGAGACCAAGAACCGTATCAAGTCTGACAGTTAATCCATCAAGAGAGCATGTGATAGAAGTGGCTACCCCTGTTAATGGTAAAACTAAAGAAACCATCACAAAGCAGCGAGACTACCAAATCTCAAAGTTTTCATTGGGGAAGGCTACTCATGAAGGAGCTAAGTAGGTTTGTACACAATGCTCTTAGGGCCCTATTGGAGAAATATGACAGACAAGGCCACCAAGGATGAGCTTAAGGCCAAAGTCGAGCAACTCATTGACCTTTATTACGTAGAGTAACTCAGCCCACTCCATCCACTGACATCTCAACTACTACAACCATGACAATTTCATCTACAATCGATGATATCTCTTATCATGAGCTCGAGAAGCTAGGCCAGAAAGGGAGAACAATGAATGGATGGATGGAAAGGATCTTGCAGGAGGCCAATCCTTTGATTAAGGAAGCCATTGAGATTTATACTGATTTACAGATTACAAAAACCACCATTGCTAAGATGGACAAATATTTCTTCAAAGATAATAATAACTTGAACTTAACTTTGGTGACATGGAATGACATTAGAGAAGAATATTCTGATTTACTTCTATAGGAAGAGGTAATTGATGATGCCTCTAAATTGTTCGAATATCAAAAAGCTATGGAATTCGGTGTCAAGTGCTACAAGATCTGATCAAAAATTGGAGGAGAAGTGAGTGGAGATTACATATGCCCTCAATGATATCTCGAAGGAGTTCAACAATGCTAACTACAAGTTCTTCAATGAAAATATTGATGCTCTTCCTAAGGACAGATTAAGGAAAATTTTAGAGATTTGGTGAAGTGGGATGACGATGTTGCAAATAATTTCAATAGTGACTCCATTGATCGATTGATTCTATGTCAGAATTTCATAGGGAGACTAAGGAAAGTTACAAATAAGCTTCAAAGGTTGCCAGCCAGGATCACGAAAGAAATCGAGACAACGGACGTAGTAAATCACTATGCATGTGGACCTGGAGACGAAGAAACTTAGGGTGTTGTTAAGCGTTTCTTTGAATACAGACACCGAATGGCCATATGGGAGGAAGGACAACAAAAAAATGCAGAGAAAGGAGAGGAAGGTGAACCAGGCCAAAGTTGAGTGGCCATGAAAGGACAGGTTCAAGCTCTAGAATCGGTCAAAGTTGTAGGGTTGACTTGGTCAACTTTTGCAACAAATTTGCTATTTTTATGGGAGCATGTTCCCTTTTATTAATGACATTACTATTTTTAGTTAAATGTTAGTTAAAGGCCCATTGTAATGGCTCAACCTAGGAACTTATAAATAGTGGAGTGCTCTCCATTATTTGATATATTTTTGAGAAATTTGGAGGAAAGTTGCTTTTCAAGCTTGGAAAAGTGCTTTCAGAGTTTTGTTGAAACCTTTTAATTATATTCAAAACTATTCCTTACACTTGAAAATCTGTTTTATTGTGTTGAATGATTAATCATTACATGCCTTGTGAATGTGATTCCTTAGTGTGTTCAATGAAAGGTTTTACAAAAGCTATTGAAATGGAGTAAGACCCCAAAGCTTTGTGCAAAGTCCCTCAATGGACCATATGATAAGAAATGATCAAGGAATCCTATTTGCATGTATGTAAACTTGAATTAAACAATAAATATAGAAAATATCATTAACCTCTATTCTTGAAAGCTTAATAAAATATGCCTACTAAAGACTTAAGAAATAAATTTTGTTGTTTACTCCATGAGGGTGAATGAATCTCACTAAATGGCTACATGAAAAAGTTTAGCTATTTCATTACTAACTTATCATGGGTACAAGATGAAGCTATTTTAATGCGGGATAGCCAAGATCGAATGCCTTATTAGCTTGGCTAATTCAAATGAGCTCTTAAGCTTTCTTAGGATTGTTTTGGCTTTAGCTTATGTAAAGTTGTGTCTTTGAATGGGTAGACTTAGCCTTGTATTTATAGTTTTCCAAATGAAAGAGTTTGGAATTTGTGTGCATGTGGGAGTAAAGCTCAAAAACACTTTTAGATTAGATTAGGATAAACATGCTTTAGGCTTAGATAAGCTTGGTTTAGGCTAGTTAAACTTGATTAGCAAGTGATTAGAGACTCATTGAGAGTTGGGAGGGGTCGGATAACCAATGGTGGTGATAGACAACCTATGATGTTAATAGAAGTGGTCTAGAGAGAACTAGGGAGGTTTTGAATCATCAAAAGGATGAATGTTTAGATAATAAGAGAGATATTAGCCAAATAAGTTGATTATGGGAGGAATACGACCAAAAAGGTGTCATGCATGGGCATCCGAGAATGGAGCGAATAAGAATTGATTAACAAAGTGTCGTCAATTAGT
This sequence comes from Taxus wallichiana var. yunnanensis, assembly GCA_018340775.1. Taxonomy (NCBI): domain Eukaryota; kingdom Viridiplantae; phylum Streptophyta; class Pinopsida; order Cupressales; family Taxaceae; genus Taxus; species Taxus wallichiana. The sequence goes on along the minus strand of CM031240.1, from coordinate 160,489,242 downwards.
TGAATTGGATGAAATACTAAGTGTAAGCATATTTTAGGTGTCTACATTTTCCCCTCTTTGAGGTGGCATAAGTGATGTCACTTCAAATAAAGTAGACAAGCATAAACAATCATAAATTTTTGAAGGGATAGAAGAAAAATGAGTGGAATAGAGGATTCCCCCTTGATTGTCAATGGGGTGATTGAAGAGCTTGATTGATGATAAAAAAGATGAAAATAAGAGAACAAAAGAAATAATAGTGTGGAGAAGAAGACAAGGGGATATAGAAGAAAAGTGGGATTGAGCCAACATCCATCCAATGCATTTTAAACAAATTTATTTTTCGTCATATTGCTAATGATATTCGTCATATGTCCTTATTAAAAAGAATGAACAAAATTGTAGTATGACATGGAAAGCCATGTACGAACAAATGTCTATTGCTAAAAACACCAATTCCATGCAACATACAAAATGCAATACAATTTGAGAAAGTAAACAAGCCAAACCTAACAAAGAAACAAGTACCATGTTTTTGTTATCAAGCTTCAGTTCCAACCTATTTGAATTAACGACAAGGGTTAACAATGGTTCCCTAAGCAAGGATACATGCAAGGGGAATACCAAAGGACACTTCTGTCCTATGAAAAAGTAATGTGCACTATGAAATAATACCAAGCAACTCGTTGTGCCCTAGAGTACAGACAAAGTAAGCAGACCTAGCTTTTGTTGATGGAGGTAGATCAAGATGATCCATGAGTTGCGCACATGAACAAGTGAGAACCAAAGAGTGACGTTTTTAGGATGATTTATATTGTTTTTTATGTTTCTTGAAACATATTTGAATGTTTTTTATGATTTTGAAAGTTTTTTGAAGCTATGTACAGGAAGACGAGGAAGCGTGGATGCCCCTAGTGATAGATGGGATGTACAAGGTCATAAGGCCACATGCGTACAATAAAGCTGAAGATGCAAAAATTTCCTAGTGATTAGGTGGGAGTGTTCAAAGGAAAAATCTTCATGTGTAGAAGAGGGACCCAAGGCCATTATGGATAGGTTCAATGTGGTGATGAACATAATCTAATGAAGTGCTGAGAAGAAGCAAGGATGCCCCCAGCGTAAGTTGGCTTAAAAGCACATGATAGAAAGGAAGGAGAAGATTGTTCTTGTCAAAGGGGACAAAGGTGTCTGAAAACATGGAAAAAAGTAATATTGTACATATGGATGTTACGAATGAAGTAGAATAATGATGTGAATGATATGAATGTAGGTTAGAAGCCTCATGATGAAGAAATGATTAGCCAAAGGAAAAAATTATGAGATGAGATATGGACTAGAGTAAGACTCGACCAAGGTCTAAAAAAGACACTTGGTAACATACTAAACCTACCTACTCATCATAGAGATCCAAAGTGTGTGGAAGTTGAAATTAATTACCTCTTGAATCGAAGATTTAATAGACAATAAGTGAAGACACCCTATCCAATGTGTAGGAATGATTGATTTTTAAAGGTGATTTTGTGAATGGATGGTGGAAGGACATCCATACATTGCTCCGCTTCCGCTCTGCACCTGCATCCGTAGCCCCGATGGAGATGTATTTGATTCTAATTGCAACATTGTTCTACTACCAATCAGGCGTCCATAGCCCCGATAGAGATTATTGGAAATACCCCAAGAGAGAGTTATTTATCAATTTACTTTTTCTTTTAGCTTTTAGCTTTTGATTTTTTGATTGATTTTGATTCTTTTGTTTTTCGAAAACTTATTTTAGCTCTCTTGTTTGACAAGGGGTTAAGAAACCCAGAGATGGTTTGATGGAAGGAGGTGGAACTTATTGTGATGATGAAATTGGCTAGTGTCAACAAATATGTCCAAAATTTCTTCACAACAAGTTTATTAGATGTTGAGTGTGATAGGATCTATAAGAGTTCAATCATTTTTTAATTTACCAAGGTGATAAAAGACCAGGGTCAAACAGATACCATAGAGATAAATTCCACAAAATGTGTGTGAATAGGCTAACCAAAACATCACCAAAGGGATGAAAATGGAAGGAATAATTACAAAAGAATGATAAGAAAGAGAAGAAAGAAACATCCATGTGTACGCAATACCTAATTGCAATGTGTGATCTTTGTAACTTTGATTTCGTTGTGTTTTCTCAATGTTTTTGTAATTTTGAATTTTTTGATTTTTAGATTTTTGATAGTTTTAAGAGGTTGGGACCAAAAACGTCACTCTGTGTGGTAAGATCCAACAACGATGTCTACGACTTCCTTGATAAGGGATACTAGGTGTGTTTGTTTATCAAGTGTCATGTTATCCCCGATCTCAATGATAGAGGTGAGCTCATACTCAACACATGATTGTGATTTATCTTGAAACAAGGATTTCGTATGCGGGATCTTGAGTTCCCTATCTAGAGGTTTATGCACTTTGCACCATACTTGATGGTTACATTTATGTGAGTTCTTAAATCATGCTTGATTTATAATTTTGAGATTGTTCGAGTTGTTGGGGGCTTTCAAGCTCATGGAATTTTTGAAGTGAGCTTGATAATGAACCTGTTTGGGTTTCTTATAAGCTGACGTGTGACTTTTCTGACCCGAGAAGTGGGAGAAAGTGAATGTTTATGATTGATGATAGGAATGAGAGAAATGATGGTGGGCTTTCCCGGTCATTGGTAGAAGGATGATGAGGATACGGTCCAAGAATTGAAGAGGATGGGCTACGAGGAGGTGAGCCACTAATAGAAGATGACGAAGGGCTGCTAGAATATGGCCCTAAGATAGAAGAAGTTGGGCTACGAGGACATGGCCCAAGAATAGAAGAATATGATGAAGGGCTACTAGGGCATGGCCCAAGTATAGATGAGGAGGGACTACTTGGAGGCATCCCATAGATAGAAGATGATGAAGGGCTACTAGGACATGGCCCAAGAATAGAAGAGGAGGGACTACTCGGAGGCATCCCATAGATAGAAGATGATGAAGGGCTACTAGGACGTGGCCCAAGAATATAAGGTAATAGGCTACCAAGAGGTGACCCATAAGTAGAAAATGGAGGAATACTTGGGGGTGGCCCAAGTATAGAAGAAGATGATGGGCTACTCAGCGGTGACCCAAAGTGAGATTTTGATTGAGGAATGATGATAGACAATGAATGATTTAGTAATGAGAAGATAGGCCATAGCTCAATACTAGACCCCGACATCTCATCATGCTTAGAGGAAGGTGAATATGGAATAAAAGAAGAATCAAGTTCCATGAACTTAGGCTTTTCCTCTATGTTCGATAAAAGGAATCAACCTATTTTCCCCAATAAGAGAGCGTATCGAGTTCTACAATGAATCCTTGTTTACAATCCTCTAAAGGGATATCATCATGTACTACGATTGTTTCTTCATTCCGAGAGAAATTAATTAGTATAGGTTGTTTTTCTTTAGAAATAGAAGATTTAATAGAAGAAAAAGGTCCGAAAAGGAGGGACAATTGATTGTGAAGAAGATGACTCAAGAGAGGAAGTAGGATTGGAGGAAAGCATATCATGAATGGACGATTTAGATTTGGATCTATGTCATTTTTCTAGAAGATGATATAATGTCGGTTGGAAAGTAGGATTGCATAGTCATTCATTAAGTTGTGACATAGGATTCAAATGAGGTAATTGAATAGAGGTAACCCGAGTCATGGAGCTCTTCAACAGAGGAAGAGGTCGTTGAGACGACTGATGAATGAGGTCCTACAAAGAAATGGAGGACCATGACTTAAGACCTGAATTAGATGTTTGATCAATGGAACTTGGAGTTGCACAATTATTCAAAGGAGGAAGACTTCGTTGAGGTGATTTGGAATTAAGGTCCTACAAAAAAAGGGAGGACTGTGATTTAAGATTTGATCTAGGGGTATCTGAACAATAGTTGAGATTTGAATCTTCAGAAGAAGGGTGGGAATCCAAATGGTAGTTTGGATCTGAATTAGAAGAATATTGGGGGAACCCAAATAATAATTTGGATCAAAAGCATCCAAACCATACCACCGACTATGAGCTAAAGGTGGGGAACAGTGGTACCTGAATGGGCCCTCTAACATGAAGAACCAAATGAGGTTTAGTTGTAATGGGAATATTTTGATGTGAATACCTAAACCTAGGTTTCATATTGTTGTAAATGTGAGAAACTACATGATAGTCAGTCATTGTTGGTGTCTTTTAGGTGTGAATGCCAAGACCTAGATAGTGTGATGGAACTCCTTCAAATGGAAGGAAGTGACATGTCGATTTGGGTAGCATAAGGGAAACCAACTAGAAATTTGGTAAGTATGGAGATGCGTGCATGATTTTCCGAAGAGGGTCTAAGGAAAATAGACATTGTGATGACGTAATCTTGATGAGATCGAAAATGATTGTCCTAAAAACAAATTTTCCAAATGAATAATCACTAGGAACAATCATGCAAGTGTGAAACAAAAAGCCAATCAATAAGGAAATACACCCTATGTAAATACGTGTGTAAAGTGAGTTTGATGCAAAGATGATCAACACAATGTCAATATTTACATCAAGCTCGAAATGATCAAGGCTTAAATATTAACAAAGGGTGGATGTGAATCCCAATCAAAGGATACAACGATGCGTTCAACAACCAACAAGTATAAAATTTTAAAGGACGAGGATTACAAATGCAAGCCACATAACCACACCAATTGAACATGTCTATCAAGATTCATGGAGAAGCAAGATATTAGTGTCAAAGTGGTATCGAAACAACACAAAGTAAGTGACACTCTTCAAGATTTTAGACAATGTTTGAAGTAAAACCAAGTCAAGGTATATTGAGGATGTGTTAAAATGTGTGCAGCGTAACACCACAATGTGGATACTTAGATCACGTTTATGAAAAACATGACATAAGTATCTTAATTGTGTTGAGACAATGCAAACAAGGTAACACATCAAAGGGAGATCAAATGATGAATCAATCTGAACTATGATGAAGATCTTGAAATCAAGATCAAGTGGTCATCAAAGATATGAGGATGCATCCACACACTTTAGACGTTTAACAACTCAGCCACAAACATGGATGAGCATAAACGGACAAAAAGTGGTGAACACTATCTATGACAACACTCCCGAAAGATGCCTTTTGTTTCCCCAAATGGACAACAAGAATGTAAAGTTTTAGATCAAAATATGAAAAAATAAACTACATGTCACTTGGGCGAGTTTCACCTCGTTCGAAGGAAAGAAAGAAGATAAGCTAAGTTAAATGTCATCTAATTTCCATGATGAAAGGAACTTAGATCCAAATTAAGTGTATTCTTTTCCTTGTTTGAAAAAAATGTTCGAATCCAAATAAGTTATCACTTTTTGATGGCCAAGACGCGACAAAGGACTAGTAAAGTGGGCCTCAAGACAAAGTTGTCTCCTTAATAATATCTCTCAACTATGTGTTACAAAGTTTTCCTTAGCAAGCGCAAATTACCCAAATAGTCACCCTGACTATCTTGGGAGTATCTCGGATTTACTTTACCCCCTTTGAGCACAAAGGGAAACTAGTGTGTCCATGTGTGCTCTCCCTGGGGTCGCCATATGGACAACCTGGTAACTCTAACTCACAAGGCATACTAGTCAAGTGGGTAAGTGAGGCGCTTCCTGTTTCATCCACGAGGTTACTCAGTGGTGGATTACTTTAGGGTTTCTGGAACCACCCCCATTTTTGTAGCTTAAGGCGTTATGCCAAAGGGTTATGTTCTAGTTGAGCGGATAGGGACATACCCTTTTCGAAACCTACAATACAAAGTGTGATGAAAGTGGTGTGTTTTTTTATCTTGCTTAACTTTAATGTGGTTTTAAGTAGCACACCATTTGGCAACATACATAAAACACGTGTATTAGAAGTTTTTGTGTTTTGTCTTAGCTCCTCCTTTCTTTGACAATCGTTAGGTCCTATATGCAAGGAGTTAGTATTTTTCCACAAAATATCATGATATTAAAATAGAGTTTGTGTGTTGCTTTTGATTCCTAAGATCACCAAAAAGGTACGAAGGAAGAGCATACACAATGCGGAAACCCAACTAAAATAATATATGGAAAATACCTTAAGTGTTTTTATAGAAGGAAACTTGTTTTAGCCAACTTTGAACTTTAATCTATTTTAAAGCTTAAATTGAAGTGTTTTAGAAGTAAAAATAGAAGGTTTTTGAAACGTTTTTTATTCCCAAGATCACCTAAAAGGTGCGAGGGAAGAGCATACACGTTTCAAAGGACCCCTACAAATGAAAAATGTGAACACTCAATTAAGTTAGCACAAAAATATGATGGAAAATCAACCTGCAAATCACTATTAGTGTCACAAAACCTTTCAAAGTGTTAGAATGGCCAATAAGACAATTTTTTAGACTTTAAGACATGTTAAAAAATGACTATTTACTTAATAATATAAACCATAATTTTTTTGTAAGTAAAAATCCTAATTTTATGATTCCATTGTGTATTTCTCTTCAATACCTTTCTAACACAACAAAAATGGAGTTGTTTCGAGCTTGGGAACAAAATTTATGGCCTTCGGAAGATTGGTGGTGAATGCATTTTAACGCATACGCGCCCCTTTATTGACATGTGCACACCTATTTCAACACAGACACGCCCAGAATGACACCTACGCGCACCCCCTATAAAATCTAAAAAATCATGGAATTTGAAAATTTTCAAAAGCAAACAGGTTAAAGGTTAGTCAAAGAAGCCTATTTCTATATCAAACCCACAAAATACATGCAAATGAAGGTCATTTATCTAGTGTTAGAAATAGAAATGAGGAAATAACAAGTGATTTGATCCAAAAAACTTGAAAATGAACTTTGAAGAACTCAAAATACCTCCATTAATGGAGGATGGACATAAGTGTCCCACCGAGCGTGTCAAATGTGTTCAATGAAAGGTTTTGCAAAAGCTATTGAAATGGAGTAAGACCCCAAAGCTTTGTGCAAAGTCCCTCAATGGACCATATGATAAGAAATGAGAAAGGAATCCTATTTTCATGCATGTAAACTTGAATTAAACAAGAAATCTAGCAAATATCATTAACCTCTATTCTTGAAAGCTTAATAAAATATGCCTACTAAAGACTTAAGCAATCAGTTTTGTTGTTTACTCCATGAGGGTGAATGAATCTCACTAAATGGCTACATGGCCAAGTTTAGCTATTTCATTACTAACCTATCATGGGTGCAAGATGAAGCTATTTTAATGGAGGATATCCAAGATCAAATGCCTTATTAGCTTGGCTAATGCAAATGATCTCTTAAGCTTTCTTAGGCTTGTTTTGGCTTTAGCTTATGTAAAGTTGTGTCTTTGAATGGGTAGGCTTAGCCTTGTATTTATAGTTTTCCAAATGGAAGAGTTTGGAATTTGGGTGCATGTGGGAGTAAAGCTCAAAAAAACTTTTAGATTAGATTAGGATAAACATGCTTTGGGCTTAGATAAGCTTGGTTTATGCTAGTTAACTAGGGTTTAGGCTAGTTAAACTTGATTAGCAAGTGATTAGAGACTCATTGAGAGTTGGGAGGGGTCTGGATAACCAATGGTGACTGATAGATAGCCTATGACGCCAATAGAAGTGGTCTAGAGAGAACTAGGGAGGTTCGAATGGTCAAAAGGAAAAATGTTTAGCTAATAAGAGAGATATTAGCCGAATAAGCCAATTATAGGAGGAGGTGTCGCGCATGGGCATATGAGAATGGAGTGAAGAAGCGTTGATAAAAAAGTGTCATCAATTAGTTGAATTGGATGAAATGCTAAGTGTAAGCATATTTTAGGTGTCTCCACTTAGCATTATTTGATTAATTTACCTTTATTTCAGATTATCTGTTTCATATCGTGAAAATAATAGTGTGATTACTTCTCATCAGTTGTGAGAAACTATTTTCCTCATGTTGATTAAGAGTTGCATTATTATTATCACATAGGTGAATATTGGACATGTGCTTGTGATTATCCTTTTGATAAATTATCTATGTATCAAATCAACGTTGATTTCTCTACTGTGTATGTTTAAAGTTTAGCAAAGGAATGTGTGCTTCTAGTCTGTGGTATTTTGTACCCTTTCCAAGTTGCAATAGGTGAAGGTGGCCAATGATGCATGCATTCTATCCACATTAACCCTTCCTGAAGTTGAATGCCCCTTTTCTTGGTGCATCACCACTTCTAGCATAGGTTTTGTTTCCTTGCATTCTCTCTCCCTAATCCCATGAAATGTTAGCATAGGACTAGTTAGCCATCTTTCTTACATCAGAAGTAGTGTTGTGTTTAGTTTAGGAACAGGAATTCGGCCTTCTCCGAGGTTCACCTTAAGCCCAAGTCCCATAGCTTGAGAGGTGATCCCATGTGTCCCAATCACACCGAATGTCGTGATTCATTTCAAGCCATTCGGGGTGCAATGATTTGGAGACAACGGGATCCATGATGAACATGTCAAGAAAAGGGCTAAGAAGTGGTACGATAGGCTTTGTGTAGCCTTTGAAGAAGAATGGTGCATCGCCAAGGAGTTTCCTTCGGTTGTTGGAATGGAATTTTAGTTCGTTGTATACCAGCATTTTTGCATAGTGTGGTTTTCCATGAAGGATGGATCATGGAGCACTTGGTGTAATTTACCATATGCCTTCATAACAAGGTACTTCCATGCGTCGTAAACATGTTATCGATGTGCGACGCCTAACGTTCAATGCGGACAAGGTAGATTGTGACTACCACATGTTAAGGAAGAAATATGTGTATCCAGGATGGGGTGCATACATTGAAAGGATCATTTTAGATGTATTGAGCATTAAAACCAAGTAATTTTGGTTGTTGGGGACATTAGAGCAGCACTAGTGTACCTCCAACTAAAGCCTAAGTTGGAGAATAACAAGTATGTGGAAGATGATTTCACACTTCCAAAGACCACCAAAGGGTAAGCATACCATGGATAACATTCTAGTGCCTAAGCCCACAGAGCCAATTGAAGTAGAGGATGAGGAGGATGAGCACGAGGATAGTGGTGGTTTGGAACATAGAGGTAGAAGACATCCTATGAATAAGGATGAAGATGAGTGTGTAACTACACCACCTCAGCCACAAGAGGGGGATGATGAGGAATTAGATGCAGTCCAAGGAGAGCATAGATTTAAGAGAGTGTTCAAGAGAACAAGGACCCAAGGTGCTACTCTGCAAACAAGCAGTGCGGCTGATCACCCGAGACTCCCTCCACGAAGGAGACAACCACGAAAAGGAGAAGGAAAATAAAATTGAATGAGGAGGTGGAAGAGTTAGAGGAAAGTGTACCTAATTATCCTACACCTCCAAAGAATGTAGAAGAACAAAAAGATGAAGAAATGAAGGAAGGAGAAGAGGAAGAAAAAGGAACGTATGAGATAGCTATCGGGATTGCTCAAGACATAGAAAGACAAGTTCCAAATCTATAAGCTCGAGTTCATAAGTAGCTGAGGTCAAGAAGAACAAGTGGGGAACGCATTCCACCACCATGGGTTATGCGGAGGACATAGGTAAAATTGTCCGTGCCCATTTCCAAAGCATCCGACACAAAAGGAATTATATGGCTGGGAATTAATAGACAAAGATATGGCTACAAAGTGCGCACAAGGAAGTAGTTATCATGGTTGATGCACACACACATGGATGAACCAGATTTTTATGTGTGAGGAGTCATGCGTATCAAGGAGGTTGAAAAAGACACCTCAGGCTAGACACATGACATTAAATCCTACTGTTATGTTAGATGAATAGGTGAGTAATGCATTAGTAAAAGTCTCAACAGAGGTGGCGAGGCAGAATATGGACAAGGCTGCCACAATTAGGGCGCTAAGGGAAGAGATCAAAACTAAGGATGGGGAAATAGCACACCTAACATAGGAAAGGGACTTAATGCATAAAAAATTCTGTATTTATCAGCATCGCAGAGGAAATTGGTGATAATATCATAAGGGCTAGGCCACATTTGGAGCCAAAGGTGCCAAAGATGTTTCCTTCGGCAATACACTATGTAGGTACATTGGTGGACCTAGTGCTTGAAGATGAACCTCTGTGCATGCTAGCACCAAAGGATCCAACACAAGAGGTAGAGTGAGAAAAGGCTTCAGTGATGTAAAAGATTGCATCATATGAAGGACTACTACAAGCATTGTGGGAAGAACTAGCGAAGGCATACCAATCCTTGAACATATGTACAGCTCCAAAGGTGCTAATCAACATAAAAACCGTGGAGGAGAACAACGAAGTCTAGAAAGTGATGAAGGATAACAATTTGGGCCATGCAGAAAGGTTAAAAATGGTTAAACATAAGCACAAGGCCCTGACAGTAGCCCAAGAACCACACAAAAATTGGCTAGAGGAGCTTGGGAAGCTCATTGTGTAGAAGATGGATTTGTTAGAGGGCAGGATGACTGCAATGTCTAGCATTGCATTGGTCTTGTAGAATGAGAAAGGAGATATTTCAAAGGATGAACTGGATTCCATTATTGTGGACATTCCAAAAAAGAAGAGGAAGCACTTGTTGAGTGGCAGGCCTTGGAGGTAGAAATAAAGGAGCAATATCTTGAGTTGGTCCTTCAAGTTGAAGCTAGATGAAGTCGTCATATAGACATTATTCTTTATTTGTAAAGAAAATTATTTTTATTCTTTCCATTCAAATTCTTTACTTCAGTTTTGGAGATAACCATTTTTGGGGCTGATAATGAAATTAGTGTGGGGTAATGTTGATCAAAGAACACTTGACAGAAAGCCCACAAGAAGTCCACACGGGAAAACAAGTCTTATTCAAAGGCACGAACGGATAGGGAGAACACGCACACGGAGAAGAAGTTCAACTTTTGGGACTTAGCTGTTTTCACTCATGAAGGTCTATTTTTAGAGATGGCATGCAGAGCACACAAACGAGGTAGAGACGTGCGCGCCACGCATTGGATATTTTTGGAGGATTAGCTACAAAGCAATTTTCATGGACACAGGCCGGAAATAGATCTACTACTATCAATTAACTACTAGTAGTCTATTGTTAGCGCACTTGCATGTGTGGCTAGTTTTGTAATGATGCATGGCTAATAATAGCATGTGACCTATTTTGGGAATAGATAAGTGGTGAAGGGAAAGTCCCCACCCTTATATATGTAGTGAACTACGTAGTAGATAGAGATGTATTATGGTGAATATACAGAAAGAGAGAAATATACAGAGATATACATACATAGTGAGATTATGTTGCTAAATATGTTATGTGCATACTACTATTATTGTAATGAAGCTTTTGTATACTTATTACATTTAATATAATGGAGGATATTGGTTGAATCTAAGTGTTAGTTCTGTGTGTATCTAAATCTAGTATGTTTTTGATCTCATCATGGTTAATATTTAGTTTTGTTCTCCCTTAGAGATAGATCTGGTATGCTCTATAGAATGATGTGTTAGTAATGGAACTGTATATGTTAAGTCTTCATCATGCTAACATCCTGCAACAACAACCCTAAAGAGGGACCTAGTACCTTTGTGTGCTTTAGGTGAGCTCTCAGTCTAGGCTGAGTGATGTGCCAATGCGTCTAGGGTCTTATTGGATTTGTATCACTAAATTCTAGGTTGCATCAAATCATCACCCTATGATGTACTTTAGTTCCTCAGTCCATACTCGACTACCGAGGGCTTACTAATCAAATGGACCCTACACTCACCATGTGACATTTCCTCATGTGAAATTTCCAACCTAGTGACTAAATTTTCACCTATTCTATCATCTTGTAGCGGTACCAATACACCGTAGGTTATATAACCACTCCCTCTTTTCATCTTGTAGTTACGCTTTAGGCTAAATCGTTACCTATCTCTATCATCATGTAGCGATATACGCTTTGTGCTAAATCATCACCCATCCATTCATCATGTAGTGACATACACTTTAGGCTATCTCGTTATCTATTCTATCATCTTTTAGTGGTATACACCTTAGGTTACATCACCACTCCCTCCTTTCATCTTGTAGTGACATATGCTTTAGGCTAAATCATCACCTATTTCTATCATCATGTAGTGATATATGCTTAGTGCTAAATCATCACTCATCATTTCATCTCATAGTGATATACGCTTAGTGCTAAATCATCACTCATCTTTTCATCTTATAGTGATATACACTTAGGGATAAATCATCACTCAATTATTCAACAAGTCATGATATACACTTCGGCTATAGGGTTCATGCATATCTCTCCACATGTCACATCTCATCACCATTACATATACACATTCATCACAACACGCTGGACACACAAAAACTACTCGACCATTTTCCGATGATGCACTCTCATTAACGGTTCATTCTTAAATATTGAGGGGAAAAAATGAACCTCATTACATACATTTCCAGCCACTTGAGGGGCACATTTTTCCTATCATTCCATCTTGCAATCCATTCCATCCATCCACAACATGTTGTTTTTTCATGGCGCATTTATTCTTGCTTGCTAGTGTTTTACATGATCAAGTTTTTACACTGTGAGATTTATTTCTTATATTTCATTATCTATATCATCCACACATGTGTGTTCATGCCTTTGTTTAGTGTGATTGTAGATACAAGACTCCTACACATGGCATGGATGCTCACCTTCTACCCTTACTATACTGGTCACTAGGGGCATCCACATTCGTCTCATCCAGGTGCTATTGTTTCATTTTGTACTTAACATCTTACATTACTTGATCATACACACTTTTGACATATTGGTTATTTCTATAACTTGATAACAGGTATTCCATGTGTAATACTTTTTTATAGGATTACATGTTTCCTTGACTACTTGTTTGTCTATTTACACTTATCTCGATTTTTTTCTATCTATCTGCGAGCTTTGCGCTTTGCATTGTGTACACACTTGCTTATTGTTTGTGGCCATGACGACCTTGCTTTTATTACAACATCATGCGTGATGTCCCATATTTGCAACCTGATTTGTATGGTCTACTTGATTTCTTGTGTGTTTTACTATATTATCTCGCATATTTTTTTCTACATGCATGCATTTGTTTTCTTTACACTTGTATTTAGATAGCCTTCTTGTTTGTGCGTGCCTTGGTTTCTACCAAGAAATTTTCAAGGTACACAATTTAGAATTTATTCGGTCCTCTTTTGGGGCTGCATTCTCCTATCAGCAACATCACATACGTCCCCAAAGAGGGGGACATCATTTGGGGTTTTACATACTAACACAACATAGTTACACCGATTCACTACAATGCACTTTCCGCCCATGACATTGTGGGTTTACATACAATGAGTGGGTTTAGAATAGTCTACGAACCCCACACACAATGGATTTTATAGGACATGGTGCACTTAGCATTTTTGGAAAGTAGTTACTGAGGCTTAGAGGTTAAAATTGGTGTTCCTCTTTACACTAATTTGTCTAGTGGCATCGATCACCCAAAAAACCAAGACAGTACAAAGATATCTTCACACACATTTCAGAAGAAGTGGTTAGATCTTGGAGTACAAAGGGCATTTCCTCCCTATACTTCTTCAACCGGGGTGGCGTGATATTGCCAAAAAAATCATAAAGAAGACAGGATATCCTTCTACACCCTTTCTCTAGACATGGATCAAGTGCACATTTTCCATTTACACTTTCCTTTTCATGTATTTTACATTTTCGGATTTTGCACATTTCTATACACATGCGTATTTCACATAGCATTTTCATACATACATATTTGACTACTTGATCATTTTATGCTTATAGTTATAGCCATATGAGAAAAACAAGCGAGTCAAATTGGGGGCAACAACAACAATAATGACAACAAAAACAATAACATTATGTGACAACAGTGCATGCCTTACTAACCATGCGGTACATTACACACCATAGAAACTACACACGTGTTTCACCCTAGGTTCACTCTCATCACTTTTTCTATGCACATTATTCATCTATAGTGCCCATGCTCCTCCATCTTTTTATCATTCCATGTTTTTGTCTAGTCCTTCAAAGACATTTTCTACTATACATCGACATCAAGTACTAATATCTATCTACTTTATGTTATCAAAATTTCAAATCACCAACATAATGTGGGGGAACAATGTAGTCACAAAATCATGCACTTTAGACATTATTTATCTCAGTCTCATACTATTGTTTAGAAGGTTCTTAGTGAAGAAAGTACTAATTAACCCCACATTTTGGCCATCTTATTTTACTTTAATTTCATCATTCCATCACATTTTTACATACATTCCCAATTTTTTCAGCACTTTCCCATCATTTTAACCAAAACCAGAGCACCCAGGCCTATATTGGGGTGCCCTGGTCCTACCCGGGGCACCCCAACCTTTGTTTTACTTTCTCGCCTCTTTGTGGGCTCTTTCTAGCCATTTTTCATCCTTATCTTTTTCCTATTCGGCCATGTCAAGATTAATTATGAAATTAAATCAAGAGAACCCTATAAATATAAATTTATGAGACCGTAATGAGGGTCCTAACATCACTTACTACTATCACTCCATCTAGAGTTGCATCCATTGCATCACTTACATCCACATAGTTCAATGCATCAAGGCTAGGAGATCTGCATCAACACACACTTCATAGGAGAGAGTCTTCAAGTTCATCTTGTTATAATCTACACATTCAACGTTGTTTAGTGAGTCCAAAGTGGAATAGGTAGTGAAGGTTACAAATCATTTTTTCGACCCAAAAAGAACTAGGTTCTGATATTTTTCAGAGACCAGGGCACTTATTCTGTCATACCAGGGTGCCTTAGGGTGCCCTAGTACCATCATGGGCACTCCATTATTCCTGGATCTTCAAGATCCACTCTTTTTAGGACCTATGTGTAGTTGTTCCATAATTTTTACTTTTCTGTTAGACCATGACACCTCGCAATGACAGTCATCCATAATCAGTTGAGTTAATTGTTTACCTTCCTCTAGCATATTAGGGTTTTATTTCTACTAGTTCAATCATTTTAATCATTTTAGTCACTTTATATTACTTTAGTTCATTTATTTACAACGTTTATGTCCTCCTAGATTTGATTAACTATTATTACATTTTCCCCAATTTTAGTTAATCAAATAGAGAGTTGTGTTTTTGTCTTCTTATTCTCTTAAAAAAATCTAACCATGTCTTCTTGAAGTGAACACACTTATAAAAAGAGAACAATATTTTCTGAAATAATTTTATTACTTTCATGCGTGAGAGGTGGAAGTCATGGATGGAATCCATTTACAATGGTAAAGTAAAAATAAGTTAGAAAAACCTCAAAAAAATAAACATACTCAACACATACCTCCCAAACTGCTAAACAAAAATTTCTTAATAGAATCGTTGGCATGTAAGCTAATATTCAAATAATCCCAATCTATAAAAGTTTCAATGCACAAATAATGAACCCCTTAGCTGAAAATAGGATTCGAGTCTATAAAATAGTGCATTTATGATAGATTTTTATTTAAAATATGGCCAAAAATTGAAAAACTATATTTATGATGCAAAATGAAATATATTTGAAGGTGAAATGAAAAGATTCTAAAAAAATACACACTTTTGAAAAATGGCACTAAAATCCGTTGAATGGATCACAATATATGGCCGTCTAAAGGTCAAAAAAGATAAAAGGAAAACCTCTAGCAAAAACTAGAATTTCTTGAAAAACGTTTCACTAAAATGTACAAAGAGATAATTAATGCATAGAGATTTAAAACATATGAAGGGTGAAAAAAATACCCTCCCAAGCCTCCTGGATCAAAAGATATGGCTCCCAAAAATTCATAACTCAAAAATAAGTGCTCAACAATACAAATAAGGCTATAAATTTTTCATATGGGGATAATAACAATGGAAATAGGTCATATGGAGGCTTAAATTATGTGACTAGGAGGTAAAAACAACACTAAGGCCTAAATAGGAATAGCTCATTGTTGTATCCACAATCAGAGACTTAAAAATTGCACTTAAGGATATACAAATCCATTTGTTATAAAAATGTATCCAAGGGATTTGACCTTGAGACCTATTATAGATAAATACCTTACATAAGCACTTTTAGGTGACTTGTAGCCAATATACCAAGAATTAGACACTAAATTTAATATGATTGAAATGAATCTTAGTTAAGAATTTATGCATGAGCATTCACCATTGAAGAACATGCTAAGAAACTACAAATGTTAAATTTCTACTCGAGAGCACTATAATTTTAAATTTCAAAAGGTTGGACTTTATAGAAATCTTCTAAAGATGTAAATCCACAAAACTATAATATTTTAAACCACGTACATGTGTGGGAGAACCTTCAAAACAAACATTAGTTGGGGTGTGGGTACCACCATGCATTGTTGATGTTGGCACTACTTTGAAGAGGCATCAAACCACATGCCATTCTCCATCGAACATGTGATATATGAATGAATACAACTATGATTTGAAAATTTGAACTTCTTTAAAAGTGCTTGACTTGAGTTTCGCTCTTGTTAAAATACTTAGAGAAGGAATTTTTGAGTGCTTATAGATAGTATAAGTTAACTTCTTGACTTATAATGATGTTTCATACATGTCGTGATTGTTGGGCCCTAATGACAGTGCATAAGATTTTTCAATATGTAGGGAGCCTTGGGTGCCTCTTGTAAGTGTAGGAAGTGAGTGTATAAATGTAGTACCATATAATTACCAAGTATGTAAATGAGAGATTCTATACTTTCTTATATAACATTATCAAGGTAAATTATCAAAGAAAGGATGACTCGAGAGAGAGTAAAGGACATAATGAAGAATTTGAAACTGAAAGCATAGATGGAGGATATATCAATTCAAAACCATACAATTCAGCCAAAGATCACATAACAACTCCCGACCAAATTGTTGTGTTTTGCATAGGGATGAGAAACATGAAACATGAAGTTTTCATCTTGTTTTTTTATTAATGGTAAAAGAGGGTTTAGGTAACCCTTCCCCATTACAACATGTTTCAATGGATACAAATGGAGGTACCTCTTTCAAAGGAAAAGAGGGACAAACAAAAACACATCCAAAACAACAACAAAACAAAAACAAAAGTAAATAAGCCACTAGCTCATCCCTAGGATTGATTCCCATGGGATCTCAAATGCATCTTAAGTTGATCATTAATTTTTTTCCTTCTTCTTTCCACCCAATGTAATATATCCAACACTAGAATTTGGATTTAAATTTTAATCAATATGATGATTTTAATATTCTTCTTAGTCACAATTTCTGCACGATCCAACCAGAAGATTCATAATAGGAATTTCAAGTACACATTCCTCCACATCAGATTTAGAAGTAGGTACAATTTCAGGTTCTTCATTAATCACAATATGATATGGGAGTGCATCTTTCCACCAGGTGTATCTCACATGCTTACACCTATCAAGAGACGATCTACAACAATATGTCCCAACGCAAAACACCTTCTATATCTAAAGGGCAGCCCTTCATAATCAATGGGTTGTGTCCAAGTTTTCCTTGGACCTTAATTGGAGTTTTCATCTTGTTAAATGGATTTTATCTATGAATTTTATGCATTTGCATTTCATAATATGTTTACATATCATTGTGGATGACTAAGCAAGCTAGATAAAATACCTTATAATGTACTAAGAGGAGATAAAAAGAGTGTGTTTATCTTAGCAAGAGTGCATCAAAACCAGTAATGCCAAAGGGTAAATTAAAAAAATTGTGTGTATAGAGATGGAAAAACATGGAAGGAATACACATGTTTGTTTTTTGGGGAAGAAGCTCTCATTATTTTCTTATACTTAGAGATTTTGATTGCTAAAGTTTCGAAGGATTGGGGGTGATTAGTCACAAATTGTGTTGAGGAGAAGCCAAAGTATTGTGTGCATGCAATCCAACACAAAGTAATGATGAAAGATAGAAGAATAATGAGTTACCAAAGCACCCTACTAAGAAATAAGACCATGTATAAAAAGCATTCAAAAAATCTGATATCTTCCGCTTTGAATGTAAGATGCAAGGAAAATGTGTACAAAGAACTCAACTACTTTGATACTTTTTGTAACCCTATAGATCACACCACTACAGCACGAATCCAAGCTCAATTTTGTAAATAAAGACACAATAGAAAAGAGAATAATTTCCCCCATGTGCCACATAATTAAATAGAAGTTATGATTTACTGAAATATAGATGGAGAAAGGAGACCCATGCTTCCAAGATCTTTGGAAATGAAATTTAAATCAAGTTTCATGGTGAATAAGTGAAGTATTTGATGCCTCTTGTTTTGAATCAAATGAATCTCAAATTATACCAAGAAATAGTGAGCATGAAAATTTTATCATGTTGAGAAAGTTGGTGTAACTTCCCCTAGGGAAAACCATGTTAAAGGCTCAAAACCATCCGTATAATCTTGACCAAACGGTACAATTTTGACCTTGTGTAACATTTTCTAAACTTCTATATTCGATTCTATTTCGAGTACACCTGTGAACTTGTATATACTGTGTATGGACCCAAAAATTTCCTATTTTTTAATTAGGTGTAGAGTATACCTGTAGTCAAAAATCATGCACTTAGGACATTATTTAGTCTTGGTCTCATACTACTATTCATATGGAATTTGAGTGAAGAAAGTAATAATTAACCCTCATCTTTTGGCCATTTTACTTTTCTTTTTGTCATTCGCAGAAATCTTGCACACATTTTCTCGGGTTTATTTATATCGTTCCATACTATTTTGCATTTGATCGGGCACCGAAAGGTGCCATGGTCTAGGTCGAGGTGCCATGATCCTTTTCCCGCCACTTTTGGGCACTTTCTATCTGTTTGAACATTTTATATTTCTTGTGGTCAGCCTTTTTGGGGTTAATTACAAAATTAGAACAAGAGAACCATATAAATATAAATTTTGAGATCATAATGAGGGACCAAGCACTAAGCATTACTATCAAAGCACCTATGGTTACATCCATCAAAGGATACACTTACATCCATCTAGCTCCATCACAAAGGAACAATGTTGGTTCATTCACATTACACTGCGCATATGAGGGAAGTTTATTCTATTCCATCCACCATCCTATTACATTTTATACGCATGGTTATTTCTCGCTACTTTCACAAAGTGTGATTGGAACAAGAGTATCCTCGAACATGATTGCACATACCAACATATAGAACTAGATTGGGTCTAAGATGTAATACAATGCTTAGTTAGTAAGTCCACCATTGTGGCAGCTAAGGAAATTATGACCTCTTCATTTGCATTTTTATTTTATTAGGGTTTGATGCTCGTTTTAGAGTTTTACAAGTCTATCTTTCATTAATGATCGTTGACAACATTCAGCACATAGCAGCAAATCACATGTGACAGACATCAAGGGATTCATATCATCTTCCAACCCTGCAAGTTTGGTTTTTGGACCTCGTCCCATAGACCATGGTGCTCGAGAACTCATACTAGGGCACACACGAGATACCATGATACTCTTCGGTGGCACCCCATTCCATCCAAACAACTCAGATATATCCTTTTTGGTACCTTTGCATGTTCGGTCCTACTTCCAGAATATTCAGTTCATTTTACGACATAGTCCAAATCAACCTCCAAATTAGCTAAGTTATTTCCTTACTCTTCTTGCACATTAGGGTTTTTATTTTCATTAGCCTAGTTGTTTGGGTCACTTTCTATATTTATTTACTACTTTTATTTATTGTTATTTACTATTGTTCCTAGTTAGATTAACTACCATTATTCCACATTTTATTTAATCATTTTGGTGAACCCAACTTCCATCTTCACACATATAGGATCCTCACTCTTTTTCATCCTAGAGTCTAGTCATCATGAATATCTCCATTATTGATTATTTTCTTATGCACCCTAATGTACGGTATAGAGTCCAACATCTTCTAGCTACTACCCACATTTGTGCTAATATGCATCTTGACTCAGTATATCAAACTTTTGTAGATGCATTTTCTCAACACTTATCATTCAAATCTAATCTTCCCGCTGATTTAAACACTTTTGATAATGACCCACCCTTACATATTATGATTCGCATTCTCAATATGGGTATCAAGCGTACTTTAATTGATAATGGATCTAAGATTAATCTATGTCCTATGTCATTCCTTCAAAATTTAGGTCTTTCCGCTCGTGATGTTAGTCCATCATCCCTCTCACTCCATGCATATGATGGTTATGTACGTCCATGTGTTGGTCACATTACATTACCTATTACTATAGGACCCAAAATTGTCAACAAAATGTTCTTTGTAGTTTATTTCCCTATCTCTTACAACGCTTGCTAGGTATACCATGGCTTCATGTCATGTAGGTTGTTTCTTCTACTGGTCAACATTGTGTTAAGTTCCTCCATGAAGGAATTGAATATATTGTTCTTTGTGACCATGACCCATTCCATTACTGTGACCACCTCCTAATAGTAGTCTTCATATTCCATGTATTGATACTACAGATGATCCTCAACCTATGGATGAAAAACCTCACTTGCCACCACTTGAAGGTGTTATTTGTGTGATAGATGCATTTTCTTCTATGCCACCTAATACTACTACTATGATTCCTTATCAGGGGCCTATCCATTCCATGGATATTGCTCTATCACCTACACCTTCACATGTACTTCCTCCATTAGCACACTTACCTTTCACTAGCACACTCACCTTTCACTTGCACACTTTTCTTGAATGGATCATATTGGGAACATATTCCATTTGATCCTACATGTGATGTTACTATTTGTTCACATGATGGTTTATCTCAACTTGGTTTTTATTTTTAGGACCTTTATCCTCCTACTCATGATCCTCATCTATATTATGGCTACACCACTATTACCATTGTAGTCATTTTTATGCCTTTCAAATAACAAGGAAATCTTATGCGCGTTGGCCTATTATTACCGGTGGGAAAACGCGGGCGCCAAGACCCTCCTTTATATGAGTTGTGTGAGAATGCATTATTTATGAGAAACTAAAGTGAAGAGAATGGAAATGAACCATACATTTATCCTAGAGATCGAATGGATTCTAGACCAATGTATTCATTTAGATAAGAAAATCATTACAGAACATAGATCTGAATCATAATAGAAAGGAAATGCAGGGGTTTACACCCACTCATATGAAATATATATAAAACCAATCCATACAGATATAAGTAAAAACTAGAACCACATATATCCATATTAAATACGTTTGGTAATCACATTACATTCATTGAGGCTATCACAGATCCATATAATAGTGCAAACTAATGTCATGCATCAGAACTGGACTTAAGCCCCTCATAGTACAAAGAAAAATATTCAGACCCATCCCCTTAATACATCATACTCCTACACCTACATATCCTCTAAACCCAACCCATAGAACTCCCACAAGTATTTTTACATAGCTTCACCTCTTTTCCATTCTCTTCGTCCCTCTCTCTTATTTGTTGGGTACTTGTATTTATAGCCTCAGCAAGCACCACCATGCCTTTTTGAAGTTATAGATCATTTTCCAAGTTCCAAGTGGTCCTCCATGGGAGCATGCTCCTTCAGACTTGAGCTCTCCATTCTTTGCCATGATGACCTTCTAGAATCTTCTATCACAAGGTATATTCCTTTTGTGGGCACCAAGTTACCAAGTTGGCACCTTATCCACTTTGCATGCACAGTCGGATCATGTTTTCTTCATGTTCTTCCCAATATGCCAAATATGGCTAAGTCCCAAAACCTTTTCTCTTCCTTGCACGCGCATGCCACCCGTTCTACCAAATCCTCCTAAAAACCTTGTCTTGCGCGCTTTCACCTTTCCGGGCCCTTCTTCAAATAGACTTTGCATGCCCACGTGCCTTCTTATACTTATCCAATATTTTAGGGGCCCAACATCACCTCACACTACACTTGTTCTCCATCCTTAGGAAAATTTTCTCAATGAATAAAGAATGACTATCCTTGAATAGTTTGGGGAAAGAATAAAGGAATGAAGAATTGGGGAAAAATGAAAGAATGGGGAAACTATGATTACTATTGCAAGAGGAGAGGGAAATATTTCTTCAAGTTTTCCTCCAACTTATTCCAGGCATTGACTTCGTTATGTGCCTATTGACAGAGGTCACCGGCTAGGGTGCTCACCTATTCAAATCCTAGCCCTTCTCCTTGGGTATTCATCGTTTCCAAGATCCCCTCTAATTGTTTTCCTAAATCCTTGAGTGCGTCCATCCTTGAGTGATGCTGGGGATACAACTCCTTTAGATGGTTCTTGATTGAGCCCCAAAATGTCGAATATTCTCGATTTCTTCTCAACCTTGGCTAAAATTTTGACATGTTCCGATTTATTCCCCTTGTTCTTCTCTTGGATCTCCTTGAGCTCCATTTCATGAGTGACGACTAGAATGCTCAAAAATTTATCCCTATCGCACAGATTTGTCATAGGCAGCCTCAAGTGACTTGGGTGATGAATTTCACATTAGTGAGGAATTTATTGTACTAAGAAATAATTGCCACAACCTTCATCTTGTCCTCCTTTTTGTGCGTTGATGCCTCTTTTGTAGATTCCAAGGCCAATGGTCACCTTTCCATTGTGAGGACGCAGGTCAAGTCCTCTAGGCACTCTAGGGTGGATCCATACTTCTACGTTGGTGGTGTTAGATCTGGATGCTTCAAGACAATGGCATCTGTGATCATCTCTACTTTCTTGTAAACCTTGCACACCCTTTCCTTCTCATCTTTTAACTCATGCCTTAGTTGAGCATTGATTAGTTCCTCCTGATTTAAGTCCTTGTCCTTTTCAGTGAGCTCTTCTTCCTTCTTCTCCAATTCTTCCTCTAGGAACTTCACCCTGTCATTCCTCTCGAAGATCCTGGCTTCTACTTCAACCAAAACCTTGTTCGAGTGCATTGATTTTTCTTCTTCGATAGCCATTTGAGCATTTACCAAGGGGTTAACTCCTTTTGACTCTGGTACCTTCATTATTTCCCCTTTTCTTACTTTGAACTATGGCTCATCGATGTGGGACTGAAATTCCCAAGAAAGCATTTTCCTCGTCCAAGGGTATGCACCTCCTCATCAAATGATGCCATAGCCAAGAGTTAATCCATTGGTATGGTTATTTGAAAGTGCACTCGTAACACCTTGTTTCGGATCATCAATGTATCCAATCCCCTAAACCTGTGATGCTTATGTGTTATTTCTACCTATGCGTACGGCCTTAGGAAAGCTTACAGTCAAATTGGGATCTCCTCCCATGCTGCCATATTATTTTTCTACACTCTCCTCCTAAGATTCCTTCATCACCACGTCCATGTTGCATTCCATTTCTTTCTCTACCAGGTCCTTGATGATTTTTTCTACTTATTTCTCTGTGGCCTCGTCTACATGTTCCTTTTGAGGCTTGGGGTCCTTTGTTCTTTTGTAACTTCTTCGCTTACCCCTCTATCCTGAGCATCTTTCTCTTCCTTTTCATTCTCCCCTGCAAAGATATACTCATTTTCTTCTTCCTCTCCTTCCTCCTTCGATTCATTTCCTTTAAATATGGAGGGACTTGAACTACCTCAAGTTCATCATCATCATATCTTTCACCTCTATAGGCCTCCAAGCTCTCTATATCCTCTGAGTCATCCTTCTTTGTCACCTTTTGCTTCTTCCTGACAGGAGATTCTACTTTCTCTTCCTCCTCCTCTGGTGACTTCTCTTGAGTGATGGGTTCTTCATGCTCCAGTGCTTCTTCTTCTAGAGTCTTTTCTTTCACTAGGGACTTCTTTCTTCGTGCATAAGTACTAGGCTTAGCGCTTGTCTCTCGTGTGCGCTTACCGCTTTGTATAATATGAACACTTGGTACTTTCTACACCTCTTCTCTTTCCTCTTCATGTGCATGGCCTTTTCCTTCTGTGGGGTCTTCAGGGATGGAGACATCATTCTCAAAGTAAGCACCTTTTTTCAAACTTTGGCCTTATGCAAAGGTATATCCTTGCTGCAGCCCTTCCAACGATTGGCAATGTTACAAGACTTCATCATTTGTATCTCGTGGGAGACATATCTCTCCACGTACATGTACTTTTGGGGTATAATATCTTTCTCGCAGTAGCTCTATGTTGTCTTATCCACCTCACTAAGGTCGAACCTTAGTCTCTTGGCCTCTTTGAACCTATTCACCCTTGCTTGGAAGTATTGTGTGGTGAAGGAGAAGGGAAGTTTGCACCAGGGGCTCATTGTTTCATCTATCAATTTAAATCTACCAATTCAGAAGTGCTGGTACACTAAAAACTCTACTTCTCCATCCAAGAGCACTTTGGTACTTACTCTCAAATCCTCCATTCCACCCCGAATGCATCCCTCATGCACTTGTACCACTTCTCTAAGTGCACCTTGTGAGTGGTGTCATGGTCTCACAAGTATATTTTGTAAACCTCTTCACGGGTGAGGGATCCTCTTCTAGATATTCCCAAAAAAAATTTATGGCCCATCGACACTCCAATCTCTAAAAAGACAATGGTGAGGAGGACGTTACCAAATAGTATCTTTTCTCCTCTCTTGCACACTTTACTTAATGATTTCATCCATGATGAAAGTGAACAAGTTTTAGATGGTCCCCTCAGATATTTTTGGCATACATTCAACCATGCCTTGTTCACTTGAGTCCATATTTCTTGATCATTGAGCTTGGTTACCAAGCATGGCCATCCTCATCATGGGGTTTGGAATCTCTATGATGTCAAAGTATCATGATCCTTTCTTGTAGTCATACGTGGCTATTATGTTTCCTTGATGGCCTCCTTGTCACTCAAATCATCATCTATGCTCTCTCCCTCATAGATAAGGCCTGTGAACTTGGAAATCAACTAGGGATTTATGTGCATCTTGCTGCCTAGTGAAATAAAAATGGTCTTCATGAATGCACGACATCAGCCACTGATAGAGGCACTCAGGTTTTCAAAGTAAGGTAATTCGTAAAGTTGTAGTAACCCTGCCTTCTCCAATTTAAATTTTTTACTTCGTCGTTGTATATGGGCATGCCCTCTGGTGTCCTCTTGTTTGTTGGGAGAACTAACTCCAAAGACATTTCTTTCTCTATCATGTTGGTGTGATGATTATAGTCACTCACAATCATTTTCCACAAATGAGACTCCCATTATTTTCCTAGCAATACCCCATCCGGGTATTACATCTCTGCATACCACTCTTCATTTGTGCTTGCAATGGAAACCATTTTCTTCCCCTTGCCCTTGCCCTTCTACTTTTTAGGTGAGATGGTTGCTTTCTTTGGTGCCATTCTTTTGGTTAGGTTACACTTCAAACGTCTTCTCCTTGCTCTGATCTACCGCTCTATCCAACCCAAAGATTCAATCTTCTGAAGAAACCCTCCTAACTTTGTGCCCTAGCCATCAAACCCTAACTGGAAATTTTTTCTTCCACAAAATGACACTTCTCAACAACTTCCTCCATGCCCGTGTACTCCTTTCCTATTGGTTTACGGATCTACTCTAGTCACGCCCTCTTAGATTTCTTAAATTCTTCTTTACATAGATCACTTTTGGATGCCCTAGTTCATGAGATCTCTTTCACTTCGTAATGCAAGGTAAAATAATGAAGTGTTTGACTTCTTATTTATAGTTTTTTCTTCTTTCTAGCATTAAATGCTATTTTACCTACCACCGTACTTAACACTAAATGCATATTTTTCCACCAACCGAGCCTCAACCTTACACGCCCAACCTTGCGTGAAAAAAATTCTACAACCTTCCTGGAGTGAAAACAATCCATCTTGCCCAAAGACTCTTACACACGTGTGTCAATAGTGCCGAAGGCACTTCATTTGTACTTCACCTGATTTTTTCTCTCGCCTACCTCATGTTGTTCTGTGCTTCTTCCTCCTCTGTATGTGGTTTCTCTGAAGTCTTATCCTGACACCAACCTTTTTCTTCCACCATTATTCCATGCACTTCCTTCATTCCCACACGCTTCCTTCCACTGGGCCATTCACCACAACTTCCTCTCCCATTAGCTCAGATTTTCACTATACTCTGCATTCTTCCACCCTACACTAAAATAATGTGTGGTCCTCTGCGGATATACAACCTTCAAAAAGTAATGTGGTTACCGACACCCAAGGCGTAAAACAAACAACAGAACAAATGACAAGAAAGGGAAACACAAGAAAAAAATTCATAAAGGGAAATTCTAAACTAACTGGCAATATTGCCTTATTAAACACACCAAGAAGACTTATTTATAATAGGACTTCAGCCTACTCCCATTGAAATGGCTCGGCAATCTTTTCCCATCCGACACTCTTAATCGGCACGTGCCTGAATCAAGGATGTCTCGAGATGATATAGGACCCCAAACAATGGAATTTCAACTTTCGGATGGCAGAAACTTGGAATCATTTAACAATACCATCTACCCAACCTCAAACTATTTTTTTTTATGTGGCGATCATACCATGCCTTTTGTTTATCCTTTTCAGCCTTTTGACTCCACTTGGCCAATGATCATCTCTTGTCCAATTTCATCAATTTGTAAATCCTTTCCTCCAGTAGCTTGTTTATTGGCAAATCCTCCGTGTGTGCTATATATGAGAGAAGGTAACATGAATTCAATGGGTAGGACAAGCCTCACTCCAAACACCAATTGAAATGGTGTGGCTTTATTCAACCTCTTGTAGGTTTTCCTATACGCCCATAGAACTGTTGATACTTTTCATCCCAATCTTGTCTACCAACATCAAAATTTTGGTCAGGGTATGACTCAGTATTTTATTAAATGCCTGGTAGTCCCATTTACTTGTGGATGGTAAGGGGTAGTCTTATGATGAGCCACCATGAACTCTGCTAATAGAATCTGATGGTCTCATTTAGGAAATGTGTACCCCTATCACTAGTTAAGCTCAATAGGAATCCATACCTTGTAATAATATTTTCCCATAGAAACCTAGTTGTTGTAGCCATTGTACAATCCTTGGTAGGTGTTACTTCTGCCCATCTTGTCAAATAATCCATGCAAGTGATTACATAGTGTGAATCCGTCCTACGTGTGGGATGATTTGGTGAAATGGGGCCTATAAAATCTATGGCCCACTTTTCAAATGGATTTGTACTTGGAATAGGGTAAAAAGGAATTTCATCCCTCTGCCCTAGTTTACCAAGGCACTGACAATGATCACATGCCTTGCAGTATTCTTTGCAATCTTGATATAAGGTATCCTACCATAACCAAGCTTGATATCTTGCATGCAGTGATGTCCCCTGCATAGTGTCCACTGCACTTCCTCCACGTGCCTCCTCCATAATAGCCAGGTTCTCATGTTCTAGCACACACCAAAGCATAACACATCATCACATCTAGCTTGTACAAATCACCACTAACTAGCATGTAGGGTGTGCACGTATGGCTTAACTACTTTCCTCTCTAATGCTTTCATCCTTCTAAGAACACACCCATTTTGAGAAACACGTGATATCCTCTAAGTCCGAGGGTGCATCATAACATAAATAGTTGTGTGTGCGATCGGCATGGTATCCTCAATGCTTTGTGCATCCTCTCTGAGTCAATTCTAGATAAGTGATCGGGTCCAAAATTACTCTTTCTGGCTTGACAACCACTGTGAACTCAAATTCCTGGAATAGCAGGACCCATCGACATATGCACCCTTGTAGAATGGGATTTTTACCAAGTATTTTAATGCCATGTGGTCCATGTAGAATACAAATGGTGTTGCCAGTAGATATTTCCTAAACTTGTGCAATGCGTAGATCATGGATAGTGCTTTGCGCTCGGTAGTGGTGTAATTTTTTTCTGTTGATGTTAACTTTTTGCTTACAAAACACAAGGGATGGTCAATAATCCCTTCACCAGGTTGTGTCAGTATTGCTCAATGGTTGTACTAGAGGCATCCACATGAACATGGAAAGGCTTATCCCAAATAGGAAATGGAGTATGGGTGTGGTGACAAGCCTATCCTTTAAAGTGTCAAATCCCTTTGTTGTGCCTCTCCCCAATGAAAGGCACTCTTGTGTCTAAGAAATTCCTCCAAGGGTGCAATGATCTTGGCATATCCCTTGATGAACTTCCTATAATAACATGTATGCCTAAGGAATCCATGCATGGTGCTTTGGCTAGTAGGCTCCCCTAAACCCAATGACTACAACCTTGGCGGGATCTACTAGTAAGCCTTCCTTGCATATGATATGCCCCAATAAGATTCCAAATGGGGTAGAAAAGACACACTTCTTGATGTTGAGGGATATCCTCAACTGCCGACACCTTTGAAATATTAGTCTTAAGTTATCACAATGGTCTTTGACTAGACCATACATAGTCCAATCATCCAAATAGACTTAAATAAATTTATGGATGAAGTCTTGAAAGGCTTGTACTACAATGCATGAGAACACAACAGGTACATTCTTCAACCCAAAAGGCATGACTATATAGGAAAAAATTCCCCATTCAATGGTGAAAGTTGTCTTTCTCTGGTCTTCCTTTGCAATCCTCACCTGGTGGTACCCTGAGAACCATCGTGAAAGAGTAGACTTCACACCGGCCACTCCCTCTAATATTTCTTCAATAAATAGGGTTGGGAAGGGATCAATGACACATTCAGAGTCTCTATAGTCAACATAGATCCTAATCCTCCCATCCTTTTTATGTTGATGACCATTGGGCTTATCCATTTTGACTCTTCAACAACCTCAATGATACCTGATGCTATCATTTTTTCTATCTCCTCCTTGACCCATACGCGCAAATTAGGATTCATCTGGTATGGCCTCTTTTGGATTGGGCATGCACCTTCTTTTAGTTTTATCTTCATCTCCCCAATGAATGGTGGATGCCTTTGAGTTCATGATACCCGTGAGGGAATAAATCCTGGAACTCGTGCAACAGATAAATGATCTTTGAGACCTCCTTCTTCGACCAATAGTCTCTAATGATAGCTTCCTTGGGTTCTACTTCTGACCCAATGTTAACCTTCTTCATCTTCATAGGATCATAATAGGCATGCATCCTTTCATCAACGATATCTATAACATCATTGCGCGTACTATAAAGTGATTAACATCTAGACCTTCCATTTCCTCTCCATCTATGACATAAACCATCTTTCCTTTTTCCTTCTCTATGCACATGCGCTCAAACTACATCTCCTCTAACTCATCCTCATTGAAGCATGCCTCTAAACTGGGCTCACCTAGAAAATCTAGTAGCCTATCTTATGTCATGGCACTATCCCCCATCGTAAGGCACTTGATCACTTGTAATGCCTTATCCACTGATGGCTTTGTGATCTCGATATTCAAAAGCTTGGATGAGATCAGTTGTCAGCTCTCCTTCCAATTCCCATCTCTCAACAACATGTTTTTGAGTGGATATACCATGTGCGTGCACAACCTTGTAGTGTGGAATACAACTTATACACCCATAATGATGGTGGTAAGGCCTTTGCACTTCCTATTTAGGCCTTCTCACATGCTTGGATATGAAATGAAGCATTCTCTTTACCATGGTAGTCTTGTATGACCATGGGTGCGTTGCTCCTAGAAAACCTTATAGAAAACTTGATTCTTACCTTGCACCACTCCAGGAGGTTTTTCTGATGTGTAGCCCACCAGTACCATGTGTGTGCAGTCTCGAGTAGGCCATAAGCCGAGCATTCCTCTTCTCTTTCATCCTCATTTTCCATTGAGCTTCCATGTCCCATAAGAAAATTTCAGGGTATGCCCCTCTAGAGTAACTTGGAAAATTATTTCTTCCTAGGTTCTTGAGTGAGCACACCTTGTTCACTCTTATTACATACCCCCTCAACTATCCCTAATTAACTCATAGGTCCCATGTGCCCAATTGTCACATGTCATGCTTGTTGTATCACTCACAGACTGAGCATCCTCAAATTGGATAACTCCTTTTATAGGGTGAATTATCTCCAGGTGTCTATGATGGAGCACACATAAATTCTATCAAGGACCTCTTCTCCCAAAGGTTTAGTGTAAGGCACCAAATTCCCATCTGTCAAAGGGATGATGACCCATTCTTCCTTGTTCTCAAAACTGATATATCCTTTGTTGAACCTTAGGTCAATGTTGTTCTTATAGCACCATGGGCACCCAAGCAATATGGAAATTTTCTACCTCAACAAGCACCAAGACTTTGAAGTCCCTAGTAAACTTGGCCCCCTGAATGGTGATCACTACATCCTTCAATACTCCAATGGGAATTTCCTTAGTTTTTTTCCATATACAACACATTCGAAGATGGTTGTAATGTGGGCCTTCCCATTTGATGTCAAGCATCTAATGTAATAACATTGACCTCTGCTCCCATGTCAATCAATATGTTACTCAACAGCCACCATCCACAACTGCATTTAGTGTGATCTCTTTGTCATAGTCAAGGCTATGGGGAGGGAGGTTTGCATGCAACACCTACCTTTCATGCTCTGCTTTGGCACGGTGCATGGTACCTTCTCCTGTAGCCATTTTCCTAGAAAGGGAATAATATTCTCTTGCCTTAGTATTTTACACACTTCCTTGACATCATCCAGGTCCTTCTGCAAAGCCTCAACATTCCTCCTTTTCTCTTACTACTGGATTGCTCCTTTAGACACTCGAATTTCTCCTGTAAACTCGAATGGCATCCATTATCTCTTGATATACTTATTTCTAGTGGGAAGGGTTTGGATACTTTTCATGCACCACTTTTCTCTTAAGACTAGAGTCCTTTTCCTTGGTACCTCCTTGCAGCACACTGACCTCTCTACTTGTGTTGTCACCAAAACAAGTTCTAACCCTGACTCAAGTGCCACTCTAGGCATCCACTTGTGTGTCCTTCTTTATACTCACCATCCTAGCACCCTTTTCCTTCTAGTGTTATTTCTTCATGTGCTCAAACAACTTAGGGCACTCCTCATACTTATGCTTCTTCCCACACCATGAGCACTGCAATAAATCTAGACACCCACGCTTGTAATGTTCTATAGATCCACAATTATAGTAGGTTCCTTGTGGGAACTCACTTCTCCTCCTCCTCCAGTTATTGTGACCATGGAATCCTCCACGAAAACCTCTCCCACACGCCCCCCATCCGTGCTTCATTCATAATGGCAATCATCTTCCTTAGAACTACTAGCAAGGCTGGTCTACACACACCATGATCAATGACCTCATGGATTTGGTCAATAAGCCTACAATCCTTAGTATCATGGGTTGTAGAGGTGTAGATCTTGTAGTATCAAGACACATTCTTCGGATTGTGCGCTGCAACAAGGGACATCTACTCGCATCATGGTCCCCATGACAAACTTCAAAATCTACTACTATGGCACGTATTGACTTTCTGGGAAACTATCCTTGGCATTCCCCTCTACTTCACAATCTACTCACCAAAGACCACTACAAGTCTCATGTATTGAGTTTCTGACAACTTCTCCAACTGCTTAGCCATTGTAGTGATTTGAGCCTCTAGAAAAGGGCTCACACTAGTATCAATGTTCCCAACTACTTTAGCGCATAAGGTAGCCTCTAAATCCTCAATGGGTTCGTGAATGTTTTATGTGACAATGCCTCCTAAATGGAGTGATCAACCCTTCAACAAACCATTGAGCATGTTGTGAAGGGTGAATTTCATATGAAAGTTTTGACATGAGAGTTTTAAACTATGCATCATACTCCGCACACTCTTTTCATTCCCTGTTGGATCTCTTTCAAAGCGTTGATGCTCTTTTGCTCAAACTCGTATATGGAACTTTGCTTAGGAAGGCATTATTCAACATGGCATAGTCTACCACCATCGATGGGGGTTGTACTTCCTATACCAGCTATGTGCGTGCCCTTCCAACATTGTTAAAAATCAACTTGCCTTCCGATCTAGGGTAGTGATCCCCTTCGCGTGCCATAGTAATTCACACTTTTGCAAGTTTTCTGTAACATACTTTATACCTTGGTAATTTGGAAAGCGTAAAGATATCTCAAAGAACACCTAAAGAGGTGGCTAAGGCCACTATCCTCTTGATATGGATCCTTGGTTCTTCTCGGTGTTTCCTCTCCAGTGTTCCCTCCACTAGGTTAGATCCCTAGATCCACCAGTTCCACCTCTAGATCCTCTTGTAGCTTGAAATGGGCCTGAAGTGGTCGCACTTAGTGTCCCCAAGGTTCCACTAAACTGCGCACTAATGGTCTACAAGATTTCCCCACTACCAGAAGTGTATCCCACGCCACTCCCAAATGTGTTGCCCAAACCTTGCGTACTTGCACTTTTCCCAAAACTTCCTCCAAAACAACGAGAATGGTATGTGCATCCATGGATGTTCCAAACAAAAATTATATCTCTTGGGTGTTGATCGGTCACTCCCACCGATACCAACTAGGTTATCAATACTTCTCCCTTGATTTGGAAAACCAAGCACCAGGGGTTGGTCACTAGGTGGGTTCAGATGTGCACCGACGGCTCTTCTTTCTCCATGTAACGAACTCTCATCAGAAGATGAAGGGGCCTCTCTCCCATGCTTTCCAAGATGGGGTAGCATAGACTTCTCAGGCTCCACATCCTCCGCATGAACTTCAAAACCTCTTGTAACGTCTACCTCCATAGATCCATCACACTTACAACCTCACATTGTCTAGTCATCTCCCTTTCACGAGCTTCGCTATACTTGAGTCATCTCTCCTCCCTTTCCTTTTCAGCCGTAATGTCCGCCATCTTCCTCCACCCTATCTTCCTCACCCAAGTGCTCAGAGTAGCTTAGCCGGCCATGGGAATGCTTCTAAACTCAAAGTAATGACCAAGATCTTTCATCTAGAGGAATAACACTCAAAAATGATCCTCTAGGCTCCCTCAGAAACTCAAACTCAACAACTTCTAGGCAAGAATACGTCAAAATGGCATATTCTAAAGTGTAACTGGCCAACACTCCCTTCCACCAGTGATTAATAGCACGCATCCAAGTTAGATCTACATCTTACAACCTTTGATAGTCATCTTGGGTCCACATGCGTGATCTATAGTACTAACTTGATCTGGATGCGTATGCTAAAAGCCATTCATATAGCTCTACTAGGAAGCAAAGCAAAATAATGTCTCATATAGCTCATGGTATAGGTTCTCTTCTACCCATCCACACGCATTGAACTCAGGTCTAATGTTGAATCTTTGAGCAAACTCATCCTCCATTCTCTTGAACCATGTTTCAACACTTTCTAAATTCAGGTGCTTTGTCATCACACATCACAAGGACAAGATGCATGCCATTTCTCACAACAACTTTGAAAATAGGTCCTGAAATAGAACCAAGATGTATTCATTTTTATGTCTTTCAAAGAACAAGGAAATCCCATACGCGTCGACCTATCACCCATTGGGTGTTGGGTGCTCACTCGAGGCATGCGCACGTGCCGAGCCCTCCTTTATGTGAGTTGTGTGAGAATGCATTATTTATGATAGAAACTTAAGTGAAGAGAATGGAAATGAACCATACATTCATCTTAGAGCTCATAACGACTTCTAGACCAATGTATTCATTTAGATAAGAAAAGCATTACAGAACATAGATCTAAATCATAACAGAAAGGAAATGCATAGGGGTTTACACCCACTCATATGAAATATATATAAAACCGATCCATATAGATATAAGTAAAAATGGAACCACATATATCCATATTAAATACGTTTTGATAATCACATTACATTCATTGAGGCTATCACATATCCATATAATAGTGCAGACTAATGTCATGCATCAGAACTGGACTTAAGCCCCTCATAGTACAAAGAAAAATATTCAGACCCATCCCCTTGATACATCATACTCCTACGAGATCCTCTAAACCTAACCCATAGAGATCATATAGTATTTCTGCATAGCTTCACCTCTTTTCCATTCTCTTTGTCCCTCTCCTTCTTCTCGTCGGTGCTTGTATTTATAGCCTCAGCAAAGCACCGCCATGCATTTTGAATTTGTAGATCGGTTGCCAAGTTTCCAAGTGGTCCTCCATGGGAGCATGCTCCTTCAGACTCAAGCTCTCCATTCTTTTCCATGATGACCTTCTGGAATCTTCTATCACAAGGTATATTCCTTTCGTGGGCACCAAGTTGCCAGGCTGGCACCTTATCCACTCTGCATGCACAGTCGGGTCATGCTTTCCTCGTGTTCTACCCGATATGCCAAATATGGCTAAGTCTCAAAACCTTTTCTCTACCTTACATGTGCATACCACCGGTTCTACTAAACCCTCCTAAAACCATGTCCTGCGTGCTTTCACCTTGCGTGCCCTTCTTCAAATAGGCCTTGCACACCCACGCGCCTTCTTGTACTTAGCCAATATTTTAGGGGCCCAACAACCGTTGCTTATGTTATATGTGTATTTCATCGATGGTCTATCTATAACACTATCTACCCTCTTCCACTCACATTAGGAGTGTCTTGGATTACTTATATAGGGAGCACATTGGATCCTGACCATATTGATATTTCATTTCCTATGCCCTTTGGTCACATATTTATTTGCAATAGTTCCTTGGCTACATTCAAAATAACACTCATTTGTATGTGCATGGCTGTCCACTTCCTCCATTAATTGATGAGGAATATGCCATAGTTATGTACCATTTACGCCTCAATGGTTCATTACATGATCATCCATACATTATTGCTTATCATGTCGCTAATGCTTATCCATATGACTTTTACCTTAAATCGACAATCTCTTAGATGACATTACATGATCCATCCTTCATATTCCACACTTGGGGGCATAACATCTAACACATCCCCCAACCTAGTAGCATCATTCATCACAACATACCATATTTATAGCATACGCATATCGCATCCCCATCACATTAGCATTAGCACATTTCTCATCTTTGCATTATCATACATCACTCTCATAGCATAGGCACATTCATCTACACACTTTGTGACCATTACCCAATGACACACTCTTGTGCTTTGGTTCACACTTGACTGTTGAGGGCTTACTACACATGAACCCCACACATTGCACCATAGGCACTACACACTATGTCTATTCACACATCACGCATCTTACATCACACATTCTATAGTTAGTCTACATCATTACACATCTACATATCATACATCATACTAGTCGGAATTATACATACATCACACTTTTAGGGTCTACATTACATACTTGCATTGCACATTTATACACCACACATTTTCTATACACTATACTAGTATTCATCATACATGTGTCACACTTGCATCTAACATTACATACTACTCATCATGCCTACTACATAACACACATATTCACACTTTTAGTTTACATACACACCTTACATTGCATCTTATACATCATACACTACACATCATATGGTCATCTATTATCATCACACATACTACACATCATATTTTACGTGTTACACTCACTACCCTATGACACACTTTAGTTCATTGGTCTATACTCGATGTCAAGGGTTTACAAATAAATTGGACCTTATCTTCATCACATGTTCATCATTTGATCTTTCTTGACTCAATACTCCTAGGTTAGTGACATGTGCTTTAGGCTAAATGATCATCGATCCCTTCATTTTGTAGTGGTATATGCTTTAGGATACATTATTACTCCCTCTATTCATCTAGTAGTGATATACACTTTACGCTACATCATCACTCTTTCAATCATCTTATCATCATATATGCTTTAGCTATAGGGTTGATGACACATCATTTCTAGGTCACACATACACATCCATCACCACATGTTAGACACAACACACATTTTGATTATTTCTCAATGATGCACTCTCATTTTCAATTCATTCTTGATCGCCTTGAGGGGTAAGCCAAATCAACCTCACTAGATACATTTCCATTTACTCGGGGGGCACGTGGCTCCTATCATCCATCTTGCATTCCATTCCATCCATTCACAACATATTGCATATCTTGGTTACTTTTACTCTTGCTTGTATTTGCTATAAACACATGCAGATTAGATATATTGTATGCCATTTATCTATACCATAAACACATGCATTTTCACGCCTTTACTTACTTGTCATCACATATATAAGTATTTTTCATGTAGTATAGACAAACGCCTTCTACCCGAGTCTACATTGGTCATTGGGGGCATCCACATTCGTCTCTTACAGGTGTTATTATGTCATTTTTACTTAAAACTTTACATTACTTTCCTATACACACTTTTGACATATGGGCTATCTCTCTTACATGTTAACAGTGCTTCATGTGCAACATTTGTTCATAGGATTACTTTCTTCCATTGTTATCTTTTGTTTGTACTTTGTTTTTTTTTTTCTATTGTATGTGGGCCTTGCCCTATGTTTGGTATGCACACTTCTTTGTCCTCTTCTTCTTCCAAACCGTAAAATAATTACTCTAAATTACAAGGATCTACCAAGATAGTAGTTTTGAAAACCAACCCATCTCACCCATCTAACCAATCAAAACTTTCTTCCAATATTTCTCCTCTTTAGGAATTTCAATTCAAGTGAGATAAAAGAAAATATACTCGCATAGAGAACCCTACTCTTCGGTTTTATAAAAATTCTAAAACTGGAGCAGTCATTCTTCCACCCATGAAACCACATACTAGTTTTAACCCCTCTCATCATATGCCTACATGGTACAAATAAAATTATTACTGCAACTATCATCACGTTAAAGGTCCTGTTTTGGTTAATGAATCCATTTTGGAGGAAAGCTCTAAAATAAATCTTACAGTCCCAACTTGTCCTCTAGAGTAGCAGTTTGAGGAGTTTGATATGGAAAACTTCATGCTAGAGGAAGAGTTCAATCAAGAGCAAGATGGTCTTCAAACAAGTAGAAGAAGGAGAAGCTGCTCCAAATCCAAAAGAAGAGGAGTACATTCCAGCTATGGAGGAGAAAAATGCAGATCCAAAGGCTTTGAACACAAAACAGGCTATAGAAGAACCTTTAGTTCTTCCTTCCACTTCATCTTTCTTGATCTCTAACACTTTGGAGAAGAGTTTGATCTTTCAAAATTCATGTTGGAGGATGAAAGAAACCATGGTGAACAAGTTGTAAACCAAAAATACACCATGGAAGAGGTTGAACATTTGCAGCAGGACAACAATGAAGCAGAGTACTTGTCTGATTTGGAGGATTGTTTTGATGGAGAAGAACCAATTGAGTTTCTATTGTTTTCTCCTTCATTCACCCTTCAAATATGTGAACCTGTTGTCATGAAGGAGAGCACTCATTTGCAGCAGTCTGTACTTTATAGCAGCCTTTTGGAATCTAGTTTGGGAGACTCAAACCTTCCATGCTCTTCACAGGAGGAAGAAGAGAAACAACAGAAGAGTTCCACCATTCCTTCCACGCCATTCACCCAAAGAGGTCTACAAGAAGACTCCATTTTTGGAGTGGAAAATCATAGCAATGGGCATATCAAACGGATTAGACCTTGCCCAATCAGGTATTTGGCTTCATTAGAGCCAAAGGAGAAGCCAAATCTGGTCATGCCCATTTCAGGGCATGAGGATGAGCTACAAAGCACCAAGGATCAACTGTCATACCTCTTCAATCCAAATGCAGAGCAACTAAAAGAGGTATTGGTTTTGTCTTTAGTTGATAATTTGGTGATTTGGGTGGAAGATCAACTTTTAGTTATTTTTTCACTCATCCAACCAGCCATGTTCAATGCCAAATCAGATTCAGTATGGCTGCCATTTTTAGGAAGGAAAGCTATTTCTCCCGCCGATTCTGGGCTTTGTTTGAGGTCCGGTTTCTCTTGGTTAGAGTAGAGTAGGTAGGTTTTTTTCAGCAGAAGAAGTGTTTTCACACACTCTACATGTTCCATTTGGAGCATGTATGATTTTCAGTTTGCACATAGTTTTTGGTATTGTTGTATTGCTCTTGCACAGTGCATTCAATTGGATTTTGGTGAAGTTCAACTTCAAGTTTTAGCGGCTTTCCAAGTGATTCAGAGGTCATATTTTCAGAGTTAGATCAAATAATTGGTTATCAGGCTTGACTCCATGCCCAATGGATGCAAAAAAGGCCACTGATCATTCATCTAGCAGGCAGATGACCCCTGTGAGTCGCCAAAGTTGTTAACCAAAATAAGCTCCCCTTATTTTTGGGTTAACTTACTACCTTTGTGTTTTAGTATAGATTTCATACATTTAAAGGTTCCTGTAAAATATTTCATCGATAGAGAATTTCTTCCCCTTTCCAGAAAGGTAAATAACTCTTTCTAACTCCTTGTATTTTTTGAGTTATGGCTCGGCGGAGTTAGAAGGGAAAATTTTCAAGGTAAACTTGCGGAGCTTGGGAGAGTTTTTTGCCAAAGGAACTCATACCGGTGGGGCATCGGAGGAAAAAGTTAAAATTTTCCTTTTCTTCCAAAAGGCATAAAATAAAAATGTGACCCGCAGCCCCATCAAAAAGCTAATGCGGGGATGCGGGACTTCAGAGGTAAATTGGATTTTTTGACTTTTTGTCAAAAAATGTAAAATGGAAAAAGGAAGCTCCTACCTCCGCCAACCCCAAGGGATGTCATGTCATCAGCGGATTTGCGGGAAAAAGTTCAAAATTCACTCAAGCCAAATTTGTAGGAAATGTAAGGAAAAAATGTAGAAGGCCATATCTTTTGATCCAGAGCTCCATTTTTGACAATCTTGGTACCAATGGAAAGATCTGGAGATTCTCTTCATCATGGAGTCTTCAATTTTTTATTTTGGTAGAGATTTGTGGGAGAAAATTGCAAAACATGATTTGGCATGGAAAAAATGTAGAACCAATTTTCAACCACCAAATTTAATGAAATATGGGTCTTTTCTCCCTTGAGCAGACAAAATGCATTTGGGAATGGAATTTGCAGATGGAGCCTTGAATTTTCGACCAAATTTATGAATGTTGTCGGTGGTTGGAGCAGAGAATCAGATTTTCTCGTGTTTTTCCCTCTCTTTTCACATTTTTCTATATATTGTAACAGAGGCACATTTTCAAGAAGTTAGTGGTTGTTCATTCTTCTTCTCTGCCTCCCTCTTCTTTTCTTCCCTAGGGTCGAAAATGGAGTTCTAACCTCCTCCCTTGCTCTGTAGATGGCATTTTTGCCTCTTTCCCGTGAAATAACGTACTGTGTAAATCTGGAGCAATAAAAACTTGTTTTTGTGATGCATTTTCCCATCCTTTGCTCATTTTTGGTTGTTTCTTCTTGCCTCTCATTGTTGTAGGGCATCTGTGCATGTTTGAATGTCATTTGCAGGTTTTGGAGTTGTGTTTTTAGGGATTTTGGAACATTTTCTGTGTGAAATCTATCTCTGGTCTATGATGCACTTGTCCATCCTTTCCATTGCTCACCTCCTTTTGCTCCATGGTAGTTTTGGTAGATGATCAACACTTTCCTTCTCTGGTGTATCATTGTTTTAGTGTAGGCTCTGTTTTTCCTTGTTTTCTTTCTCTCCTTGTCTCCTTGGAAGTTAGATTAGAATTAGATTAGCTTTCCTACACTGGAATAGCTTGTGGTAAGTAGATTAGGAAGAGGAACCAGCCTTCTCTGGAGGATCATTCCCATTTGCAAGTCCCACAGCTTGGGGAATGATCCAATGTTATGCAAATCACACCAAATGACCCTTCCTTAGAAAAGAAGATCCATAACTCATTTGGGGGTGTTGTGATTTTGCACTAAAACTTCCACAATCTATCCAAAAGTGTTTCAAGCAACCAAACCCACCATGCCCATTCTAGTTGTAGTGGCCTCTTCTTCATCACCCTTGCCCACACCTAAACCTTTACCATCAAATAAACTTTTTCCAATGCCTAAAACCTTACTTGCACCTATATCTTCCTCGCGTCTGGACTCCATTGCAACATTGGAAGTCATACCGACATCAATCCTAGTCAATCCTCCTATCAAAATGGATTTAGCCACATCCTCACAAGCTATCATAAAGACTATTCTCGACGTAAGAGGAAGATCCAACCTCTTAGATCGCATACCTTAGCTTCACCCACTACCCTATTTTCACCTTCACTACTTCCATCTATCCTAGGTCCCCACACATCAACCTTGGCCAATCAACCTTCTACCCATAGTGAGTAAAAATCACAACAAAGTTACCTCATCATGATCTCTCTGTTACACCCACATTACCTATAAATCTTATGCCTTCATTGTCACCTACATCCTTTTTACCTCCTATACCTACATCACTTCCAAAAGTATCCTCATAATTACCCTTATCATTCCTTCCACATTTCCTCTTACCATGACCTTCACCACACCTCCATTATCACTTTGGATAACTTGTCCCCTTTTTCCATCTACCTTCCCTTCTACATCACGCACTTCTTGTTCACCTTTACCCAAGAAGGTGCAACCAAAGTTGAAGAACCACTACCCTCCAAAGAGGTATTTAAATCTACACCACCTTTAACAACTAGTTCACCTGCTACATATTTACCCAAGAAGGTGTAATCCAAACCTAAAACCATACTATCTACCAAACAAGTGGTCAAACTTACTTAACCACGGATTCCATCTCTGGTGATGCCTCTCCCACCAAAATCACTTACACTTACTTCACATTGTGATCCATTGGCAGGGTCTTATGCCAACATCCTAGCTAACCTTTTGGAAACCTTTGTCATCACATTGCCACCACTTAGACCTTACGATCCACTCGAACCTAAACTAGAATGGTTTGAAGATACAAAAATTTTCACTTACCATCATGTGTCAGGGCATGATGTGGAAAAATTTAAGGCTCTTAAGACTATTCTTCTCCAATTATGTCTTCTTGAAGAAAAATTTGATGATGATGATCTTTTAGATGAGGACCCCATTCCACCTACACTGTCACTACACATCCTCATCCCATACCTATTCAAGAACCTTCATCTCCCCCTCCATAACCCTTTTATCCTCCTCTAACATTTAAGATCAATATGGTCTGCATAAGAGAGCTAGCCAAACCTCCACCAAAATGTCAATGTGCTATAGTTTTTTTCACAAAACCAATATATGCCCTCACCATATTTTTTCCTGTCCTGTCACTACACCTATCACAACTCACTTTCTCCTTTACCACAAATTAATATGGTTCACATTGCCACTCAAGCCTAAAAGGACAAAGGAAAGGAGAAAACAACCAGCTCATCCGCTACTCTTTTACCCAATATTCCATCTACACTGCACTAAAAATCACCATCCACAAACCCACATACCCTATTTTATGATGGGATTTACCATCATACAATGCTTAAAAATTACACCAATATCCTCACAAAATGTCTTTGTATCACCTTGTCTAAACCTCTGAGTCTCATCGATAGGCCCTCATTGAGGTTCTACAATCTATTGAGGTTATACCTAATGACCCTACTCCTCTTGCATCCATTATCACTCCTTACCATGTGGCCTCTCTCACAACTTCACCCCTTCCTTTGCTCTCGTTACCACTCATCAAATATCCACTCTCGGTTTCTCGACAACGAGATTGTGCCTCTCCAATCACATGATCCACGATACCTCCTATTTATTTCCATATACATTGATAATATACACGTTCAATATGTTATGATCATGGGCAATGCCAGATAACAACATTTCCTCCCATGCGTACAACCAAATGTGCATCCTCGCTAATTGCATGCATAATAACCTAGTTATGTAGCGTTCATTCAACGATTCCATGACTTCCACCCTTGGCACCATCATTCTCCACATTCATGTAGGCACCCATGCCTTTCCTAAACTATTCTATGTCTTAGAGGGGGAATTCCAATACAACATGCTACTTGTCCGACCCTAGACTCACGCTATGGGTTGTGTTCCTTAAACCTTACACTCGCTTATTAAAAATTCTAACATGAAGGGCAACACTATACCATTTCAACTGACCCTTCACCATTCAAGACTTATAATATGTTGTATCGACCAAATGATGTCCTTGTACCAGTTAAGGCATCTACCACCGCTACCACTTCTTCTTCAGCCATTGCCTCATCCACCAATGTTTTTGCTACCTCTTCCACAACTAACTCCTCTATTCTCATTGCTACCACAACTTCTGTAGCTAACCCATCAACCAACCCATCTACTTATCAAATAACTAATGCTTCTTCTTCCCAACTCGACTGACCGGTGATTAATCCATTCCCTCAACCCACATACCCACTACCGATCCCTTAGAAGGTTTTTTTAACGCCTCACTCGGGAGTACCGCATTTATAATATTGACACATTACTTACACCTCAAGAGTATGGTAACCTTCACCAACATACTCTTTATGATCACCACATAGTAGAGGTTTTCCCCTATGGTCCTCCCCACCTTCGCACCAACTTAACATATGGGGGACTTGATGGTTCTACCTACTCTCCGAGCCACCTTCCCAAACTCAACCATTTTCTTATGACCTTCAATCTCTCACCAACCGCCTATTTTCCCACACCTTCATCCATTTTTATTCTTGGAAGGGATTTGGCTTTGGTTTCTATGAACAAGGCCACCATACTATCATTCCTTGCACCACTCATAAGCATAAAGACTGAATTGGTATTGGATTTGTTGAACCACCTTCCAAGAAGGCCCGAGTTGAACTCATTGAGGATGATAAACATTCCCCACCCCGTTCACCAACTTCACCGCCTTCACCTACAAATTCTATGGACCTAGAATCCATTCCTCTTAAAAAAATTTAGGAACACCATTTCCTGGGACCTCTCGACTTATCAGCATGATGGCGAGGCTCCCTTTTCTCTTCCTTTCCTATATCCTAACATGATTAATGATGATACACCTTCTATTAACGTCAATCAATATCAAGATGATGAATCTATTCTCACCTACCTTAGTGTAGAAGATTATTATATTCACCCATCACTACCTTTTGAGATGCAAACCATGTTGAATGAATCGACCATCAAAATCAATATTCACACTCAGGACGACCTGCACATTCTAAAAATAGGCCAATATTTAGATACTGTTGAACATGAAGCTTTTACCTCTTTCCTCTGAGATCATAACAATGATTTTACTTGGTCCTACGATGATATGCCTGGTATTGACCCGAACATTTTGGTCCACAATATCATAACCATTCCTGATGCCAAACCCGTGAAACAGAAGCTATGAAAAATGCATCCTCGCATTTCCCTTCTTTTCAAAGAAGAACTCCAGTGCCTTCTTTCAGTTTCCTTCATCCTACCCATTGATTATCCCCAATGGATCTCTAACATTGTTCCTGTCACAAAAGTGACAGGGGGACTCCGCATTTGCATGAATTTCCACGACCTTAATTTAGCTTGCCCCAAAGACAACTTTCCTCTACCTAGTATTGACCAACTAGTTGATCTCACCGCTGGCCATGAGATGCTATCACTCATGGATGGTTTCTCGGGTTATAACCAAATATTAATCACCCCAGAAGATCAACACAAAACCACCTTAATCAATCCTTAGGGCACCTTCTGTTATTGTGTCACACCC
Source organism: Taxus wallichiana var. yunnanensis (assembly GCA_018340775.1). NCBI lineage: Eukaryota > Viridiplantae > Streptophyta > Pinopsida > Cupressales > Taxaceae > Taxus > Taxus wallichiana. Next base: position 160,445,765 of record CM031240.1, on the reverse strand, counting down.
TTTGGCCTTAAAAATGTTGGTGCTACATATCAACGGGTTATGACTTATATTTTTCATGAAATCATATATAACATATTATAAGATTATGTTGACGATCTTCATGCCAAATATAAACATTGGGCTAACCACCTTGTTGTCCTTAAAGTGGTCTTTGACCATCTCATCAAATCTTTGTGTTCTCCTTTAACCTAAGAAGTGTGTCTTCATTTTTATCTCCGAAAATCTCCTTGGTTTTATCATTTCTTTGTGTGGAATTGAAGTGGATACCGCTAAAATCAAGGTTATTCAAAATGCCTCACCTAATAACCTTTGTCAACTTCGTAGTTTGCAAATAAAATTGCAATCTATTCATCTCTTTATTTCCCATATTTCTAACTACTACCATCCATTTCATCGTATTTTCAAAAAGGATGTCTCCTTCAAATGGGATGATGAATGCCACAAAGCCTTCGACGCCTTGAAACAATACCACCTCCAACCACTGTGCTCATTCCACCTAAGGATGACCAACCATTTTACCTTTACATTTATGTTACTGATCATTACTTGGGTGTCATGCTCGCTCATCATGACAAGCAACACAGGGAGAAAATGGTTTATTATATAATTCATATGCTTTTAGACTATGAAACTAGATATACTCACGCCAAAAAAATCTGCTTAGCCTTAGTTTTTTTCACCACTAAACTTTTCCATTACCTACTCAACCACAAAACTTTTGTCACCAATACTAGCCCCTTACATTACATGTATGCTAAGCCCTACCAACATCACCGTATTGCACATTGTCTCATGCTTCTTGTAGACATAGATCTCAAATTCATCCCTCAAACATGTATCAAAGGAAAAATAATTTCGACCAACTCGCAGACGCACCTCTCTCCGAAAACCAATCCTCTAACTTTGATTTCCCTAATGAATCCATCACTACCCTCTCCTTGGATGATACCGTTTACCAAATGACCTTATTCTTCAATGGTTCCAAATGTCAGCATGGGGGTGGTGCAGAGTTATCATCATTCCTCTTGACCATGAGCCTATGCCATTATCTTTCAAAATAGATTTTGATTGTACTAACAATATCACCAAATATGAAGCACTCATGTTAATTATTCAAACAGCCATAGCATTAGACGTTAAAAAAATTAATATCTTTGGCAACTCTCAACTAGTTGTGAACCAAGTTAATGGTATATACCAATGTCATAGTGAGATACTTCAAAATTATAAGCATCATGTTGACATAATTTTGGCTAATTTTTACCGTTATGAACTTCAAACCACTCCGCTTTCCACTAATAAATTTGTAGATACCATGGCTGTCTTGATTCTCAAATCCCCACTTCACCCTCTAACTCAAAAATATTTTTCACAAAGATAAAGGTTGCGAGTCACCTTTTTATCTAATTCGAGACATCAACCTTGTAGGAAACATTCAAACCCGACCCACGTGACCTTTGGTAATATCCATTTGTTAACTACCTTTCCCTTTCAATTCTATTTCCTTTTGCCTTATGGGCTTATTGTACTAGTATTCATACATCAAGACTACCACACCTTTCTATTTGGTCTACGGTATAGAGGTTGTCTTGCCTCTTGAAATCCAAATTCCATCGCTTCATATATCACTCGAATATATGCTCAACAATGATGATTTTCTCTAGAACCATTTGGCACAACTCGAGTTATTAGACGAACATTGTCTAAATTCTGTAGATCACCTCCAAATCTACCAAATATGTATCAAATGTGCCTATGATAAATGTGTCCAAGAACAAACCTTTTAGGTCGTCGATCTCATCTTGAAGCAAAATCAACATGTAAAAAAATTGGAGAAAAGTAAATGGGGCAAGTATGCTCCTAATTGGCTTGGACCCTATATCATTACTCATGCCTATTAGGTGGATTTTTGTCTCCTCTCACCATTCACCTCTTTTATTACTTATTGATCCTCCTTCATAGGACAAGACCTTCTACACCTACATTTTTGGAATTCCTCTTCCACCAAAATCACCCACACCTCTTTAACATAGATGAAAACCATGCCTATTCAACATGTACTTAACCATGCCTACACGACCTATACTTAACCATGCCTATTCACACTATACTCAACCATACCTAAATGAAATAAATTCAACCATGCCTAAAATGACCTAGACTCAATCATGCCTAATCCTATCGACCCATTCATCTATCCTCATCTAATTCTTCCCTAGCTTATGGGAGAACTACATTTGACCGAGACCCCTTTTCATCGGGGCTATGTAGGCAACACTCTGAGGGCATGGGGCCCTTGGAGGTTAGCTCACCACTTTTTCCCTAACCAATTTTCCCCCTTTTATATTCACATTTTACCTTAGTTTCCATTTTACACAAAACTTGGAAATTAAACAATCATAAAAACATACATACCTACCATTTTATAACATTAACCATATCACACATCAATCATTTAACATTTCCATGATATCAAGTACTTGGAAATTTAAACCATAACATACATATACATCACCATTATTTTACATAATAATAATAACTTAGAAATTAAATCAAATGCAAAAACATGAGCAAACCATGCCTATATCTTGACTCCACCATGCCTAAACCTGAATCCATTATGCCTAAACCACATAAACTCCACCATGCCTATACCTGACTCCATCATGCCTACATGACCTCGACTAAATCATGCCTAATTCAACTAGTTTCCATAGTACACAATAACAATGGAAATTAAAACAAGTACATCATCCATCCAAGTAAACATCATCAACTATATAAGGGGAGTGTCTGTGTATCAATACATATATAAATAAATATTAGTATGTCAAAAATCTCATGAAAAATCTCACGTCTTTGGCATGCAAGCTGATATATATATATATATATCAAAATCAAAAAATGGTATGATATCACATATGGATATCAATCATCTCCCCACCCGATATCCTCCTCTCTCGGTCTCACCTGTCTCCTCCCACTCCATCTCTCACCTCCACTATGTCAAAATCCACTCCTCACCTCACAACCAATCAAATCACTCTAATCAATCTCGTGGACCCACCTACCGAATGCCAATCACCTGCTAGTCACTCACCAACTCAGCTAGAGACCTCGTACCATCACTTTTCCACTTTCCACTTCTTCTCTGTCATTTTCCACAAATGGAAAAGTAACAAATGAATCTGTAAAACACGTATTTTTCCTTTTTATTCCCAAATCGACCTAACTGATATTGTTCATGTCATACCCTAGAACCGACATCGTTAAGTTATATCATTGGTCACATGATGTAACCATTTGACCCACACTATGCCCACTTTTCCTACAAACAATGTTGCTCAAACAACTTTTACCCTTACCAACACCTATTACAACTCACCCACACGCCTATATTACCTATACATTTCCTTAACTATGTTTAGGGACATGTTATTTACCTATAACTCAGCCTTACCTGTACCTTGACCTACATACCCTGACCTGAACCTCCTTTTATAACATTTGAATTTGTGTACTCACTATAACTTGCAATGTTATTTACCCATGTTGTTCAACCTAATGACCTTACCTTGCCTAATGTCGTGATGTTTATCCTAACCAAACATTTGGTGCCCTAGAACAAAACCCATACCCATTCATATACCTTGTCTAGTTATGATTCAGGACCATATCTTATACTTTGGATACCTACACCACTTCAACCTCATTTGGATAAACCTATCAACCTTTGATGAAGTAGAGTTTATAAGCTCTTTAACTTGGTACCTTATTGTAATCTATATGTGTGCATCCATTTGATTGCCATTACCCTTACCCACAACCCATCCAACCTTGTTTTTATTAACAACTTGTTTAGCAAACCACTCACCGCTTCTATCTACAACTTCAACAATTCCTGGTTTAAGGGGGGGTCAACTTCACTCCTACCTGGGGCAACCCCACTCTCATCTATATTTGGGGCAACCACTTTTGTTTTTGTCAGCATTGCTTACCAATACAAGTTATACGACAAAAATGGGAAAAAGTAGACACCAAATTTGGGTCACACTCCCCTTGGTCCTTTTCAATTAATTAAACACACCATGGCCTCATTATTAATTATTACTACTATATTCACCTTCACATTATTAATTAATTTAATTAAGTTAATTTCATCCTCACACCTCCACCTCATCATTACACCTCACCCTAGACCCATTCCAAGGGAATTTAACTCACAATGACCAAGTCATCACTCTTAACACTAAGTCATCACTCCTAGTGTTGAGTCACCACTTGACCTAACTAACTAAGACTTATTCCTAAACCTAATTAGACTTCTTCTATGACCTTCCTACCTTTTCTAACGAGAAATCCACTTCCCTAAGTGGACTCAACTTGGAAAACATGCCAAATATGGGAAGATCTACCTATTTTTGCCAAACCTAGACTTATTCGCCTTAATCGACGCTAATTATCCTCGACAGGGTCGGTCACCTAACCACCATCGGTTAATTTATATACAACATTACAACCTTTTATCTAGGTTGTTCATTTTCAGTTTTGGGAGAACTATTTTCATTCAATTGTGAATCCAAAGCCTCTCATCATCTAGATGACACAAACTACTCAACCACAGACCTAAACAAGTATTTGGTTCTCCTTCTAGAGCATTGGAATACTCATAGGAACATTATGGGAGTACTACCATGACACTAACTCCATAATCTCTTCACGGATCAACTACCCTCCACCTTCACCTACCAGATCTATAAATGCAAGTAAGTATACGTGATTTTAATCATATTTTGCTTGCTTAAAGTATAGATTCCTTACCTCTTTCATTATACTTTATTTCTACATGTATTCCTTTATCTCCACCTCCTCACCAATCTACCAACCTAACCACCTATAGCCTTTTTGCCTTCCGTAACTTCCCCTCTATATCCTTGAGTCTTCTTAGTAATATCACGAACCTAACCACACCCTTCTTACTCTCTATGCAATCAAAGAGAAGCCCAAAAACCACTTTTATCAAATTATTATCAATTGCCCCTACCGACGTCGGTTACCTAAATTTTTTCGGTTTCACCTCCCTACCAACATTGGTCACCTAACCGATATCGGTCTTTGTGTCATTTCATTATTTTTTACCAACATGCCTCTCGATCAACTAAAACTAACCTAGACCTTACCCGATCAATGTCAGGACTGTCACAAACCTACAAAACCTATAATAACCTACCAAACCTCTAGATTTAATCATAACCTTTCTGTTAGATTAGATTTGCTTATTGTATTTGCACGAGATACCTAAATTGTATAACTACATTAGGATTTTTTTACTTCATGATATTTGCATTAAATTGTATTTAAAATTGGATTGACAGCTTCTAGGAAGCACCTCACTTCCCGAGATCTAGCACTCGTTAGGCAGTCCACTAACCTATATTATTAATACTATTTGGTGGTCTTGTTTTGTTTCTTATACAGGTCGTTCCTCCTAGCCAAAGGGAAGCTCTTCACGATCATCTTGGATCAAAAATTCAGTAACACATGCATTCAACCTTCGACCTACATATCATAGGTATTCCTCCTAACCTATTTCCTATTCTGTTTTAACCAAAACCAAAAATTAGGTGAAACATATAAATATAAAGTTATGAGACCATAATGAGGGACCAAGCAATAAGAACTACTATCATCACCTAAGTTTACATCCATCAAAGGCTACGCTTACATCCATCTAGCTCCATCAAAAAGGCACAAGGTTGGTTCATCCGCATCACACTACATATGATGGAAGTTTATTCTATTCCATCCACCATTCTATTACATTTTTACACATAGTTATTGCTCTCTACTTTCACAAATCTGTGGATGGAACATGAGCATCCTAGGGAATGATTGCACACACAAGAACATATAACTACATCAGGTCTGAGATGTAGTGTATCACTCGCTTATTAAGTCCACCATTGTGGCATAGCTAAGGAAAATCGACCCCTTAATTTGTATTTTTCCTTTTCGTGGTTTAATGCTTTTTGGGGTTTTGTAGGTCTATATTTCATCGGTGATCATTGATGACATTCGGCACAAAGTATAAAATTAAATGTGACAGATGTAAGGGCTTCATATCATCTTCAAACCCCCAAGTTTGGTTTATGGATCTCTTACATGATCGGGAACTCAAAACCACACTAGGGTGCCCACAGGCATCTTGATCCTCTTTCGGGCACCCTAGTCAAGCATAAAAGCTCATATTTCATTTTAAGACACCCCCCGAAAAATTATTATATAATGGGTGGTGATTCTCGAAATGGACTTTCAAAATGATGGTGAATCTCGAAAAAATGATTCACTTAAAAGGGAAATTTACAAGTATTTTTTTAAATGGTTCCATACAAGTTAGATGGGAGTTGATGATCTTGATGTCTTATGTGCGGTTGATGATGTATTGCTAGTTGTTAGCCATCTAACTTGGATTGGATGGATGTCTATTATGGTTAGACATCCATCACAATGTGCATTGGATAGAACCCATTGGAGTGGATCCCGATCTTGAAGACTATCTAACCTATATTGGATATTTTTCTAGAAAGGATGGTGGACCGTCCATTTTTTTGTTGAAGTCATCATTTTCTTGTTAGACAACTATCATTTACTTTTTAGAAGTTTTTGTTTTCTTGACCACATTCATCATATATGCTTATTGGATATATGGTTTGTAACCTAGTTGGATGAATGTCTAAATTTATGTGGTTGGACGTGATTCAACTCGAAGTTAGGTGACATGGTCATGTCCATCTCAACACTTGACAGATCACTTTGGATATATCTTGATTTTTCCTATTGATCTACTTAGTAGGATTGGTCACCTGCAAAAACATGGATGGGAAGGATATGAAATGAGTCCTCGCAAACATGCCTCGAACTTTTCCACCAATCATTTGTCATCATGTGTGCAATTCCATGATCCCTGAGACCTATATATACCCATACGAGGTTCATTTCTTCACTTTTTCCACCACAAATCCACAATGCTTTGAGCTCTCTAATTTTCTCCTAGACAAACATGTGCTAAACTCTAGTACCTCACTTTTTCCATTATTTCCAAACCTTTCAACAATGGCTAGCACCACTATTACTCCTGCTGCTCCCTCAAATTCCAATACAAAAATATCATGTGTCCTTAGATCACAATCATAAAACTAAAAGACACACCAAAGGAATGGATGTAAAAACACAATTCATGGGGCTTGTCCACATGCCCCAATTCAAAACAGATACTTCCATCCTCGATTACTACTGACATTTTTACATCAAAAAGATGCACATTTTTCCATTCCCCTGATGGATCGTATAATATATTTCACCATCGAGCCCCGCAGATGTCCATTGATTAACTAGGTTACCTTTCAAAACAATCCCCCATGACTACAAAGGTGGTGCTTACTGATGAAGACAAAAAATTTTTTTTGGAGTCTCATTACAATGTGCAGGTTGATGGTAAGTTCAATATTATTTTCAATTGTTTGTTTTCCTAATATTTACTTGACTGTCAAGAATCTAAACATTTTTTATCTTGTTAGCTCCTATTAATCATTCCAAAAGAGGCCTTGTTATACAAGGCATTACAAACAAATTCTTTCATGCAAGTGATATCTCTATTTCAAGTGAGGATTGTGTTGCAGGGAAGATCCATGGACATTCCTCTTTGGGAAGTTTAGTATATATTCATATACACTTGTAGGGAAAAATTTGATTGGTGCACATATTTGTCCAATCAAATTAAAATAGATGTCAACAATCCCTTTCCAATATGAATACATCCGATAAATCCAAGATTTTTTTCTCTTTTGCCAATTATCTACTTGCTTTCTATCAAGAAGCTTTCCACCAATTGCAAAACGGACAAATTCTGACTGCAATTAATGACAAAATGATTGGTCTCTCACTTGAAGAACAACAGGTAACAATTAATTTTCACATTATATCGATTAATTATTTTTGAATGCAATACTAATAGTAATTTTATATTTTGCAGAGAAGAATTATGGCTACAATATCTCATAAGGAAGCTATTTCTTGGGGTAAAGCCCTCGCGAGGTCTCTGGTGATTCTGATATGGATTCAATGGAATCAACCCCAATATGATTTCCTCGTCAAAAAATACCTAGGGGTCGATAGCTCCACCGCTCCTATCTTCTATGCCATCACACTTCTCTACAGTATAAACATTAGTATTTACTATTTATAATAATTAATTAAGCTACTAGGAGGAACTATAAACAAGTTATATCTATTTTGTAAGCCATACAATATTTTAATATTTCTACATTTTTTTTTTCAAAGAAAGTTCTGAGTTTGACAGTATAGATCAAACTCATTCTCAAGTGTCAAGATCGAGTCATCACGTCTCCGAGCATGCAAGGTATTGTATAATTAATAATATTTAGCATCTTTTTTTACTTGTAAATATTTTATTGATTAGTTTTCTAATACATTGTAGTTTTCTTCTTGCAGTGAATAGACCTTCACAACATATTGCAAAAAGGCCTCTAATACCACCACACATATGTATTATACAAACAACAAGAAAATTTACAAGGAAAGAATATAAGGTTTCTATAGAGACTCTACAAGAACAATTTATCCAGTAACCTCATAATTTCCTTGGTTTTTCACTAGGTGGTGTCTTCAACACAATGACACCCAATTTTGAACCAGATCAAGCTCGATGATGAGTTTTGGGTTTTGATAGTGGTGACACAGAGAAGGGTAACTATTTTGACACACATAATATGATACAATCTACCCCACCTCCTCATCCACAAGCACAACAAGATGTACAAAAATAATAGACTCTCCTCCTCCTCCAAGTAAAAACTCCACTCATAGATGATCAAAAGATGGATTTTCCTTGAAAATATGATATCAGATAGTATGGGGGCCACAATTTAGGAAGTTGTTATGTCTGATGTGGAAATAGTGCACACTTGGGAGAGAAAAAATTTTTGATCAAAGAAATAAATACCCGATACCATAATCATGCTCAAAGGCATTCATTGTTCACTTGCCATAGAGAGCCAACCAACAAAGGCTTGACATTTTTCTAAACAAAGCTCTTAGTCAAGCACAATTTTTATAATAATGATTATGATGATGATATTTTGGACATAATGTTAAACAGGTTGGAGAATCTTAATGCAGAAGCCCAAGTGCATACTACAATAAATGGGCTAAGGACAAAAGTAATGTTTTAATTACAAATGTAGAAAAAGAGAAAGTTGTGGTAGGTCATCTTTTACATGCAAAATCGTGATATTATGAGCATTGTAATAAATTATTAAGACTTATCTAATAGACTACTAATACATTTTATTTATGTTTTAGGAAAAATATGAAAATTTAAAGAAAGAAGTAGTTATATTTGATGCACATTTGAAGAATGCCCGAAAAATCTTGAATGCATTTATACAAGTGAAAGGAAAAACTTGTATTATTAAATAAACAAAATAATACATTGAAAAGGATAATCAAGGAGCATAAGATGGATCTAGAAATCTTACTGAAGGAAAAGATAGATGTTGATCCATCACTTTTTCATCAGGAGATGTTGTGAGGGAGGAGAAGAATATTCTTCAAAATATCAATACCGCAACACAGGATTTTAGGCATCAGGAGTTATACATAGAGAGAGCACACTATACAGACTGAGAAAACTCCACCTCTTGTGCAAGAAAAATATCAAGCTTCCCCTGCAACATAAAATTGAAAAAAGTAGTTAGTTTCACCATGTGACAGGTGTGTTGTCACAATTCTGACACTAGCGTAGGAATTAAAAGATAGTGGCCAGCCAATTTTTTTTTTTTATTATTTGTGTGGCAGATGTAAGGACAACTATGATTTAGAATCATAGGTAGAAAAGAGGATTCCCTCATAATGTGTTCTTATATGACAAAACTTTTTCCGGAAGCTTTGAAAACCATTGACAACCCACCATTTTTACAATTGTATTGGTTGACAATGCTTTATGAAAAGATGCATGTCTTCATAAAGTAATCCCCTCTTGATAGAATGAATACAAGACTAATTTTGAATTGGAACTATATTTATTGTTGTATCACATTTATTGAAAGTTTTCAACAATTTAATATGCAAACTTGTAATTGGATTTTACTTATTGTGAATGGTTTTTATGTTACTATTTGGAGATGTAAACAATAAAGCATGGTTTAAGATGCTTAGTTTGTGTTTGTTTAAAAATATTTATGTTTCATGTAGATGTAAAACATTAATCAATAATCACATAGATGGATCCAAATAAATCAGTCTTTATTTCAATCATAAAACAAAATATAAAAAATGAATTTGTTACAAGTAAAAAAACACAGTCTATTAAGACCAGTTGATTATCATTAATGAATATGAAATATATCAATACATCAAATCATTTTCAATAGCGTCAAGAATGTATACAAGAAATTAGAACTCTAGAAATTGAAACAATCCTGGAGAAACATGTTCATTTGTGTCCTGGAATTCAACTAAATGGAAGCATGTTTTGATGGATGTGTTTGGATCCCCCGGATCAGTCAGAATGTTACCGAATCCTCTTCTTTCTATGAGTGAATTCCATAATGCAAGTGCTCTCTCATAAGGAAAATTTTCCATAGAGTAACTGGATACATACAATCTCAAACAACTTTCTAAATTTCTATCCAATCTATTTCAGACTTTTGACTTTACAAAGGACAATGCACTGAATACCCTCTCATCTTTGATAGAAAACCATAATCATTGTTTGAAAAAGTTCATATAGCTGAATATACTCACTCAAATCCTCTCACAAAATACTACTTGAATAAATCTTCTTCCAAAGTCTTCTAATGGAACCATTTTCATTTGGCTCATCTAGAAACCAAAATTTCTCTAGCATAGTGGTAGAAAAATCCATGATTGAGAACTAAGTAACTTTTTTTGTAAAATACCTTCAACAACAACTCCATTTATCTCTTCACGCTTACAGAAATGGTCCATTAGACTAGTCATGTATTTGATAAATAAAGTACTGATGGATGTTTGAAGTGTGCTTCCAATTGTATTCCAAAATTATGGATTGACAACTCCCATTGCTTCAAGTAATTTATCCTTTTTGAATCTTTCACGGATCTCTGTAGATAAAGATTGAGAAATATTTTTCAATTTATTTTGAGTGTCACATAATATTGTTTCAAATAAATTGTGTGTCACTCTTACTTCTTCCATTTTGACCCAACCAAATCTACTCTTTTCTAAAAAGTATGAAGTGGTATCTCTTTCCCATGTGTTGTTATACAGAGATGATCATGTATATTGAATTTTAAGAAGCAAATGGGATTCTTAAGGTCTATTAATGCATTCCAGATTTCAAAAATAGGACCCTAAAAACTTCCATCTGATAAATATAAATTATCTAGACTCAAGCACACACATTTTCTTAGTCTTATGAAGTTTTTATGTAGATGCAATGCTCTCTTGTGCATGCTTTCATCAAAACATTTAGCTCCTTCAACATAGGAAAAATACCACATAGTGTGAGTAAAGTTTCAATGTATGTTAGATGGTACAACAAATCTTTAGCTTTATCTACATCCCTATGGTATTTATACATAAAACCTATTAATGAAGGATATTCTTCAAATATTCTATAGGAAGGTTCATACATTGAAATCCATCTAGTATCTACATATTTGAGAATTTTTCCCCATTTCAATCCTAATTGCAAATTTTGAAATTCTAAAAATCTCTTTGGACTACTAGAATAATAAGCATGCAAATCATGGATCAGCTCCTCCACTTTGGCAACATTTTCAAATGTGCTCACAATTTTGTAGGCTAGATTCATTCTGTGAGCCATGCAATGAATTGCAATCATATAGGGGGAAAAATTTTTTTGTAGTCATACGTAGAGACCATTTCCCCCCCTTGCATTACAGATGCACCATCAGTTCCAACACAAACTAACTTCATTGTAATGGAAAAATCATCCATACCTACAATATCCTTCAGACTTGACACCACCAATTTGTAAATGTTTTCATAATTGTAATTTTCACTCATTTTATGAACTGCTAAGAGATGGGGAGTTCTTACTTCATTTGCAAATGTGTATACATGAATACAAACCCATGAAGTATTGTCCACTATTGTAACCTCATCAATTGAAAGGGAAATAAACTTTGCATTTTGAATAGACTCTTTCAGATCCTCCTTTTCTACTAGAGAAAGACATTTTGCAATTTCCCAGCCACTGAGTATCTAACCAATGTGATTGAGGAACATTCTATAAGCCAATAACCTGATACAAAATTTTTTTTTTGAGAAATCTGAAATGGGTCTTCCCTTTTTCAATATGGAATATATAGAAAATTGAATACTTTTGGCTTGCATTTAGTCTCCATAGCTTTGCTCAATTTTTCTACAATTGTGCCACCTTTTTCATTTAGATTTTTCAAACTTTTTTGTTCTTTTTCATATTCTTTATGTATTTTACATACAAGTAGTATTTTGCATTTTTCCATTTATGAGATCTTACTATGCTCCCATCCTTTTGCTTTTGGGAAATATATATTTTCCCACAATGTTTTTCAATGGTGTCTAGTTTGAGCTGCATTGTGTGATCTTTCCCTTGTTTCCAACTACATATTTTACATCGACATTGAGTTGGAACATCATTACCATTTTTCAGCTCCACATGGGTTCAATAAAAGGATATTTGGCTGCCCAATCGAACCTGAAAGTCCTTCCTATTGTCTAGTTTTTGTCCTCTTTCTTTTTATAGATTTTTTTTATGTTCTTTCAACTTCAACTTGTGCATCTGGGTTCTCAAAGTAGGAATATCTTGATCCTCATGTCTCCTTTTTTTGGAAACAGACATTGGAGTAGAAGCTTCCTCTGTTGTTGGTGTTGGATGAGAATTTGATGAATCTTCTTCTAGTTTGATGTCATCAAGGGAACAAATGTTTTCATCAACATATAAAGGATCATCGACATCTAGAAATGGATTAGTTTGTGAAGGTGTTTGAGAAATGTCTGCATATAATTTTATAAAAGTGTTACAAAAATAGTATTAATTATTTATATTATTAATACCACTGAATAAACATAAAACAAGAGTGCAAAGAGTTTGAAAAAATATGAAAAATATAATAATAAAATTCTGTAAATTAGTAAACTGTAAATAGTACATACCGATATTTTTAGCAGATCTAGACACAACCTTCATTTTTTGTGAGTTTCCAAAATAGCCAAAACAATGTCTTGTACCCTTTTTTTTGAACTAGTTGTAACCTTCTTACCCTTTTTTAGAATCCATGGATATGTCACCAAATAAGGACAAAGACGGGTTTGGGGTTTGAAAAATAAGTTGGATGACTAAGGGAGATTATAGTGGGATGGCTCACCTTTGGATGGAAATTGGGGTAGGGAGGATATAGTTGGACTAAGTTAAGTTGGATATTTAGTTGGATACTTGTTGTTGTAGTAGATGATTATAGTTGGATGGTTATGGATAGTTAGATTTGTAGTTGGATGCCTTGTTGGAAATTTTGTAGTTACTTTGGTGGTTGGATGGATAGTACGATTGGATGGATAGTTAGTTACTGGGTGGTTAAATTCATTGTTAGTTATTTGGGTTGGGGTTTGTGGAAAACCTTGTAGTCAGATCAGAAGAGGTTGGATGGGTTGGTGTTTAACTTGGCGGAAAATATTGCAAAAAGGTTGGATGGTTGTATATGTATTATATGGATACCTAGGTGCACTATATATAGTAGACTATGTAGTATACTTTGGTGAATATGTGCATAGGTTGATTGAAACATTTGGTGAATTACATGCATAAGTTCTAATGATGGGAATCAAAACTTGCAAAATAAAATGCACATGGTGGAGACCATGACACAAAACAAGAAAAATAATAGAAAAAGAGTAACAATAGTAATAAGGCATATATAAGAAAACAAGTGTAAATATAGAGAAATAATGAAATCAGAGGCAATGGTATATAATCAATGTCACATAAAATTCATAGATTCGTAAACATGGGACACTATGTCATAAGAAAATAAAGAATTTTAGGCCTGTAAACAATGTCAGACAAAATAAGCATAAAGCCATAAACATGGGACACCCACAATGTCACAAGACAAGCAAGGCAATATAGGACACTCAAATTTGGTAATTTAGTCTTTGACATTTTTTTTTTCGATAATGTACCCTTACTAAGATAAACACACTCTTTTATCCCTACTTAGTACACCTTGAAGACTTTTGTCTAGATTTATTAGTCATACACACTAATATGGAAAATAAATTTTTAGAGTCCAATACATAAAATTAATAGAAAAAATATAATATTTCCGAAGCTCTAACTTATAATATAAAAGATAATTAAACTTTAGGTGGTTGTGTGGATGTGTTTTCTTGGTGGTTGAATGAGTGGGGTTATGAGAGGAAAAGAACTAGATGATATTTATTAGTTGCAATGCTACAACCGATTGCATCCTCAAGTGTTGTGTGACATAAAATTTTCTAGGTTCCTATAGAGTTCCATAATATTTATGGTTAATTGTGTAAGTGTGTATTAACAACCATCCCTAGAACATGTCTTTCTTAACTCCTTGTTATAATTAGAAGTATTGTTAAGTTTTGCATTTTAGCATTAGGGGATTTTTCACCTTAGTTGACCTTATGCTTATTCTAATTCTCTAGGGAGTTTTAGAATACCCTATAATTAATTTTAATCATGACATGAGGTGATCATTGTTTTCTTGGACATTGTATCACATACAAAAGTAGTGTAAACAACCATATTTCACCTTGTGAAAACTATTTCAACCAACGTGAAAAAGGAACCCACATTTATTTTTCTTGCAACCTAATGTTTTAATCATCATTTTAATAGATTTAAAATGATGAATAATTATCTAGATAAATTTTACCTTAAAGGAAGATAATTTGCATATCGCGTCAAAAACTTCCCATGTAAAAATAATGGATAAAGTTGGAGTTCATGTTATATGAGAATAAAGTTCGGGAAATTCGAAATTTATCATAAGTTTGGTGAAGTTAATTAATTTTATCAACAAAATTACTCAAGGATATGTGGTCCCATGGAATAAATTTATTATAATGTGTTTTATTGACTTTGAAACAAAATTAATAACCTATTTGAACTTGATATCAATTATTTACAAAAAATAAAATAAAAATTCAAATATTTATCTTTTTAATTTACCTTTATTTTTACATGGAAAAACACTTGGCTATTTGAGCTTATTCTTTAACTTTTTCACTATCAAAATGAAATTCACTAGGGATTAAATAGGAAATGTGAGGCCCCATAAACTAAAAGTAACTTGATGTAAATGTGGTGCAAATGTATCATATTCTTAGGGTTCTCGAATGTTTTTTTAAAAATATCTCATTCACGAATTGACACAAATCGACCCCATTTTTGACATTTTCAACACAATACATAGTTGTGAACTAAGATTTTTAAGGATCTTGTTCTCCTAAAATTGGAAGTTCTTGTAACTTTCATGTTATATAGAACAACTATAATTTGTTAGTTAAATTTAGAATTAGATATTCAAATTAGTAGTCATTCTTATTACTTGGCTAATATAATGCATCTTGATTATTAGTATCTTTTTAAGGGGATATAGAGTTGTAAGGAATATTTAAGAGTTGTAGAAGAGAGCATTAAAAATAAATTTAAAAATGCGTGAATTAAATTTCTTAGAGATTGTATTTTCATTTTGGTTTTACGATGAACAACCACTCTCTATTTTTGTACAATAACAATAGTTAAAGAGATATGTTGGTTCAAGGTTTCATTTTGTGTGAAAGTGTATCGAACAACCTTTGCACATGTGTTTGTATAACATTTTGAGGCTTAGAGTTGTTGTATGTATGACTATATATAGTCCATTGAGACCGTGTCTTGAATGTTTTAATTCCCATTGAGGCTTGAATCAATTAAAAAAAAATTCTATATTAGAAACCATTGTGTTACTTTATCATTGTAAGGTTGAAATCTTATTCATTTGAGACCCCATACCTGATCGCATTAAATTTGGAACCCTAAGAATATGATACAAGTTTGGATTACTTTTTTAGATCCATGACTATCATGCCCATAAGCTCTATTTTTATCTTGTGTTTTGGCCTTAGAATGGTCCCTCTATTATTTAAGAGAGAGAGGATAATCATATTTCCATCTTAGCTAATATACACTTCTAATGACAATATGATTAGGAGTGGGCTAGTATTTCTCAATTTAACTTTTACTATCACCCCAATTCACATAAAAAAACTTTTGTGGCTTCTAGTGTTTAGAAAATGGTTATTTTTCACTAACCGCATTATATGGTAGCCACTGCGTCATTGGCCATGACAACCTCTCACTTGCATAAAATCTATGGCAAATATTTTTCAAGTCAATGGATATTCAAAAATGAGACAAACAAATAAATGTGATAAATGAAAATATGTTAATACATAGGTTTGAATGGAGCATGAAAATGAGTAAAATCCATGTTCATATTTAGAATCTCTATAGTCTCTTAAGATTGAGTTTTAATATTTGTATTGAGAAACACATTAAATATGTATGCCTTTGGTAAGTGTGAATTTTGACTAGAGGTTTATATTGATTTACAAAATAGCTCATGATGTTAAAAATGAAATTATTTATATGTGGATGGATACGATGACCTCTCCATGGTTTATGAAGGGTTAGTTATTTCCGACATTGATAGAATTGTGAAAAAAATAATATTCCAACTTTGATCAATTAATTAATTTTATAATTTATTATTTTTTGTTATTTGTAGGAGGTGATAAATTTGAGAATATGTTTTGACATATATCTAGAAGGTTGATTAAAATATTTACCATATCTACAAGAAAATGAGGGAAAATTTTTAGGGGTTGAATATGATGAAATAAATATTGAGTAACATGAGTTAACTTAATCAAAAATAGTTTTTAGGAGACTGGATCAATTAAATTCTACGTAGTAATTTTTTACAAACTAAAACCCTTTCTAATTTTTCATCAAATCTATAATCCCAAGCAAAACTAATGGAATATTCTTGAATAAATCTTAGAAGAGTATTCTCCCAAAATTTGGATGCAAACTTTACAAAACAAATAAAATATGACACATGGCATATTACCATTGATTTTGAAAAAACAATAATAGTCATGGTGAAAGCTATATAACTAGGAGTGATTTTCAAATATTAAAATAGGATAGGGCTTTGCTTGGGTTCTCTCATGTCACTTTATTCATACATGCCACATTAGTCTATTTTTTTGTTTATCCCCTTGGCCTTTCCTTTTGTGCGTGTTGGGTTTTTAAAGATTGCACACATTAAACTTTATCTTTTTCACCTCCATTTAGGAGGTTTGCATATTAAAATTGCATTAATTTTGCCTTCAAGCAAATTTGGTTGGAGGCAACGAGAAAATGTCTTCCAAGCACATGTGGAAATTTTTCCCAAAGGTCTATGATGAGATAATGAAACCAAATCAACCCTAATATTATGTTAAATATTGTTGTTATGGAACCTGTCATAAAATGGTATGAAGAATATTAGTCTTATAGATTATTTTATTGGTCACATTCCCTTGAAAGATTCCCTCGGAGTCCTATATTAGGCTCCATTATGAACATCTTGGTATCTAGATCGCTAACATTAGGATCTAATGAAAGATTTTTTTCTAGTTTTGTTTAAAGAAGCCTCCCATGTCTAAGCCCTTATGCTTAAATCATGTTGTTGGTTCTTAGGTAATACTTTGAACTTGTCCTTTTACCTTGGACCTAAGAATTTTAAGTCTCAAACCAAGTTTCCTTCGAAGTTCATGTCCTGGGTGAGCTACCCATTCTCCCCCTCTCTCTCTCTAGGTCTTTATTCCAGATATTATTTAACCCATTGGGTAGGTTATCTTATTTGAACAAGACCTTTTTTACTCAACCCAACCTAATAGATGGGTGTTTGTTGAGGTAGATTTTACTAAGGAATTAAAAGAGAATATATACTTCCAATTTGATTATGAACAATTCTCTCATAAAGTGGTCAATTTCAACTTTCCCAACACTTATTTCGGTGTTAGGACCCTAAGCACAAGATAAAGGATTGTTTTCGGATGAATAGGCCTAAGCCAGTGAACAACAAAGTTTTGGAGAACAAGCCTAAGGCTTCAAAAATGGGTAAGAACTATACTAACATGAATAATAAAAAAGAGGTCCCAAGGGTTAAAACAATTCAAATTTGCTTCCTAAATCCCCACCCATTACTCACCATATTGACAACATGTATGTCTTTTGTTCCCATACAATCCTCTCTTGCTTACCCCGAACCCTTCTAGAGCCAAAACATATCCAAAAACTTAATTAGGTTAATGGAAGTTGAGACCTATAATCAACCTAATTGATCTTCTTATAGTCTACCCAGGTGGGAATGAGTCGCAAAGAGGATGTAATTGGGCTAAGCACCAATCCATTTTCTTAGAGAATTTTACTAATCCAAATCAACAACCTCTTTTGTTTAACAATTTTTCTACTTTAGATGATGTTTCTGACTTGTAGGATGGACAAGGGGAGTTTAGCATGGAAGAAATTACTTCATGAATTTAATATCCTAGAATGTAAGAGGTCTCATAGATTCCTCATGAAAATTATCTATGCGCTCTACATGTCAAAAAATTGGAAAATTGAATTGTTTTGGTTTACAGGAAATTAAGATTTCAACATTTCTTCTACAAGTAGTGTTGAAGTGTATTTTGTCTAATTTCTCCCACTTCCACATGTCCCATACTGATGGCCTAAGTGGTACCAATATTTCCATATCTCCATAGTTTTCCTCTTTAATCAATCGCATCGGGGGGAGATCCTCCCCATCGAGCTATATTTGTCTTATTAAATTTCAACATCTATGCTTTTGGTATTGTTAATATCTATGCTTCAAAATATGGCACTGAAATGAAAACTTTATGCAAATGGCTTGTTGACATTATTTCACTTGATTGTCAGATAATTTGTGGAGATTTCATTAGGATTGAGTATTCCGAAGATAAAGAAGGTGGTTTTTCAATGCACTAATGTGTAAGAATATGCAAAAATTGGTTTTATTTCAAAAATAAATGGAGCTTTGTGGGTCCATTTCTTCGCTGACAGGAATTTACTTTGCAGTTGCGGTTCACATGGTCTAATTTTCGAGATAAACAGGATGTTATTTTTAAAAGGTTGGATCATGCCATACTTTCTGAACAACATGTGTTCTCCTTCAATAGCATGGGTGACTCCTTAATAACTATCCATCGTGAGTGCATTATATCTAACCACTTTACCATCACCTTCCAAATCATTTGGGATTGATATCTTCTTAAAATGTCATGCAATCAATTTTATTTGATCACCTTTCTATTACAGTATGCATGGGTATTCTAACTCATTTCCCAAATTTGGAACTTGACACCTCAGCTGTCATATACTACTAGTTGGATCGGGTGGTTTAATGAGGCCATCCAACACATTTCCAAGTTTTTCTGCCACTTTGGAAAGAAAGTGGTGCGGGTTTAAAAGTGAGCTGACAATGCTCTTCATCTTAAGTTTCAAATTTCCTTTAAAATGATCCTTCAATCTTTGGCTGCAATATGAGCAGATGGCCTAAGACACAAGTTCAACCTTATCAAATCCTACTCTGCCAGAGGTTCTCAAATTCGATCTCAACTACATTTTTTTAAATTCATGGATCATACGACTAAGGATTTTTTCAAATCTCTTCCTGCTAAACAAATTAGAGAACAAATTAAAGCCATCAAAACTACTTAGGCATGTATTACCAGCTTACCCGACATTGCCAATACCTTTGTGGATCATTATAACATGGTGTTTCAAGCTCAATCATATACCCAGGAATGTTAAGGAACCCTCCAAAATTCATGGATGTTTTCCCTTGAGAGTTTTCCCAGGAAGCCATGATCCAATGGGATCGCACCTTATGTTGGATGAATTATATTCTTCCTGCAGTGGAAAGTAGATGAGAAGGACCTAGGTATTGATGGGTTCCCATGTGATTTTTACGAAGTAACCTGAAAATTTGTCGGCCCTGATCTGCTTCAAGTATATAAAGAAACGTTAATTAATTGTTACTTGAGTGAAATTACTAAAAACTAAAATATTAAATTCATACTTAAGATGGGTGATCTAGATCTTATCACCAATTGGAGGCCGATTAATCTGCTAAAAGTCTCCTATAAGATTATTTCGCAAGATTTGGTGTTACGGATCTGCCACCTTCTTCAGGTGATTGTTAGACCAGAGTAGACCAACTTCATTAAACAAAGATACATTGAAAAGACATTCACCTTTTAATAACATATTTTGAATGATATGTGAAATTAATATTACCCAACTGTATTGTATTGTATCATTATTATTTAAATATGGAAGCATGAAATGTTGAATAAGACAGTTTTTAAATTGGTCAATATTATCTTATTCATTGATAGAACTAAAAATATATATTAATTTATATACAAGTGTACAAAAACAAAGTCTATACAGTCAACTATTCATTAAGTAATATTTTCATTGTATGTACATCATATCTATTACAGTCACTTCAACAAGTCATTTCTCAAGACTTTCCAAACCAGATCTCAAATATAATGCACTATTTTTGATGTAAGAGTCTTCAATCCCAAGTAAACACCTGCATAACAATAAATGAAATTATGGTCGCTCACCTTTCAAAGTTGTTTAAAAACTCAAGCACCATATGAACAATAAATTGTGTAACCAAATGCATAAAATAATAAAAATGACCAACTAAAATATTATCCATCGATTAAATCCCAATAAATCTCAACCATTTGATTGAACTATCATAGTGAATCCATGTCAACTAACATCAACCAATCGAATTTAGGATGATAGAATAAAAGTCAAGGATGGATTACAATTCCATTTGTTCATGTAGTTTTCATCTCTCAAAGTCAAGAAGTGAGGAGCAAGCAAGCTTCAGTAAGACACTTATGAATTACAAACTATTTCATAATTCAAGCCCTCTATTTATTTTTTTCAAGTTGTTTGCATATCAAAGAGAGTTGTATATGCCAATTGCATTTGCTTTAAAGTTTCAAGTCTTTTCAACTAATCTAATTTGTGCATATCCCGCCATCATGGCATTCTATGAGACCACGTTTCTTTGAGGAATTCTATCAAAAAGGCACCCACGTTTCCAACAAAAGCATTTTCTGCATATCCTACAACTCATTTTAAGAAACTACAGCTTAAGGAAACTCCAACCCGAACCCTTGGCTTATTTCTCGTCTCCATCTAAATTCTCTCTCATAAGTGGAGCATACCTACAATACAAGGCGTAATTGAAAACTCGCTAACTTATATATCTTCTCCATCTCAAGTTGACCTATTTGTGAAAAAGACCATGGCTACACAAACATAAGGTTAGATTATCTAGGTGGCTTATTTTTGAAAAACAACGATCATTACACAAACATGAGATCGTGCCATGAGGTCAAAATCGGAGGAGTCACTGTAATGTCCCCTGCTAGGAAGGTCCGTTATGCACTCAAACCACTTGTGTACCTAGACATTGTGTAATCGTGAAATAAACAAAATGACATTTACCTTTACCCTTACATAAACAAGAAACGATTCAACACATTAATGTAATGCCACCAGAAAATCATATTGTATTCATTTTTCTTAATGTCTTGAATACTTTTATCATCAAGTAAGGGTGTGACAAATGTAAATCGATCGGGTTGGGGACCAGCTTTGTTGTTCCCAAATAAACAAAGTTGGGACCGCCTAATCAGATACCCATATCTTTTCAGACGTTGCAAAATCATATGCCATGACAAAGTGCGTGCAAACAACAAATACACTTCTTTGGGAACATATATTCTTCTTCTCTAGTGTATAGTCATCACCGCTATATAGGCATAAGTTTAATTGTATACATAAAAAGATGGAAAGTATTCTAATTACATGTGCAAAATTTATATGAAAACATAACTTTAAATACAACACTACCGGAATATACAACTCGTTTAATATGACCACAACAAATGTTTCTATAGTCCAAAAAGTTGTTGTATATTGCATTTCAATTCACCGTATTGTTCATTTTTTCCAGATATCTCATTCTCCAAATGAAAAGTATTTTTCCAATCATCACTGTGATATTAGCATAAGTTTTATTGTATACATAGAAATTTGGAAAGTATTATGATCATATGTGAAAATTTTATATTGAAAACATAACTTTAAAAACTACATAGGAAGAGTCCGACGAATACAGTAGTTTGTCAAGCTTTCATTAGAAATATGGAAGGAAAATTTTTAGTTCTATCAATGAATAAGATAATATTGACCAATTTAAAAACTGTCTTATTCAACATTTCATGCTTCCATGTTTACATAATAATAATACAATACAATACAGTCAATGTCTTTCACCCACTATCTCCATTATTGGACCCTGCACCACAACCGGTGCCTATCCCCTAGCAATGCTCACCCACCAGCCGTTAATGTTTTCATTATAAATTTTCCCTTCCATATTTCTAACGACAACTTAGCTTTAACAACTAGGGGAGAGGACCCGGTTGTGGTGCACCCTATCTTTCGCAAACCACCGCGCCACGTCATCGCCACTGGCGAGTAAAAACACTATAGATATAGGTATGTACTCTATAGATATAGGTAAAAGAGTAAATAAATGAATAGAAGGATTGTCAAACTCTATAGATATAGGTATGTACCATAATATCTGTTGCATTCATCATACAGAGTGGTAAAATTGTTATCTTCTTTGCAAAATATACATGTCTAACCATTTAAACAACTAGATGAAACCATAAAAAATCATATTTTCGCTAATGTTACCAAAATGTCGAAAAATCCTTTTGTCGTTAGAAATATGGAAAAAATAGAGTTTAAACTTGATGAAACCAACTTTACTGAATCGTTAGAAATATGGAAGGGAAAATTTATAGAGTTTAAAAAGTTGTTACCAATCGTTAGAAATATGGAAGGGAAAATTTATAGAGTAAAAACACCACCAATGGATGCAGACCAAATTCTTGACCTCCAACATCGCACCGCCACCTCACCGCCACCCTCGCGCCACGTGACGATCCGCGTTTGTGGAGATGTCAAAAAGTTGGTTTTTTTGCATGGGACCAAGTGTTGTCCACTCGCCGCGCGCCGCTTGTTGTCCGGCTACCGCCATGCATCAATGCTCACCCACCACCTGTTAATGTTTTCATTATAAATTTTCCTTCCATATTTCTAACGAACAATATAGTGAATTCTGAAATGCAATATACAACATTGTTGAACTATACAACATTGTGCTCATTTAGTCAAATATACACTGTCTATCCAAGCACTTTCTGTATTCAACATATTCCATACAAGTTTCATTGTCATAATGAAAACTACAAGTCAATTAATTCCTAAAAATGAAACAAAATCATTCATATTCTAGCATATTCCAGATTCATTTTTGGTATATTTATAGTTTCTTTTCCAACAATCATCTTTCATGTTGTGAATCAGGTATTTCATTTACACCATGAGAAAAGGTGCTATTGCTAGAAGATCAAGGAGGCCAAAAGTGAGAGGTGTACAATTATCACATAATTTAAGTGATGAAGAGGATAATTCAAAGCACCAACTGGTAATGAACCATAATGTAGAAACCCACCCACCTGTCTCAGCCTTCAAAGAACATCTCGCAACAAAGAAGCTTAGTGTCATCCGAGGTCGACAAAAGAAGATATGGAAAAGGCGATAGATGATGTTGAGTTTAATGGGTTCTCAGTTAGAGCAGCAGCAAAGAAGTATTCCATTCCACCCACATCATTACACTATTGGCTAAATGGTCTCACCCACACAAAGAGGAGGGGTCCTCCAACAGTTCTAACTGAAGAAGAAGAAGAGGAAATTGTTGAATGGTGCAAAGAAATGGCTGATATGGGTCATGGCTTGGAGTTAATGCAGCTAAAGGCAAATGTTGCTCAGATTTGTGAAACAAGACAAAACCCCTTCAGAGATGGGTTTCCTGGTAAATCATGGTGGGCGGATTCGTAAAACGCCATCCGACTCGCAATCCGAACCGAGGGACTTGACAGGATAGAGCTTTAAACTTGCGCCCGCAATAAGAACCAAATTTTATGATAATTTGGCCAAAAGCTATGGAACCTATTCATACGGCGCCATAAAACTGGAATTGTGATGAGACCGGCTCATGCAGCCGGAAGAAATTGTGGAGTTCATGTAATCGCAAAGAGGGGCAACGTAATGTCCCAAAGGTAATACCAAAGAGCAGGAGTGGATCACTATATTGTGTTGTGTCAATGCAAGCATGTATGTCAATCCTGTGATTTTATTTGTTCAAGGGAAAGAGAATGATAAAGAATTACATTAAAAATTGTGAACCTCGAGCATGTATGGCGCACATCCAAATGCATGGATGACAAAGGAATTGTTTTTAAATTGGCTATGTCATTTTGCACGCTCAAGCACTGTCAAAGTGTGTTTCTCCAAATAATAGACACCTATTGATATTTGATGGCCATGGCAGCCATGTAGCATTACAAACTGTGGAGGAGGCAAACAAATTGGGCATTGATTTGATAACACTACCAAAGACATACTAGTCATAAGTCGCAACCTCTTGACGTGAGTGTGTTCAGCCCTTTCAAGACATATTTTAGAGCTGAGAGGTCCAAATGGATGGCAGAGAACAAATGTGCAGATGTGAAAAGGAGTGACATTGCTGAGCTTGCAAGTAGAGCCTTAAAAAAGGCACAAACACCATCTAACATAATTGCAGGTTTCAAAAGAACTCGGTATTTGGCCATCAATTATGATGCTCTCCTAAATGACATGGCATGCAAAGCCGTGCATTTGACATGCAAGGTGAGGAAGATGTTGATGCTGTCACAAACATTTTGAGCCTATCTCAACGAATAAATCCTGAATTAAATGACAGTGAAGAGGTGGTACCTGAAACTCAATTCATGCAAAATGTTGACTCTAGAGATGATATGGAAGCAACTGCAACACATGGAGTGGAGCTAAACGGTGCTCTTGGAAACCCAAGTAACATCATCAACAATAAGGAGGGGTCTTTAGATTTTGTAAGTAATAATGATTTGTCCTCGCAAGTCAAGTTAACCCGCCACAATGGTTAGAGGATGCCATGAAAAACTTGGGTTACAAGCTACCATCCAACACAGAAGATCAAAGCTTAAATCTGCCTTCCTTTCCTGAAGGACTAGAACAAGAAGCAATAATTCATTACTATGCAGATGTTGGAGATGAGGATGAACAAGACGAAGTCGAATTTCAAGAGGATGCTCAAGAAATGAAATTAACTTAGAAGTTATGCAACATGAACCTCAACACCTCAAGAGACCGAAAACCAAGATGGACGCGCAGACGTTACTTTCCCATTTTCTACGACTTCCAAGGGAGATCATAAACAAATCGATGGTTCTATTAGACCGAGTAGGCATTCATAGATTTTGACCGCACCGAGTACACATGGAGCTATTGGTTGATGCGGAAAGAAAAAAGGAGGAACAAGCAAAACTAAAGTTACGGAAAAAGAAGTGGCACAAGAAAAAAGGTTGCTAGACTTCAAGCAAAAGAAAAAAAAAAGATCGGGCAGGAGAAGCTTGAAAGAGAAAGGGAGAAGCAAAGCTAAGGAGCAACAGTAAAGAGATCGAGAAGGCACAAGCAACAAAGGAAAGAGCAAGAGAAGAGGGAGAGGGAACTTGCAAATCAATTAAGGGAATACGAAAAGAGGATGCGTGTAAGTTCTCAGAATCGATCATGAAAATCAAGGATTTTTCAAGATATGTTAAATATTCAAATTCCAAAGTTATGCTCAAATGGAACACCTCCATCACTTATGAATAACTCTCAGACAGCTTCCATCTTGGTATGTATCACCTCATTTACTTTGTACAAGTTCAAGCAGCCCTAGTAGTTCATTTGCAATGCCACCATGGATGCAAGCTTCAAAGCAGGCAACCAACTCCTCTCACAACAACAGTGCAAATCCCTTTTCAAGCGGACAACCAAATCCTTTTTCACAGGGGACCAGATCCTTTATCGCTTGGGCAACCAAATGCTCACAAAAGGGATTCTAAATCCCTTTTCACTTGGCCAATCGAACACCAGTATCGGCAGAAAAGAAAATCCAAAAGCAAGATAGAAAGAGGGCAATATTACTTATACTAACTAAGATATTGAACATGTGCCCGTAAACAATGCTTATTACCCCATATGATGATGGTAGTAATTTTTTGGTGATACAATTTTGCTAGATGTATTCACCGAAGCCTTCCTATGTAGTCTCTAAAGTTATATAGTGCAATATAAATTTTGCGTATGTAATCGTAATACTTTCCACCATCCATGTATACAATTAAACTTATGTTAATATATCAAGTATGATGATGGTCTATATTTTACACCCTATTTGGCGGTGTAATCGAATACTCATATTAATTTTCGTATGTAATGTAATCGTAATACTTTCCAGGCATCCATGTATACAATTCAACTTATGTTAATATATCAATATGATGATGCTCTATATTTTACACCCTATTGGCGGTGTAATCAATTCTCATATTAATTTTGCGTATGTAATCGTAATACTTTCCATCGTTCTATGTATACAATTAAACTTATGTTAATATATCAAGATGATTATGCTCACTATTTTAATAGTGCAAGTTGTTTAAAAACATTAAGGATCATTGCCCGAGTGAGAACCCTCTCATCTCTCGCCTTTTCTTCTCATCTTCGTAGCAGCCGAGCCAATGCCGAGGACGAAGTCGGCCAGAGTGGAGAAAACGCACGCACCCACCGGTCCCGCAAGATCCCACGAAATGGTCGCCGAGCTCGCAACCGAACACGCCAAAAACCTGATCGAACGAGCTCCGTCTCCATTTCCCATGAAATGCAATGGCGCGTTTTGGCGGTGGCAGGGTCCATAAACCTGACCCGCGCGCATTAACGGCTGGTGGGTGAGCATTCAATGCATGGCAGAGCTCTGACAACAATCGGCGCGCGAATGGCGTGGTGTTTTTACTCGACTGTGGCGTTGACGTGGTGCAGTTGACTATGCAAAGATAGGGTGCACCACAACCGGTGCAATGCGTTACAGCAATGCAGCCCGTGGGAGCAACATGTATATATGAACCATGGAAGACACTTCAAACATTTAGACTCAAGATCGAGAGAACGCTAATACAGAAGCGAGCAATTACAACAGAAAACAATGTAAATGGCAGTAACAGAGAGTGGTAATGCCTATAATTAGACCTAGAAATTGCTTAAAGGGGTAATGACTATACCATATGCTTATCGATGAGAAAGAACAGAGAGTGGTAATGACTATACCATATGCTTATTGACAAGCTTACAGCAAATGCAATCATATACAACATAAAAAAAAGCTATGACAGATGCTATAACATGAAACCAGAATATACACACTCACCTTACAAACATAAAATAAAATTCAATTGAATCTTCTCTTTCAAAATCATGAGAATCACGAACATGAATATACACACGCACCCCCCAAACATAAAATAAAATTCAATTGGATCTGCTCTTTCAAAATCATGAGAATCACAAACGTGACATTCCAAACCCAACAATGCAACAATTGGTGACAACTAATGGATATTGAATGAATCATGCAACAATGAACTTACAACAAACCCATAGAAAACTAGTGTTAAATTCGACAATCAAGTAAATCCCAAAACCATCAAAAGACTCAAATTGTGCAAGAATCTAGATGCAAAACATGAAACCAACACTTATCTCCCTGCACAAGCACGAGCTCACTACCGTGAGAATCTAAAATCCTGAAGTTGAACTTGCATAACGAGACAAATCAGAACAACCACTCCATGACTCATAAATCAATCAAAGGATTTCAATACTCAATAATTTACAAGAAATCACAGCATGAGAACTTAAACAACAGAACAGTCTGAACTCAAACAACAAAACCTTGACGATAAATCACAAATCACAGCACATCTGATATTCTCCCTTCAATGTGCACCAAATGACTGTGCTGTAAGTACTCTGGGGATAGACTCTCTCTCAAAGGGAATGCTGAATGCAGTAACGGATGGGGTAAAACAAGGAAGAATTACAGATTCCAAGAACTCTTGAAAATGGATGAATGGTCCCGTGCTAACAAATAATTTTCACACATGATATACGACTAGGCTAGCACAGACTTGAAATGGTGTATAATCAAATGGACTAGCGATACTCAAAAAAGAAAACTTTCCAAACGAGTGAGTTGGATGAATTTTGATTGAAAGATAGTAGTCGTCATGCTAGGCACAAGTGCAAATGACAAGCCTGCCCATTGGCATAGAGACTGTGTGTTAGCATAGACAAAGGCCTTCCAGTCTGCAAGTTAGAAGAGTTGTGTTTTAACTCCAGGAACTCAACCTATGAAGGAGATTAAAGCACGTAGACCTGAATAAATGTTCCCGCACATGTGCCCAAGGCTTGGTAAAGTCCAATAAAATCAAACACTAAAATTTCACCCAAAAAAACATAGGAAACATGGAAAGCAGAATCAGTAGAGGTATTCAGAGTATTCAGAAGATTTTTGTAGTTAATCACTAATGAGAGCATGTTGCCTTTTTTAGTTGAGGAGGTCTGATACATCTCTCAGGAGTCACAGGTCCTATTCCAATATACGAGCATGAACCAAATTAATTAAACCCATGTTAATTATACGAGCATGAACCAAATTTTGTGACATAGAAGGATCCATTTTTTGTGTGCAAGATAAATTAATAGATTAGAAATTATCGTTATAATTCCAATATATTGTGTTACATTAAAAATGAATCAATTCGGGATGACTATTGTTCAATATTTTATAAAAACAATTTATAGGAATCTTTACAGCAACCGAGATATTATCTCTGGTGGTGAGCTTTTATGCCAACCTCAACAACTTGCAATATTTATTCCTATTATCTAAATCGGTTCTGTCCACAAAAATCTGTCTATAATTAAGATAAAGGACTACAACAAATGGAAGACCAAAACTTTTCCAATCAACGCCTAAGGGGCTACAACAACTCTTAATTTCGATCCTATAAACACCAACAAAAATCCATAACAGACTCGTATAACACCGAAACCTATAGTTAAGAAACCAACCCTCACTGCACCTCAAGACTATACCTTTTACAAGCTTTCAAGAAATCGTGCACCCCGGACATCCATACCATGCCCAACACTATCCATTCACAACCCACAAAAGAAAAACCAGAGAGAATTGGTTATTTCACTTCAATCACCCTAATCGACCCCTCCAAATACTTCATCAACCAAATAACAAAACACGTTCATCAACCAAATCACGTAGCTCAATCTCCCCATGCATTCGCAGATCCCAAAACATATAATTTTTGCCACCTAAAACATATAATTTTTGCTACCCAAAACAGAAAACAAATTACATTTGTTGCTGCAAACACTGAAAATTGTCACTTTACTGTCCAGATATCACAACACACAAGTACCATAACTAAACACACAGTACCAGAACTAGTATTGTATCTTTTTCACTGTCCCCCAACACCACGCAACTAGTATTGCATAAACGCATTAAAAGTTACAGTAATCCCATTAACAGTAATAAGCAACTGAACATGAGCTCGCATGGCACCCATAAACCCGAGACTGGCGCTCATAAACAAGACAAATACACCAACGATTTTAAGCTTGGATTTGTAAAATAAGACGGGTGAAAAAACAAATTTCTTTTGCTGAATGGCAAACAACAAACTTTCCATAGTAGTACAGTGTTTAAAAACACTAAGGATCATTGCTTGAGTGAGAACCCTCTCACCTCTGCCTTTTCTTCTCATCTTCGTAGCAGCCGAGCCAATGCCGAGGACGAAGTCGGGCCAGATCGAGAAAACGCACGCACCCACCGTCCGCAAGATCCCACGAAATGGTCGCCGAGCTCGCAACCGAACCCGCAAAAACCAGATCAACGAGCTCCCTCTCCATTTCCCATGAAATGCAATGGCGCGTTTTGGCGGTGGCAGGGTCCATAAACCTGCCCCGCGCGCATTAACGGCCGGTGGGTGAGCATTCAATGCATGGCAAGAGTCTGACAACAATCGGCGCGCGAGTGGACAACACTTGGTCCCATGCAAAAATGAACTTTTTTTTGACATCTCCACAAACGCGGATCGTCCACGTGGCGCCGAGGTGGCAAAGTGAGGTGGCACAAGGCAATGCCGGAGGTCAAGAATTTGGTCCCGTTCATCCATTGGTGGTGGTATAGATAGAAGGTACATTTGTTGTGAAGAGCCCGTGACACACTTATGAGACTATTAACCATTATTTGTGTTGGGTTGGAGATGGGTTTAGGTATGGGCTATCCTTCATTGACCATAACATCGGTAGTCTCCCGTTATGAATTGAAATTACATTCCCTTGGTAGAAATACCAAGCATCAAATATTTTCCTCTTTACAAAAAGGAAATTCCACCATTAGGAACCTTCAGTGCATGCTAGAAATTGGATTCCACGGTCGGAGCTTAAGCTCAAATTTGGTTTGAATAATTCATACCTCCCTTTTATTCTCAAAGAGCAAAACTTGCTCCCCGATGTGATGCTACACAAATTAGGTCCATAATCAATAGTTGTTTTGTGAATAGATTGGAAATGGAACATGGACACCACTTTTAAATATTACTCTTCGGGATTTCTTTACCAACTTATGATCCCTTTTTATACCTCCATTTTCAATCTTAACTATAGATGGAACTTTAATTCTTCCCCTTGAACGTGGTTGTTCCACCTCAATCATATTTGGAATTCTGTCTTGAACCCAAAACCATCCATTTCTTGTGGTTCCTTTTCAATTAGGGCCTCTCGCTAAGAGAGATTAAACACCTTGGTGTTATTAACCAATAATGTATTGCTTGCGGTAGCCTTGAGACCTTCAAACACATATTTTGGTTTTCCCATGTCCTCAAGCTGCATGGTCCTATATACACTTGATGTTCAAGCCATATCACACCGAACCTTTTAGCCGAGAGGATGGATATGTTTGGAGGCTCTTATCAATGGCTTGCTTACATTGTTTTTGTGTGGAAATTTTTAGAGATATAATTATTTTCCAATTATGGAAAGTTGTAAATGTAACTATCTTTAATAATGATGGTATTTATAAACACTTTAAATGTAACAATAAACGTAATATTATTTATGTTATTTACCTTTATATTCGTGCATGCTTGGAAGGTAACTCGGAGTTACAACATCTTCAATATTTTCTCACATATTTGGGGAGTCCCCTTGCACTATGAGTTGGGTGCCTTTGGATCCGCTTGAGGCTAGGTCACCACCACCAACTATTTGCCATTTTTGGAGCCTTTTGCAAAGCCTTGTCCCCCTTGGTTGTGGCCATTTTCGGTCCCGCCTCCTCGGTGCAAAGGGGATGGAGTCCGTCACCTCTGCGAGGGACGTCCGCAATTTTTTTGTTCACTTCTATGTCATCTTGTTGGTTGTCCCTTACACGTAGAAAACCTTTCGTGATCTCCCCGCCTCCCGGGTGAGGGCTTATGGTTATGTTGGCCACTTAGTACCCTCAGACAACAAGTTGTTCAGACCCGTCGGATGTCGAGTAATATACCATTGGAACCCTTTTGACCTGTGATGATCCTCCTCCTCTGCGTAGTGTTGCGGGTACTAACACCTAGATGTTTGTGATGTAATGTTTTGTTAGTTATCTACTCCACCTTTTTAGCACATTGTTTTGGGTCACAACTCATTCGATCATCCCTTTTATTGTAACGTCTTACATTTCCATTCTTAGAGTTTGTATGCTCATGCCTAATGTTATGGTTCACAAAGATAGTTACCAAATACGTTAGATTCTATGAGAATTTATGTATTTTTACAATTTTCCCAATCAACTCTATTAAACAACATATTTTTCAAGGTTTAAATAATTATAATATAGAAAAAATTAAAAATATTGAGAAAAATATAAAACTCGAAAAGAAAACGGATCTCAGACTTCTGTTATTATTAGTATTATTTATTATTAATTAAAAGCATGCCTTTTAATATTTTATAACACACTACATAGTACAAGTGGAACACAAACAAGGTAAGATATTAAGTAGTAAGAAGCGTAATTTGCTAGTAATTTTGAATCTGCTATATATAATTATGATTTAAATTATTAAAATTATCATATTTTTTAAATATATCATTTGTCGTATTTTTTCCATATTTATCGTATTTTTCTATAGATCATTTTTTCCATATTTAAGATCCATGTTTAATACTCTCCCTACGAAATTTGTGAAATTTTCTACCTTTGTTCATAGATTAGGGATACAATGGCCAAGTTCTTGGTGGAAGCACTCGGAATTAAAATTATGATGCAATGTTAGAACTTATTTCACCTACTTAGACCATTCTCCTAGGGCTTTGACAAGCCTAATAGATGGTGGGGTTTGGATTCTACTTTTTTTTTCTTCTGAATCAATCTATATAAAATAATACATGATTATGATTACTCCTGGTCACAGGATCATTCCACTCTGCTTCCTTAACACAGCCGTAACATTTCACGAGAATGAAAAAAACCAGGTCAGGTGAAACTCAAGCTTAACATAACCGTGTTTATTATTTGGATATCAAACCCGACAATACCCTGGATCATGGATGCCTTACCCTTTACATTTATAATATTTCCCTCCATGAAATATCAAATATTCGTAATTATCAAAATGCATTTCTCATATTTATAATAAATTTAAAGGCAAGTGGAAAGTGTTTTCAATTCATAAAATAGTCTTCTTGCAAGTCTGGTTAATTGTAAGAGAAGATCCAATCATCTATTGAAAATTAAGAAGTGCTTTAATAAAAATGATTTTAGTATAAGATTTGGATACAAAATATCTAGGTTTTATTATGTTTCGATGTTGGAAAAATTACCAAAACAAGGGAAGACACAACTTGAACACAAATAAAACACAAAAATATATATTATATTAATTCAAAAACTTCATACGATCTCGAGCTTCTGCTCTATCTTTTATTGTGTCTACTCTTTGTTTATTTTTCTTACAAAAAAATTGTTCTCTTGCTTCATGTCCTTTGTACATATCTATTTGTAATTTTCTTTTGCTATATTCCCCTCTATCTTCTTTGAGTTACTTCTCTTTGTATATTCTTAGCTCTCTATCCTTTTAATAAAAATGTTATCAATCACTGGGAGGATCACCTGAAGGAAAAAATTCTTCTCAAGGAATTGGGGGATATCCTTCTTAAAGAGGAAACTTTTTGGCGTCAAAAATCCAGGGAAACTTGGTTGCTGGATGGAGATAAAAATACCAAATTTTTCTTTTCTTCGGTCCGAGCTAGAAGAAACTTCAATTATATTTCTTCTCTCAAACTCGAAGATTCCACCATTGCTACTTCGCAAGCTCAGATCAAATCGGAAACGGTGGATTTCTTTTGCAAGCTCCTGAATGATACGGCTTCCCCTCTTGGCACTCAGTCTCTCCTTCACTCTCAGATTCCCCGCTGTATTTCGGATGTTGAAAATGCTCAGCTTCTCTCACCCTTTTCCTTAGAGGAGGTTCGGAAAATTGTGTTCTCTATGAAGCGAGATAAAGCCCCTGGCCCGGACGGTTTTCCTGCCTCTTTCTTCCAGGATTTTTGGGAAATCGTTGGTCCCTCAGTTTGGCTGGCGGTTGAGGAATCCAGAGTTTCGGGGAAGATTCTTGGGAACCTTAATCACACTTTCATTTGTCTGTTCCCCAAAAAATCCCCAGCTGAGAAGTTAGATGATTTCAGGCCAATTTCTCTGTGTAATACAACATATAAAATTATCTCCAAAGCTATTGCCAATAGGCTCTCCCCTTGATGCATAAATTGGTTGCCCCGGAACAGAGTGGGTTCATTCCTGGAAGGTCTATTACGGAAGGTATTATTATTTCTCATGAACTTATTCACTCCCTTCATAATTCTTCCAGAGCAGGTATGTTGCTAAAATTGGATTTCAGCAAAGCATATGATCGGGTTAACTGGAGGTTCCTTCTTAATTCTTTGCAAGCTATGGGTTTTGGTGCTCACTTTTGTAAGTGGATTTTTAACTGTATTGCCTCCCGTGCTTCTCGGTTCTTGTCAATGGGTCTGCGGAAGGCTTCTTTCAGAGTAGCAGGGGTATTCGTCAAGGTGACCCGCTTTCTTCCTTCCTCTTCACCATTGTGGCGGAAGCTCTTAGTCGTAGCATCAAGGCCGCGATTCTTGAAGGTTCTTTGAAAGGTCTTCACATCTCCTCCAATCTCCCTCCTCTTTCTCATCAGCAATTCGCAGACGACACCTTTCTCTTCGGTCAAGGGACTGTTCCGGAGGCTAGGTGCATTTCCTCTATTCTGGATTCCTACTCTGTAGCTGCGGGCCAAGTCTTAAACTTTCATAAATCTGTGATCTTTTTCTTTAACGTGGCCCCCAGGCTACAGGGAAGAATTAAAGAGATTCTTGGCTTCTCTTTGGGCAAACTTCCACACACCTACCTGGGAATTCCTTTGTTTCATGGGAAGGGCAAGGCCCTCCTCTGGAACGGGCTTTTAAATTCCATCTCTGCCAAACTCCTATCTTGGAAAGGTAAATGGTTATCCCTAGCAGCCGTGCGCTTCTCATCAACTCGGTGCTCCTCTCCATTCCTATATACATGCTTTCCATTCTACAGATTCCTAATTCTGTACTGCTCAAAATTGAGAAGGTGGCCCACACTTTTCTTTGGCAAGGTCTTAGCACTGAACGTAAATTCCATCTTGCTAACTGGGATCTGGTCAAGCTTCCCAAGAAGCTGGGAGGCTTGGGTATCTTGGATATGGCCATTCAGAACATGGCCCTCGGCGCAAAACTGGTGTGGAACTTCATATCTGATAATAGCAGACTTGCCTTCCAGGTCCTCGCTCATAAATATATGGATGGGCACCGACATGAGCTTTTTCTTTCCAGTTCTGAGCTACCTAAGGGCTCCCATCTTTGGAATTTTATGTGTAACTCCAAAAATCTCATTGCTGATAGGGTCTCTTGGAAGTTAAACAATGGTCGGTTAGTGTCTTTCTGGGATGAAAGCTGGAATGGTTTCCCTCCCCTCAACTTGCTTCCCTCTCTCAATGGTATTATGAACTCCTCCAAACTGTTATGGGGCTCTCTTGTTTCTAACTACGGTAACCAGCATCCCAACGGCTCGCCCACCTGGTGTTGGAAAGATATAATGTCTATCGGCGCCTCCGCTCAAGAAGCTGTCCTCCTATCCAATTCTATAGAGGATCGTCATGCTACGTACCTAAACAGTGATGATTGCTTATTTTGGGTTGGAAATAGCTCTGGCCTTTACACTGTTAAAACAGGGTACAACATTCTCGTCTCACAACTCGGTAAGGGTTCTCCGAGTTCCTTTGGTTGCTGGCACCCTCATATTACCCCGAAGATTGCTTACTTCGGTTGGCTTGTATTAAAGAGAAAGGTCCTCACCCAGGCTAGAAGGCGTGCGTGGGGCTTCTCGGGCCCCTCTAAATGTCTTCTTTGTGGTGCGGCTGAGGAAGACCTGGATCATCTCTTCCTCTTCTGTCCCTTCACCTCCAAGTGTTGGGAATGGCTCCTTAATAAGCTCAATCTCTCCTGGGTCCCCTGTAACAGAATTGATGTTAATCTTTCCTCCTGGCCGTCTTTTTCCCATAATTGTTTGCACAGCTCTATCTGGCACGTCAGTCCTTATTTCTTGCTCTGGCATATATGGTGGGAACGCAACCTTCATCTTTTCAGAGAGCAAGCGGTGGAGCTCCCTTCCTTCCTTTCCAAGCTTGAGGTGGCCATTTCAGAATGTATCAGTGCTAAGTGTTCTTCTTTTCCCTCTTTTTCCTCCAAGGACTTCGCTACTCTTCATCAGTGGTCACTAATAAAAATTCCCAATCCTGGGTCTATTATTTGCAAAGGGCTCTCACAAATTGAAAAGATGCTACTAAGGAAGAACACTAGATGGCGTCCCCCTCCCAAGGGGCTCTGGAAACTAAACTTTGATGGAGCCTCCAGAGGCAATCCGGGTTTATCTGGGGCTGGTTGTATCCTCAGGGACGATCGAGGTCTCCTCATCCATGCGGGCTCCTTCCCTCTAAAAGACGGCACACTTGTAACATCGCTGAAGCTCAGGCTCTTCTGGAAGGGGTTAAGTTGGCGGTTCATCTTGGATGCTCAGATTTATGTATTGAAGGGGATTCTCAAATCCTTATTTTCGCTGTTTCCAGTGGTGCATCTCAATCGTGGAAATTGAACCTCTTTATTCCCTCTATCCATTATTGGCTCGGTAAATTCCAATCTGGAACATGTCACACAATTATCGAGAAGAAAATCAGGCTGCAGACTTCCTGGCCAACTATGCTATTGACAATCCCTCTGCTATCGTCTCCTCCAACAATGCACACATGTGGCCTAGGCCTTTCTCATTTTCTCTTCCTCGATCGGAGAAACACTCTTAGTGACTAAGTCGTCAGCGCCTCCTCTGCGCTTGGCAGTTCCCCCGCGCATTGGTCTCCTCCCCTATCTCGGCGGCGTCCTTCCCTTCCCATGCCGCTCTCCCGCACGGAGCTCTGGCCCTTCCGTCTTTTCCAAGCGTATCTTGCCAGTCCTCCTCTCGGGACTGTCTCTTCTTCACTGTCTTATATTCCTGTCTTTTTTTGCAGACCTCCAGGTCTGTCTCTCTCGGCTTTTGCTCTGCTTCTTCTCAGTGCCATGTCTTTCGTTGGTTTCCCGTTTGTGGCCCTCCGTGGGTAGTTCCGCGAACTGGCAGATGTTTCTGCCATTGATAGGTGGCGTCTAGCCATGATTTTCAAATACTCTTCGTCAGCCGAGGCCGAAGCCATTGAAGCCATCCTTGGTGACTCCTACCGCTTCAACGCTCGTCGCCCTCGAACCGATTCCGACGTCGCTTCCGCCTTCATTTCTTTCTGCACGCTGCTTCATTCCAACATTTCGGAAGTGGAACTGGTCACCTCGGACCTTATTTACGTTGTTCACAGCGTCGGCCTTCATGATCAGCTTGTTGATTTCTCACTTCCTGGACCTTTGCTGTGGGTGGAAGATGTTGACGAGTTGGCCATCGGCTCTGGGTGGGATATTCGTTGGCTTAGCGGGCAGTACAGGGACCTTGTCACGTTTGCGCAGAACTTCCATCCTTCTCTGGACCAGCGTTTTCTTCCAGTCGTGGATATTGAAGCGGCTCTTTTTCCTCTTCATTCAGTCGTTGATCAGTTGAATGCCCTCAAGGATCGAGCTCTCCATGCCTTCAACTTCCTGTTGCAAGCGGCCTCCTCGCGAGCCGGTCATTCTTGGGCTAATTGGTGTAGCCCTCTTCCCATCACTGCGCGTTCGCATCCCCTGTCTCTGCGTTCTCTTTCTCTCTCAGTTTTCTACTCTCTTCTTCTTACTTTTCCTCGACTCCTTCTTCTTATTCTTCGTGTTTGTAGGGTTGGGGTCCCTCTCCCCACCGGTTCATAGCTCCGGTCAAAAGCGTTTACCAATCAAAAAAATAAAAATAAAAATGTTACTACATATATCTCTTCTCGGATTCTCTGTATTCTCTCTCAAGCTATTGATGCTCTAAATCTATTTAAAAATGGGTGGCATATATATAAAACATACGGTGCCTTATTCGGGGCTCTCACACCCACCCGAGTCCATCATTGATAGAAGAGGAGGAATGTCACCATGTGTCCCCACGGGATTATTGATCATCCTTTGACCGATGTGAAAAAATCAAACCCAACGGAATTTACTAGCTACGACTAATTTTGGGACCTTCATGTCCGTGGTGCTAAGAAACAAAGTAAAGGTCCAAAAAGATGCGACATGGCTCATGGAAAAGGTGGATAATTCAAATTAACACCCAAAAGGAAGTAAATTCCTTCAACGAACAAATAAGAAAATTTCCAAAAATATAAATTCTCGTCATGTAAGTAGATAGAAGAAGGGATAAACACAAAATTGAAATACTTGTGGGTCTCAATATTACCTAACACCATTAATTATGACACTCCCCATTAACCTTGAGCTAAAAAAATAAAATCAAAGACTCATTTTAAAGACTTGGACATCTACAACGCCTAGAGTTTCCCATAAACACTCAAACCTTTCTTTTGATAGAGGTTTGGGAAAAAATTCAGCTAGTTGTTGCTCTGACTTGTAAAATTTTAGCTCATTTTTTCCTTTCTCAACCAGTTCACAAATGAAGTGATATCTGATTGCTATATGCTTTCTTATTCCATGAAAAAATAGATTTTAGACAATGCAATTGAAGACATATTATCACAAAAAAAACAGAACCTCCTTGTTTCTCTTCATGCAAATTTGAGAGGATTCTCCTTAACCATATAGCTTGACAAGTGGATTAATTTTTGCAATATACTCTGCTTCAGCTATAGACAATGAAACAACTGATTGTTTCTTTAAAGCCCATGAAATGGCTCTGAACCAACATCAAAAACATAACTGAGATGTTTTTTTCTATCATCTAGGCTACCTGCCCAATCACTATCTATGTAGCCAACTAATTACAAATCATTATTAGCAACATATAGAATTCCAAAATTTCTTGTGCCATTCACATACCTCAAAATACACTTTCCTATTTGTCAGTGTGTCTCCTTTGGAGTCTCCATGAATCTAGAAATCAAACTAACTGTATACATTATATCTAGTCTTGTTGCATTTAAATACATCAAGCTTCCTATCATTCTTTTATATCTTTTAGGATCCACATTCTTTAAAATATTATTTGATCAATTTTAAACTTCAATGGTGTAGATGTTGGTTTGCTTTATTAAACATTCGAATCTTTGCAATATTTATTTTGCATACTTTGATTGAGAGACAAAAATGCCCTACTCCATTTGCTTGACCTCAATGCTAAGAAAATACTTCAACAATCCCAAATCAGTCATCTCAAACTCCTTCTTCATGGCTGATTTGAATTCATCTATTGTTTTTCTTACATTTCCAGTAAAAATTAAATCATCTACATACAAAACAACAATTAAAATCTCACCATTATTTGCTTTGATGTAGAGTGTGGGATCACTACTGCTTTTGCTAAATCCATTACTAATCAGATAGGAATCTATCCTACTATACCAAGCTCTTGGTGCTTTTTTGAGTCCATACAATGCTTTCTTGAGCTTGTATACCTTTCTTTCATTCTGAATATTTCATAACCATGTGGCTCCCATGTTTGATTCTTTTCTATTGCATGCATTTATTCATCCATTTCTTCACACCATTTATTATCCTTAATTGCTTCCTCAAAATAAATAGGATCAACTTCTGAAAATAAAGAAAAATTAATCATTTCATCTTCATTTTCTTCATACCTTGATTTCTCATAGATCTCTTGAACACTCCTCATTCTTCCTTGCTGCTAGAATGAGTCTGATGATGATGAAGATGCTTCATTTGTTGGTCCTTGCATGCTTTGTTGGCTATTTCCATTTGAAGATTCACCCCTTTGTGAAATGGGTGTCTAACTTGGTGTGTTGTTTACTCTACCATTTGTTGGTTCAACATCAATGATAGGTGCATTTACCTTTGCTTGTGGCTGCTCCACTTCTTGTGCATCTCCCAAGATTCTTGATCAACAAGTTGAACATCCCGGCTGATTATGATCTCTTTTGAATGGATTATACAATATGTAAGATTTTATTGCTCACTATACCCAATGAAAATGCATTTCTCTCCTCTAGTATTTCATTTTGATCTTATTTTCTTTAGAACATGTGAATATGCCACACATCCAAAAAAAATCAAGTGCTCAATACTTGGATTTCTTCCATTCCATGCCTCTTGAGGTATCATGTTCCTCACAATTTTATTAGGACATATATTTAGAATATATATTGTTGTCCCAACTTCTTGACCGAAAATTCATCATACAATCCCTAGCTTTGAGCATGCTTCTTGCCATTTCTTGAATGGTTTTATTCTTCCTCTCAACTACACCATTTTGTTGAGGTGTATACCTTGTTGTGAATTGTTTCTTGATCTTTTGCTCCTTATAGAGGTTTAAAACTCATTTGATATATATTTTCCCCATCTATCAGTTCTCAATGTCTTTATATAATGGTCATTGTGATTTTCAACCATGGCCTTGAAATTTTTAAATACTTCAAATGTTTCTGATTTATTTTTCAAGAAATAAATCCATGTCCTTTTATTGAAGTCATCTATAAAATTAATAAAATAATCACTTTTATATATGGAGGGAGTCTTCATGGGACCACACAAATCTGAATGTATCATCAAGAGGTGAGCTTTCTCTCCAAGATTTACCTGAGGGAAAAGAATTTATATGTTGCTTCCCCAATATGTAGCCTTCACATACTTTATTTGGTTGTTCAATAGGTGGAATCCCTTTAACCATTTATTTTTTATAAATAACATTCAATCCACTATAACTCAAATTCCCATATATTAGGTGCCACCGAGTGGATTGCTCAATGACTATTGTTTTGAACGTTGTTGTGCATGTACACTTTGCATCCTCAAGGGAAACATTCTATTTTGTGTCATCTACACTACTGAAATCATCTTATTGCTTCCATTTTTATCATATAACATGCATTATCCATTTTCAAACCTCACCTTATATCCATTTTGGACAATTTGTCCAATACTTAGAAGATTATACTTCAATCATGGGGACAAAGAAGACATTATAAATGCCTTTTCCCATCACATGAACCTTATCATTTGTTCCCATCCTCACTTTAGATTCGATTGCTTCATCTATTTGATTAAATATCTCCTTATTTCCACACATATGGTTGTTGCATGCACGATCCATATACCATATTTGTTTGCTTCCTTTCTTAGCTACATCGTAAGTTCGAAGGAAAGTTCCACCCCTTTTCATTATTTTCAGTTCATCTTATTTTTCATTAGAGAAGCTTGCATTATGATTATGATTTCTCATATCATATTCTTTCTTTCTACATTCACTAGCATAATGCCCAAAATTTTTGCAATAATAGCATTGTACATTTGATTTATCATACCTTTTTGAAGAACCACCTCTGGAAGTGTTGTTACTCCTTCCTCTACCTCTTCCTCTTGTTTGTGGCTCTTGTTGATTGTTTCTTCCACCTTCTTGCTGGTTTCTAAATCTTCCTCTTCCTCTGTTGTATGCTCCTCTCCCCTTGCCTCTAACATTTGTATTTTTTTTGAAGGCTTGTTCATTGGAGGATCTGGCTGATCTACTCATCCTTTGTTCATGGGTTTGCAAAGAACCCATCATCTCATCAACTATCATTTTTCTCAAGTCCTTATACTCCTCTATTACAACCAAAACTAGATCAAATCTAGTTAGAAGTCTCCTCAATACCTTCTCTATGATCCTATGGTCTTCAACAATATCTCCATTAGTCCTCATTTGATTGACTATGGTCATTGTTCTTATGAAAAAATCATTTATTGATTCTGATTCTTTCATGAGAAGAGTCTCAAAATCTCTCCTCAACATCTGCAATCTGACTACCTTCACTTGTCACTTTCTTGATATGCATTCTACAAGGTATCCCATTGTTGCTAGGAGTTTATAGCTACTTGATATCCTTGGGAAAACTAAACAATGACAACATTCTAAATATATCTTAAAGCCTTTGCATCCTTTCTTCTATTTTATTTCAAAGTATTCTTCTAAGCTTGTGTTAGTGCATTGAAAGTAGCTTGGTCTGCTACCTCTATATATCCTCCTTCAACTAGTTCCCATAGCTCTTGAGAAGAAAAAAATTATTCATCTTAATACACTAAATATCATATTTCTTCCCATAAAATATTGGGGGTTGTTTCCATGAGTTACTACTTGTAGAAGCCATTATAACTCAACCGAAAACTTAAACCTAGAAAAATAAGATCAAACAACCTCGTCGCTTCTCATACCAATTTGTTGGAAAAATATGGTGCTAACTTTAACCAACACATGGGAAGAAATAACCGAACACACAAAATATATATTATATCAATTTGAAAAACTTCATACAATCTCTCGAGATTCTACTCTATCTTTTCTTTTGTTTCTCTTCGTGTGTCCTATTCTTTGTATCTTTTTCTTACAAATAAATTGTTCTCTGCTTCATGTTGTTGCACATATCTATTTCCAAAAAAATTCACTATATTCCCCTATCTTATTTGAGCTATGGCTCTCTGTATAAATTCTTAGCTCTCTGTAATTTTATTAAAAATGTTGTTGCATATATCTCTTCTTTGCCTTCTTTGTATTATCTCTCGAGTTATTGATGTTATGAATCTATTAAAAAAATGAGCGGCATACATATAAAACATATTGTGCCTTATTTTGAGGCTCTCATGTCTCTGCTAGAGTCCATCACCGATAGGAGTGGTGGAATGCCACCACGTGTCCCCACCGGGACGGTTGATTGTCCTTGACCGGGCTTTGTGACCAAAACCAGACCCGATGAAATTTATTAGCTACAAATAATTCCAGTGCCTTCACATCCGAAGCTCCCAAAAATAAATATGAGGGCTGGAAATATTCTATGTGGCCTATGGAAAATGCAAGCAATTCAAATTAACACCTAAAAGAAAGTAAATGCCTTCAATGACTAAATAAGAAAACAAAAACAAATATAAATGCCTGTCGGGTAAGTAGATAGGAGAAGGGGGAAAATTTGAAATACTTGTAGGGCTCAAGATTACCTAACTCCATTAATTTTGACATCCGAGTCATA
Organism: Taxus wallichiana var. yunnanensis; assembly: GCA_018340775.1. NCBI lineage: Eukaryota > Viridiplantae > Streptophyta > Pinopsida > Cupressales > Taxaceae > Taxus > Taxus wallichiana. The sequence goes on along the minus strand of CM031240.1, from coordinate 160,402,838 downwards.
AAATTCTTTTGGAATAGGAAAACATGTGGCTTGTTAATTGATAAAAAGAAACTTTTAGATTGGGAATCATAATGAGTTTGCCCAATCTGTATTTTTCCTTATTCATTTAATATTCAACTATGTTCACTTAATTTTTATTAGGGATTTTCATCGGATCTTTTGAAATATAGTTCCCCATTTTGTGCTCTAGAGGTTCTACTTTTCACAATCTCTATGCAAAAATTCTGGTTTTGGGAAGTTTATAATTAAAGATGATGTTTCATGGAGTCTCACCCAACTAAAATTAATTATGGTGCGGTTCCCAAGGTTATAGAGGCCTCGATCATGAACAAAACCTAAGGATGTTTGAATCTTGTAGCAATAAGATGACCTCGGATGTCCGGTTTACACTCGATTTGAGGTTTGAATAATATATGTATGCATATGCTTAAAGTTTACATAAATAGATAAAAATTTGTCCTGTGCCTATGGTAGTTGGTAAGTAGGATGTGTTTCCTATAATTAGAAATATTTTTGTTTGGAAATTCATTTTCCATTTGGTTACCAAAGACGCTTGCATTTGAATTTTGAAATTTGAAATTTTACTTATGGAAAAAATATATAAATATATAAAAATTATCTCCACTTTTTGATCTTATATATCACCATCCTCACTCATTTTGTCATATAACACGATCAAAACTTATCAAATCTACAAAATCGAGTCTCAAACAATGACAACCATATGTGGCTTCAAGTTTTTAGTTGAAGAATATTTGACACTGAAACACACATATATATATATATATATATATATATATATATATATATATATATATATATATATCTTGTGTGTTTGTGCCAAATATGAAGCAGAGTCACACATCCATTACAGATCCAAATTTTGCATCTTGGCAATGAAATTTATTAGTTCAAGAGTAAATATATTATGTGGTGCATTAATTCGATAACTAAATGCATTCAAATCTAGTATAATTAGAGCCAAAAATGACCCATCTCTACATATTTAGTCACAAGCTTCTTAGTGCTTCTAAGTGGTTCTACCCCTTGCTTTGTTTAGGAGTATTGTTCGTGTTGAAACAAATAAATTATAAATATCTTCTCAAAATATTATATAGAATTTTAAGATTAATACAATTTTGAGTCATCTCCTTTGGAAACAATTTTCTCTAATATATGTTTTCTCATTGCACTCTAATTAATGTTTACATTTTCCTTCATTATAACAATAATTAGGCCTAGTGAATAGTTGTTGGAAAAATTTGGTGCCAACTACAACCAATACAGGGAAAGACAAAGCCAAAACAAAAAATCACACAAAATATAACTATTATATTTGATTTAAAAATCTTTTACGAATCGAGCTACGACTCTACACATTTTTTTTTCCTTTAACAATATTATTCCTCGAGCTACTACTCTATATTCTTCACTAAATATTCTTCTTGTTCTTTCTTCTTTTGGTTTTGTGATACCCCGCATGTCTTTCTTCTTCTATATAAAACCTTGAGTTACGACTCTATCTCTATTGTATTCTCCTTCTCTTGTTTATCTATATTATGTTGCTACATATATCTCTTTTCTTCTTCTTGCTATAATTCTTGAGCCACGAATATAGCTCCCGTGTCTTTCAAAATACGTTGACCTTCGACACGAGACACTGAAAGATATATTATCTCCATCTCTTTGCGGATTTTAAATTCTCTCAAATCCATTTCCATTAGCTAGATGAAGAATCGCCACATGTCGCCTCTTATATTGGTCAGGAGTCGTTTATAAATCCTCTATTCTCACATGCGAACCTAAGATAAATGAGATAGCTCCACATATGTTGCACTATAAGTATTCATCCATAGATGTTTTCAGACTTGTGAAGCCCAAACCAATGAGGAAGCTCCACATTCCTTCGCAACTATTAGTCTTTATTTGTAAACCCCTGCCAAAACACGAAGCTCGAACAAATGGGAAGGATACACACTCTTCACACTTTGTCACAATTTGGCTTTGTCTATTCGCTATGGCTTCGCATCATAACTCAAATATTTTCTTAACTTAAACTATTGGATCCATTGGAATGTAGCCACGTGTCTCTACCTTTGTCAATCAATATATGATTGTTGACTTCCTTGACTTAACTGGACCCGATGAAATATAAGTTACGGCTTATTCAAAGGACTTCATGTCCACCAAGGGGATCTACTAAGGGAGGTTCCAGCTAAATTCAACATGTGTTTTCTCCTCACCATTCAAATCCTCGCTTTATAACAACCTAAACCTAAAGACTTGTCAAATGCGGTGAATTTTTCAAAAATGGGTCCTTCCAAAGACTTAGAAATAAAAGGATTCTCGGGAAAATGCCAAGTGGCTTGTCACTTTGGTAGAAAAAACAAAATACTTCAATGGCCAAAAACAAATATAAATGCTTGTCATTGATCGGTTGGGGAGAGAGGGAAAACATGTTTGAAAAACCTACAAATAACTCAAGATTACCAAACACCATTAATTATGACACTCCCCCTTAATCTTGAGCCGAACAAAATCAAATCAAGGACTAATTTTAAAGTGTAGTACATCTATGATTCCCAAACTTTCTCTTAAATGCTCAAACCTTTCTTTTGACAAAGGTTTGGTGAAAACAATAGTTAGTTGCAACTCATACTTACAAAATTTAAGCTCAATTTCTCCTTTCTCAACCAGTTCACAAATAAAATGATACCTGATAGCTATATGCTTTCTTCTGCCATGAAAAATTGGATTCTTAGACAATGTAATTGAAGACATATTATCACAAAAATAACAGAACCTCCTTGTTGCTCTTCATGAAAATCTAAGAGGATTCTCCTTAACCATATTGCTTGACAAGTGACTAAATTTATTGCAATATACTCTACTTCAGCTATAGACAATGAAACAACTGATTGTTTCTTGAAGCCCATGAAATGGCTCATGAACCAACATTAAAAACATATCCAGATGTTCTTTTTCTATCATCTAGGTTACCTTCCCAATCATTATCTCTGTAGCCAACTAATTATAAATCATTATTAGCAACATATAGAATTCTAAAATACTTGTGCCATTTGCATACCTCAAAATACACTTTCATGGTTGTCAATGTGTCTCCTTTGGAGTCTCTATGAATATATAAATATAACTAATCGCATACATTATATTTGGTCTTGTTGCGCTTAAATACATCAAGCTTCCCTGTAGTCACAAAATCATGCACTTACTATTAAAATTATAGCACCAAGTATGTTGTTTTATATATCTTCAATTAGTTGGTCGTTGTCGTCATTTTTCTTGCATAGTCATTGGTTGTTTATACAGTTTTTGTCATCTCTCAAGGAGTCTCGGGTGTCATTACTTGGTCATTTGTCATCTCTAGTCTTTGACTAGGGAACCTAAGGTAACATGGGCGCCCGGTCCTTATTTTAGACGCCTTGGTCCTAAAGAAGCACTTGAGTCCAATTTATATTTTTGAGGTTGGTCTTTACGGTTTTCCCTCTCATTCCCCTATGTACTAGTTGGCATGTCAAGTCATTAGTGTCAAAATTTGAGCAAAAGATCCCTATATAAACATAACATACTTACTATCTTAGCAGAGGGATATTCACTACTAAGGGTTAGCTATCTACTAAGGAAAGGGACTACATTTGGGCATCATTTCATCACACACACTACATAGGAAAGGGAATTCTATTTTATTCCATCCACCATTTTGCATTTTACATCTAGTTTTGCCCCCTACTTTTGTGTCATTGGCGCTAGGTCACCCTAGGAACATCATTGCAAACACAAAGCACACATAACTACATTGGGTCTAGAATGTAGTGCAACGCTTAGTTGTAAGTCCACCTTGGTGGCCACTAATGTTAGTCTGACTCCTTCATATGCATATTTATTTTTTAGGGGTTCGATGCTTTGTATGGAGTTTTGCAGGTGAATCTTAATTGCAGTTTTATAGTGTCATCACGATGAAGATATCACGACATTCACGTGACAAGGATTGAGACATTACAAATATATAACAACATTTCCATATTAATGTCCTCGTTTTTTTGTAGACCAGAGCACCCATACTACAGAATAGGGTGCCCATATGCACCCCAATCCTCCTTCAGAACCCAAGTGGGGAAAATCACCCTTTCTTCGCAATTTTATAGGTTGTTCTGTCATACTTCCATCCATCCGCACATCATCCCGTTTAGTCCCAAAACATAACAAGGTAATTCATTTATAGTTTAGTACCTTATCCCTTATATTTAATTTATTCCATTTCATTTAAATATTAAAATAAAATATTTAGCATCAGTATTTCATTATATCATTTATTGCATTTTGTACCTACTTAGATTAACTTAGAATATAGATCTAAATTTCATATTTTAGTTAATCATTTGTGTGAACCCGCTCTTTAGAATATTTTTCCTGGATCCATTTGAAAGCTGTAATGGCTCATTTTCTTCGCCCATCATGTCTAATTTTAGTTTCAACCTTATATATGACGAGGCTGCCATTTCTAAGCTCACGTATCTCTATGGTAATCCTATTTCTATGTCATCTCATACTCAATAAGAACTCTTAGAGATCCAAAAATATGTTCCTACTCACTTTAAATACTCTGATATTGGCATTAGCATTGTTGAGGATCCTATAGCCTTCACTCATTGTACACCATGCTATACGGCTACTAGTGATCCTCCTTCTGACCTCTCTAATGAAATTTTAGATGATTCTCTTATTGATTACTTGTGTTTCACTTGATTCTTAGACGTTTCTTTGAAAATGACGAAACAGATAGGGTAACGGGCGTAGGAGGAATACCTGTTAAAATGTTGGTTGATAGGTTGTTGTGCGCATGTTGACTCCTTGATCCAAAGCTGATCATGAGAGCTTCCTTTTTGCTGGGAGGAACTACCTAAAATAGAAAGCAAGACCACTAGAAAGAGTTAAACAATATATGCAGTGGACTGCCTAGCGTATGCTAGATCCGGGAAGTGTGATACTTCCTAGATGGTTGTCAATCCACTGTTTAAAAAAATTTAATGCTGGTAATAAATTAAATAATATTGTAGTTAAAATGATTTAGGTATCTCATTTAAAACACAATAAAAAATATCTAATCTATCAGGCTCGGTTAAAATAAGATCCGAAGGTCAAGTAACTAGTTCTGGGTCTCTACAGGTCTGACAGAGGTCTTAGGCAGGTCACAGGTGATTAAGGGTGATGCGGGAATAGGTAGGTAGGTTACTGTTCTAGGTTGTATTGGTAAATACAGAGACCGATGCCGGTTAAGGGTGACCGATGCCGGTTTGGGAGAACTGGTGCCGGTTACTGTGGGATACTAGGAATGTCATAGAATGAGCTTTAGATCTCCCTTATGATTGCACAAAGGACTAGGCTGGTCGGAATGAGGTATTAAGTTATTTGGATGGGATTTCATGAGGTTTTAATAGGGATATGGAGGAGTGAGTATTTATGGAGTTCAATGGGTGGCTAGGAGAACAAAGGATGAAAATACAATGATGAAATAAGTGAACCAGAGGAGTAAAATGTTCTACTTACTTGGAATCTGGTTCTGGACATCTATGAGTGAGGAATGAAGGTGTTGATAAGAGGTTGAATGCTGCAGAGGATCACCAAATGTTGGGGAGCTCTTACATGGGCTGCATGTGCTCTCCTTCTTGCCTAATTGGATAAAATCTATGTTGGGGTGAGTGTTGGATGGTTTCTGGGTGAATGTTGGATGTCTGTGCAAGAGAAAATACTTGATCTCCTTCTTTACATGCATGTTCTCCCGAAACTTGTTCTCAAAAGATGTGATATCTCTCAAGAATCTACCAACCTCAAAAATAAGGTTGTTTTGGGGGTTAAAAAATGACGGTGGTTCGGGATTAACCGGGTGGCGATTAAGGGTAATCGGCATTGGTTAGGGTGAGATTTTCTAGGTTTACTAAACTAGGCAGATCCCCTTGATTTTCTAGGATCTCGTTTCATTTCCCTATGGATTAGCATGGAAACTTCCTTCTAACATGTGGGAATGTGGTTAGAGGGAATGTAGGCATTGATTTTTAGGGTTTGGGTAAGTCTTAGTTAGTTATGGAAACTTACTAAGAATAGGTCTTAGGGTGAGGTGGCTTGATGAGGTGTCTAGGTGAGGTGGGTATGTGGGCATTATCTCAATTAGAATATTTAAATAATAAATATAGTGAGGATAATGAATTAATTTAATTTTAATAATTAAATTAATATTATAGTGAGGTGAAGGGGGCCATGGCTAGGTGGATGTGTTCAAGGTATTTATTTATCGAGGGACCAAGGGGAGTGTGACCCAATTTTGATGTCTACATTTTCCCCTTTTTGTTGTGTAGCTTGTATTGGCAAGTGACGGTGACAAAAATAAGATGTGGTTGGCCCATGTGTGGGTGGAGATGATACCCCTCAAACTAATAACTGATGAGGTAGAAGGAAGAAAATCGGTGAGTGGTTTGATAAAAGGTAAATGTGATGAAAAGGAAGGTGGGTAATAGGGGAAAAAGGGGCAAAGTCTACTTGGGTAATCTAGGTAATGGGTCAGGGTCAAAGGTAGCAATAGTCAAATGCACACACACGTATAAAATATTGCATAGTACCACGTTGAAGAGCAGACAAACTCTACATTGTCTAAGGTCGATAGGTTTATCCAAACAAGGTTGAGGTGATTTCGGTATCCAAGGTATACGATATGGTTAGGAAACATGACATAGGTCAAGCAGAACATGTTTAGATGTGTGTTCCAGTACACCAAAGGTAGGGTCGGGATAAATGGTCACATCAAGAGGTAAGGTAAGGACAACAAGTCAATCAACACAGTAATGTTGTTGCAAGGTATAGCGAACACAGGAGGTCAAAGGTCACTAGCAATGGTCCAGGTCCAAGAATCTAGGTCACGGCATGGGTGGGTAGGGCTGAGGTATGGGTAAAATAACGAGTCCCCAAAGGAGGATGCGGGTAGGTAATAAATGATGAGGGCAAGAGGGTGAGGGGAATGGTCAGGGTAAAGATTGGGTGTGGAAAAAAGAGTGACTGGTTGGGTAATAGGGTAAAATTTAGGGCAATGTGGAAAAGTATGTGACCGATGTTGGTCAAGGGTAACCTGATGCCGATACAAGATAACCATCCATGGTAAGGTAGGGCATGAAACCGATCTTTGGTGAAGGTAAAACTTGCATCGGTTAGGTCAGGTTTAGTATAAAAACAAAAATTCATGTTTTTTTTAATTCATTTATCATCTAGTGAATTAAGAAAACGACACATGAGAGAGAGAGAAAAGAGAAAAGTGTCCAAATGGAACAGTAGAGTTGAGTTGGTAAGGTCAACGGTGGGTGATTAGTTGTTAAGATGTGGGTCCATGGGATCGGTGTGTGTGATTTGAGAAAAATGAAAAATGAAGTGGTTAGGGTAGAGAGTGGCCGAGCTAACCTCCAAGGGCCCCATGCCCTCGGAGTGCTGCCTATATAGTCTCGGTGAAAAGGACCTCAGGCCGATGTAGTTCTCCCATAAGCTAGGGAATAATATGAGGAGGTAGGAAAATAAGTTGGTAGGTTTTATGAATGATTTGGGTTTAGGTCCATTAGGTGTGGGTGGGTTATAGGAAAATTGGTATAGGTGATGTTGATGGAGGTAGCAAAAGAAGAAATTACCCCAAGGGTAAGCATCGAGGACCAAGTCCTATATAAGGTAATAATTAATATCTATATATAAGGTTAAAAGACAAGAGGAGGCAAGAAATCCACCTATTGCGTTAGGATCATACTGAGTAGGTCATACCTTGGAGGAGGCGATGAACGTGAGTCCCTAAAGGCATTGCATGATTGATTATTCGAAGGGTGAAAATTAGTCACATGATCACCAAATGTCATGGTTCCCAAGAGGTCCCTTGAGGCGGTAGGAAATGGGAGTGCAAATGGTGAGAGGGGTGAAAGGTGGGTAATTTTTATATGATATGTGGTAGCATGCTCTTTGGGCAAGAGATCCGAGGTCACAATGGGCAAGTCCATGACAAAAAGTTTTCATTTTGACTTGTATTTGAGATAGACTGATCGATGTGGGAAGTCTATATGGGATGATGAAATTAACTCCTTGAGGTCTTCATGAAGTTGATCGATGTGGGAAGCTTCAAATTCTCTCACTTTTTCTTCTTCTTTGTATTTTTACGCTTTACATAGTTGTCCTTCGAGGGAGCAGTCTATTTATAGTAGTGATTGTCGAGAGGAAGATGTCCTTTTGAGGGAGTCATCATTTTATTAGAAGTTTGACTCAAGGAGTTGTGTCCCAAGTGAGGGCTTCAAAGTCATGGACAAGACCAAGGTGAGGAATAGAATTCTTGTTCAGATAGTAGGGTGAAATGACCATGGGATCTCATCTAAAGGTAGATGAAAAGTATCCATGAGAATCATGTTATGTGCAACGACTGTGGTACACATATTCAAGAGAAGATAACAAGTGACGGGTACTCACATGATTCATTTTTAGTCATCGGTGAGATGTAAGAAGTGGATAGTGCTCAAGGGACGAGCATGGAAAGAGGTAAAAAGTAATGTAGGACTAAAATTCAATAGTAGAACGGTCAAAGATGCAAGGCATTAAGGGGCTCAGGCTCGGGTTTACCATCGAGGGAAGATAAACGATAAGCACCTGATCCGTAAGTATGGGTTACAATGTATGGTCCAAGAAAATTAGGAGAAAATTTTCCCCATTTACTTTTTTCTGCTTTGGTTACATGTTGATTTTCTTTCAGGACAAGGTCACCGACTTGGAAGTTTCATTCATGGACATGTTTTTCGTAGGCACGTTTGATACATTTTGGTAAACTTGGAGGTGGTCAAGAGTGTTAAGATGACGTTCATCTAATAACTCAAGTAATGCTAAATGGTCTTGACGAAAGTCATCATCATTGAGCATGTCATGGAGAGAAATGCGAAGTGAGGGATCTAGACTTCGAGAGGCAGAACAACCTCTGTACCGTAGACTAGAGAAAAAGGAGTAGCGGCAGTGGAAGTGTGGATACTAGTGTGGTATGCCCACAGGGAAAAAGGAATGTGCGTATGCCAGTCCTTCCCAATATCATTAACCACTTTCATGAGAATTTTATTTAAGGTTTTATTAGTAGATTTGGCTTGGTCGTTGGTCTGTGGGTAATAAGGTGATGAGAAACTTAGCTGAATGTTGAAGGCGTCACAAAGTTTTTTTCAATGTTTTGTTTTTGAATTGTTTTCCATTGTCAGTGATGAGGCGATGAGGAACACCAAAGTGAAAAATGATGTGATGATTGATGAACTTGCATATTTTCTCGGCTTTCATGGAGATGAGTGGTATGGCTTCAACCATTTTGTGTAGTATTCAAGTAGCGGTGATAATCCATTGATGGCGTTGGGAAGAATGGGGGTTGATCTCTCCGACAAGATCCAAACCCCATTGAGAGAAGAGCCAAAGGTCACAGCAACCCGTAAGGTGTGATTGGGTGTATGATGAAGGTCGGCGTGTTGTTGGCATTTTACACAACATTTGATGTAGTCGCAACAATCATGGTTGAGGGTCGGCCAATAATAGCCTAGGCGGAGAATACGCTTAGCAAAAAAGAAGGCCACCAGAGTGACCTCCACATATGCCATCATGAACTTCCTTAATGGTATAAGGAATTTCAGAACTTGTGAGGCATCGTAAGAGAATACCATCAAAGCCATGCTTATAGAGAAGGCCCTCATGATGACGTAACGAGAGACCTTTGTAAGGAAGGCGCGTTGTCCGTTACTGGGTGAGATCAGGAGGTAAGATGGAGAGAGAAAGATAGTCAGAATATTGTTTATACCAAATTCGCTCAGGTCAGCGGTAGCGGTTCAGATAGAGTAAAATTTGTGAGGTAAATAGGAGGGTGATTGGAGACGTTATATGGTGACAAATATTTTAGAATCAACAGGTGAAGCAAGTATTTGAAAGGCCAAGCAAGCCATGGTATCTATAATTTTTTTGGTTGAACGAGGGACGATTTGAAGGGCGTAACAGATCAAAGGTGGTCAAAAGTATGTCTACATGATGTTTATACTTTTGAAGTATCTCATTAAGACATTGGTATATACCATTGACTTGGTTTATAACCAATTGAGAATCACCAAAGATGTTGATTGATTTGACATTTAGGGCATAGGTGGCTTGGAGACCTAATACGAGTGCTTTGTATTCAGCAATATTGTTTGTACAATCAAAATCTAGTTTGAAAGACAAAGGCATGGGTTCACCATCAAGGGAATGAGGATAACACCAGCCCCACCCCCACACTGACACTTGGAACCATCAAAGAAAAGTGTCATTTGGTAAGCGGGTTCATCTAGGGAAAGGGTAGCAATTGACTCATCTAGAAAAGTCAAAATTAGAGGGTTGATCCCAGAAATAGGTGCATCGGCCAATTGGTCGATGATAGCTTGGCCCTTGATGGACTTTTGATGAATGAATTTGAGGTCAAGGTCAGCTAAAAGCATAATCCATCATGTGGCACACTGATTTTGATAAGGTTTGGCATACATGAAGTGTAGGGGTCGGTGTTGGTCACAACATAGGTTTTGTGGTTGAGTAGGTAATGGCAGAGTTTTGTGGCAATGAAAACTAAGGCTAAACAAAAAAATTGGGATGGGTGTATCGGGTTTCATAGTCCAAAAGAGTACGGCTTATGTAATAAACCACCTGCTCCCTGTGTTGTTCATCACGATGAGCGAGCATGGCTCCCAAGGAGTGATCGGTAGTTGAGATGTATAGGTAGAAAGGTTGATCATCTTTAGGTGGAATGAGTATGGGTGGTTGGAGAAGGTATTATTTTAAGGCCTCAAAAGCTTTGTGGCAGTCATCATCCCATTTAAAGGAGATATCCTTCTTGAGTAGATGATGAAATGGTTGACACCAATCAGATAATTGTGAAATGAAATGGCGAATAGACTACAACTTACCTTGCAGCAGCTACGGAGTTGTCTAAGGTTAGTGGGTGGAGGCATTTCCAAAATGGCCTTGACTTTAGCAGGTCAACTTCTATACCATGTAAGGAAATGATAAATCCCAGGAGCTTTCCTGAGAGAACCGTGAAGACACACTTCTTAGGCTGAAGGTGAACGTAATATTTAATGAGGCAATCAAAAATGGTTTTGAGGACGGTAAGGTGCTTGAGCGCGTTTAGATTTGGCCAAGATATCTTCCAATATACGATGCATGATGTCATGGAAGATATAAGTCATAGCCCGCTAATATGTGGCACCAACATTTTTAAGGCCAAAAGGCATGACTCGGTAGTAGAAGGTCCCCAAGGGGTGATGAATGTGGTTTTGTGTTGATCCTCCGGGGCAAGCAAGATTTGGTTATAGCTCGAGAAGCCATCCATGAGTGATAGCATCTTGTGACCAGCGGTAAGGTCAACCAGTTGGTCAATACCGGGTAGAGGGAAGTCATATTTTGGGTAGGAAAGGTTGAGGTCACATAATTCCATGCAAATGTGGAGTCCCCCTGTCACCTTAGTGACAAGGACAATGTTATAAATCCAACAAGGATAATCAATGGGTAATATGAAGGAAACGAAAAGAAGGTGCTAAAGTTCTTCTTTGATGATAAGGGCAATGCGAGGATGCATTTTCCTCAGCTTTTGTTTGATGTGTTTGGCATCGGGAATGGTTACGATATTGTGGACCACTATGGGGGGTCAATACCGGGCATGTCGTGTAAGATCATGCGAAAGTGTGGTTATGATCTTTAAGAAAAGAAGTGATGGATTCTTGTTCAACAACATCTAAATATTGACCTGATCTTTAGGATGTGTGGGTCGTCGTTGAGTATGAATGATGATTTTGATAGTCAATTCATTCAACATGGTTTGTGTCTCGAAGGTAACGACCGATGAATATATGAGTCTTCCAACCAAGGTAGGTGAGTATAGATTCACCATCCTAACATTGAACGACATTAATTGAAGGTGTATCGTCATCCATCATTTCAGGATATAGGAAGGGAAGAGAGGAAGGAGCCTCGACCTCATGTTGATAAGTTAAAGGCCCCAAGGAAACAGTGTTTATGAAAAAAAAAAAGTTAGGAGGGATAGATTCAGGATCCATCAACTCCATCGGTGAGGGTGGTGATGAGGTGGAGCGGGTGAAGAGGGTGGAGAAGGGTTGATGTCCTCGATGAGTTCAATGTGGGCTTGTTTGGTAGGTGGTTTAGGAAATTCGATACCACTATGGTCGTTATGTTTGTGGGTAGTACATGGAATAACAAGTATGGTGGCCTTGCTCGTAAAAGCCAAAACCAAAACCCTTCCATGCACATCGGTGTAGGAAGGTGTGGGTGAAACGGTGATTGGTGAGAGACTGGAAGTCAGCAGAAAATGGGTGGGTTTGTGACGGTGGTTCTGGGTGTGTAAGTGGTAGTATCAAGTCCCCCATAGGTGAGACTGGTATGAAGATGAGGAGGACCATAAAGGAGGCATTCTCCTATGCGGTGATCATAGTGAGGATGTTGGTGAAGACTTCCATACTCTTGTGGAGTAAGGAATGTGTTAACACTATATAGGTGATATTCCCTAGAGTGAGGCATTGAAAAATGCCTTCCAAGGGATCAATGGTTGGTATGTGGGTAGCTAGAATAGATGATGTGTTAGAGGTTGACGCGGAGGTAGAGCTAATGGATTGGGAGGCTAATGGTTTGGCCATGGAGGTTGTGGTTGCGGTAAGAAGGGAGGAGGCATGTGTGGTTGAGGTAATGATCAGACTTGGTAAACACAGGTGTAGGTGAAGTAGTAGTGGTCGTTGAGGTAGATGCCTTAATGGGTATAAGCACGTCATTGGGTCAGTAAAGCATGTTGCATGTTTTAAAAGGTGATGGATCAGCTGGAATAGTATAGGTGTGCCCTTTATGCTCAAACTTTACACAATGATGCAAAGTGGAAAGAACGCAACCCATGACATGAATCCAGGGTCTGCCAAGCAACAGGTTATATTGAAATTCCCCCTCCAAGATGTAAAATAGATCTAGAATAAAGTGTGGGAGCCCACGTGAATTTTGAGGATGACGGTGCCTAGTGTAGAGGTGATAGCATCATTGAATGAATGCAACATGCTTGGATGTTTATGCATGCAATGTCGTGTATGCACATTTGAGTGAATGCATGGAATGAAATGATATTAATGCTAGCACCCCATTGATCATTACACATCATACATGTATTTCATCGATGTGGATAGAGATATAGAGGGTTAGGTCTGGGTCATCTGTTTGGTGCGGTGCTATCTCTTCCTCCGAGAAGCTAAGGGAGGATATTTGGTGAGTAGGGTGAAGTGTGGATAAAGGTGGAAATTTGGTGAGAGAGGATACATGATGGGGTGTGATAATGGAAGCTATGGGTGTAGGTTCATTGGGTAAAACCTCAATAGATTGAAGAACCTTCATGAGAGCTTGACAACGAGATTCCGAGGTTTGGATGAGGTCATATAGGGAAATTTTGAGGGGGATTGGTGTAGTTGTTTGAGCATTGTGTGATGTGTGACCCCATTAGAAATAGGGTATGTGGGGCCGCAGATACTAATTTTAGGTGTGGGTGCAGATGGTATGTTGGGTATAGAATTGGTTGGTGAGTCAGTTTCCTTTTCCTTTTCTTTGTCCTTTTGAGCACGAGTAGTGACATGGATCATGTTGATTTGAGGGGAGTTGGTAAATGGAGAAGGTGTAGGATGAGTGGTATAACGACATGACGGGAAAAAACCTACCAGGAGAAAAGCCTTGTGAAGTGAGCTGGGTGCAACGACATTTAGGTAATGGTGTGGCAAGTTCTCTAATGCGAACCATGTTAATTTCAAATCTCTGGGTGGCTCTAAGAGTTGATGGGGTGGAGGTCATGGTTGTTGAGTAGGAAGTGAGGGAAGGACTGTGGGAATGGGTGTTGGTGAAGTAGGGTCCTCATCAAGAAGGTCATCATCGTCAAAGTTGGCTTCAAGAGGACACAACTAGATAAGGATGGTTTTCAAAGCCTTGTAGTTCTCCACATCATGCCCTGGCACATGATGGTAGGCAAAAATTTAGTGTCATCAAACCCTTTTGGCTTGGGTTTGAGGGGGTCATAAGGTCTGAGTGGTGGTAATGTGATGACAGAAGTCTCAAGGAGGTTGGTTAAGATTTTGACATAGGACCTTACTAGTGGGTCGCAATGGGAAGTGAAAGTGGGTTTGGGCGTAGGTGCGGATGATTGTTGAGGAACGATCCTTACAGGAGGGGGAGTGGGTCGAGCTATGGTTTTGGGTGTTGGAGTGGTCTTGGGTGTTGGTCGTGTTTGCTTGGGTAGGGGTATGGTAGATGAACGGCAAGAGGGTGTATGGTTGTTTTGACTACCTTATTGGAGGGTAGTGGATTTTTGTCTTTGGGTTGCACCTTCTTGGATAAATGGGATACATGTGTACGAGATCTAGAGGGAAAAGTGGATGGGGGAAGAGGGCGAGTTACCCACGGGGATAATGGAGGTGTTGTGAAGGTAGATGATGCGGGTTATGCAGGGGTGTGAGGGACAGAGACTGAAGTGTAGTGGGTAGTGAAGAAGTTGCTAAGGGTATTGGCGGTATGGGTGGTAAATATGTTGCAAGGTGCGGGTGTAAGTCATGTCGGGTGCTTGGGTATGTTAGAGATTTGTGAAGGAGTGGGCTATTTTGTTTTCTATCTATTGATAGGTGGAGGTTTCTTAACCGCACTGGGAGGTTGGGGTCCTAAGATGGACAGAAAGGGTGAAGGTGATGTAGGTATGATTGGCGCAGCCAGGGTATGAGCTCTATGGGCTTGGTTTTTCTGTTTGGGTGCTGGAGTAGGTTTGGTGTTGACTTTGGAGGATGTAGCTAAATCCAGTTTGATAGGTGGATGAGTAAGGCTAGTGGTTGGGGTGACCCCTAAGGTAGTAATAGGTTTATTCGAGGAAGATGTTGTAGGTGTGGGTTTGGATTTAGATGTATGTTGGGCTATGGGTAAGGGTGTATGTTGAGTGGTGTTGAGGGTTATGGAAGAAGTAGTGATAGAGGTGGTTGTGCTTGGTTCAACTGGCCGGAATATTTTTGGGTAGATGGTGGAAGTATCAACAAGTGACATCTGCATTTGCGTTGAGACAGGAAGTAGAAGGTGTCCCCATAATAAGGCTCTATCCACATAATCTAAGTGATCGGCTAAGCGTGAGAATGGCACGTCTGTAGGTGAGGTTGATGAGGACCTAATGGCAATTCCCGTAAAATGTGTCTTAGAGATGGGGAATTTGTTGGCTTTGGCTTCCATGGGTAAGAGAGCCGAAAGTAGGTCTGCGGGATCTTGGGTAGCTGATGGAGAATGGTCACCTAGAGGCAAAGGTATCTCTATTGGATCCTTGATAGGTGGAGGAGGAAATGGGTGTTCCTCTGTAGGTGGAGGAGATGATGGGTGCTCCTCTGTGGGTGGAGGAGATAAACAAGCATCCTCCATGGACTGAAGAAGTATTGTGAGTGATGGTTCCTAGGTGGAGAAGCCAAAGGTGAAATAACGTCAACATTAGCAAAGGGATCCTCCATGGGTGAGGAAGGAGGTGAAAGGTGTTCCTCTGTGGGTGGAGGAATAGGTGAGGTGGGTTATAATGCAGAAGGAGGACTTTGGGCTATAATTTCCTCAATGGAAGGAATATGAGGTAATTGGAAAGCAATGGGTGTGTTGTTGAAAATAGTGTGGACCTCGCGAGTATGGCTATCATGAGTTGAGGTCTCACCGGTTTTATCGATGAAGGGGCATGATTGGGAATGAGATTCTAGGGGTAGATACGGGCATACCGTATATCAACCGACCCGAGGCATCTCGAGTGGATGAGTGTGAAAGATAAAAGCTGCAAGCGGCAAGGTTTTTGTCAAGGAGTCATGTGAACTCCTCATCTCCGGAGTAGCGATAGTGATAGGTTCGATAGGTTCCATGGCGGGTGATAAAATGGAAGGTGGTGAAGGACTAGGGGAGTGCTTGATAACGCCATGGAATATAAGGGCGTTTGCTTGTCGATGCGTCAACACCATGTGAACAGCACTAACATGGTAAGACTCGCTTTCTATAAATGACACGTAAATACAACAAAGGATGACAGATAGATATGCAGTGGTAGGTGAATTGGGGTTAAAATGGTAGCTGGAAAATAAAATAGGCTAACTAATACTGGTTAGGGTAAAACCAACGCCGGTCACAGTGGTAATCGAGGTCACTACACTATGGAAAGTGGACAGTGGGTCAAAAACAAGGTATAAGGCCAAATCGACGGTGTATGTTGAATATCGATGAGATTTACAAGGTCAATGTATATGATAAGAGTTGTTAGAGTAGGTATTTATCTTAGCTCATGTTCACCTAGGTGCATTATTTACCTTTATTGTATTTATCCTCACCCACTTATGTGTGTGGATATTTATTTTTATTTATTTAGATATTAGGAGATATTATCTAGTTGTTCGGTATAGTTCTTTCCTTGATCTATGGTATTGACTAGTTCTTTCCTAGATCTGTGGTATTGACTAGATCCTTGATGTCTAGTTCTCTCATAAATCTATGGACTTGACTAGTTCTTTCCATAATTTATGGCTTGATCTACGACCTTGACTGGTTCTTAGATTTTTATTCCTTGCCTATATAAGAAAGGCCCATTCTCATTGTATTTCATTGAGTTCCATAATAATATATGATATTGTTGCTCATTTGTTTGCAAAGGTTTATGTAAAGTTATTTTGGTGAATTAATTTCATCTTATTGATTGTGATGTTTTATTAGCATCTATGTTCTTGGCTTGGCACGATCTAGTTATTGTTCCTTTTATGGTATCAGAGCAGGAGATTGCTATTGACATTCGTCTGTAAGTTTTATTTTGCAAATAAATTATTTATATATTCATATATTCGGGATTTTCTTGTATTTTGTTGTTGCATGCATTTTTATGCAAAACAAAGGCTTCCATGGATCCGAAAGGTAAAGAAACCCAAAGATCGGCTGTAAACTCGACCATTTCAGAGGCAGTCATTTTTGGTTTTTTTTGTTGTGCAGAGAAACATACTGGATTCACCTCGGGATTCATGTCATACGAAAAAGGAAATCCCATTGAAATTCTTAGCCCCTGGTCATATGGTATGGTCATATGAGGGCTTAAAGCTTGTGATTCCTACTAGTAGGTGCTTAACTCCAACCCCTTTCATTTTATTTGTGTGGTGAAGGAAAGATTATTTTATTCTATTTTAGTGGCAACTAAAATAAATAGTAAAGCATAATATTGAAAAACTTGTATCTTTTGATCGATAACTCGGTTTTGAGTGCCATTTTTTACAAAAGTGTGTGGATTTTTATGCTCTTTCCATTGGAAATATTTATTTTGAGAATCTCACTATAATTATAAAGTGTCATATTGTAACATGCACTCATTATAAAGTGCCAAAATTTGGGGGCTCTTGTTGCATTGTTTGGGGGTCTTGTTGCATTGCTTAGTTCTTACATTTATTTTGGTGATTTTTTGAGGATGGCATCTTTATCTACTTCAGCATTAGATCATGTTGAGCCATTAACAACACATAATTACCACACATGGAAACCAAGAATGGAAACAATAATTAAGCGAAAAGGATTATGGGCTTTAACTTCTTCATAACAACCAGTGTTCACTAGAGAATATGAGAAATTTTAGTACCAGTGAAAATTTGATGAGTGTATGAGTTTGATAGGAACTTTTGTAAGTGACAGTCTTTTATTTCATTTGGAAAAGTGTGACCCTCCTTTCAAAATATGGGAGAAATTGGAGGATTTATTTGGTAAGGTAGATCATATGAGAGTCATGCAACTTGAAATTGAGATCACCTCTCTTAATCTTAAAGATTTTCCAACAATTATAGACTATCTTACCAATTTCAAGCATTTTTTGACATAATTGAAGGGGAGTGGAAGAGATAAGAAAGATGAAGAGTGTGTTTACTTGATTCTATCCAAGTTGAGAGGACCATTCCAAATTTTTGCTTCTACCTTTTTCTCTAGCATGGATGCCTTAGGTGACACCTTCAAAATGCCTAACTTAGAAACATTTTGTGAAAGACTTACT
This sequence comes from Taxus wallichiana var. yunnanensis, assembly GCA_018340775.1. NCBI lineage: Eukaryota > Viridiplantae > Streptophyta > Pinopsida > Cupressales > Taxaceae > Taxus > Taxus wallichiana. Next base: position 160,384,714 of record CM031240.1, on the reverse strand, counting down.
AGGGAAGAATCCAAATTATCTCACCTTGAGTCTTCCACCTCTTAAAAGGAATTAGTTGTATCTAATCCTAAGGGAAAGGGAAAACCAAACAATAAAACCAAATCCACACCTTCTCCATCTCAAAATGCTCCTAAACCCAAAGAAAACAACTCAAAACCCAAGGAGTCTTCTAAATCCAAGAATAAGTCTAGTCATTCATGCTCTTTTTGTGGGGGTAGTAATCATGAAGAAAATAGGTGTTATAAGCGAATGCAAGCCTTAGAGGATGTAGTCAAGAAACACAAAATTTCTATCTCCACTCCACCTCCTTCTAATCAGCATGGAAAAGCACTTAATGTTGTTGGAAGATCTCAATCACCACTTGCAAACAATTGGGTTATAGATTCTGGTGCTTCTCATCACATGACTTCTTCCAAGGAGTCTTTTGTTTCTCTAGGTTTGAGTTCTACTTCCAAAATTGAGGTTGGAGATTCTTCCTTTCTTTCTATTGAGGGAAAAGGTGATATACAACTTGATGGTGGCAATATCCAAGATGCACTATATGTTCCTAACATCACTACAAATTTGCTTTCTGTATATCAAATTTGTCATTCTGGTTAAGGGAAAATAGTGACTTTTACACCACATGGGGTAAAACTAAGAACTTTTTGGAGCCTTATTCACTTGTTGCTCAGGTATTATTGATCATAGTTCAAGACTATCACTTTGAGGGTTTTGATGACACTTCTTCTATAGGGACAGGATTGGTTTCTCATTCAAATTCAGAGAGTAAGCTTTGGCATGAAAGATTTGGACATCTCAATTATAGATATTTGAAGGAGTTGAGCACTCATGGTATGGTAGATGGTCTTCCTAGATTTTCTTGTCTTGAGGGAGTTTTTCATGGTTGTGCATTAGGGAAACAACACCAAGATCATTTTCCTAAGAATTTGTCTAAGAGAGCTTCTTCACCACTTGAGCTTGTGCATAGTGACTTGATGGTTTTTCCTACCCCATCTTTCAATGGAGATAAGTATACACTTACGTTTATTGATAATTTCTTGAGGCATACTTGGGTTTATTTTCTCAAGTAAAAAAGTGATGTTTTTTCACACTTCAAAGTCTTCAAGGCTTTGGTCGAGAAACAATCTTCTAGTAGCATAAATAACCTTCGTCACTGATAATGGGGGAGTACTTCAGCAATGAGTTTTCTAAATTTTTGGCAACTCAAGACATTATTCACCAGCATTTTGTTCCTCATAATCCACAACAAAATGGATTAGTAGAAAGAAAGAATAGAACTTTGAAGAAAATGGCTAATTGTATGATGCATTCTAGAGATATACCTCCTATCTATTGGTAGAAGTAGTTAATTGTGCTAACTATATTCAGAATTGCACACCACATAGAGCACTTGAGCATTTGACTCCAGAGGAAGCTTGGTCCAACACTAAGCTAGATGTCTCATTTTTTTGAGTCTTTGGGAGCCATGCTTGGGCCTTTGTGCCAAAGAAGAAAAGGAAAGCTTTGGATAAGAAGAGTAAACCCTTGATCTTTGTATGGTATTGTGAGGACATGAGAACTTATCGTCTTTTAGATCCTGATACACATGATGTTCTTTTTCAAACACATGTTCAGTTTGATGAGCGTTTCACTCCTCATGATTCTTCATCTTCTTCCATTCCTTCTTCTTTTTCATCTCATCTTGAGGATCCTTTCTTTGAGGAGATTGATAAGGAGGTTATAAATACCATTGAGGATCATATTCCCACTGATGTTGTCACTATACCTAAGTGGGCTCGTCTCTATTTCGAGGCAACACCTTTCATAGAGGATCTTCCACCCACTAGGCATCATCATGCACATTCTCAATGGTTCTAGACTTTTGTGTCAGGCAGTTTCGAGGATCCACAGTCCTTTTCAAAGGCTCATGGGATACAGGAGTGGGATGATGCAATGGCAATTGAGTATTCTTCTTTGATGAAGAATCATACTTGGGATTTGGTATCTCTTCCTAAAGGAAGAAAGATGGTTAGGTGTAAGTGGGTATACCAAACCAAATACAGTAGATGGGTCCATTGACAAGTATAAGGCTCGTCTTGTTGCAAAGGGTTTTTCACAAGTTAAAGGTATTGATTACTCTAAGAATTTTACACCTGTTGCCAAGATGGATTATGTACGCCTTGTACTTGCTCTTCTTTGCATCACAGGGGTGGCCCGTATACCAAATGGATGTGAAGAGTGCCTTCTTACATGGAGATCTACAAGAGGAAATATACATGGAGTAGCCAGTTGGATTTGTTCAGGATTCTTCTCTTGTTTGTAGGCTCCAAAGGTATCTCTATGGTCTCAAACAAGCCCCTCGGGTTTGGTATGAGAAGATGGATTCTTTTCTTCTATCTACTGGTTTTGTTCATTGCCACTCGATCATACAGTGTATCTCCAGCATGTCAGTGAGGATATTTTGATATTTTTCTTGTATGTTGATGATCATTACTTACCGATGACTCTTCTTCTCACATTCAGAGTATTCAAAGGGCTCTTTCTACATAGTTTGACATGACAGATCTTGGGTTATTGCATTATTTCCTTGGTTTGTAGATTTCTTAGACATATTCAAGGATTCATTTGAGTCAGAAAAAGTACACCCATGATCTTCTTAGGCACTTTGATATGGCTGATTGCAAGCCAATTCCATCTCCTTTTCAATCTAGAGTTACTCTTACATCCACATGTACCACACCACTTTGTGATCTTACATTGTATAGGTAGTTTGTTATGAGTCTCATGTACTTGACCCATACTCGCCCTGATATTTCATTTGTAGTAGGGCTTGTATCTCGGTTTGCACATTCTCCTCATAGTAGTCATTGGCAAGGCTGCGAAAAGGATTTTACACTATTTATAAGGCACTTCCCACTTTGGCCTACACTACACTAGGGTTCTACTTAGTTGGTTGGGTATACAGATTCATATTGGGTAGGTTCTATTGATGACATGCGTTCTACTTCTAGCTATCTTTTCTATCTTGGTTCTTCTCTAGTTGCTTGGGTGTGCAAAAAGCAACATGAGTTATTGCACTTTCATCTTTAGAGGCAAAGTACAGGGCAGCAGTTACAGTGAGTCAGCAAATTCTTTGGCTTCGCCAGTTATTGACAGAGTTTGGATTCCCACAGGATTCACCGATTGTACTTTGGTGTGACAACCAAAGTGTAATTCACATTTCTCGCAACCCAGTTGAGCACCAGTGGACCAAGCATATCGAGATACACATCCACTTCATTTGGCAGCACATTTAGGATGGAGTTCTTTGCTTGGAGTACCTTTTGACTCAAAGAATGTGTTGTAGACATATTTATGAAGCCTTTTACATCACCTCGCTACCTTGAGTTGTGTGGAATGCTTGGGGTTTGAAGTTGTTCTTGGGGGTGTTCGTGAGAACATCTTCCTTCTTCTTCTTTCTCTTTCCTTATAGCAGGATTATTTCCTTCTTTTGGTTCAATATTTCTTCATGGATATATTGTACATGAGTACCTCATCAGGCCTAGTTACGGGACTCATACTGTGGACATGCCACTTCTATTTTGGCCCCTAGCTTCACTTGAGGGGGTGTTAGAATAGGTATTTATCTTAGCTCATGTTCACCTAGGTACATTATTTACCTTTATTGTATTTATCATCACCCACTTATGTGTGTGGATATTTCTTTTTATTTATTTAGATATTAGGAGATATTATCTAGTTGTTAGGTATAGTTCTTTCCTAGATCTATGGTATTGACTAGATCCTTGATGTCTAGTTCTCTCATAAATCTATGGACTTGACTAGTTCTTTGATGACTAGTTCTTTCCATGATTTATGGCTTGATCTATGACCTTGACTGGTTCTTAGATTGTTATTCCTTTCCTATATAAGCAAGGTCCATTCTCATTGTATTTCATTGAGTTCCATAATAATATATGATATTGTTGCTCATTTGTTTGTAAAGGTTTATGTAAAGTTATTCTGGTGAATTACTTTCATCTTATTGATCATGATGTTTGATTAGCATCTATGTTCTTAGCAGCACGATCTGGTTATCGTTCCTTTTAAGAGTGATAGGAACTCGAATAGTCGAAGAAGGTGAATAGGTGTCCTTTTGGGCAGAGTTAACCAAAATGACAATGAACGACGCCGGTTGGGTATAACCGATGATTTTCAGGGGTTAACCGACAATGGTCGCTGGACCAACACCCGATTCTTATGAAATTGAAATAGTGATGAAGAAAATATGTTTGTGAGTTAAAATTTGATGTGGAATCGGACCTGCACTCGAGAATGATGAGAATATGGTCCAAGCACACTTAGATGAAACTAGAATACACCAACCTGTGATAAGGAGCATGAAAGGAGAAAAAGGAAAAATGAAGAGTGTAATCTCTCACCTCAAAACGCAAGCCAACCAGAAACACTAAGAAAAATACGATCCGAAGAGTGCTTTTTCTATTATGTTTTTTTAACTTATGTTATTTAAGGATCGACTCATGAACTGTAGAATAGAGTTTTTTGGTGAGGATGGCTTCCTACGAAGAAGGAGATATAAAATTTGAGGTTTCAGGTATGTTATGGTGGGGCGGGCCTTGCTCAAGTATGACTCGACAAAGCGGTGAGTCGGGAGTACCGCCATCCTCGGATCGGTGCGATTGTTTGACAGTGTTCCTGGGGAAAGATGTTGTTTAAGAATATGTATTTGTTTTGAATTTGTGTAATTTTGTAAGACTCGAGAGAGAGATCGATGTGCTTTATATGATTTGTTTTTCAACCATTAGCTAGGAATAACGTCCAAAGCATATAGGTTGCCCTCAATTAATGTGAGCTAATGCAGAATAGCAGAATGAAATGCAATGATTTTTAAGCCCAAATCGAAATATGGAATTCGATGACACAATAAGAGGAATAGGAGAAAGTATGATCTTTCACTAATGCAATGCCAATGAAATAGAAGAAGAGTTCTTTTTAAGCACCAAAACATGATTGCTTTGAGACAATAAAAAGAAGAGAATATTCCAAGGGGAGAAATTTAAATGTAAGAACCTTTTGGAAAGGAAACAAACATGTAACTTTTCACCTAGAAATTAATGAATGCAAGGAACCCCGAATGGGTCCCACCGGGTGTGCCAAAATGTTTCACCTGATTCTTAGACGTTTCTTTGAAAATGATGAAACAGATAGGGTAACAGGCGTAGGAGGAATACCTGTTGAAATGTTGGTTGATAGGTTGTTGTGCGCGTGTTGACTCCTTGATCCAAAGCTGATCGTGAGAGCTTCCTTTTGGCTGGGAGGAACTACCTAAAATAGAAAGCAAGACCACTAAAAAGAGTTAAACAATATATGCAGTGGATTGCCTAGCGTATGCTAGATCCGGGAAGTGTGATACTTCCTAGAAGGTTGTCAATCCACTATTTAAAACAATTTAATGCTGGTAATAAAGTAAATCCTATTGTAGTTAAAATGATTTAGGTATCTCATTTAAAACACAATAAGAAAGATCTAATCTAACAAGCTAGGTTAAAATAAGATCCAAAGGTCAAGTAACTGGTTTTGGGTCTTTACAGGTCTGACAGAGGTCTTAGGCAAGTCACAGGTGATTAAGGGTGATGTGGGAATAGGTAGGTAGGTTATTGTTCTAGGCTGTATTGGTAAATACAGAGACCAATGCCGGTTAAGGGTGACCAACGCTGGTTTGGGAGAACTGGTGCCGGTTACTGTGGGATACTGGGAATGTCACAGAACGAGCTTTAGATCTCCCTTATGATTGCACCAAGGACTAGGTTGGTCAAAATGAGGTATTAAGTTGTTTGGATGGGATTTGGTGAGGTTTTAATAGGGATATGGAGGGGTGAGTATTAATGGAGGTCAGTGGGTGGCTAGGAGAACAAAGGATGAAAATACAATGATGAAATAAGTGAACCAGAGGAATAAAATGTTCTACTTACTTGGAATCGGAAACTCTTGGGCCTTTGTGAGTGATGAATGAAGGTGTTGATAAGAGGTTGAATGTTGCAGAGGATCACCAAATGTTGGGGAGCTCTTGCATGGGTTATATGTGCTCTCCTTCTTGCCTGATTGGATCAAATCTATGTTGGGGTGAGTGCTAGATGGTTTCTGGGTGAATGTTGGATGTCTGTGCAAAATAAAATACTCGATCTCCTTCTTTGCATGTGTGTCCTCCCTGAAAATTTTTCTCAAAAGATGTGATATCTCTCAGGAATCTACCAACCTCAAAAATAAGGTTGTTTTTGGGGATAAAAGGTGACCGACGGTGGTTCTGGATTAACCGGCGATGGTTAAGGGTAAGGCGGCATCGGTTAGGGTGGGATTTTCTAAGTTCACTAAACTAGGCGAGATCCCCTTGATTTTCTCGGATCTTGTTTTGTTTCCCACGGATTAATATGGAAACTTCCTTCTAACAAAGCGGGAATGTGGTTAGAGGGAATGTAGGCATTGATTTTTATGGTTTGGGTAAGTCTTAGTTAATTATGGCAACTTACTAAGAATAGGTCTTAGGGTGAGGTGGCTTGATGAGGTGTCTCAGGTGAGGTGGGTATGTGGGCATTATCTCAATTAGGATACTTAAATAAAAATATAGTGAGGATAATGAATTAATTTAATTTTAATAATTAAATGAATATTATAGTGAGGTGAAGGGGGCCATGGCTAGGTGGATGTGTTCAAGGTATTTATTTATCGAGGGACCAAGGGGAGTGTGACCCAATTTTGGTGTCTACAACTTGTTTGGTATTGATCATAATTCACACATGAATATTGATTCTTATCCTACTCAAAAACTAATATAGTCCCATTTCATGATTCTCCAGCGTTTGATATTGCTTCTCATCATTCATCACATACTATCTCTCATTCACTTTTGTATTATGTTGATGATCCTATTGATAGTGTCCTTAGAGATATTATTATTTTTGAGTCTTTATCTGATAATGATAAGGCAGATGATAGTCGTGATTCTCCTTATTTTCATACTACCGAGTGTGAATCACCTATTCCATCACTACATTTACATGAGGTTGCATCTAGTACTATGCATGAGTCACCTCCATCTATCACTTCTTCATCTCCTCCTATTACATCATCTACACATATTAGGTCATCTTCTCCTATAGAGGTATCTCCATCAGTCACCTCACCTATTAGGGATGTTTTTGATGCTAGTCCCACCATTTCTATACATATTCCATCTACATCATCTACTATAGCTCCTTCGGCACCTACTCCTAGTGTGCCCTTAGCATCAGAGCCTCCTCTATCATCTCTTGATATTCATATGATCACGCACAATGGCAAGGTACAACCTCTTAATACATTATTGGCATCTTCTACTATTCCTTCATAGGATATCATCTCTATCATGCATGTCATAATTCAATTACAGTCTCGGGTTCAATCTCTTTCTCTAGAAAGTAGGGCTTACTAATCTTTTATTGATAACAACGCATTACCCAGTAACCCTATTCTAAAGAATATTTTTAATTTGGTATTTCATAAGGACTTTATCATGCCTACATTCACTTGCTTTGATGGTACTAGTGATCCTCATGCTCATCTTTTACATTACCGCATGGTTATGACCTCTTATTCTAATGATAGGCTATTACTTAAGGCTTTCCGATATAGTCTTACTGATGAGGTGTTGCAATGGTACACTCATCTTCCCTTTGGATCCATTAGTACTTACTATGACATGGAGGATGTTTTCCTCCATCATTTCATCCTTAACAATGGCCCTAAGGTTACTTACGACCACATACCTACTTTACATCAGGGCTCATCGAATCAATTAAGGATTATATATTATGATTTAATGCTTGTATGCATCAGCTAGTATTCCAACCTATAGACCTTGAGAAGCAATTCATTTTCTATCATGGTTTGATTCCTGCGCTCAAATAAAGATTACAGTATGATACATGTGAGTCATTTATTCTTCTATGCTACAAAGTCCTAGACCTAGAGCAAGATCTTCTTTCAACACATTTCATTCACCCTCCACATACATATACTTCTATTATATCATCTAATCCTCTTCCACCAAAATTCATAGAAAATCCTACATAGTCTCCACCTTTACCTCCTAAGAAAAGAAAATGTGCTCAACCTACTCCACCACCACAACATACTTATTCTCCTCCTCCACAATAGGATACTCCTCCTTCTTCTCTCCGCCTGTGTCATGTGAGCCATTTCATTTATCCAATCATGCTATACCCCATGATGTGTTGTTTACATTTATTGAAAATCGTCTAATCCGCTTACCATCCGACCAGCATCAAGATCATCCGAAGCATAGGCTACAAAGTCGCATGATCAACCATACTATAATTATCTATGCATAAATGGGCATAGGGACAATGATTGTCTTGCACTTTTGGATATATTGCAATAATTAGAAGAAAAGTGTATCATCTCCTTTGGCTCTCACTCACGTGAGCGGTCTATTTCACCTCTACCTTTTTAGCGATTTTCTACTCTAATTGAGTCCTCTTCTTCATCGTGTGCTCGGGAAAAGTTCATCCATCACTACAATATGTCACTCATGCACAGCTTTCCATCGCATCCATCCATCACTTCACCATTGCATCCATTGCATCCATCACATTCATATTATCCACTATATAGCATTACTTCTACATCAGATTTCACAACCTTCCACATTCGTGCATCCCACTACCGCTCTATATGACATTCAATTAGGCACATATTTACACGATGCTTGTTGGCCCCTAGAATATTGGCTAAGTATAAGAAGGCGCATGGGTACATGGGACCTAGTTGAATAAGGGTGCGCAGGTAGAAGGCGCATAGTGAAGAATTCTAGCAGGTTTTTGAAAAACACATGGCATGCACGCATAAGGAATGATGGGTTTTGGGGACTTAGCCATATTTGGTGTCCCAGGAAGCACACGAGAAAAGTGTGACCCTTCTAGCATGTAGAGTGGATAAGGTTATAGTCGACAACCTGGTGATTGTATGATAAAAAAGGGAATATTCCATGCATGCGATGGAAGGTTCCATAAGAACATCATTGCACAGAGTGGAGAGCTCAGATCAAAGGAGGCATGCTCCATTAGAGGACCACTTGGACACTTGAAATTCGATCTATTACCTTAGAAGGCATGGTGGTGAAGGTAGGAAAGCTATATATTAAGGTGCATGGGTGGGAGAAAGGGGCGATGGGTAAGGGTGTGAAAAGAAGAGATACATAGAGTTATCTTGATAGAGAGTAGTGTCTTTGGAAAAGAGGCGAAGATCTACAAAAACACCATGGAGGAGTCTATGGGTTGGGATTAGGGAAAATAGGAGTGATGGCACACTTAGAGGGATGGGTTTGTATTCATCTTTGTAATGTGATGAACATAGTGTAGTTCTGATGTATGACTTGGCTCTGCATTGTTATATGAGGGTCTGTTATGAATTCAAGGGATGTAATGTGTTATATATGTTGCTTGTTATTTCTCTTTTCTAGATGTAATGAGATGACAACTCATCCTAGGTTCTCATAATGATGCATGGTTCTTTTCTATTCACTTGCACTTGAATATTTGTCATAAGATTATGTATTCTCACAAGACTCACATAAAGGAGAGGCTCAACATCTGCGCGTGCCTCGGGTGAGTGCCTAGCACCCACTGGGTGATAGGGCGGCACACATGAGATTTTACTGTTAATATAAGGGTATAAAAATGACTACATCTTGGTTTCGTTGCTGGGACCTATTTTTGAAGTTGTTATGAGAAATGGCATGTATCTTTGTCCCTGTGTTACGTGATGACACAAATTCTAACCTTGGAAAGTGTTGAAACATGGTTTAAGAGCATTAAGGATGAGTTTGCTAGAAGATTCAGCATTGGATCCGAGTTTGATGTGCGTAGATGGGTAAAAGAGAACCACCATGAGTCAGACGAGACATTCTTGATATTTCAAAGTAGAACTATATGAATGGTCTAGCAAGATATGCATCCAGATTGAACTGGTACTATAGATTGCGCGTGTGGACACAAGATGATTATCGAGAGGCTACAAGATGTAGATCGACTTAGACGCATGTTGTTGATCACTTTGGTGGAAAAGAGTGTTGACCGGTTATACTCTAGAAAACACCATTTCTATGTATTATTACCCGAAGTTATTGAGTTCGAGTTCTGAGGGATCCCAGAGGATCATTTTTGCATGTTATTCCTTTGGCTATGAAGATCTTGATCATTACCTTGAGTTTAGAGGCATTTCCCATGGCCGGTTAAGCCTCTTTGAGTGCTACTAGAGGAATCTAGGGTGGAGGAAGATGCATGAGACATTACATATAAAAAGGAAAGGGAGGAGAGACGACTCAAGTATAGTGAAGCTCGTGAAAGGGAGATCACTAAACAATGCAAGGTTGCAAGTTTGATGGATGTATGGAGGCAGACGTTGTAGGAATGAGTTGAGGTTCACACAAAGGACATGGAACCTGAGAAATCTGTGCTACCCCATCTTGGAAAGTGCGGGAGAGAAGCCCCTTCAGCTTCTAATGAGATTTCGTCACATGGAGAAAGGAGATCCATTGGTGTGCATCTAAACCCACATGGCGACTAACCCTGGTGCTTGGTTTTCGAGATCAAGGGAGAAGTATTGTTAACCTAGTTGGTATCAGAGAGGCGTAACCAATTTACACCCGGAGATATAATTTATCATTTGGAACATCCATGGTTGTTAATCCATTCCGATATTAGGAGGAATTTTTGAACAAGGTGCAAGTACATAAGGTTTGGGTATCGCATATGGGAGTGGCGTGGGACATGTAGCGGTAGTGGGGAAAGATCATAGACCATCAACGTGCGATTCGGTGGGACATTGGGAACACTTAGCATGACCACTTTAGGCAATTTTCTAGCTACGGGAGGTGGATCGGGAGGAACAGGATCTTGTGGATACAGTGGATCTAGTAGAGGAGGAAACACCTGGAGGGAACCAAGGCTCGAATTAGGAGGAAAAGGGCCTCAACCACCTCCACAAGTATTTTTTGAGATATCTTTGCACTTACAGACTATAACAGTATTGAAGATGTTGCAGAGCATGTACACAAGTTTGAATTACTATGGCGCGTGAAAGGGAACACTACCCCAGAGTAGAAGGCAAGTCAGTTTGCAATGACATTGCAAGGATGCGTGCATAGTTGGTACCAAAAGTATGATCCCCATCAGACGGTGGTAGAATACACTACATTGAAGAACACATTTCTAGCAGAGTTCCATATCCTTGAGTTTGAGAAGAAGAGCATCAGTGCCCTGAAGGAGATCCAGTAAGACATGACAGAGAATGTGTGGGAGTATGACACACGTTTCAAGACTCTCTTGTCAAAAATATCCTATGACACTCATCCCTCTCAACATTTTTTGGAGGATTGATAACACCATTTAGAAGGGCTCTATCACACAAGAATTTCATAGACCCGTGCAAGGCATTGGAAGATGCCCTACGTTTGAGGTTTGTTTGGAGTATTAATATTGGTGTTAGTCCATTTCTGGAGGCCCAAATTGTTGTAATGGCCAAGTAGTTGGAGAAGTTGTCTACAAACTTAGCACATGAGGTTCGTAGTGGGCTTTGGTGTACAAACTGTGAAGTGGAGGGGCATGCAAAGGATATTTTCCTCGGAATTCGATACACACTATAGCGGTAGACTATGATATTTTCCATGGGGATCATGATGCAAGTAGGTGCCCTCTACTACAACGTGTAATCTGCAAGAATTTTTCTTGTTATTGTAAGATATGTACCTCTATGACCCATGATACCAAGGATTGCAAACTAATTGATCAAATCCATGATGCTATTGATCTTGGTGTGCACCAGACTAGTCTTGCAAGTAGTTCCAAGGATGATGATTGTCATTATGAAGGGTGTGTAGATGGAGGAGTGCATGGAAGGGGTATTGCGAAAGGATTTCATGGTCACAAAGAAGCGTGGTGGAGGAAGAAGTGAGTTCTCACGAGGAACCCTGTTATAACTGTGGATCTACAGAGAATTACAAATGTGAGTGTCCTAATCTGTTACAATACTCATGGTGCAGAAAGAAACATAAGTACGAATAGTTTCCAGAGCTTTATGAGCATATGAACCAGTAGCACCAGAAATACAAAGGCACTAGAATGATAAGCATCAAGAAGGCTGATTCACAGTGGATGCCAAGAAAGGTGCATGAGTGAGGACTAGAACCTGTACTAGTGACGACGCGAGTAAAGGCCACGCACACCAGGGGGATGCCAAGACAAAGGACATTAGTTTCAAAAGAGGAAGTGATACATGGAAAATATCTAGACCTTTCCCATCATAAGGAGGTGTTTCAAGAGACTATGGATGTGATTTGGAGTTTTCAATGGGAGATCCAATGTTTAAAGGAACAATCAAAGCAATATTCACCATATACATTGTCGAGTTACAAATCCCGAACCAATGAGGAATCTCCACATTCATCGTTATTGTCGGTCTTTATTTGTAGGCGTGTCGAATGTGAAGCTCAAACCAATGGAAAAACTCCACGCTCTTTGCACTTGTCAATCTATTGGTTGTGTATTTGTATAACAACTCGAGCTTTGCTTAACTTAAACTTCTATCTCCATTGTAATGTAGACACGTGTCTCTTCCTTAGTCGGTTGATATATGACCACCGATTTCCTTGACTTAAGCTGGACCCGATGAAATGTAACTTGTGGCTTATTCCGTAGACTTCACGTCCACCGGGGAGATCTATTAAGGGAGGTGTTGGAAAGCTAACACATGTTTTCTCCTTTCCCATCGATTCTCACTTTGTAACATCCCGAACTCAAATACTTATCAATTGTGGTGAATTCCATGAAATTTGGTCTACCTAAAGACTTAGAAATAAAAAGATGTCAAAAAATGCCATGTGGCTTGTTGATTTTGCTGAAAAATGCAAAATAATCCAATGGCCAAAACCAAATATAAATGCATGTCACTAAGCGGTTAGGGGCGAGGAAAATAGGTTTGAAAAATCAAAACAACTCAAGATTACCAAACACCGTTAATTGTGACAATATCCACTTTTTTAGGTCTTGGAAATGTGGAGGGTCACTTGAGATCGTATATAATCATAGATTTATATGCTTGTGCACTTTTATGATTAGAGTGTTGCAAAGAAGATCAAAATTGACATTTGTAACTCTCAATTATTTATACTAATAAACACTTAATTAGAGATTAACTCGAATAGACAAGATAAATCTATTTCTATGATTGTTGCACTAGGATGAAGATCAAAATTGATCCTATAGAAAAATTAAGGGTATAAAACAAGGTTCTAGTTGTGCAGGATAAAATAACTATTGTGTTTGCAACTAAAAGCCCTATTTTTCAAAAATCCTACAATATGTTGCTTATGATGTTGTTTACCATATATAATTGGCTTTGCATCTTGCCCTAGTTTATTATGCACCAAGGATTTTTATCTTTACATTATTTTTTTAGGATGTATTTTTCATCAATAAGAAAAATATTGTGATTTTGGAGGGAAAAAATGTGATTTTGGAAGGGAAAAAATGTGATTTTGGAGGGAAAACATTGACTAAAACTTTTCAAAGGTGGATTTTATAAATGGACTCAACAAGCGTTTTCAATGCTATTGTGTACAATCTTACCATGTTTTTATCATTGTAGTCATTTTTAAAAGAAGTTGAACAATAAATTCATTGCATGGTTTTGGTTTTTCTTTTCTAGGTTTCTTGGTTTTGTAAGAGGTTTGTCATGATTTTACATGAGCTACTTGGGACTTTTTAATGTGTAAGTGGCCTTTGTATGTAACTTCTTTTTCTTTATTTTTAATGTGACTTAAACCATGCATATCCCTTATAATTAAAAATTAATCTTTGCGTCAAAATGATATTTGTAACTCTCAAGTATTTAGAATAACAATCACTTTGTTAGATAATAACTTTCAACAAATGCACAACCGATAAATTATCTATTAGGAAACCACATACTTTGCAAAAATGAATACGTAGAAATTTGAATAAAAAATAATAGTTTACAAAGATAGAGATAAATGAAATAAAAAATACCAAACATGTAAGAGATGAACACCAGATTTACATGGTAAAACCCCAGCTAAGTGCTTAGGGAAACATCCACGGTGCAAGATATCAAGCTTTTATTAACTCAAGATGAACATATTACATGTGAACTCGTTATGAGAAACTTTAGATCTCCACAAAAATATATACACCTAATTGGCGAAGTACAGTTAGGATTCCTCTTAAAAATAGAAAGGAAAAACGCCACTAGGATTCTCCTTCCTAAAAATAGAATTCGTATTTCTAAAAACAAGGGATTTACTCCTTAATTTTTTCTTCAGAGTTGAGGCCTCCTTACACTCATCTCCAAAGAAAAAAATTAACATCTTCTAATATTTTATATTTGATCCTATTTCTAAGTACATGGAACATGTATATACCATGTATGAACCAAATAGTTTTCTTATGTTTTCTTTATGTGTAGATTATATATGAATGAATGCCTCATCTTATGAGGAACGTTTGAAAAAAACATTTGAGTGTTTGGATCAAAAATATATGGGAACCATGTTTTATAAGTGTGATAATGTGTGTAGGAATGAATAGAAGATGTCTAATGGTGACCACTGATGATGGGATTCCAAACATACAAAAGTGAATGCACATGGTGGAGACCATGACACACAACTGATTTAAAAAATATTGAATTATGCTAAACCCTAATTACAAAGTCACATATGAAAAATAAAACGCTAAAGTACAAATTCGACACAAGAAATAATCTAAAGAAATATGAAACCCTAAGTGCAAGAGAGGGAATAAAATACTTATCTTATTTCACACTTGATCGTAAAATATTTTGGACTTGAAGACTGATGAACATGAGGAGAATCATGTCACAATGAACACACAAAAATATTGGAACTTGGATGAGCTATTACTAGGAGCTTGAAAACGACTAGGGCACTTAGGTGCGAGGGTCCCTTGTTAGGCACCTGTGATTACACGAAGCTCATAAAATGATTTTTTTTGTGTCAAAAGGTGGTCTCTAACGTTCACTTTTTGTTTCTTGTATGTCATTGGATGATTTCTGAATTCACCTGTAACTTGTAAAGAGAAGATTACCTACAAATCCCTCAAACTAGATATCATATCCCAAAAAGAAAAGATACAATATGGAAATTTGAACTCGACCCCAATGGTCACTCGAAAGAGTGAACTTACAACCGAGCACTTCTCACATCTCGGACTCCATATAGTTCTTATGTGTGTGTGTAGAAATCATGCCCTAGGAAGCCCTTGTGCAAGCACACGTGATAGCGGGCGATAACTAGATGTACCAATGTAAATAGATGTGTGGATGGAAAAATGAGCTTCCCCTCCTATGCGTGTATACAAAAAATGAAATCCCTTGTCCCTTAAATGAAATCTAGATGAATTCCTTTGATGCAACCTTAGGTGATGATAATAGATGCTTTAAGCTTGGGCCTTTATTTTGGTCACATAACTTTGTATTTATATGATTCCCTTGTTTAGATTTTGTAATTGACAACTAAAAGGCTGACCATAAGAAAATAAGATGTCCAAAAGATTAAAAAATGACCAAAAGAGGCATCTAAGATAGAAAGAGGTCGGGGGTGCCCGAGAGGGTACGAGGGTAGGTGGGCACTAGCGTCTAGTTGTGTGTTAGTGTCTAGAGTCATAAAATATAAGAAAGTAAAGTATCAACTAAGCTATAGGGTGTGACAGACCAATTAGAAAACAGAAAAAAAAAAAATGCCAAAGACAACGATCAATCACTAGTTTTCTTGCTTAGGAATCATATAAATGCAAGTATGTGTTTATGTACCTAGAAATGTACCCAAGTGTGTGATTGTGTGTCTACATTAGCCCCCACTTTATGTTTTTGATTGAATACTTGATAACATAAAGTAGATAAGAGATGCGTACATGATAACTATGTAGAGTTTGATGGCAATAATGTGTCAAAGAGACAAGTGAAAGCATGGAGTGATAAAAATGAAGCATGGAAGCTAAGAAAGAGGAAGTGAACCTTGAGGTGAAGTGTATGAGTTGTATTGTGTTGTACCTGTTGTTGTTGTAGCTTGATGAAGGGTTGATTTTCATTTTGTATTAAATAAAAACTTGCAAAATAAGATCAAAAGAGTAATCAAATTCATGTGTTAAGAAAACTTTGTAAAAGCATTTAAAAGTATGTAAAAATTATGTAAAAAAATAGTAAGAGGAAAGTGTGCACTTGGTCCGTGAAGAGTGAAAGGGATAAAAATGTTCAATTGTTGAAGAAGTGAAATTTTTGGGGCGATATTATGCCAAAAGTTATTTTTGGGGTGATCTCATGACAAGTGCAAGTTTTTTGGGTGATCTCATGCTATGAAAAAAGAATGTTGGGGAGAAAGGTCTAATGTTATTCTCCTTCCATGAATGCTTCCCAAATTTATATCACCACTACGAGATGGTGTGATCCCCTGCTTCATTCCATGTTTATTCCAGTTCAATCTAAGTATAAAAAGGAGATAATGCATTCTTATTACTAGAGGACTGTTCTTGTACTCTCAAAATTACTCCGTGAAATGTTGAAAAATGTATTGATTTGAAAAAGTAATTGTAATCTGTCCCCTAGTCATATGATCCCATGAAAGGTCGGGAGTACCCATAAATTAGTGTCTATATCTGGGTGCTAATGTCTATGATAAATTGAGGACCCAAGTCAAAATCTTGTTTGTTTATGTGATTGTAGAATTTTACGTTCTGTCTTACTATGCAGGCCTAAACTAAATCTCCAAGTTGTTGTATGGGGTGATTGATTCACTAAATGTATGCCCCCTTGTTTAATTTATATGTGACATTGTTAGGAGGATACGATCCAAAAGAGAGTGTTGGATACCGATATTAAATTGATACCCCCAAAGGGAGGGAATTTTCATAGTAGAAACCAAGGCACATGCAAACAAATTGGCTAGAAACATTTGTTAGTAGAAAAAGTGACAAACATGTTATAGATTACAATGTAAACAAAAAATAGTGCGAGAAAAATTAGACCACAAAAAGTGGGTTTTAAACACAATATATCACTCATAATGTCACAAGACAATCAGGGTTGAAGCGGCGAGAATCATACAAGAAATGATCAAACAAGACATAGGGAAAATCCCAAAACAATGACATGCGCAATGGAAAACAAGGGAAAACAATAACAAGTAAAGTATCGAGATAACCATAATGGAAAATAATCATGTAAATAAAATGTTACACATGAAGCACCCGTTATCATGATAGAAAGATAAAAACGTATGTCAATGCATAGATGTATCGATAGAGTAGTGTGCTAGTAAGAAGATGTAGTATAAAACAAAATAATAACACCTATAGTGTGTAAGAAAGTAGATGCCCCCAAGAGCCTCGGTGGGACTGGTAAGAGGTAAAATGCCAAGCATTAATGTTGTATGTACTTGGATATGTAGAAACTCTGCATTCACATCTAGAGAATAAGTGAACACGCGTGTGTATATGATAAAGCTAATGGCATACTATTATATGTCTACTATGTGAAACAAAGTGTACATGTAACTAGTATAAGCAAGCAAGAGTATGTACAACCAAGATATGCAATATGTTGTGAATGAGTGAGATGGAATGATATGCAATATGAATGTGGATAAGCATGAGTTGAGGTTCATTTATAAAAGACCTTCCATAATTAAGAAATGAACCATATAATAAGAGTGTGTCATCGGGAAATGGTTTGATAATGTGTGCTAGAAAGATAGATCAATGAAGTATAGAGCATAAAGAGTGTGAATGTGGTGAGGTTCATTTCAAATTTAGACCCTTAGCAGTCAAGTATGAATTGTGGAACTAGAGTGCGTCATAGGGTAGTATGATGTGTGAGAATTGAATGCTAGAAATATGTATCGTGAAGCATAGAGCGTGAAATGTGTAGTGTGTGAGGTTCATGGATGTAGTATGCCCTCAAAAGTCAAGTGTGAACCTTGGAACAAGAGTGCCTCATAGGGTAGTGTGATGTGTGAGAATAGAATGATAGAAAGATGTATCATGAAGTGTAGAGCATGAAATGTGTAGTGTGTGAGGTTCATGGATGTAGTATGCCCTCAACATTAAAGTGTGAACCTTAGAAAAGATTGTGTCATAGGGTAATGATGATACAAGTTGTCGGCATCAATGTATGTACAATGAATGAGAAATACTAAATGTGAAGTAGAGAACATGATAGTATAAATGAAAGACACTTGAGAATGCTAAGAGGGGGGAAGTATTGAGCATGATGTTCCCTAAGTGTATGATAGAGAGAGGAATCAAGTAACATCATCTAAGAGATCATCATTTTCATGGTCGAAGCTAAATGGAGATGCGTTAGAGACTTGGTAAGCAATAGTATGGGGTTAATAAGATAAACAACCATTTCAACATAAATTGTACATGCCCATTGTGTATTCTTCATTAGTGAAAGGTGGTAGTGGACAACCATGTGCATACCAACAAGTGATATTTTGTGTATAGCTGAGAAATGAATCATTGCAAATAGAAACATGGTCGAAAGGCATGGGAAATGTAATATAAATATGATTATGATCCAAACCGACACCAATATAGTCAAGCTAATACTACCCAAGTGTAAGTGGAGAAGTGTGTGCAACAAATCGATAAATGGAAGACACATAGGTCATAAGCTGCAGTAATGCAAACAAATCCATGATAAAAGTGAGAAGAATGAGGTGGAGGGAGGAGATCAACAAGTTTAATTCCTATCCAAGCCAAGCCATCATGTGTACAAAAGCGATTGTCGAGCAAGTAAGATTGAATGGAATATGTGGCCAATAAGAATTATTGATGAAAAGAGTACTTCGAAAGGAGCAAGCATCGATGTAGGATTCCCATGGGAAGATGAGGAAGGTGGTATGACGTCCAACATATGGAAAAACCCCTGACAAAGAATTACCATGGAATTAGTAGAAGTAGGGGGTTTCTTGAATTAATATTCACTAAGGCCAATAGAAACAAAAGTATCATTGAAGTATGACTCATCTATCTTGATAGGAGTAAAATTAAGATTGTGTAATTTATCATCAAGAAGCTTAATAGAATCAACCTCATCATTAGAATTATCAATGATGGCATTGTCATGCTGGATAGCAATATCAAGGATATTAGTAGGAAGTGAACTAGATATGGGAGTGAAAGGAGTCTTAACGAGTGGAGTAGTGGTGGTTATTGGAGTAGACATGGTAGGTAAAATGATATTATTAGTGTGAGTGGAAATGAATGGCATGCTTACTGAGAGATGGCGAAGGTTTTGAATCATAAGATTGACCAATATCATATGTACCAATATTGCTATATGGGATAGGTTGTGATTGAGGAATAGGCATGGCAATAATGGGGTCTATGTAACATAACTTGAATGGATCGGGGTCAGCAGTAATGGTATGTTCATAACCATCATGTAATAATTTAACACACTAATGAATAGTGGATGGGATAACATGCATTACATGAATCCAAGGTATACCCAACAAGAGATTAAACTAAAACGAGGCATCGATAATGAAGAATACCGTAGGTAAAATCTTAGGTCCGAATTGTATAGGTAACGTGATAGTGCCTAGGCATGTGCGAGTAGTGGAATCATAGCCACAAATGAGAGTGGAATTCTTAGTAATTAGATTATCAGTAATGTTAATTTTCCTTAAAAGGGAGTGAGCACATAGATTTATAGCGGAATAATTTTAATTGAGTACAAACTTAATACAAATGGTGCCAATGGTAGCAATGATAAGAAAAGGTACACATGGATTATCAACATCAAATGGCGGTATGTCCTCATCACTAAATGATATAGCATGTGGTAGATTTTTGAGATACTGAATGAGATGTGTGAAGGCCACCGATGAATTATTTATTTCAATGTGGATAGCATGAAGGGAGGCCTCTAATGTATGATAAAAATCGGGTGCATTGCACGATAAATCATAAAGAGATATTTTGGCAGTGTATTCTTAAGTTGTTCTATAATATCATAACCCTTAGAAGTGGTGGTAGGAGTCGTAGAAGTGATAGGTGGTGGGATGGAAATGGGTTGAGTCATAGGAGGATGAGTGCGGTGAGTGGTGACTACATTGATAGATGGATCAACCATAGGCGTAATAAAATGAGGAGGATGTTGAGTATGAACTTGCATAAAATCAGCAACGATAGTAACCATGCTAGAAACCTTAGTTGGGGTGAAAGAAGGATAAGTAGATTAGTCCATGAATTGAGAAGGAAAAGAGAGATTTTGAGATATACTCAGAAGGTAGGGTTTGAATGGACGAATTCACCAAATTATTTAACAAATATTGAATTATGCTAAACCCTAATTGCAGAGTCATGTATGATAAATAAAACGCTAAAGTACATATTTGCCACAAGCAATAAGCTAAAAATATGAAACCCTAAGTATAAGAGAGAGAGTAGAAGACTTAGATAATTTTTCACTTGATCCCAAAGTATTATATCTTGGAAGAATGATGAACAAGAGGAGCATACTATTGCAATTAAACACGAGAAAATCTTGGAATTGTCGAATGAGCTAGGAATAGGGTGCCAGGCACTAGGGACCCAATCTAGGTGCCTGTGACTGCACAGAAGCTCATAAACTAATTTTTTCGTGTCGCAAGGTGGTCACTAACCTTCAACTTTGGTTTCCTATATGTCGTTGGATGATCACTGAATTCTCCTGTAACTGCAAAGAGAAGATGACCTACAAAACCCTCAAACTACATCAAATCCCAAAAATAAAAGATGTAATATGGGGAGTTAGACTCGACCTCGGTAGTTACCCGACACGAGTGTACTTACAACGAGCATTGTACTACATCTCAGACTCCATGTAGTTCTTGTGCATGTGTAGAAATCGTTCCCTAGGAATCCCTTGTGCAAGCTCACGTGATAGTGGGCAATAGCTATATGTACCAATGTAAATAGATGTGTGGATGGAAAAATGAAATTTCCCTCCTATGCATGTATGCAGAAAATGTAGTCTCTTTTCCCTTGAGTGAAAGCTATATGAATGCCTTTGATGCTCTTAGATGCCTTGATGCAACTTTAGGTGATGATAATATATTCTTAGAGCTTGGTCCTTTATTTTGGTCACATAACTTTGTATTTATATGATTCCCTTGTTTGGATTTTTTAATTGACAACTAAAAGGATGACCCATAAGAAAATAATTTTCCCAAAAGATAAAAGAGGCCCAAAAGAGGCGAGTAAGATAAAAAGAGGTTGGGGCACCCAGAGGGGATGAGGGCACGTAGGAAGTGGCATCCTAGCTAGGCACTAGTATATAGAGTCATAAAAGATAAGAAAGTAAAATACTGATTGGGCTGTAGGGTGTGCAAGACCAGATATACAACAGAAAACAAAGACAAAAGGCCAAATATAACATTCAATCACTAGTTTTCGCACTTAGGAATCATATGAATGCAAGTATGTGTTTATGGACCTAGAAATTTACCCAAATGTGTGATTTTGTGTCTACAACAACAAGAAAAACAATAGAAAAAGATCAACATTAGTAACAAAGCATATATAAGAACACAAGTGTAAAGATAGAGAAATAATGCAATTAGAGACAATGGTATACAATTAATGTCACATAAAAGGTATAGAGCCGCAAACATGAGACAATGTGTCACAAGACAATCAAGGATTTTACGCCTAAAAAATAAGAATAAATTTACAAACATGGGACACCCACAATGTCACAAGACAAGCAAGGCAAGATGTAGACAATCAAATTTAGTAATTTATTCTTTTACATTGTTGGTTTTGATAATGCACTCTTAATAAGATAAACACACTCTTTTATCCCTGCTTAGTACATTATGAGGTCTTTTGTCTAGGTTTCTTAGTCATACACACTAATATGGAAAATATATTTTTAGAGTCCAATGCATAAAATTCATCGACAAACTCCAATATCGAGGAAGCTCTAAATTATAACCTAAAAGATAATTAAACATTAGGTTGTTGTTTTGATGTGTTTTTGGTGGTTGGATGAGTGGGGTAATGAGAGGAAAATAACTAGATGATATTTATTAGCTTATCGCACATCTAATTGCATCCCTAAGTGTTATGTGATATAAACATTTTCTAAGTTCCTATAGAGTTCCATAATGTTTGTGGTTAATTGTGCAAGTGTTTATTAACGAACATCCATAGAATACATCTTTCTTAACTTCCTTGTTATAATTATAAGTATTGTTGAGTTATGAATTTGAGCATTAGGGGATTTTTCACCTTAGTTGAACTTGTGCTTATTTAATTCTCTATGGAATTTTAGAATACCCTATAATTACTTTTAATCATGACGTGGGGTGATCATTGTTTTCTTGGACATTGTATCACACCTATTTCACCTTGTGACAACTATTTTGAACCAACATGAAAAATGAACCCACCTTTATTTTTCTTATGCAACCTAATGTTTTAATCATCATTTTAATAGATTTAAAATGATGAATAATTATCTAGATAAATTTTACCATAAGGGAAGATAATGTTAAATCATGTCAAAAGATTCTATGTAAAAATAATGGATAAAGTTGGAATTCACAATATATGAGAACAAAGTTCAGGGGAAATTCAAACTTTATCACAAGTTTAGTGAAGTTAATTAATTTTATCGACAAAATTACTCAAGGATATGTGGTTCCATGGAATAAATTTATTATAATGTGTTTTACTGACACTGAAACAAAATTAATAATCTATTTGAATTTGATATCAATTATTTACAAATAAATATGAAAGAAAATTCATATATATATATATATATATATATATATATATATTTGTGTGTGTGTGTGTATAATTTACCTTTGTTTTTACATAGAAAAGACACTAGGTTATTTGAGTTTATTCTCCAACTTTTCTAAAGTGAAAATGAAATTCAATAGGGATTAAATAGGAAATGTGAGGCCGCATTGATTAAAAGTAACGTGATGTAAATGTGGCACAAATGTGACATAGCTATTTGCATCACATTTGTGTCACTAGTAGCATGTCGTGTTTGTGTCGAAAATCCATCTAAATGTTTTTAAAAAATCTCATTCATGAATTGGCACAAATCAACCCCATTTTTGACGTTTTGAACACAATATGTAGTTGTGAACTCGAGTTTTAAGGATATTGTTATCCTAAAATTGGAACTTCTTGTAATTGTCATGTTATATAGAACAACTATAATTTGTTAGTTAAATTTAGAATTATATACTCAAATTAGGAGTTGTTCTTATTAGTTGGATAATATATAATGCATCGTAGTATAGTTTTATGGGGATATATAGGATTTGTAAGGAATATTCACGAGTTGTATAAGAGAACATTAAAAAGAAATTTAAAATGCTCGATTAAAATGATTAGAGATTTCTTTTTCATCTTTGTCTTACGATGATACCAATCTCCCTTTTTGTACAAAAAAAAATAGTTGAAGGGATATGTTGGTTTGAAGTTTTCAATTGTGTGTGAAAGTGTATCGAAAGCAACGTTTTCACATGTGTTATATAATTTTGAGGCTTAGAGTTCTTTTATGTGTGACTATATATAGTCCATTGAAACTATGCCCTGAATGTTTTAATTCCCATTGAGGTTTGAATCAATAAAAAGATTGTTCTATATTAGAAACCATTATGTTACTCTATCATTGTAAGGTTGGACTCTTATTCATTTTAGACCCCATATCTTGACTACATTAAATTTGGCACCCTAAGAATTTGATACTGTTGTGGTACTCTCTTTTAGATCCATGACTCTCATGCCCCTAGACTTTATTTTTGGCTTTCATTTTGGCCCTAGAATGGTATTATACTTATATCTTAATCTATATTATTTAAGAGTGAGAAGATAATCATATTTCCATCTTCGCTAACATACCCTTCCAATGATAAGACGGTTAGGAGTGGGTTAGGATTTCTCAATTTAAATTTTACTATCACCCCAATTAACATAAAAAACACTTTTGTTGCTTCTAGTATTTGGAAAATGGTTATTTTTCACTAACTACATTATATGGTAGCCCCTCATCATTGGTCATGAAAACCTCCCTCTTGCAGAAACTCTATAGCAAATATTTCCAAAGTTGATGGATCTTTAAAAATAAGAAAAACAATAAATGGTAAATGATGATATATTAATACAAAGGTTTGAAAGGAGTAAGAAAATGAGTAAAATCCATGTTTATATTTAGAATCTCTATAGACTTCCAAACTTGAGTTTTATATTGTATTGAGAAACATATTAAATATTTATGCCCTAAGTAAGCGTGAATTTTGACTAGAGGTTTATATAGATTTATGAAATAGATGATGAGGTTAAACATGAAATTATTTATATGTGGAAGGATAGGATGGACTCTCCATGGTTTATGATGGGTTATTTATTTCCAACATTGATAGCGTGACACTTTTTAATATTCCAACTTTGATGGATTGGTTTAGTTTTATTTTTTTAAATTTTATTATTTCGGGATGTGACAAATTTGAGAAGATATTTTGACATATATCTAGTAGGTGGATTAAAATATTTTCTATGTATACAAGAAAATGAGGGAAACTATTTAGGGGTGAATATGATGAAATAAATATTGAGTAACATGAGTTCAATTAATCAAAAATAGTTTTGAGGAGACAAGATCCATTAAATGTTTCATAGTATTTTTGTACAAACTAAACCCCTTTTTAAATTTTCATCAAAACTATAATCCCAAGAAAAATAATGGAATATTCTTGAATAAAGCCTAGAAGAGTATTCTCTCAAAATTTGGATGCAAAACATTACAATACAAATAAAATATGACATATGGCATACTACCATTGATTTTGAAAAAAAAAAGTCATGGTAAAAGCTATATAACTAGGAGTGATTTTCAAAGATTAAAATAGGATAATGCTCTGCTTGGGTTCTCCCATGCCGATCTTTTCATTCATGCAACATTAATCTATTGTCTTGTCTATCCCATTTTCCTTTCCTTTCACATGCGTTGGGTTTTCAAAGCTTACATAGATTAAAATTTAGCTTTTTTTTTTGCCCTTTTGGGGGAGGTTTGCATATTTAAATAGCATTAAGTTTTTCTTTAGCAAATTTCATTGTAGGAACCGATGGAAATAGCTTCCAAGCATGTGATGAAATTTTTGCCAAAGGTCTATGATGAGGTAATGAAACCGACTCAATCCTAGTGTTATGTTAAATATTGTTGTTGTTGAGCTTGTCATAAAATGGTATGAATATTATAGTCTTATAGATTATTATATTGGTCACATTCCCTCAAGTCCTAAATTAAGCTCTATCGAGAACCTCTTGGTATCTAGATCGCTAACATTAGGAATCTAATGATTTTTTTTTCTATTTTTGTTAAAAGAACCCTCCCAGTCAAGGCCATTCTAAGTAAATCATGTTGTCCATTCTTATGTAATATTATTCTTGTCCTTTTTCCTTGGACCCGAGACTTTAAAGTCTCGAACCAAGTTTCCCTCAAAGTTCATGTTTGGGTTGAGCTTCCCAGACTTCCCCTCCCTCTTTGGGTCTTTATTATGGATATTATTAAGCTCGTTGGGTAGGTTATCCGCTTTGAACAAGACCATTTTTACTCGGCCCAACCCAATAAACAGGTGTGTGTTGAGGTATATTTAACTAAGGAATTCAAAGAGAATATATACTTCCAATTTGGTTATGAATAATTCTCTCGAAATTGGTGTATTGTAACCATCACAACACTTTTTCCAGTATTATTCCATTGATCATAAAATCGAGGATTGTTCACTCATTGTTAGGCCTAAGCGAGCTAACAACAAAGTCATAGAGAAAAATCCTAAGGCTTTAAGCGCCATTAAGAACTACACTACTGTTACTAATAAAAAATGGTCTCATAGGTTAAATGTTAGGGTAAAATATTATTACCTTTATTAATTATGCGTTGCATATTAATTAGTTTATTTATTTAATGTTATATGGTTATATTTCATCATAACCATCTAATTGTCTTTATTCAAAACACTACAAGAGTTGTTAAATTGTTTTAAAAATATTATTGTGTGTATTTGATTCTCGATTGTAACTATGCAATTGTAGCACTCCATTGTAATTTTGGTTGATTTGATATTAATAAAGTTTATCAAAGCTTCCCCCTATTCTTCGAGATTACATTTAGTACTAGAGTGAGAATCTAGACCTGTGAAGCAGAGAAGGTTGGAGAGAGGAAGCAAAAGTTTTGGAGAAGATTCTACACTCTGTGTTGCCTCCAACAACTTCCCGAACACCCTGCATCCCCACAACCTCTTGCCATTCTCCAGGTGTTTGTAAGGCATTTTTTTTCCTTGGTGCCCCTGTACCAAGTAAAATTTGCTCCTTGGAATTTTTGTAAAAAAAAATTATTTTTCCCCATTAAGGGTTTTGTCACTAAAATTGGTGACAGTATTAGCTTTAGCTAATATTAACAGTCTGCTAAGTTTATAGGAGTGTCTCAGATTTGCAAGCGTGCTCCTGGGAAGGTGTTTGCACTCCACAATGACCGAGTTGGGGTCTCCATCATTCGGTCGAGCTATTCATCAAGATAGGTGAGTTGTAGGCATATAAACCAAGTTGTTTTGTTTAGGCATCGGTCAAGGCCCCACCGAACCCTGTTCATTATGTTACAAATCAAAACTAAACTCGATTCATAGGTGATTCGACCACATCGACCAACTGTGTACGTGCATTGGTGATTCATACTGACCAAGCTTTGTTTTAAGGATCAAACTCTTCATTCAAACGATGCTCAACATCCATAGCCAAGCCATCTCCTCTGACCGGCAAGTTGAGGCCATTCCATCGTCCACCGAGCCCTGGTTTACACGCTGACCCTGCACCAATGTTCAGATCTGTGAGCGAACATCAGGAGGCGGCAGTAGAAAATAATCAGATAAAAAAAAACACGACGAGTTGTGTATGTGTTGCTTTGACAGGCCGATTTCCTGGAACTCAAGGGCAAAGCCTGCCATACAAATCAAATCAATAACAAACATTACAAAATAGAGGTGAGTTTGGGAAAGTGATACACCGAGCCAGGCCACACAATGATCGTCAAACCTGCACCAAACACAACATGCAACAAGAAAACAACTCAGAACATGCACAAAACGGTGGAGTTAATAGACCAAACGTAGGAAAAATCAAATACAAATGCAGGCCATGAACCGCTCCACACAGACCATGCATCACAATAAGTGGCGTGAATGAAAATCAAAGCAGAGGAAATAAAAATGCAAAGAAGATAAAGTGACTGTAGATCCAATTTTCAAGCGGAAACCCTAATTCATCCTCCACGCAAGCTCCACATGGACTTCATTCTCAAGCCAAGTCGACCTCTCAGACTGTCAGGTCATATTTTTTCAAAGGTTAGTCAATTTATTTGACTTTAAATTCCTGTATTTCTGCATTATTGCATATGTAATTGAAGTGCCTAAGTTGCTAGTGAGATCGACTTGTGGAAGGGAAGTTTGGGGTTCGACCCCCATACCCAACTCAAAATTTTCAAACAATTGAGTTTAGTGGGAAAATGGTGCAACCACCAAATGTGGAGGTAACTAAACCCACTAGTTATAACTAAAACCCCTCTAAATTTTTTTAGTGAGAAAAACCCTATTTTAGGGCAAAAATGTTTTTCTCCTATTAGACCTATTTTTTCATTCTAAGCAACATTTGCTAAAGGGGGTACACCAAAAAATTGCATTTTCAGCTATTGTTTTGCAATTTTTGGCATAGAGGGTCATTTTGGGCTCCGGAGGCCACCAGGGCCCGCAAAAAAAAAAATTTGCTTGCCATTCAAATTTTTGAATGAAATTTGTATACTTAAGTATATTGTACTAATTTGCAGTTGTCATATTCAACCATAAAATTTGTAAGCTGAGAAAGCTGGAAAAATATTATACTCAAACAATAAAATTTGGTTTAAAAACACTCATGAGATCCTAGATCTCATTCGCAAGCGATCTTACAGTAAAGTTGTCGCAACTACTACTACACTTAACGCCTAATATAGCTGCAACAACATCGTTTGGGCATCGACCCTTTAAATCGACGGGGAGTAATAAGGTCACAGTTCACACACTATGATCCATCCCATCCGTCGTGAGCGATTGCACGACATAAATCCGAATGAGAAATTATCCGAGAATATAGTGAAGTTACGCGGCGTATGAGGATATTTCTTTGAGTCGGTGTCAATAATCACACAGACCCCTTTCAGTACTATCTTGGTACCACGTATTAAATTCTTTCACATACGTTAACGCCTCTTTCACGTACTCACCCGGTTATATAGAAAAGGGCAAGATTCTTCCACATACCTTTGGGTATATCGGAAGGGCGCGCATATAGAAAGGTTTGGTATATCGATCGACTGACGGTATATAGATTGGGAGACCTTATACCTAGAGTGATTAGAGCCTAACCCCGTCGATGATTTTACGCAAAATGGGCACAATGCCCCCAAATTTTTCTTCCGATTCACAACTACGTAGAGGAAACAACTATTTGCATGGAAGACAAAAATCAAGACACAACTGAGTTTGAAGAGATCGGCACTGTTGTGAATGGTACTCGACCGGATCAACAACTGATATACAACACACAAACCGAGTTTGATAAAGCAAATTAGAATGCCAAACTCAAAATCTTGTTTGGATTGTCTGACGATGTGCAACCCCACATTCGAGATGCCAAAATAGCTAAAGAAGCATGGGATAAGTTGAGCATGGTTTACGAGGCCAAAAATAAGAATGTCATATTGAATTTGCAGAGTCAGTTACACACACTGAAGTTTAAACAGAATGAGAAAATCAAAGCTTTCTTGAGAAGAGTTACAGAGTTGAGGGATTCACTTCTAGCCCTGGGAGAAGCGATCACAGATGAAGCTCTCGTTCCCATTGTTCTGAGAGATCTCCCTTCTTCTTACCACATTTTTGTAACAACACTAAACTTGTTAGATACGACAGTTAGTTTTGACAAACTGGTAAACCCTTTGCGCAAAGAGGAATCCATGCATAACAAGGATGATGAAGAGGAGCAGACACTTTCTTCTCATCAAAAATGGAAAGGAAAAAGAAAACCTAATTCCTATCAAAAGTCCCAACATCAGAATCAGTATCAACATCAAGGGGACAAACAACAGAAGAAGTAATGTCCAATTTGTAAAAGAGGACATGAATTAAAATATTATTGGTATAATACTTACAAGAAAGGTTCATCAAGCAACTCTAGACCTCCACAACAACAATCTCACAAGGGACATTCTAACTACAATCAAGGGCAGAAAAAGGGGAACT
Organism: Taxus wallichiana var. yunnanensis; assembly: GCA_018340775.1. Classification (NCBI taxonomy): domain Eukaryota; kingdom Viridiplantae; phylum Streptophyta; class Pinopsida; order Cupressales; family Taxaceae; genus Taxus; species Taxus wallichiana. The sequence goes on along the minus strand of CM031240.1, from coordinate 160,355,301 downwards.
AGAAAAGAAAACCCCATTAGCAAGGAAATATTGTTGAGCAACAAGAACATCGGATAATGAAGACTTCTTGTACACTGCTCGATCAAGTGATCCATCCACATCATCTAATGATGTCTGGTATGTTGATTCAGGAGCCACTCGACACATGACTAACCACAGAGACTGGTTTACTTCAATGAGGGACACACCTTTGAAAAACCATGTTTCGTTAGGTGATGATTCTTCATATACAAGTTTAGGGATTGGGAACATTTCTCTACCCCTTGGTTCACGCAACTGTAGACTATCAGATGTCTTATATGTCTGGGTTGACTAAAAATATGCTTTTAGTTAGTCAACTCCTAGATCACAACTTAAAAATTGACTTTGATATTCATTCCGGCAAGAAAACGTGTTTGATTCGAGACAAATCATGAGGCTCAAAAATAGTTGCAAAAGCCTCCAATGTGGGACGCATGTTCCAGCTTAATTTTTCCACAGAGATGATCAGGCACTGTGGCTAAGAAATCTACCTCTGCACAGTTGTGGCATCGGAGACTTGGTCATGTTAGTTTCAAGTATCTCGAGACACTTCGCCGATGTAATATGGTACATGGGTTACCATCTCTTCAGAAGGATACATACAAGTGTCCTCACCGCTAGCAGGCAAACAACACAGAGCTTCATTCTAGAAGAGTACATATTGAGCTCATGGTAAGCTTGATCTGGTTCATACCGATCTTTGCGGTTCGATGCAACCAAGTCATTATGGGTTCCAATACTTCATGCTTTGTGTTGATGACTACTCACGAAAAATGTGGATATATTGTCTTCGCAAGAAAAGTGAAGCTTTTGAAACCTTCAAAAATTTCAAGGTAGTTTTGAAAATGAAATTGGTCGCCACATCCAAACTCTGCTCGGATCGAGGGGGATTCACCAGTGACGAGTTCAAAGACTACCTACAAGGTCACGGAATTCATCAACAAATGCCTCCTCCACACACACCGTAACACAATGGTGTTGTTGAGAGAAGAAATCGTACTATCATGGAAATGGTGCAATGCATGATTGGTGATTCTGGACTTGCAAAGACATTGCAGGCGAAGAAGAAAGACAATGGTGCATTTGTTGAATGGAGTGCCCACAGTTTCTCTTGATGGAGTAACACCACATGAAGTATGGTCAAAGAGGAAACCATCTGTTGCACACCTTAGAGTATTCGGGTGTAAAGCAAGTATGCATATACCCAAGAAAAACATAAAGAAATTGGACATGAAGTCACAGAAACTCATTTTCATTGGCTACAATGAAGAAAATATTGGGTACAAATTGATGGATCCGAAGACTAGGAGAGTCTACACCAACAAATATGTTGAGTTCTTTGAGAAGAAGGAAGCAAAGTATCCTCCTCTAGACTCACCTAATGTAGATTCTTCACCAGTTGTAAAAATTGAAGTTGATGTTCCCACAGATGATGAAAGTGATGATGGGGATGATGGTGTTGATCAGATAGAACCATGACCCACGGGAACAGTTCAACGTATGCCCAAGTGGTGTACTAGCATGTTATGAGATGTAAAAATGGATGCTCTACCAGATACATCCACCCCTAGACCACGAACTCATAGTAAAGCAAGAGAAGAAGTGAAATTTTCTTTTATGAGTAGAGTTATTGAGTCTGATGAGCCCTCTACAGTCCAGGAATCCCTACAGTCAAAAGCTTGGAAAGATTCCATGGACTCTGAATATCAATCAGTAATGAAAAATAACACTTGGCAGCTTGTCGATCTTCCACTAGGGAATAAACCCATTGGATGCATATGGATATTCAAAACGAAGTACAAAGCAAATGGGACAATGGACAAGTATAAAGCAAGACTAGTAGAAAAGGGGTATGCACAAAAAGAAGGCATTGACTACGAGGAGACATTTTCTCCCATAGCTAAGATCAAAATGATCAAGATGATCTTTTCTCTAATTACATAGTTTGGTTGGAAAGTCCATCAGATGGATGTAAAAAGTTCCTTCTGAACGGAGATTTACAAGAAGAAGTCTACATGACTCAACTTGAGGGATATGTTGTACTGGTCAAGAAGCAAAGGTATGTATACTCAGGAAATCTTTGTATGGCCTTAAACAAGCACCCTAGGCATGGTACATAAAAATTTATGAGCATCTTGTACAACATAGATTTGTTAGAAATCCATACGAACCCAATATTTACCTCAAAAAGCAAGGGGGGAGATTGTGATTGTTGTTGTCTATGTCGATGATATAATCATCACTAGCGTTGATGAGGATGATCGATGCAACGAAGAAAGATCTTAATTGTCATTCGACATGACAGATCTCGGGCTAATGCATTATTGTCTTGGATTGGAAATATGGCAAAAATAGAATCACATCTTTGTTTCTTAGATGAAATATACCAAGACAACGCTGAGAAATTCAAGATGATGGATCGCACACCGATTGCTACACCTATGGAGAACATATTGCAGTTATCTCGTTCAAATCCATCTCCTAAGGTAAATGTCACTCTCTATCGGCAGTTGATTGAGAGTCTCATTTACCTGACCTACACTAAACCAAATATCAACTTTACAGTGAGCTATCTATCCAGGTTCATATAGGAACCCAAAGTTTTTCATTGGAAAACAAAAGGTGCATCTTGAGATATCTCAAAGGATCAATGGATCTTGGTCTAGAATACAAGAAGAATGATAACTTCTTCTTGTCAGGATATTCAGATTCAGATCATGCAGGCAATATTGATGACAGAAAATCCACTTCAGGGTTTGTATTCTTTATGGGATTTGGACCAATATCATGGGGAAGCAAGAAACAAAACTTTCTTTCTCATTCTTCCATAGAAGTCGAGTATTTTCTGCAGGAGAAGTTGTTTGTGAAGTGATTTGGCTACGCCACATACTCGAAGGACTTAGAATACCACAAGAAAAACCAACCACCATGTATGTTGACAATGAAGGTGTTCTCAAACTTGTTCGCAATCCATTTTTTCATGAAAGAACAAAACACATTGAGGTACAAGTACACTTCATATGCGAGCATGTCTTGAAGCATAATATACAACTTCAGATTTGTCCAACAACTGAACAACGAGCAAGTATCTTCATAAAGCCACTTGCACGTGACAAGTTTGAGACGTTCATAGAGTTCCTCTCCTCATCCCTCGAGGAAATGCAAAATTAAGGGGGGGAATGTTAGGGTAAAATATTATTACCTTTATTAATTATGCATTGCATATTAATTAGTTTATTTATTTAATGTTATATGGTTATATTTCATCATAACCATCTAATTGTCTTTATTCAAAACACTATGGGAGTTGTTATATTGTTTTAACAATATTATTGTGTGTATTTGATTCTCGGTTGTAACTATGCAACCCATTTATTTTTTGTATATGGTTGTACAATTCCTATAAGAATTGCAACACTCCATTGTAATTTTGGTTGATTTGATATTAATAAATTTTAATGTGAACTGGTTTTACTCATATTACATTAAACTAGTTCACCTCCATTTCCCAAATCCCCTCCTATTACTCACATATATCGACAACATGCCTAAGTCTTTTGTTCCCATGTAAACCTCACCTATTTACCCTGAACCCTTGTAGAGCCAAAGAACATCCAAACACTTAATTAGGTTGGAAGTTGGGACCTCTACTCAACCTACTTGATGTTCCTGTAGCCCACCTAGGGTGGGAACGAGTCACAAAGGGGAGGTAATGGGGACAATCACCACTCCATTTCCTTAGAGGATTTTACTAAGCCACACCAACAACCTCTTTTGTTTAACAAATTTTCTACTTAAGATGATGTTTCTAATTTGTAGTATGGACAAGGGGAGTTTAACATGGAAGAAATTCCTTCATGAATTTAATATCCTATAATGTTAGAGGTCTCATGAATCTCTCATGAAAATTATCTATGTGCTCTTCATGTCAAAAATTAGAAAATTGGATTTTATTTATGCGCGGGAAGTTGAGATTTCATGATTTCTTCTACAACTAGTGTTAAAGTGTATTTTGTCTAATTTCACCCACTTCCACACGTCCCATATGATTTGGCTTAAGTAGCACCAATATTTCCATATCACCATAGTTTTCCTCTTTAATTGTTGCATCGGGGAAGGTTGTTCTACAAGGCCATATGGGTCTTATTAAATGTCACCATCTATGCTCTTGGTATTGTTAATATATATGCTTCAAAATATGGACATGAAATAAAAAACTTTATGGAGATGGCTTGTTGACAACTTGTCACTTGCTTTTTGGATAAGTTGTGGAGATTTCAATATGATTGAGCATTCTAAAGATAAAGAAGGTGGTTTGTCAGTGCATTAGTGTATTGGAGAGTACAAAAGTTGGTTTTATTTCAAAAATACATGGAGCTTGGTGGACCCCTTTATTTTTCGATGGGCATTTACTTTGCATTTGTGGTTCAAGTGGTCTAATTTTTAAGCTGGACAAGATAATTTTTACAAATATTAGATCATTCCCTACTTTATGAACAACACATGTTCTCATTCAATAACATGGCTGGCTTCTTAATAATTGTCCATCATGAATGTGTTCTCTCTGAAAACTTTCCCATCATCTTTCAAATCATTTGGGCTTAAGATGACATGCAATAAATTTTATTTGAACACCACTCTCTTACAACATACATGGGAAATTCAAACTCATTTCCCAAATTTAGAATTTGGTACCTCAATTTTCATATACTACGGATGGATTAGGTGGTGGAATGAGGCCATCCAACACATTTCTTTGTTTCTCTACTTTGGAAAGAAGGTGGTGCAGGTTCAAAAGCAAGCTAAAAATCCTCTTTAGCTTGATTTTCAAAGAGTTTCACATTTTCTCAAAAATGATCCTTCAATCTTTGGATGCAATAAGAGCAGATGACCTAAGACACTAGTTCAAGCTTATCAAATCCTACTCTATTAGAGGTTCTCAAATTTGATCTCAACTGGATTTACATAAAGTCAGGGATCGTGTGACTAAGGATTTTTTCAAATCTCTTCGTGCTAAACAAAGTAGAGAATAAACTAAATCCATCAAAACTTCTTAGGCATGGCTTACTATCTTACCTAACATTGACAATACCTTCGTGAAACACTACAAGTTTGTGTTTTAAGCTCAAGTATGTACCAGAACGTCAAGATTCCCTCCAAAATTATTGGATGTCATCCCTTAAAAACTTCCCCAAGAAGCCATGATCTAGTGGGATCCCCCCTTATGTTGGATGAATTATATTATTCCCTGCAATGCATAGCAGATGAGAAGTCCCTAGGAATTGATGGGTTCCCATGTTTTACAAAGTGACTTAGAAATTTTTTTACCCATAACTACTTCAAGTCTATAAAGAAGCGTTAATCAATCATTCCTTGGGAGAAATTACTAATAAGGAAAATATTTAATTAATACCTAAAAGGTGGGTGACCCAGAGCTTATCACCAATTGGAGTTTGATTACTCTACCTAATGTATCCTATAAGATTCTTTTAAAAATTTGGTGTTGTAGTTCTACCACCTTCTTCTAGTGATTTTTAGACTGGGTAGACTAACTTCATTAAAGGAAAATAGATTTTGGACAACATCATTGTGGTTTTAGAAGGTATGAAGTGGGCTCGAGGATCTTTCCATACAATTATTTTTCTCAAACTAGATTTTGATAAGGCTTTTGACTATATAGTGATTTAACAAAAATAGAATTTGTGAAATCCTAATTGCAGAGTCACATATGATAAATACACGCTAAAGTATAGATCTGACACAAGCAATATGCTATTGAAAATTGAAACCCTAAGTGCAAGAGAGGGAATATAAGACTTACATGATTTTGCAATAAATCCCGAAGTGTTCGGACTGAAATGGATGAACAGGAGGAGGAGGACTGTCGTAACCATGCTAAGAAAATTTTGTAACTTCCGGAGTAGGTTGGACCAGGGCACCTAAAGTAGGGATCTAGGTGTAGAGACCTCTATTGGGCGCTTGTGATTACTCAGGAGCTCAAAAATGGGTTTTCTTGTGTTGCAAGGTGGTCCCTAACCTTCCGCATGGTTGATTGCATGTATGTCGTTGGATCATCGTAGAATTTAGTTGTAACTTGGAAAACAAATGATATCCTGCAGAACCCCAAACTACATCAAATCCTAAAAATAAAGATGTAAATGGGGAGTCAAATTGACCCTGATGTTCACTCTACATATTGAACTTACGACTAAGCGTTGCACTACATATCAAACTCCATGTAGTTCTATGTGCTTGTGTGTAGAATAGTTTCCTTAGGTTTCCTCGTGCCAATGGTGCCAAGATAGCAGGCTATAGCTAGAAAGAATGCAAATGTGTGGATGGAATTTAGAACTTCCCCTTCCTATGCAGTGTATGCATCAACCCAAAAATGTAGTTCCTTTGATAATATGTAGATATGCTTTCCCTTTAGAATTGCCTTCCCTTATAATGGTATGTATGTTGTGTATATATAGGGATCTCTTTCTTGAAATTTGAATATAGTGACATGATATGCCGATTAGGACCTCGAGATAGGAGTAAGAAAACCGAAAAGGCTAGCCAAAATGTCAAAAATATGAATAGGAACAAAGAGGACAAGAGCGCCTGGGGTAAACATGAGTGTCTGGGCATTAGTATTGATAAATGACGACAAATGTGAAAATACGAGAGATGGGGATCCTTATGACTGACTGAGGCGTAACTCGGGTACAAAAGTGACAAATTGAGAGAGAAATACATAGAAACAATTAAAGAAAGCAAACAGACTAAGGAGTGTCTCACCAATGAATACCTTTCTTTCTCAAGATCCATTGTATATAACAACATACTTGGTAGTGTAGTAAAATAGTAATATGTGCTTGATTTTGTGTCTATATATAGTTTCCATTTATATGAGCAATGTTCAAAGTGCTTGGATTTGGTGATTTTATCCTTTAGAATGTGTAAACCTTATTCTATGATGCTTTTTCTTACCTTACTATTAAAGGATACAAATATTCTAGTTTTGACCTATATCACTCAATCTAGTAGGGATGTCCTCTTGCTATGTCCCTCTTTGTGCTTGTTGCGAAGGATTTTGGTTATCTACTTGTGCCAATGAGCATGTTTAGAATTGGTTCAGGGAATATTTCTTCCTATCCATTCCGCCTAGCTTATTAATGGTCATTTTGTGGATGAATCTTTTCTAATGCTCGCAAAAAATGAAAGATGCTTCATGGAAGCATTAGATTTCCTTGACATCTTTTACTTGGATTTTGGTTCATCTTTGCAATTGAGCAAAACCATTTGTTACAAGAAAAGTACTCTCCCCATGTCAGATTGGTTTAAGCAATACTCAAGGATTTGGACATTCCCTTCACTTTTGATTTGACTTCTTTGGCACTTTGGCAATATGTTCTAGATCATGTTGAGAAAAATATATTTTGGATCTCCAAACTACTTTATCTTTATAGAAAATTTTAGGTTTGTACCAAGATTCTTATTGCCACCCAGGTTTACTACTCTTCTTGTTGGGCACCTTCCAAGGCCTCCCATAACAAGTTGGCCAAGATGATTTGGGATTTCTTATTTGCCAATACCATATACACTCTAGAGGGGTTTCCATCGTGTGGCATGGGAAGTGTGTTATACCCCATAGGAGAAAGGTGGCATTGGAATCATAGATGTTTTTAAACTGTCTCTTGCTCTCGTATGTTGAATGGATTGTTAAAGATATTGAAGGACAAGAAGCACGTAAAATTATTTTATAGCATTGTATCTCAACAAACACTCCTTATGGTAAGAAGGGTTGATGGAACATAGTTCTCCTATGGTGGTCTCCTATTATGAATAGAAATTGCATTCCATTGGCGGAAATTCATGGCATACGAGCTTTGCCTCTTTACTGGAAGGGAACTCCACCATTGGGAACCTTGTGCATGATAGAAATTAGATTCCCTAGTCGGAGCTCAAGGTCAAATTTGATTTTAATAAGTCAGATCTCCCTTCTATTCTCAAAGTGTATAAGTTTCTCCTTGATGTGATGCTACATGAATTACGTTTACAATCACTAGTTGTTCAACGAAAAATTGGAGATGGAATGTGGACAACACTTTTAAATACTACTCATTGGGATTGCTTTACCAACATATGAGCATTTTTTGTACCACCATTTGCAAGCTTAATTCTATATGGAACCTCAATTCCTCCCCTTGAACATAGTTGTTCCACCTCAATCATGTTTGGTATTCCCAACTTGAACCCAAATCACCCATTTCATGTGGTACCTTGTCTATTACGGACCTCCTACTTAGTGAAAGGATTAAACACCTTTGGTGTTTTCAACTACAAATGTCATGCTTGAAGTAGTCTTGAGACCTTCTAACAGAGCTTTTGGTTCTGCACCTGTGCTCAAGATACATGGTCTTATATACACTCATTGTTCAAGATATATCACCCTGAACCTCTTAGTTGGAGGATGGCTCTATTTGGAAACTCTTCTCAATGAATTGCTTACATTGCTTTCTTGTGGAAATATTTTAGAGATATAACTCTTTTTCAATTATGGAAAACTAGAAATGCAACTATCTTTAATAATGATGTTATTTCCAAACACTTTAAATGTAACAATAGAATTAATATTATTTATGTTAATTAGCTTTAGAAGCGCTTCACGATAGTTCACCATCACTAGTTATTCAATGTATGCGGAGCCATTTACAAAGCCATCGCCCGCCCGGGACATGGCCATTTTCATTCCCGCCTCCTCGGTGGCAAAGGAGATGGAGTCTGCCACCTCTCGTGAGGACGTCTCTACGACCGGTATGTTAATTACTATCTTGTCTCGTTGGACATCCCCTACACATGGAGTGCATGTAGTGAGCTCCCCACCTCTTGGATAGAGAATTATGGTTTTGAAGGCCGCTCAATACCCTTTAAATGACTAGTTTGTTAGGGACCCGCCGGATGTAGAGTTGTCTACCATGGTACTCTTTTACACCATGATGATCCTCCTCCTCCGCCCAATGTTACAACCACTTGCACCTAGATGTTTGTGATGTAATGTTTTGTTAGTTGTCTACTCCGCCATTTTAGCATGTTGTTTTGAGCCATGATTCTTTCGACCTCCTCTTTTTATTGTGATGTAATGTTTTGTTAGTTGTCTACTCCACCTTTTTAGTGTGTTGTTTTGATCCATGATTCTTTCTGGCCACCCCTTTTATTGTAGCCTCTATTTATAATAATATAATTCCAATACCAATTTTATATATATATATATATATATATATATATATATATATATATATATATATATATATATATATATAATATATATATATATATATATATATATATAACTACCTTCATAAGTATGATAAAATCTCTTAAGATTTTCAAGAAAGGCATAAGAATCCTTAAAGTAATGTCTCCTCCAAAGACTGGATTCTTTTGTAAAAGAATTTTTAACTCCTCTCTTACTTACATACCATTCTTAGAGTTCATGTTCTCATGCCTAATGTTATGCTTCGAGAGATTAGGATAAAATGACCAAGTTCTTGGTGGAAGGATTGACATTGAAATTATGAATCATTATTGAGAAATTATTTTACCCACTTAGACCATTCTCTTTTTCCTTTGAGAAGCCTACTAGAGTGCGGGGTTTGGATTTTTTGCACTTTACCTTCTAAACTAATCTATATAAAACAATATGTGATTATGATTACTCCTAATCACATGATCATTCCACTCTGCTTCCTTAACACAATGGTAACATTTCACATAATGAAAATCACAAGTCATGTGAAACTTAAACTTAACACAAACATGTTTATTGTTTGGAGATCAAACCCGACAATACCCTGGATAACGGATGCCTTACCCTTTGCATGTAATAATTTTTCCCTCCAAAAAATGTCAAATATTCTCAATTATCAAAACACATTTCTCAAATTTATAATAAATTTAAAGGCAAGTGGCAAGCATTTTCAATTCATAAAATAGTCTTCTTGCAAGTTAGGTTAATTGTAAGAGAGGCTTCAATCATCTACTGAAATGGTCAAAGTCATCACCAATTTCTTGATAAGTTGTACTAGATTAAGGTCTCTTTGTGCATTTCACTTCACTACACAAAGCTCATGTAGATGGAAGCATTTTTCCCACTAGAAGATTGCACACATTCTTAACAAACTGGGTTTGGTAGGCTGTAAGTGGGGCTTCATTCAAAAAGTAAATGGATTATAATTAGGTCATCTTTCTTCGTGACCATTCCACCTAGATTATTAATGAACATTTTGTAGATGAATCTTTTCTAATGCCACCGAAAATGAAAGATCCTTCATGGAATCATTATATTTCCTTGGCATATTTTGGCTTGGCTTTTGGTTCATCTTTCTTTGATGGAGCAAAACCATTTGTGTAAGTGCAAAGTACTCTCCCCATGCCGGATTGGATCAATCAATACTCAAGGATTTGGACATTCCCTTTACTTTTGATTGCACTCATTTGGTGCTTTGGCAACATGTTTTGGATCATGTTGAGAAAAATATCTCTTTCCGGATCTCCAAACTACTTTCTCTTTTCAACAAATTTCAGGTTTGCACCAAGTTTCTTGTTGCCACCCATGTTTACTACTCTTCTTGTTGGGCGCATTCCAAGGCTTCCTATAAAAAATCAGCCAAGCTGATTTACGATTTCTTATGGGCCAATGCCAAATACACCATGTGTTTCCATCGTGTAGAAAAGGAAGTGTGTTGCACCTCATGGGAAAAAGGTGGCATGGGCATCATGATGTTTTAGACAGTCTTTTTGTTGTATGCGCTAAATGGATTGTTACAACTATTAAAGGACATGAATCATGTACAATTATTTTATGACATTGTATCTCGGAAGGAACTCCTTATGGAAAGAAAGGTTAGAGAACACAGTCTCCACTCCATCTTGATCATCTTGGTCCCGGTCTGGATAGAAGGAACATTTGTTGCGAAGAGCTTGCGATACACTTATGAGACTATCAACCCATACTTGTGTTGGGTGGGAGATGGGTTTATGTATGGGTTCTCCTTCAATGACCATAACATCTGGTGGTCTCCTATTATGACTAGAAATTTCAATCCCTTAGCGGAAGTGTCGGGCATCAAAGCTTTGTGTCTTTACAGGAAGGGCATCTCCACCATTGGGAACCTTGTGCATGCTAGAAATTGGATTCCCTGGTTAGAGCTCAAGGTCAAATTTGGTTTGAACAATTCAGATCTCCCTTCTATTCTCAAAGTGTAGAAGCTACTCCCTAATGTGATGCTACACAAATTAGGTCTACAATCACCAATTGCTTGGTTGAAATATTGGAGATGGAACATGGACACCACTTTTGAATATTACTAGATGGGATTGCTTTACTAGCTTAAGAGCCCTTTTTCTACCACAATTTACAAGCTTAATTCTAGATGGAACCTCAATTCCTCCCCTTGAACATGGTTGTTCCATCTCAATCATGTTTGGACTTCCTGGTTTGAACCCAAAATTGCCCATTTCCTATGGTGCCTTGTCTATTAGGGCCTCCCGCTTAGTGAAAGACTTAAACACCTTGGTGTTATCAACCCCAAATGTCTTGCTTGCAGTAGCCCTAAGACCTTCAAACACATCTTTTGGTTCTACCCTTGTGCTCAAGTTGCATGGTCCTAGATACACTCATTGTTCAAGCCATATCACCTTGAGCCTCATAGGCTGGAGGATGGCTCTGTTTGGACTTTTCTCAATGGCTTCCTTACATTTCTTTCTTGTAGCAATTTTTTAGAGCGATAATTCTTTTTCAATTATGGAAAGCTAGAAATGTAACTATCGTTAATAATGATGGTATTTCCAAACACTTTAAATGTAATAATAAATATAATATTATTTATATCATTTACATTCATATTCGAGCACGAGGATGGGAAGGTGACTATGGAGTTACAACATCTTTAAGAGTTGCTCGCATACTGAGGGAGAGCTCATTGAACTGAGTCGAGTGTCGTTGGATCCGCTTTAGGCTAGTTCACCATCATTGGCTATTTGGCGTCTACATGGAGTCGTTTGCAAATTCGTGCCGCCCCCAAAGCCGTGGCTATTTTCATTCACCACCTCCTCGGTATGAAAGGGGGTGGAGTCCACCACCTCCACGAGGATGTCATGTTGGTCCATTCACTGTTATGTTGTCTCATTGGCCATCCCCTATAGATGGAGCAGTTGTCGTGAGCTCCCCACCTCATGGGTGGAGAATTATGGTTTCGTTGGCCACTCAGTACTCTCTGAACGAATTTTTTGTTCAAGATCCGCCAGATGCAGAGCCATCTACCAATGACACCCTTCTGCCCGTGATGATCCTCCTCCTCTGTCCAATGTTGCAGGCATCTGCACCTAGATGTTTGTGATGTAATGTTTTGTTTGTTGTCTACTTCACCTTTTAGAGTGTTGTTTTGGGCCATGATTCTTTTTGACCACCCCTTTTATTGTAACCTCTTTTTATAATAACATAATTGGGACAATTTCAATTTAAAAAAAAAAAATATAACTCCCTTCATAAGAATGATAAAGCTCTTTAGATTTTCAATAAAGGCATAAGAACCCTTAAATAATGTCTCCTCCAAAGAGTGGATTCTTTGTGTAAAAAGTTTTAACTCTATCTTCAGTGTGAAACATGGGCAAAAACATTACATTGGAGCGATGATAACTTGGAAGGCTAAAATGTTAATTGTGCAGCTAAAAACTAGTTCGCATCATCTTGGGTGTGAAACCGGGAGATGGAAAATGCCCAAAGAGGAGTGGTTAGAAAGGGTTTGTCACTTTTGCATGTCGGGGTGGTGGAATCATAATGACATTTCGTCATGGAATGTGTAGCTTATGGGGACATACAGAGCAATTATGTGGATATTTTAATAGTGGATGATCTTACAACTTTGTTTGAAGAGGAAAGGGTGGTAAAAACAACAAATTTCTTGATCAAAATTCATAGCAGAAGAATCAAGATTAGCAAAGAATTGGAAGAAAGCAGAAGTAGAGGATTTTTTTTGTGTGTTTAGCTGCCTTGTTTGTGTTTGCACTTTGGGTCCCATAGACTGCTCGGTTTCGTGGACGTCATTAAAAATTTCATTTCAGACTTATATTCCCTTCTTAGAGTTCGTGTGCTCATGCCTAATGTTATGCTTCAAAGATTAGGGCTAAAACGACCAAGTTCTTGGTGGAAGGACTTGCATTGAAATTATGATGCATTGTTCAGAAAGAATTTTACCCACTTAGACCATTCTCTGCGGCCTTTGACAAGCCAAATAGATGGCGGGGTTTGAATTCTGCTGCTCTTTGCCTTCTGAACTAGTCTATATAAAACAATACGTGGTTATGATTACTCATAGTCGCAGGATCATTCCACTCTGCTTCCATGACACAGCCGTAACATTTCACAGAACGAAAAGCCCAGGTCAGGTGAAACTTAAGCTTAACACAACCGTGTTTATTAGTTGGAGATCAAACCTGACAATACCCTGGATAATGGATGCCTCACCCTTTTCATTTAATAATTTTTTCCGTCCAGGAAATGTCAAACATTCTCAATTATCGAAACGCATTTCTCAGATTTATAATAAATTTAAAGGCAAGTGGCAAGCGTTTTCAATTCATTAAATAGTCTTCTTGCAAGTCTGGTTAATTGTAAGAGAAGCTCCAATCGTTTACTGAAATGGTCAAAGTCGTCGCCAATTTCTTGATAAGTTGTACTAGATTGAGGCTCCTTTGTGTTTCACTTCACCACACAGAGCTCATGTAGATGGAAGCATTTTTCCCACCGGAAGATTGCACACAATTTGAGCAAGCTGGGTTTAGTAGGCTGTAAGTGGTGCTTCATTCGGAGCAGTAAATGGATTTTAATCGCGTTGTACTGGATTGGATATTGCTCCTCGTTTGTTTGGCTTCAGCACAAATTGCTTCAATCTCCTTGGACTAGCCCCCAAGGACTTCAACAAGGTATGCTCAGAGATCATTGGATCCCCACATTTTAAGTGTGGGTTTTTACTTCTTAATTTCTGTGTGACAGAAAATTGAGAAGCGCTTTAATAAAAATGATTTGAAAATGATTTGGATACAAGATCTTCAGGTTTTAATGTGTTTCCGAGTCATAAAATTCTGTTTGGAATAGGAAAATATTTGGCTTGTCAACTGATAAATAAGCAAATTTTAGATTGGGAATCATAATGGGGTTTCCCAATCTGTATTTTTCCTTCTTCATTTAATATTCGACTATGTCCACTTCATTTTTCTTAGGGAGTTGCATCGGAGCTTATTGAAATATAGTTCCCCATTTTGTGCTCTAGTGGTGCTACTTTGCACAATCTCTATGCAAAAATTCTGGTTTTGGGAAGTTTATAAGTAAAGATGATGTTTCATGGAGTCTCGCCCAACTAAAATTCATTATGGTCTGGCTCCCAAGGTTATAGAGGCCTCGGATCATGAACAAGACCTAAGGCTGTATGAATCTTGTAGCAGTAAGATGACCTGGAGGTCTGGTTTACACCCTGATTTGAGGTCTGAATAATACTATGCTTAAAGTTTACATAAATACATAAAAATTTGTCCCAGGACTATGGGTAGTTGGTAAGTAGGAGGTGTTTCCTATAATTAGAAAGATCTGTTGTTTAAATATTTATTCGCCATTTGGTTACCAGTACGCTTGCATTTGAAATTTGAAATTTGAAAAAAAACAAAATATAAATATATGAAAATTATCTCCACTTTTGATCTTGTATATCACCATCCTCACTCATTCTGTCATATAGCACGATCTACACTTATCAAATCTACAAAATCAGAGTCTCAAACAATGCAACCATATGTGGCTTCAAATTTTTAGTTGAAGAGTAAATATATTCTGTGGTGCATTGATTCAATAACTAAATTCATTCAAAGCCAGAACACTTAGAGCCAGCAATGCCACATCTCTGCATAATTAGACACAGTTCTCAGTGCTTTTGAGTGGTTCCGCACCTTGCTGTGTTTAGGAGCATAGTTACCAAATACAGTGAAATCTTAAAGATTTTCCGTATTTTCATTCAACCATATTGAACTTCGTATTTTCAGTGGTAAGATATTAAAATGCAGGATCTAAAAAAATTATGTTATTTATTATTATTTTATACCATAAATATTAAAATTATGAACACATCCATGATTTTATAGTCAGCAGCTAAAAGGATTTTCATTTTTCAGTATTGTTTAGAAGGTTTTTAGTAGTCCTTGAAGATTAGTGAGACCGTATTTTTTCCGTATTTATTGTATTTTTTTGATCGACCGTCTTTTTTCCATATTTGAAGACCATCACTTAATATTCTCCGTACACCATCACTTAATATTTTTTTCCATATTTGAACACCGTCTTTTTCCATATTTGAACACCATCGCTACCTTGTTTAGGAGTAGTGTTCATGTTGAAACAGACAAGTTCTAAATATCTTCTCAAAAGTTTATATATAGAATTTTAAGATTAATACAATTTTGAGTCATCTCCTTTTGGCAACAATATTCTCTATCTGTATATAAATTTATGTTTTCTCTGCACTCTAATTACTGTTTACATTTGCCTTCACTATAACACTGATTAGGACCGGTGAAAAGTGCTTTGAGTGTTAGATCACATCCTTAACTTTGGGCTGTGGGAATACTCATGTTATCATATCATTCACACTTGAATTTCTAATCAGATAATACATGAGCCAATCCAATTGATTATAGTGTTGATCACCTAAGGTGGGTGTCCGTCATTTTAAGCCTCCTTAACCCACTCATGGTTAAGGATATTTTGAAGCACAGGCACACATATGCTTGTGATTCATTAGATGGGCATGCTGCAACCATACAAATTGGACTAAATATTAGGACTCTGATTTTGTGGATGTTATTTAAACCCTTATCAGTTATCTTGTATAACATTGTTATTTGTTACATAAATACTGTTACATGGTAATTTTTGGGATGTGGGAATAGCCACTTTTGTCAGGTCCCTTGAGATCATGTATAATCATAATTTGATATGCTTGTGCACTTCTATGATTAGAGTGCTGCAGGAAGATCAAAACTGATATTTGTAACTCTCAAGTCTTTAGACTAATAAACACTTCATTAGAGATTAACTCTGAACAGATGGGAGAAATCTTTTCTATGATTGTTGCGCTAGGACAAAGATCAAAACTGATCCTGAAGAACATTTGAGGGTATAAAAAAAGGTGCTAGTTGTGCAGGACAAAATAGCTATTGTGTTTGCAACTGAAAAGCCCTGTTTTTTCAGAAATCCTGCAATATGTTGCCTATGATGTTGTTTACCATATATAACTGGCTCTGTATCTAGGCCCTAGTTTATTCTGCACCAAGGATTTGTTATCTGTACTAGATCTTTTCAAAGGTGGATTTTATAAATGGACTCAACAAGCTTTTTCAATGCTATTGTGTATAGTCTTACCATATTTGTATCATTGTAATCATTTCTGAAAGAAGTTGAACAATAAAGTCATTGCATGCTTTTGGTTTTTCTTTTGTGGGTTTCTTAGTTTGTATGAAGTTTGGCATGATCTTACATGAGCTTCTTGTGACTTTTTAATGTATAATTGGCCTTTGTCTGTAACTTCTTTGGCTTGATTTTTGATGTGGCTTAAATCGTGCATATCCCTTATAAAGTTATCATAAATTAATCTTGGCCTCAAACTGATATTTGTAACTCTCAAGTCTTTAGAATAACAATCACTTCGTAAGAGAACAACTCTCAATAAACGCACTACCAATAAATTATCAGGTGCCCTGCCTAATCGTGTGTGGAAAATTTCCATAAAAACAGTTCTGAAGAGCATTTTTGTCACCTGAAGTTTCTGGTATCCTGGTAGATGTATGCAAAATGTGGAAGCACAGACAAGGCATGTGAACTGTTTGACTGATTGGTGTTATGCTTCATAACATTAGAATGGATAGCCTTCACATATTTTACTATCGATGTAACCATTGCACCTCCTTTCGGTGCAAGACCTAGTTATTGTTGCTTAGAGTTGGAACACTGAAGTTTATAGTGAAAAAGTGCAAGTTTTTCTTTCAGCCTCATACTTCATTATGTTCAAAGAGTTTTCTTAAGTTCAGATCAAACTAAACATATCTCTCGTTTCGTTTGGTGTACTTGTGTGAACTGTGTTATCTGTCACTCATAACTTGTCATATAACAGCTGAGGCCTCCTTGCACTCTCTAACATCGTGTCCACAGGGATGTGCCCCTCATCTCTAGGGACTTCTGTGGGTGTCCCCGAATCGCCTCGCATTCCTAATTTTTCTGCATATTTTTCGTGTCCCAGAGACATTTCAGAATTTTTTTGGCATCCCATGAAGATTTCTATTTTATGAAGCTACATGGAGAAGTCTGGAGTCCCGACACCCCCAAGACATATTGTAAACAAAATAAAACAAAAGGGGAGTGTTTTCCAATAGTTATTTTCCTGAACATTGATAATATGACTACCAAATATTCCTGTTTACAATTCACTATTCATATTTAGTGTTTCACACAATTTTAGAGTTCAAATTTTAATGCTCGGCATTAAATGTTCATTGATCAATGATCAAGGTTCAATTTTTAATGTTCGGCATTGTATGTTCATTGATCAATGATCAGGGTTCAATATATATAAAATTAGCAATGCCTCCACCATCCCCAAAATCTGGAATAGATTGAGTTCCCTGGTTCCTCTGTATCACAAAAACAGTTCTATTGGATGGAAAAAAGTTTAAACCAGCCAAGTTTCTTTATTGTATAAGCACCGCTGTGACGACTAACCCTTTTGTTTATGTTTGGGCTACTTTCGACCTCTTAAACATTATTTCAAAAATCATAACTAGTTTGTACTAAGAAGAAAATTGTGTGAATTAAGCTTTCAGTTGCATCAATCCACAGAAACATCTAGTGCAAAGTGCCATTTCTACACATAAAAGTACTTATGTATTGGGAAAAACACATCTTGTGTCACAATCAGTGTATTAAAAACCATTCTGGTTCCGGTTTGGTTCAATTGGTTGACCGATTCATTAAAAAAATTGCAAACTATTAGAAAAACTGAACCAATGACCAGTTGGTTCCCTACGGAACCAGACGATTCAGTACCGGTTCAGTACTGAATCGCTCAAACTGGCCGGTTCCGAACTGGGCCATTCTGAACTAGTTGAGGGGCAGGTTTTGCCTCATAACATTTTTTCCCAATTTTAGCTTTTAAGTTACTTTTTCCAACCCTAACCCTAAAATGATGTTATATAGACCCCGTTTGGAACAACGGTTAAATGATCTTATCTTCATGCAATACAACCTCCAGCTAAGGTGCAACCAATTACTGAATAGGATACCTAATACAGATCCCATTGTCTTGGATGATATTGATCCAACCTCAGAATGGGTAGAGGAGAGTCACTGGCAGAGTTTGATCCCGATGACTTGGGGTGGATGGCTTTGGATGATGAACCACTAGTAGCACCAGACATGGCAAACACTAGCCGTGCTACTACAACTACTGTAGATGTCCCTGAGGAGTCCGATGTGTTTGAGCCAAAGGAACATGATGACATTGATGAGGATGAGGATCCCATTCTTAGCAGTGGTGTTGAGTTTGATGATTGATATCAAACATGTAGTAGCTTGTAGCATATTGTTTTTGGACTCTATAGGCCATTTAGAGCCTCATTGTTTATGTATTTTGTTTCGGATATGTAGTGCACTCGGTGCCATTTTGCTATATTTACCCTTACATGGTATATACATGAGCAAACTTTGCATATTTTGTCTCTAATTGTTTGTAATCATGGTTTGGAATCTTTAAAATTTCTTGTTTTCATTAAAATTGTAATATTTTATGTATTTTTAGTAAACTGGTTCATAGGTCCGATTCCGGTCTGACCCTCAGCTGGTTCAGAGTCCGGTTCCGATTTTTAAAACATTGGTGACAATACAATCAATTATTGATGGATTAATATCCTATATGTGGTTTTGAAAGTTTTATATGGCATTCTTAGATTTATCACTGAGATTGAATATATCCTTGTGTTTACCAGGGTGCTGTGCTCCAGGTTAAAGTTAACTTATTGAGTTCTACACTGACACTACTTCCGTATGATTACCATTCTCTGCACTATTGCATACCTAGAAACTTTTCCAGCGGTGCTGAGAAACTTGAAGTTCTTTTTGGAGATCGGATTCAGAAGTCGCCTTATGTGGTGAGTCTTTTGTATTTCATTCTTGATCGGGTTGTTAATTGAATTGTTAGTGCGGAGGGATCCAAAAGAATTAGATTTAGTTGTGGTTATATAAAAGAATGAGATTTTAAGTCCATGCCCCTTGCAGGCTTGCAGTAGGTCTGTGGCATAATATGATGGAATCAATATTTTTGTAGGCCAAATTTACTTTCTCCAAACAAGCATTAAAAGACAGTTTGTCCTGTTGCAGTTCCATATGAGAGAGGAGCAGCACTGTAACTTTGCATGCAAGATATTGCTGGATGCAAAGTCTGCAAAGAACTTGAAGGAGAAAATAGATGACGAATCCCATGTAAACATGTAAACCTTTGCTACCCATGGAAACTCTCTTTTACAGTCTGGACAATCTTCGTTAGTATGTTGTTTAGAACTAACTAGAACTTTCCTAGGCAGCTACTGACATCTAATTTTGTTTGAAATAGGATTTTAGATACTCTACCAGTGGCAAGACCCAGACAACGAGCATGTGGAAGTCAATCTGTTGGGTATGAGCATGGCTTTTCTGTTGGGTTCAAGGCTAGCTATGCAAGGGTAAGTTCACTTGTGATGATAATGAGGTTCTTTTTTTTTCTTTGTCACACCGGAACCCTATTCATTGACTGGTGCAGAATTCTGAAGAGAGTTACTTCATATACAACCATCTGTCTTTTGAGGTTAAGTTCCATAAAGATAGAGAGACCGATTCCGCTCAAATTGTTGGTTTTGAAGTAACACCATTCAGGTATTATCAAAATTGTGTTTGAATGGCTAGACTATTTTAGTTATGGTTTGGTAAAGTAGCTTTTGCGGTTGTTTTGGTCTTTGTTCATTTCAATATTAAGCTGAAAATTTTCAATTTATTTGGTCTGCTCTCAATGCAATGATGTTATGACTTTATTTGTGAGTCTGTCATGATGGTTTGTTTTGAAGCACATGATTGAATCAAATGGTTCCAAGTTCCAACATTAATTTTTGCAATATTATATTTATATTTTTGTTTTTGAAAAATATTACTTCTATTAAACAAGAGCAAAGGATATGATGCAGTTAAAAAAGTCCAAGCGAGCATTAAGAGAAAAATATTAGACATCCTTAATCAACAAATATCCTTTTGCTCTTACTTGAGCAGAGCAATCATTTTTATATGCAAGAGTCTGCCAATTCTAGAACAAGCGAGAATTTGAACAGTAGTAGTCATTTCTGAACATGTAGTTACTTTCAGCAAAGTCTGTCAATTCTTTGTTTTCTTTACTTAATTTTTATCTTTTTTAATAAAAGGATATGTACAATTTTGAAATGCAGTATGAAACACTCGTCTGAACCTTGGATGGAGGGGCAGGGCACTGCGAAAACATGCAACCCAAGCACCCAAAAATATGTTTCAGGTCTTGATGCTTACCAAGAAGTTGAGGAGGGTAAAGAGATCATGTTTACTTATGATGTAGTATTTACGGTAATGACTGACTCTAATTTCTACTATTGATCTTCGTAATTTTTAATATATGTTCAGAAATTTCTCATTGTCGAATGTCTTCTGTTAATCTGTGTACAAACAAATAACACTTCTATCTTGCAGGAAACGAACGCCAAATGGGCTTCTCGTTGGGCTACATATCTTCCCATGAGAGATGATCACATCCACTGGTTCTCTATAATCGACCCACTAATGGTTGTTTTAATGCTTTCTGGTATGGTGGTAATGATTTTGATGAAAACTCTGTTCTCAAAGTACAATCTGGGTGAGACAGACGAAGAAGCTCAAGAAGAAACAGGATGGAAAGTGGTCCATGGAGATATATTCAAGACCCCAGCTAATTCATTCTTACTCTGTATCTATGTAGGAAGCGGAGCACAGTTGTTTGGGATGACAATTGGGAAAATGTTGTTTGCTATGCTTGGGTTTCTTTCTCCATCCAGTGTGGGTGGACTGATGACAGCAATGGTTTTCTTGTGGGTTTCCATGGGCTTGTTTGTCGGTTATTCATCTGCTTGGTTGTATAAGATGTTTAATGGCACAGATTGGAAAACAAACGCAATCAAGACTGCTTTCACAATCCCTGGCATCGCTTTTGCTATTTTCTTTTCTCTCAATGCGCTGATGTGGGGTGTAAAGTCCTCTGGTGCAGTTCCATTTGGGTATATGTTTACATTGGTGTTTTATGGTTTGGTACATCTGTGCCCTTGGTCTTTACTGGTGGTTACTTCGGCTGCAAGAAGCTTGCAATTGACAATCCAGTTGAGACAAAAAAAGTGCCAGAGCAGGCATGGTACATGTGGCCTGTTTCCTCTATAGCCATTGGAGGCATATTGCCATTTGGAGTTGTTTTCACTGAATTCTTCTTCATCTTGAACTCCATCTGGCTTCATCGAATGTACGATATTTTTGGGTTCCTTTTCATAGCATTTGTAATCCTTATGGTCATCTGTGCGGAGATTACAATCATTCTCTGCTATTTTCAGTTGTGCAGTGATGACTACTATTGGTGGTGGAGAGCTTATATGCCTTCAGTCTACTCTGCACTATCTTTATATTTATATGCTTCAAGCCATTTCTTTGCCGAGCTGGAGATCACAAAGCTCTTCACCGCCTTTGCGTATTTTGGCTACCCCATATTGGATTTTAGTCATCGAGCTGTATTGGAAAAAGAGAATTATAAAAACTGATGTGTCGTCTACCATAAACCTTAACAGAAGTAACGGTAGTTTACCCTTCTACTGGTGGTGGTGGTGCAACTAGTTGCACGCTTAGATAGCTATTGGGTTGTTTATTAAATTTTTTTGGTATGGTTATAAATATATATTTGATGGGAAACTTATAATTATATATAGATATTGGCATTTCTTAATATGTAGGTGATTACATTTGCTGAGTAAGCATATATCTATAATGAAGCCTGCATTTGGTTAGGGAGTGAAGATTATGGGGTTTTCAATCCGCCAAAGTCACCCAAGGAATGATCTGGCCCTATCCATTTGACTCTCTATGTTAGGTGTTGAGAGGGACTTGTACCTTGGAAGATCTTGGATAAAAATGAGGGAAACTAATGCAGCCTCAGGCATCTACACTGAGCTGGATGGCTTAACAAGCCATCATCCTCACCTTTTGGACAACCATCCTTTCGATTAGTATGGTTGTATTCAATAATTATCCTCACGGGATTGATTTGATGATTTAATATATGTTTAATACTTAATTGTATTGAAATAATTCATACATGTGTTGTTTCAAATTATGAAACATTGAGTTATTTGTATCAATTTGATCTCGAAATATACTTTTAGAACTTGAATATATTAAAATAATTGAACCATCATTTTTTAATGAAATAACGGTTATGTTACTCATAATAAAATAACATTGTACTATTCACAACAAATTGGTGAATGGAAGGATGCCACAAGAATGTTACAATAGGCCAACCACCTAGGAACAACTTACCAAAATATCAAGACAACCAACAAAAACACAATAACATTAAGAAACATCTATGAAGGGAGCAAATGGAGGAGTGTTTATGTCATCTATTTTGCCTTGACTATCATCTATAAGATCGATTCATCTGGAATGGGCTTCCAGCCAGTGGTTGCATTCTCAATGGCTTCGTTGCTTCTTCCTTGCCGTGTTTTTGGTCCCAAGCTAGAGAAATGGACAAGGCCTACCGAGGGACCTTATCCACATAAGAAGGCTTAGTGTTGTTGTTGCTGTAACGACAACAATGAATCCCATCCCCATCTCGCGCCAATGGAGGAGGGTGGTGGTGAAGCAGAGAACTTGATGCAAAAGCATCCAAGTTCACAAGCTATCCTATGTCAACAAAAAATAGTTATAGTTTGTGTTGCATTTTGTGTTGAGGGGGTATTGCACAAGCCTACTGCCTAAGCCACACAAGCCTATTGCGCAAGCCACATAAGTCCATTGGGGCCATACAACTCTATTGAAGGTGCACCAATCTACTACGTAACTACACAATCTATTTCACTAGCCAAACCTATTGTAAATGTGCAAGCCTTTATGCAAGTTGTACAAGCTTATTGAAGCCTCGTAAGTATACACGGGAGTCATGCAAGCCTAATGGAAGTCGCGTAACACTATAAATTTGGTTGGAAGTTAAAAAGTACTAAATGTTGTTGTTTGAAGCCGTGCATATTTCAGAGAAGCCAACTAAGTCTTAGGATGGGTCTTGTTGGTGCTCATTGTGAGCCCTGTTCTTAACTTAGTTGAGTTTTCAAGAAATATCCCCGTACCATCTAAGGGACTCAAATTTACATATGTCAGCTAGTCACCAAAGCTTTTGAATCTCCATGATCTTTCCTTCCCATAAAAATCAACAAATTAAAAGATGGACATGACCATTCAATTCTAAGGAGGTCGTAGTGTATCAACTTGGTAATCCGACGAATGAAGAAATTAATGTTCTACGGGTTGCTCTAAACTGTGAAAGGATAAATATCAGATCATGATCAAGGCAAAATTCTAGAATGATTGATAATCATTCAAATTGACTTAGTCTCGCAAGTTGAAGCAAGAGAGGATGACGTAGATGACTAGATTGCAAGAAATGAGGGAGTGTGGTTGTATAACAAAAATTGTGGCACACTGGTTTAGCGTTATACGGGTTTTCATGAAGGTTAGCACTTAGTGGATCTCTGTGGATTCCAAAATCGTAGGACACTCAGAAATCCACCAAAGGCTGCGAAACATGAAAGATAACTAAAAATCCGTGAGTAAAAGAGGAATGCGAGTAAAAGCCGCGAACACGTATAAAAAGGAGCATTTTCATCAGTACCTTTTATTGCGGGATCCAAGTCATACAATATGAATTGAGAGACAATTGTTATGTTATCCAAAGGTAAATTCATTTATGAAAATTAATAGTTAAGTTGACAAATGAAATAAAAAAGAGGCATATGTATATACTAGGAGCAAAATGGGGATTCTATAGGGGCCCCAACCCTTGAAATTCACATAACTTCTAGTCTGCATACACAAAAGGGAGGTTCTTGTAAAAGAGATACATTGTCAATTTATGGTTACAAATTCCTCGCAAAGGCGGAATTTGATTTAACTTCTTCCTAAAATCAAACTCTTTGAGGTCCTGAGCCCCATAAATATATTGGATATCCCCTGTAAGGTCACGGGACATGCCCATCTTCATGAGTTCTTTAATGTCTTCTTTGGGGCCTTCCAAGATCTTGATCAAATCCAATTTTCTCCTATAAGAGGAGACCCATTCAAGGAGATTAGACCCACCTTTGAGGTAAGCCTTAGTACCCTACTTGGGTAGCAGTTTTGAGGTTGAAGATGGCCTAGGAACATTAGTTGGTGTCGCGGGTAGACTTAGGTACGCTGGTTTCATCTACAAAAATTGGTTGGCTTGCACATGTTGGATTGGGTACACCCCATTTGTGTCTCTTCAATAAAGGCAACGACACTTCAGGGGCCCTCTCAGAAGAAAATTTCACTGATGCTCTCTGTCGACACGTGCGAGTCTTTGCTCTATTGCGGCTATTCTGCATGAGATTGAAGATATGTCTTCTACAAGATCATCATCAAGCACTACATAGACATTAACCGAATTTCTTTCTCCACCAATTCCTCATTAAAAATAACGAGAGATATGTTGATGATGTTCTTGCTAATGATAGGCCTACAACAAAACCAAAACTTCTTCAATAACTCAGGAGCTTTATGATCCTCCGCGGAACAGATGATGATACATAATCTGAAAAATAGAGAAGAAGGAGTCATCTTGATAAGCCTTCATATCAATGCTACCCAAACTACATGAGGTGTTAATGGTCCTTCGGTTTCCACTTGATCTTCAATCACGAATAACATCCTCACAAAAGCTTCATCTGGGCCAGAAAGGTTGAAAATTGCGTGTAATGTTTCCGAAGAAAGCTCCTTCAAACTGGTTCCTAATTCCACATCCGCCATTACTTGAGAAGGATTAACACAAACTCTTTTTCACTCATAATGCTCAAAGGAAGGTGTAATCTTATGGAAAATCAATAAGAATTTATAGAGGGATGGATTTTTAGAGTGATTGTGTGTGAGGTATCATATCAAGATTGAATGCGAAATTAATTCGGATACTCGCATGAGTTTGGAAAAGGGGAAACAGTTGATATATTTCAAAATATGGTTTTTGGCTTGATTCAACAATTCACACAAAGGAGACATCAAGTTCAAGAGAATATCAATGATTATCTATTTCCCAAAACATATCCTCCAAAAAGGGTAGGTGTCAAATCAATTAAGATAACAACATAAGGGAACAAATGGTTTTAGGTTGAGTGCATGAATGATGGCGACAACACAGATAGGACAAAAGTAGATTAAGCAACAAAAGTAAAAATCTTACACACATCCATACCAGCAACTAGAAACATAATCAAATAAAGGAATGAAAAATGAATCTTTATAGTTACAAGATATTTTTAAAAATGGAGCTCATTTGCCACACCTTTTGGGATGGTTTGTTGAAATTTTTTGGGTAAAAAAATTGGATTGTAAGAACACACCAAATTTTTATAAATATGGGGGTTTGTCCTCATATCAAGGGGGTTGAGTTTTTCTACTTCTAAAAAAAGGGTCGATCAATTGCATGTTTCCTTTGTGAAATACATACTGATCTTAGTTTCCCAAACTTATGTGTCAAGGTGGTTGTAATGTACAACCATTGACAAGCTTTGAGAGAATTCATTTGATGTTCCCTTGTTAAGAAATTATAAGATCTGAATGAAATATGTCCGCTTTTGAGTTTAAATTATGTCTTATGGGTTCTGTATGTTGAATTGTTGATTGATGAGTTATATTTTTGCTACTGATCTTGTGTTTGTTGCTTCTCTTTAATACACTAGATCAATCCTTAATGGTTATGCTTTGGTCATTAGTTTGATATTGTGTTGTGAGCATTTACTTTGCAATATTGAACTTAATTGTAAAATCCTTACTATAGCCATTTTGTCGAAGTGATTTTTGTTATCCTTTGAGTGTATCTTGGGCGTATTGGAATAGATGCAATAAATATTTCATTAGAATATTCACACGATCTTTTGTGTTCATTATTTTAGATATTGAGTTGTAACTTTGCATCTATTGGCTATCAATGAATGCAAATCTTCCTTTGTAGAAACTATCACTACTTAATCTAGATTTTTGTATTTTCCGAGTGCGAGGCTTCTCTAAGTATTAAATACTCTGTTGTAAATATTATGTCATCCTATAACCCCCTCTTTTAAAACTACATAAGTGATCCTACCAACTTCCATTCGTTGTTTTTTTGCTTTGTCTCTAAATATCATTGAAAGTGTCCTTTAGCTTTTATCAGGAGAATGCAAGAGCAACTAAATTCTATTGTCTATAGTAACCTGTGTCTGGTAAAGTAAGCATATGCAAAATTTTGTGTGACAACTCGTGAGAGTGAAGTGTTGTGTCCATGGCCATGTTTATCCCAGATTGATCCATCATTTGAAGAAATTGAGGGAACAAAGACTCCATCTCCCCCTCTCGTATTCAGGTTACCCCTCGGGTCCTTTCACCCTAGTTCAAGGCAAGACCAAAAGTAGCATAAATAGGCCACCCCCTTGTACGTGCCCCTCAATCATCCCAAGGCTTGATCCACAAGGAAAGTGTTAGACCCCTCCCTAGCTATAAAATGACACATACCAACCCGGTCTACCACCATTCCAAACAATTCCCCCTCCTTAAAAGAGAATTGTTGTCAATCCACCAGGGGGTGCATATTTGAGGACTAACCATTCCTTTGGGCCTTATCTTTGTAATTACCATTGATTTTGGGATTCCAATGGTAGTGTGTAGTTTATCACCCTAATTGAACTAATTAGTTCTTTTGAGTTGATAGTATAAAAACTAATATTACAAATGTATTCAAAATTATATTTTAGATCAGATACAAGGGATATACAATATAACAATCATTCTAACTAGGAGATATAATAAATCATAAGCGTAAACGAGATAGAAAGAGTCACTTAGCTGGTTTAGATGACGAAGTAAGAATGTGTCGGGCGGAACAAACCCTAGAAATTGTGCAAATCATCAAGTCCTATGCATATGTACCTTCCTAATCGGATTGTATAATAGGGGGTAGGACAATACAACACAACTTGACATTACTATATGAATTTGACCTTGTAGAAAATGGGGTTTTGGAAACTTTAGTGTCACTCTATGTTGTTGTTTGTCACCTTTTCAAATCTTTAATGTCACATCAAACCCTAAGATTCACACTTGAACCTACAAAACAAACCCTAGCTATCTTGTGACACACTCAAGAAAACATTAGATAGAATAAATGCAAATGCTTGAGTCAGAATGACCTCGATAGTCACCCATTTTTTATCACACCGAGCATTATATTACATTTCAGACTCCATGTAGTTCTCCTAGTGCTTTGAGCTGATGTGCATGCAACTATCCCTTGTCCTAGTTATTACCTTGTGTTTCCACACCGATAGTGGGCTAGACTACTTGATCTCAATCAAACCCTTGTGTGCTAATGAGAAAACTAGATCTATTCCCTCCTATGTTGTGTATGCAATATGTAGAAGTGTTCATTTCTTTTTCAACTTAGTATGTGATATGTGTGTGTGTGTGTGATTGCTAGATAATAAATGCTTAGGTTATATATATATATATATATATATATATATATATATATATATACATGAGTTCTTACTGTCTTTATTCATTCTTACTTTGGAATTAGGACCTTAGTGGTGGGAAATGCCAACCCAAAAGAGATAAACCGAAAAGAAAAAGAGTGACAAATGGACCCATGTGGATAAAACAAATATAAGACAAAAGGGGTCAAGACCGTATACTATGCTCAAAACTGTATGTACGGTCCTGACCCTATTGTACGGTCTTGACCCAAGCTTAAATAGCAAAAACAATAAAAGTAGGGTGCTAGAGATCTTTGTATAAAGGCTCAAAATCCAATCAAATAAGAAAAATAACAATAGTTTGAGTTCAATCAAGTAACAAAGAGCAAATCAATGAAGGAATGATGCCATTAAGATCTTATTTCATTGTTCAAAACTCATGTACATATAATTATGACAAAAACATAATGTAATAGTGATTTTGTGTAATTTTTAGTGTCTACATTTCCCCCTTTTATGCTAGTGAATGAAATTTACTAGTGTAAATGAAAGGAGGATTATACCTATGAGAGTGTTGAAGTAAGAAACATATAAGCGTGTTAAGAGAAGATAACCAATTGTGGTGAACAATGTGGATCATTGGTTGACCCATATGTAGATAAGGGAGAAGCATGTCATAGGTGTCAAAAGGGGGATATTGTAGTTGTAGAGAGAAGTGTTTGTAAACATTAAAGATTCGAATTAAGCGGGTTCGTTGGGGGTGATCAAATCCCCACATGGTACTTGATTTTGTAATCCCGATTGGGTGTTCCTAAAAATGAGGGAAGAGTGTCACGTGGCCTTCTAGCTTGCCTCTAATAACACTATCCAATAATGGGACCACACCATTGCAAACATATCTAGGTCTTAGAAATTGTTGGAAACCCCTATAAGGTGAAAGGGAAATAATGTCTCATTTCCCCCCATGTGCATTATATGGGTGTATTGATAGAATATGTAATGTGGGTGTTTATTGTTGCATTTGAATATTTGTAATTTGCCTATGTATTCATAATGGATACAATGGCATTTAGTGCTTAGTATGTTTGGGTAATCATGAGTGACCATTTTAGGTGTTGAGATCGTGTTATCTTGAATAGGGGATATTAGTCTTGCATAACCAACTTGCTAGATTTGATATGAGCTCATGTAGGGGAGGATAGCTTTGCATAACTAGACAATTGTGTTTGCTTAGTGATTTGTAGATAAGAGAGGAAAAGAGGGTGACTTTACATGGTCAACCCTATGTATTTTCCCCCTTTCGATGAAAGGGAGAGTGTAAAACATGATTACTTGAGATGAAAGTGAAGAGTTATGAAAAATTCAAAGAGATAATGACGCAACAAAGAATGCCTGAGATGTATGTAGTTGTAGGTGCTATATTGAGTGAGATATCAAAGATAGGAAATAACTAGAACATGTGCCAATAAAGAGAAATCAGAGTCATTGATAAGAATTGAGTGCACAAACACATAATGAATGTGAGATTGAGTAATGATGTATTAGTGTGGAGGGGATGAGAAAGATGATCCTAGTGCAACAAACAACATGAAAAAAAGAGTAATGGGCCCAAGATATGATTGCACTCTCACAAACGAATTAGTGAATGAGTACCATAAGCAATATCTAAGTGGATGAAATGCCACCATTGGTTTTTACTATATATAGTAAATATGAAAAGTGAAATGTAACTTTCATTTGCAATTGTTACCGAAAGTGCAAATGAGAGCTCTGAGAGTGTGACGATGCCGCAAATCGGGGAGGTGTTTTAATCACGATTTGAGCGTGTAGTAGAGGTGATCCAGAGAAATAGAGCATGAAGGAGCTGGTGAGTGCCATTAATGCTATATTTTTGTACAAGCTTAATACTTTTTTCAATTTTTTTGCAAATTTTTTATTTTTGTAGTTTTTTAGTAAAAATTCAAAAAAGTAATGATTGGTCCTGGTTTTTGCACTTGGGGAGAGATCGTATAGATTTGTTTAGTTTTGACCCAAGATCATATGATTTTAACCTATTGTGTATGGTTTTGATCTAGACAAATATTTGGTTGAGGTATTTTATCTAGAAATTTTTGGCTTGAATTTGATACGTATGTGATGGGTTTTTGTTATTTAGAGATATTGATATATTGATTGTGTGTGCTTGTGTTTGCAGTGTGATGTTCACCCATGAGAGTTCCAGTTGGAAGACACATGGATTTGGTTTTAGATCATGTAGGACGAGATTGGG
The DNA here is from genome assembly GCA_018340775.1 of Taxus wallichiana var. yunnanensis. Taxonomy (NCBI): domain Eukaryota; kingdom Viridiplantae; phylum Streptophyta; class Pinopsida; order Cupressales; family Taxaceae; genus Taxus; species Taxus wallichiana. Next base: position 160,325,132 of record CM031240.1, on the reverse strand, counting down.
GGATTGGGGGTTGCCCCTAAACATGCGTCGATCACCGCACTATGTGAGTGGTGGAATACAAATACATGTTTATTTTGGCTCCCACAAGGGAGATGATAGTGACTTTAGAGGATGTATACTAGATACTACGATTGCTGATTTTTTGAGAGATGGTACAAGTGTTTCTTTATAATACACCATTTCCATATGTGATAGGCCCATAGGTATTTATTGGGACGAGGAAATGCAAGAGAGTTGTCTATCGGTCTCAATGCGATTGTGACATCTCCTATTCCACGATTGTGGAAGTATATCGCCATATTGTTAGCATATTTTATAGCATTGGATAGTGGTGGTGTCTCGATATCTTACATGATGTGGCATATATGTGAGTCTATTGAGGATCAGGAGACCCGATATGCATGGGTTCAGAGCATGCTAGCAAACTTATACAAGGATCTGTATATATTTACCTTAGAGAGTCATGGTGATGGTGTGACATAGATTACACTATTACATATATGGGCATATGAGCACATTTCTTGTGAATGGATGATTAGTGTGCCATAAATAGATTAGGCCCACTCAAAGAGTGTGGTGGAGAGATGGGTCTTGCTCGTGTGGTGGGGTTTTGATACAATGACTAATGATCTATTCTAGATAGGTTGACAATTGCGGATATCACATAGATACCATATAGAGAGTATATGGGATGGACAGAGGATGGTTTAGAACTATGTAGGATACATCAAACTATGTGGTTAGAAGACTAGCTTCCCAACAAGGAGAACTATTTTAGTATGAGAGGGTGACTCGTCAGTTTGACATTATACAGGAGGTTCCCTAACACCCTATCCTTGGAGACAATCGACACATTCAAAAATAGAGAGCGGCCTCATCCCGTGCTAACTCCAGTTGAGATAGTTCCTCCACCCACAAGGGAGATAGATCATGTGGTGATATTGAGTGATAGAGAAGATGGAGGGTGCACAACAACCTATATAAAGTGGTGGGATGAGAACTATTGGGTTATATTATTCCATACACTAGTTGATGGACTAAATGGTGAAAGGAACGATAACCAGATCGTACCAAACCAAGAACACAAATGCTAATCAAACACCACGATCTATAAGATGAAAGTAATTCGCGAACAACTTTACATTAAACCTTTGCAAATAAATGAGAAGCAATATCATATATTATAATGGAACTCAATGTAATACATTAAGAATGAGCCTTGCTTAAATAGGCAAGGAATAACAATCTAAGAACCAATCAAGGTCGTAGATCAAGCCATAAATCAAGGAAAACAACTAGTCATCAAAGAACTAACCAAGACCATAGATTTAGGAGAGAACTAGACATCAAGGATCTATTCAATACCATAGATCAAGGAAAGAACTATACCTAACAACTAGATAATATCTCCTAATATCTAAATAAGATAAAAGAAATATCCTTACACATAAGTGGGTGAGGATAGATACAATAAAAGTAAATAAAGTACCTAGGTGAACATGAGCTAAGGTAAATACCTACTCTAACACCCCCTCAAGTGAAGCTAGGGGCCAAAATAGATGTGGCATGTCCACAATATGAGTCCCAACAACTAGGCTTGATGAGGTACTCATGTACAATAACTGGGAAAAAAGGGACACCACAAGGTACCCAAAACCAGTAACAACAAAGTAAAGAGAGTAAAAACTTGCTCCAAGGCATCCCAAGAAGCTTGGCTCAAAAAAATTGTACAATGCTGAAGAATTTTGGTGTGTACTTGTGGTCGAATCCACCTGTTCGATCACAAAACTCAAAAACAATTGACACTGGGCTCCACCAGAATAGCTCTATACAAGGAGACTATCAACGGAGTGATGTCGAAAGTGCAAAAAAAAACCAAACATAATTCGATCAAGTGCTGCAAATAGGTGTGCCACAATCTAAGAACAATAACCAAAGCAACAAGGAAAGGACACAAAATCCAGAGTGTCACGATCTAAGAAAAGCCAAGGTAATAAGGCAAGGACACAAAACCCGAAGAAGCAAGATCAACACCACACCCTCCCATACTGTTGAATGGGTGGAGTGGCGCTATAAATCTGTATGAGTTGTCAAAACAACTACTCGAACATTGAAAAACTAACACTGGGCTCCACCAGAATAGCTCCCCCACAAGAGAGATTGTCAACATGCCAAAAGTGTCGAAAATACAGATACAAAATCTCTCAACAAATAAGAGAGATACACTACACCTGCTAAAGAAAAATTCTCAAAACAAGAAGCATCACAATGTGAAGGTATAGAAAGTGGAGCAAGAGGCCGAATGGTGGAGGATCCACGCATGTAGAGTCCTCTCAACGAATGCCTATGTCGCCTCCACGAGTGATCAGATATCCACCCAAAATCAACACGGATGGATGAAGAAGATGCCTGCATATGACTTGGTAAAAATGCACAATGGGTGCATGCAAAGGAACATCAGAATGTGTGTCAGGTTGATCATGTTTGATAGCTGAAATCTTAGGTTTCTTAAGCCTGAGTGAAGGTGCAGAACTCATGTGTTGCTCATGATCCCGAAAAAGAATGAGAGAACAGAAAAATGAGCTCTGTCAATGTGTGATCCTAATGAAGTATCTCGCTCGAAAACCAATGTCATGACGAAAATTCCACTTAACATGTGGAATAGAGGAAACAATAACTGTGAATGTTTGCCAATGACTCATTTAGTGAGACCCATAGAGAACGGAGCATGCGAGAACCGAATGCGTGGTATGCTTCTTAAAAAGCCATGCAACTGAGCAGAAATATGATACACAACATGTGGTACTGTAATAGGCATAGATGTGGAAGAGCATGCAGTAATAAGCCTCACAGGTTTAGAAGCATCAAAAGCGGGTTTAGGCTCAAAGAATGGCAGATCAATGTCAGTGGGTACAAGAGCAACAACTGCAAGTGGACTAGGAGCATGGATATGGTTGTCCACAATATGATGGTGATGTTGTAGGCTAGCAAGTTTGTTCTGCAAGGAGTGTATTATTGTATCCTTATTGTGAATGAGTGATTGTAGAAGATAATTTCGCTTCTTGAGCGATCTATTTTCTTCCACAAATTTTACAATATCCTCTTGAAGTCCACATACTTTAGAGAAAAGCATATCATTCTCAGAATCCATGATAGGTACAAACTGCAACTCCCAAAAATTTAGGATGTCGGGCTCAGCCGAAATTACATCCACAATTGATTACAACACTCCTCCATATTTGGCACTTTATAATTATAGTGCAAGTCTCAAAATAAATAACTCTAATAGAAAGAGCATGAAAAAACAAACACTTTTGCAAAAACGGCACTCAAAACCGAGTTACTTGATCGAAAGATACAAGCTTTTTAATATTTTGCTCTGTTATTTATTTTAATTGCCACTAAAACAAAATAAACCTGTTGTTGCCTTCACCACACAAATCAAATAAAATTAAAAGGGGCTCAAGTTAAGCACCTACTAGTAGGAATCACAAGCTTTAAGCCCTCATATGACCAAGGGCTAAGAGTACGGCTCCATCGTGTGGGAGGGTATTGGCATAGTAATTGATTAACACGATGAGATCCCTCTCCACCATAATTTTGAGCTTTTGGTGTGACGGTAAGTCGTGTAGCTCTGATACCAGGTAGTTAAGTGCGCCAGCCCCAGAGTAGTTTTGGGATGGGTGACCTCCCAAGAAATTCCCAGTGTCACTTCCTCTTAATATGTCATTGGGCCTGATTGGGTGTATACCGGCTCCATCGTGCGGGAGGGTGTTGGCGTAGCAGATTGATTAACATGATGAGATCCCTCTCCACCATTAGTTCGAGCTTTTGGTGTGATGGCAAGTCGTGTAGCTCTGATACCAAACGACTTGTCGTCACACCAAAAGCTTGGAACTAATGGTGGAGAGGGATCTCATCGTGTTATTCACTTTACGCCAACACATATTCCTCCATGTGTAGGTGAAGCGGGTGCGGGAGAGGCCCTCGAGCATGATGTTATAGCTTTTGTAGTAGCACAACATAAGTATGACTAGTTATCAAGTGATTGTTTGTAGATATGGTTGTGACAACATGAAACGATTGGTGTTAATGTACACATGTTGATAATTGTAGGTGATACTTATTGGACTACCATTGTTGATGTGTCGGTGCATACATTGCTTTGAAGCATCCCAGAGATATAGTGATTGGTGGGCTACTTGAGCAAGTTGATGATATTTGTAAAGGCGAACATGTCTATCTATTTGATCCATTTAAGGTTGTGGCTTCCATGTGCGTAGTGTTGCAGAATCAACGTGATGAGAGATGTAAGAATATTGTTAAATAATGCAAGGCATGTCCTAGTAGTGAGGAAACACATAATTTGATCATGAGATTAGTTGAGTCACAAGCCCAATATGCCCAATTGTTAGCGGAGAATGTGACATTACATGAGTGATTGTTGGAATCGAGCTTATGAGCCCCTATATGTGTGGAGAGTAGTGATGATGAGTAGTGTATGCATGAAGGGATATACCCTCTATATAGTTGATTATCATTGTTATATCAGATGTTGATAAATATATATATATATATATATATATATATATATATATATATGGATATTGATTTTGGATTGTGTATAACTTGTGTTGACATGTGTATGACATATAGAAATTTGTAATATAGTGAGATGAATGTAGATGAGATTGATGTAGGTATTTGATGTATGTATACTTGATGTGATGTATGTGTTCCACGAGGTTTTGGATGATGTATGTTATGTAGTGAGATTTGATGATTAAGGAAAGATATGTGATGTGGTATAGAATATAGACGTGATTGGTATATAAGTGAATTGAATGTATGTGACTAAGTGTTTGATTGTGCCTTATTAGTGATATTCACATAACCATGGGAGGACACATTGCACAAATTAGGCATAACCCTTATATAAGTCCCCGTGAGCATATAGGATGAGGAAACCTATTCTTAAGAAAGAAGGAAGGGTGATCCTCAAATATGCCCATAAGAAACTTAGGTGAAAGGGTAGCGAACATGAGAAGTGTGGACTAGGGATGTAACGAGTAAAACATTGGATGTGAAAATACTGTGTGTTTAATGTTGAGTAGTCATATAAGGTATTGAGAATGCACTACGACATTTAAATGCAAATATTTAACTTGATGGGATGGACAATGGAGCTATCCAAAGGGTTTTTGAAGTTGTGTGTAACTTTTGGGACAATCCCTTGGTCCTTGTTGATCCATTTATAGATGGGATTAGATTTTCCCTGTGTAGGAAGAACTTGGTGTGAGAAACATCTCCATATGCAACAGTATAAGAATTCTCATCAAATGTAACATTTTCTAAAGGCTTATGCCATGGAGGAGGTGAAGTAGATCTATTTGAATGTCGTGTCTCATAAGCTATAATGCATTTTTCTTCTAATAACTTAAGTTTATGATCCAATTCAAAAAATCGTTGTCGTTGTTTCTATTAATATATATGCTCATATGGAGCCCTAGGGATTTTATTACAACTAAAGTGTGCTAGAAAATCATCTTCAAGGTCGAAAAAAAGAACCTAAGGAGCCACTAGGAAGATGGGTAAACCAATAGAGAGCATCGCCTATAAGAATTCAAGAGAAGGCTTTTAGAAGGAGTCTATCATTTTCATATGAAGCCATAAGTGTCTTATAATGCATAAGATGTCTATATGGATATGAAGTGCCATCAAAAAATTAGAATGTGGGCATGAAAAAATTCCTAGGGAAAGGAGCTTGAAATATTTTTCATGGGATGGGATTTCCATAGATGGTATTAACATCAATACTATCATAATATGCTTTGCTTTCTAGAGTCAATGTATGAACCTTGCGTTGTAAATCACCAACCACATGCATAAGATAAAGCACCTCTTGAGGTGGTATGACATAGAAATTTAGAGGCTCATTCAAAGGTTGTACTTTTCCATTAATAGTAGCCATGGGAACACTGGTTGGTCTAGAAGCCATAGTGGGAAATGTGTCATGTGAAACTAAATTGGGTAAAACTTGAGGCTCTAAGGGTTGAATCTCAAGAGGAGGTTCTAAAGGGATATTACCATTATTAATAGGAAAAGTATTCACACTAGGAGATGTATCAACAACATGTGTATTAGATGCAACCAAAGAAGAAGCAACATGTATATTTTTGCTAATATTATCATTATGCACACTTTCATTTATAATTGGAATGGAAGAAGTAATAATAGAATCATTGCATTTGCTTTCAAGAGGAAGAGTAGAAACATAATGTGTATCAAGCATAACATGTACAAGAGGAAGAGAAGAACTTATATCATTATTGCATCTAGAAGTGTTAGTACAAAAAATATCATTCTTTTGGCATTCATATGATACAAGAAGAATCATGTGCAAGAGAGGTAGACATGTTACAATCAAGCTCACCATTTTTACATTCAAGAGGAGTAGGAGAAAAACACAAGTATGTTCATTTAATTCATTTGCACTATGTATGTCATCATAATGGCTATCACTATGAATTGATTCTAGCTCATTATTGAAACATAAGGAACATCATCAATCAATGTATAAATGGAAGGAATATCATCCGTATGTAAGCTAGAAACACTTTCATCGTCACTAGAATCTAAAGCATCTATGGAATCATCATCTACTAGTTGGAAAAATTGTGCTTGTTCATTATCACTATTCCAACCATCTCATACATGAAAAAAAGGATTGACATATTGGTGAGGATTAGAAAGAGGAGGTAGACACCCAATGCTTTATTTCATAGTGAAGTGGCTTAAGGAAGCACCTGCAGTAGGGAAGCGCCATAAGCGAGGAGGATGGTCTGTAAATACTAGAGAATTGGGATCTATATCAGAATTAAATATTATGTCATCTCGAGGGGAGTATGAAAATGGAGTAACATTCCTTGCATCCTCATAGGTGGTATGGACTTGATTAGAGGGATAATAACCACCATGATTCCACAAGGCATGAAAACAAGCCATGATCACACACAAATAATAAATTCACAAAAACCAACCACACATGCACCCTAAGGAAGATTTAGGGTTTTGAAATCAACAAGACTAACCTATAGAAACTTGGAAAGATCTTAGATTAGGTAAAGGATTCGATCAAATAGGTTCACCAAAATGTATCAACCCTAATTGAACTAATTAGTTATTTTGACTTGATAGTATAGAAACTAATATTATAAATGCATTTAGAATTATATTTTAGATCAAATACAAGACATGTACAATTTATTAATCATTCTAAGTAGGAGTTACAAGAAATCACAAGGGTAGCGAGATATTAAGAGTCATTTACTTGGTTAAGACGATAGTTAGGATGTGTTGAGGGGAGATCTAAAACTAGAATAAACCTTCAAAATTGTGTAAATCAAGTCTTGTGCATTTTTTTCCTTCCTGGTTATGACCATACAACTAGGGGCAAGACCATACATCACAACTTGAATTTATTGCATGGTTTTGATCCTTTAGAAAATGGGGTTATGGAAAATTCGAGTGTCACTTTGTGTCACTATTTGTCACATTTTGGAATCTTTAGTGTCACATCAAACCCTATGATTCACACCTAAACCTAAAAACAAACCCTAGTATCATGGGACACACTCAAACAAACATCAGATAACACAACTAAAAATTCTTGAGTCAAATTGACCTTGGCAGTCACCCATTTGTGATTTCACCAAGAATTGCATTACATTTTATAATCCATTTAGTTCTCCTAGTGCTTTATGATGTATACAAGTTCTTACTTTGAAATTGGGAGTTTAGTGGAGGAAAAAGCGGATGAAAAAGATATAAATTGTAGTGATAAAATCACACACTTACTATTATAATTATACCACAAAGTATGTCGTTTTATATATGGATCTCGCTTAAGAAAAGTATTCACTAATGGCTCATCCCAAGTAGTCTATTTTATTAGTGGTCACCATTGTCATTTGTCTTCACTAATGGTCATCCACTTGTCATGTTGTCAGTTAGTCAGTTGCCATCGTCATTTGTCTTACATAGTCATCAGTTGTTTACACAGTTCTGGTTGTCTCTCAGGGAGTCTCAGGTGTCGTTATTTAGTTATCTGTCATCTCTAGTCTTTGACTAGGGTTCCTAGGGTAGAACTAGGGTGCCCATGGGTGCCCTGGTCCTTATTTTAGGCACCCCGTCTGGAAGTACTTATGTCTAATTTAAAGTTTCGAGGTCGGTCTTTTTCATTTTACCTCTCATTCCCTATGTACTAGTCGGTATGTGGGTAATTAGTGTCGAATTTTGAGCAAGAGATCCCTATATAAACATAACATACTCACTATCTTATGGGAAAACTATTCACTACTAAGGGCTAGCTATCTACTAAGGCAAGGGACTGCATTTGGGCATCATTGCATCACACACACTGCATAGGAAAGGGAAGTCTATTCTATTTCATCCACCATTTTGCATTACATCTAGCTATTGCCCCTATATCTTGCGTCATTGACACTAGGGCACCCTAGGCACATCATTGCACACACAAAGCACACAAAACTACATTGGGTTTGGAATGTAGTGCAACACTTAGTTGTAAGTCCACCATTGTGGCCGCTAAGGTCAGTCCAACCCCTTCATATGCATCTTTAGTTTTTAGGGGTTTGATGCTTTATATGGGGTTTTGCAGGTGAATATTCATTGCAGGTTTATGGCGTAATTAGCGAAGATACTGCAACATTCATGTAACAAAGATTGAGACATTACAAAAATCTAGCGACACTACCAGATTCATGTATTGAGATATTCTACAAACCAGAGTGCCCATACTGCGAAACAGAGACACCCATAAGTTCCACGGTCCTCCTCTAGGCACCCCAGTCTAGTTAAATCTTCATCTGCTACAATTTCATGGGTTGTGCCATCACACTCTACTGTTCACACACCATCCTGTTTAGTCCCAACACAAAACAAGATAATTCATTTTTAGGTTAGTACCTTTTCCTTCCTATTTCATTTATTTCATTTCATTTAAATACCAAATAAAATCATTTAGTTCTTATATTTTAGTTTATATCATTTATTGCATTGTTGTTCTTGCTTAGATTAACTTAGATATAGAGATGTTATTTTCATATTTTAGTTAATCATTTTTGTGAACCCGTACTTTAGAATAATTTTCCCTAGGATCCACTTCAAACCCTAATGGCTAAGCATAGTTCATCTTCTTCTTCCATCATGTCTCATTTTAGTGTTAACCTTATCTATAATGAGGCTTCTATCATTGAGATCATGGTTCTCTATGGTAATCCTACTCCTATGCCAACTCATATCAAACAACAACTTATAGATGGTCAAAAATATGTGCCTACTAGTTTTTAAGATTCTCCCATTGGAATTATTATTGTTGAGGATCCGATAACCTTCACTCGTTGTACACCATGCCATATGACTACTAGTGATCCTCCTAATATTTCTAAGGAAATTCTAGATGACTCTCTTATTGATTATATGCTTGGTATTGATCATCGTTCACATGTGCATACTGATTATTCTTCTACTTAGAACACCACTATAGTTTCATCTCACGATTCTCCTACTTCTGATATTGCTTCTCATGATACATCTCACACTAGTTTGCATCCTCTTTTACACTATGTTGATGATCCTATTGATAGTATCCTTAGTGACATTCTCATTTCGAGTCTTTATTTGATGTTGATGAGGCCGTTGATAGACATGATTCTCCTTCTTTTCATACGGTCGAGTGTGAATATCCTATTCCATCATTATCTTCTCCTGATATTGCATCTAGCACTATGCATGAGTCACCTCCATCTATCACATCTTCTTCTCCTACCGTTTCATCTCCTCTTATTACATCATCTCCACCAATTAATTTGTCTTCTCACAAAGATGTATCTCCATCGCCCACATGACCTATTAGGGATGTTTCTGCTACTAGTCCTACAATTGCTATGGTTATTCCATCTACATCATATACTATAACTTCTTTGACACCTACTACTAGTGTGCCTTTAGCATCAAAATCTCCTTTGTCATCTCTAGATATTCCTATGATCACTCACAATGGAAAATTACAACCTCTTAATACATTATTTCCATCTTCCACTATTCCTTCACATGATATCATATTTATCATGCATGGCATAGACCAATTAAAATATCAGTTCTATCTCTTACTCTAAAAATTAGGGCTTACTATGATTCTATTGATAACAACTCATTACATGGTAACCCTATTCCTAAGAAGATTCATAATTCTGCATTCCCTAAGGAATTTATCATGCCTACATTCACTTTCTTTGATGGTACTTGGTGATCCTCATACTCATCTTCTATACTACCGCATGGCTATGACCTCTTATTCTAATGATAGGCTATTACTTAAGGCTTTTCGATACAATCTTACTGATGAGGCATTACAATGGTACACTCATCTTCCCTTTGGGTCCATTAGTACTTACTATGACATGGAGGACGATTTCATCCATCATTTCATCCTTAACAATGGCCCTAAGGTTACTTACGACTACATACCTACTTTACATCAGGGCTCATCCGAACCAATTAAGGATTATATATTATGATTTAATGCTTGTATGCATCAGCTAGTATTCCAACCTATAAACCTTGAGAAGTAATTCATTTTTGTCATGATTTGATTCCCACACTCAAAAAAAGATTACAATATGATACATGTGAGTCCTTATTCTTCTATGCTTTAAAGTCCTAGACTTAGAGAGAGATATTCTTTCAGAAAATTTCATTTATCCTCCACATACATCTACTTCTATTATATCATCTAGTCCTCCTCCATCAAAATTGGTTGAGTATCCTACATTGTCTCCACATTTTCCTCAAAAGTAAAGAAAACATGCTCAACCTACTCCACCACCACAACATGCTTCTTCTCCTCCTCTGGCATGACAGGCTACTCCTATTGTTTCTCCACCCGTATCGTGTGAACCATTGCACTTCTCCCATCATGATAGACCTCATGATGTGTTATTTACCTTACTTGAAAAGTGTTTAATTCACTTACCATCTAGCCAACATCATCCACAACATAGGCTAGAATGTCAGCGTGATCAACCATACTGTAATTATCATCACATAAATGTCCATAGGGAAAATGATTGTCTTGACCTTCTTGATAGATTACAACAATTAGAGGAAAAGGGTATCATCTCCTTTGGCTCGCTCACGTGAGTGGTCCATATCTCCTCTACCTCATTAGAGAGTTTATACTCTAGTTGCATCCTCTTCTCCATTAGGTGCTCAGGTCATAGTTCATCCATCACCATCATATGTCACTCATGCGTGCTCTCCACCACATCCATCCATTGCTCCACCATTACATCCACCACATCCATTGCATTCACACTATCCATCGCATCATACTGCTCCTTCACATTGGCTTCCACAGACCCTCCACATTTGTGCATCCCACCACATCTCCATATGACATTCAATTTGGAACATATTCACACGTTTCTTCCATCCCACATGCTTCCACCGCTTCATGCCACCTCGGTCTTTGGTAGGTGATTCCTATCACCTTACCCCCGATGATGCACTTGTGTTCTTATAGTTCTTACACGAATGTTGAGGGATTTGTTCTAAGAACCTCTCATCACACGCTCCATCGTCTCATCTAGCACACTCAATCATTTCCCAATGATGCACTCTTGCTTACGCGACTCATCCTTGACTACTAAGGGGTCTTAACTAAATGAGCCTATTCATCTACATGCTGGGGGCATCACTAATCCCCCCCTTAGTTTCATCATGCTAACATTTTATGATTACATCACATTATCATTCATCCCAACACGTTAGTTTTACAATTATACATTTTTGTATCTATCTTACTAATCGACATTACATTCATTACACATTACACATTCCATCACATTACATTTGTTATATATCATCATTCACATTACACACTTTGTCTACCATTATCAATATTATACTCTGATTATACATCAATCAAACACGAACAATATATAACACATTACATACACTACGAAAATAAACATCGAATCATACATCATCAATCACATTGAACACCGATACACAAAAAATAAACTCATCATATAACAATAACATGTGTCCATACATATATATCGAATACAAGTCATCATTAAAAAAATATCTCATCACTAGGGCAACGCCCCACATCATATACCATAGTACAAGTCAAATCTCATCATCACTATCACTCTTGAGTCATCATGAGCGCTCTTGAACTAAAATCCCGACTACCAACGGACGACGTTGTTCACAACCTCGATACCTCTCAACCTACCTCCAAATAAGGTAATATCTATAGAATTCTCAAAAAGCTCACATTGCACATTCATGTTGTTGGGTTTCAGATTGCACATGGAATGAAACCACAGTTAGGGGGCAAGAAAGTCCCTCCTCTTTAATGGGAGAGGTTCCCTTATTGAAAGTAGGGGAAAACCTATGTAAAAATACACAATCTTTCATTCAATGGTGGTTTCTCGATATCTTGAAATGTGCTTTATGCCTAAAAAGTTATCAATACATGAGGATAGAAGACTTGAAGAGAGAAGGGAAGCAAAAGAAGACAATACTTTCAGGGAAAAGAGATGGCAGAGAAAACCCTTATATGTATTGAGCAAATGAGATATAGAGTAGAACCATTCACGTTTATGATGGGCACAATCCACAGACTCAAATTTCTTGAGATTGTATAAAATAGAACACAAAGTTTCTAAGCATGCAAGGATTAAATGATTCATAGATCAGAGCAAGAAGGAAAGAGAAAATAGAGGAAAAGGGGGAACCTTTGTATTGATTTCTTCCAATTCAAAATTAGGCTTAGTGATTACCAAGCTTGATAGATCATAACGCACTCATGCTTTCACAAAACACACTCTGTTTTGCTTAAAATAAAAATATGTCTATTTTTTCCCCTTCTCTCGTGCACTTTCCTCCACTTGCTTTCCAATTCATTTTGTCAAAACAATCTGCTCCTTTATTAACGGTCAAGACACATTTCAAATTCCACCACCATTGTATGGTCCTAAAGTTACTTCCATCGCTCCATGACCACTTAATTTCGGTAGATGACTTTTCTCACCTCATTACTCGATGACACACTCTTGTTCTTTAGTTCTCACTTGATAGTTGAGGGTGTCCTATACAAATGAACCTCACACGCTACACATTACACCATTTACACATAACATACTGATGACATATTCTTCACTTACTACACATATCACACATTCTACTCACTATCCTCTATGCGTTTCACTCATTACCCGATAACGGACTCTAGTCTCACGGTCCATACTTTGGACTATTGAGAGAATACATCTCCAATGGACCACATCACATTCAACCATTTAATATTTTTCTCATACACCATTCCTAGATTAGTGATATACACTATATGCTACAACTTCACCTATTCTATCATCCTTTAGTGATATACGCTTAGGCTACATCATCACACACAATTCATATTTATGTCGCATATCATCCCTACGCATTCATCGCATCACGTTACGCACAACACCTAGTTTGACTATTTATTGATGATGCACTCGTTTACATGATTCATTCTTGACCGCCAAGGGGGCATAAACAAATGAACCTCATTGCATACATACACATCCACTCGGGGGGCACGAAGATCCTATCATTCAATCTCGCATTCCATTCCATCCATCCATAACATACTATATATCTTGGTTGTATTTACTCTTGCTTGCATTTACTTGTACACGTGTTTACTTTATTACCATGCTAGATAGATATCTTATATGTCATTATCTTTATCATAAACACATGCACATTCACTTGATTTCTAGTTGTGATCATAGATTGTAAAGATGCATTACACACAACATGGATTCTTGGTGTTGGCAAGATTTAGTACCATTCCCACAACGGCTCTTGGGGCATCCAATTTCATACACTCTAGGTCCTATTGTTTCATAGCACACTAATTTAGCAGATTATACACGCCTTTGACATAATTTTTATCTTTCTAACATGCTAACAAGTGCTTCATGTGCAACATTTGTTTTGCAGGACTATTTGCCACCATGGTTATCTGTTACATTGTTTGTACTTGCTTGTCATTGTATGCCTTTTTGTGGGATTTTTCCTTTGTCTTGTGTGCACACTTGTATTTTTTGGCTTCATCGGCCTTGATTTTATTACGACACTATGAGTGGTGTCCCATGTTTGCAACCTGCTTTTCACGGTCTACATTGTCTTCTTGCATGTTTTAGCTTACACATTGTTTTTCTAGCTTACACTTCATCTTATACATGCATGTTTGTCTTTCTTTTGTGCTAATACTTGTCTCTCACCACTTTTTTACATGTGCCTTGGTTTCTACCAAGCACATCCCTCCCCCATGTAGGGCACAATTTCAGTGGTTAGTCCTCTTTTGGGATGCATCCTCCTAAAAACAACATCACATGCACCCCCAAAGAGGGGGCATCATTTGGGTGAATCAGTCCCCCCATATAGAGTATACATAACACAAAAAAGTACCGGTACAATATAACACAATTCATGGCTCATAATCAGACTTGGGTCCTTTGTACAACGATGCCTTTCCTGGAGCACCTATAACCAGAGGGGCAGTTACACAGCAAGTGGGTTCAACAAAGTCTACAAAACTCCATACAAAAGGGGTTTTACAGGGTAATATTTTCCTTAACATTTCAGGGAGTAGTTAAAGGCTAGAGGATAACACCAGACCTTCCTCTTTACACTACTTCAATTTCATAAATTAGTTAAAGGTTAGAGGATAAATCAAATTTTCCTCCGTATACTTCTTTGGCCAGTGGTGTGAGATCGCCCAAAAAACTTGCACTTCATCAATATGATTCTTTCTACACCCTCTTTCTCATCACGAATCAGGTGCACATGTTTCTTTTTCACATTTTCACCATTTACTTTTACATACTTTCTTACATGATTTTTATACACTTACATGTGTATTTGACTACTTGATTGTCTTTTTTTGTAGGTGTGTCCATATGGGAAGCAACATTTTAGGCTTGGTGATTGCCAAGCCCGATAAATCATAACCCGCTTGTGCTTTCACAAAACACACTCATGTTTTGCTTAAAATCAAAATTGTCTCATTTTATCCCCCTTCTCTGTACACATGCCCTCCACTTCTATTTCCAATTCATTTTGTCTTGGTGATTACCGAGGAGAACGTTTTAGGCTTGGTGATTACCAAGCTCGATAAATCATAACACGCTCATGATTTCACAAAACACACTCATGTTTTGCTTAAAATCATGTCTCATTCCCCCTTCTTTGTGAACTTGCCCTCCACTTCCATTTCCAATTCATTTTTTCAAAAAAACCGCTCCTTCTATTAATGGTCAAGACACACTTCAAATTCCACCACCATCACATACTCCTAATGTTACTTCCATTGCTCCATGATCGCTTAATTTACGGTAGATGACTTTTCTCACCTCATTACTCGACGACAATGATAATATGACATCCTTGACTACTAAGGGTCTTAACTAAATGAGCCTATTCATCTACACTGCTGGGGGCATCACTAATATTCCCCCTTAGTTTCGTCATTCTAACATTTTACGATTACATCACATTGTCATTCATCCCAAAACGTTAGTTTTACGATTATACATTTTTATGTCTATCTTTCTAATCAAACCTATGTACAAATACAAATACACAATCTTTCATTCAATGGTGGTTTCCCGATATCTTGAAATGTGTTTTATGCCTGGAAAGTTATCAATACATGAGGATAGAAGACTTGAAGAGAGGAGGGAGGCAGAAGAAGACAATACTTTTAGGGAAAAGAGATGGTAGAGAAAACCCTTATATGTATTGAGCAAATGAGATATAGAATAGAACCATTCACGTTTATAATGGGCACAATCCGCAGACTCAAAGTTCTTGAGATTGTATAAACTAGAACACAAAGTTTCTAAGCATGCAAGGATTAAATGATTCACAGATCAGAGCAAGAAGGAAAGAGAAAAAGAGGAAAAAGGGGAAAACCTTTGTATTGATTTCTTCCAATTCGAAATTATAGTTTTAGAATATCAAAATTCCAACCCATACAATGGCTTTGAAATCCCATGATATAGCTCACAAGAGATGGTTACAACTTCCTCGAGCAAGCAAGAAATAGTTACAACTTATTCCAATCATCATGCCCTTTCAAATTCTTGATTTGCAAAGAAATGTTAATGGTGAAAAACTAGTTTTTAAATATACACCATTACATTATTTCACCAAGTTAAAACATGGGCCATTGATTTGCTTTTACAACTTTAAATTTGGGCCACCACGTGGAAGGAATTGATTGAGCGGCCTCATGGATGCCTTTTGCATTTTTTTTTCCTTTGAAGCATGCCAGATGACACGTGGAGAGCTCTTGGTTCCTTTATACTTAGCCGATTTGGGCCTATTTCCTACTTGACTTATGTTGACCCCTAGACACGTGGAGGGTGGTGCTCATTTGAGTTTCCATTTTGGAAATGCCTCTAAAATTACACCGAGCTGACGCATGTCTCCTTCCGCCGGTCTTGGATTTTCAATGGCCAACTCTGTCTCTCCATTGACTTTAACCACGTGGTGATGCACTCATTTGAAGATTGACCCTTTGATTTCACTTCAAAATGGTGCCATTAAGGCACGTGGAGACTTCCGCCAACCCACCCATACTTAGTCAATTTTAACGATCGACTCTTTCTCTTTTTGGACTTGGGACACATGGAGGACTGGCGCAAGTTTGAGAACTACCCCTAGCTTTGACTCTTGAAGCTACACCGATGAGGCATGTGGCGCTCATCCTCGAACCTTCCATACTTAGCCGATTTGAGCTTGTTTTACCTTCATTTTGAACTGGGACACGTGGAAAGCCTGCGCTTATTTGAGGATCCCTTGGACCCTACCCTTAGAGTTGTGCCATTTGGACACATGGAGGCTTCCGCTGATCACTTGAAACATGGCCAAACCACATCCAATTAGAGATGTCCACATGTACTACCCATGGATTTGGGGAAAAAAATTAATGGGGAAGATACGCCTGTCATTCCCGACTATGGGAAGAAAATAAAAAGAAGGGAAGAAACTTCACCATTACGCCCGACTTTCAAATTGTTCTCCATGAATGGGAAAAAACTAAAAACAATGCCAGGCTCGATGTGATCCAATACTCCAAGGTACAGACTCAAAATTTTTGAAACTTGACTTCAAAAGAGGGGAATTTTGAGGATGACAACAACTGGCTCTTTCTGGGGATGACTTGGCTTGGAACAAAGACACAAGGCAAGATCAAGAACTCGTAGATAACTGGGAAAGAGGACCAAGTGTCTTATCCATTGGGAAAAGGAGTCAAAAACAAAACCAATACAAGGCAACACACACAAGATGGGAAAAGAAACAAAACAAACCAAAAGGGAAGAACATAAACGAAACACAAAGGAATGACCCAAAACCAAAACACGTACAAAATATATAGAAGGACCACCTAGTCACCTAGGACTTGAACAACTTTAGATACTACCCACTATAAGGAAGTGGGAGAGGAGAACCATCCATGTAATCTAGATAAAAAGAGTTCTCTCCAAGCAAAAAATGTCTGATTCTAAAAGGACCAAGCCAAAGAGAATCAAACTTACCATGACTTCCTCGTGGCTCATGTCTTTTGTCCCAAAGCAAGCACAATGTCTCCCACTTGGAAAACTCTGGGTTTGGCTTTCTTGTCAAACAAAGCCTTCACTTTCAACTGATGAGCTGCTATCCTATCAACCACTTGCAATCTGTCCTCATCAAGCTTCTGAAGGTACAAAATTCTCTTGTCCAAAGAGCTACTGAAACTTGAATCTTCAATGGTTTTCATCAGATGCAAGGCTGGAAATTCCACCGTGACTGGTAGTTGAGCTTCCACACCATACACCACTTGGAAAGGAGACATTCCAATTGCTCTCTTGGGTGTAATTCTATCAGCCCAAAGTGCATCATATAGCTTCTTATGCCAATTCCTCTGAGAATCATTTACAAGCTTTCTAACTATGTTCACCAAGTTCTTGTTTGTTGATTCTACCTATCCATTCCCTTGGGGGTAGTAATATGAAGAATGAGCAAGTGAGATCCCATACCCATAGCAAAAGTCCATCATCTCAACAGAAGAAAAGTTGGAAGCATTATCAGTCACAATTTTGTTTGGGGTCCCAAACCTGATCAATATGTTCTCCTTAATGAAGTTACAAACTACCTCGAAAGTAGTGCTCTTGACTGGGATGGCTTCCACCCACTTGGTGAAGTAATCTGTGGTAGTCAACACATGGGTATGTCCAGCACTGGAAGGTGGGTTAAGAGTTCCAATGAAATCCAATCCCCATTGTTGAAAGGGCTCATCAATCACTACTGGCTTTAGTGGCAAAGCAGCCAACTTAGGTCTTCCAACAAATGTTTGGCATGCTTCACATTTACCAACCCATTTTGATGCATCTCTGAATAGAGTGGGCCAATAATAACCAACACGAAGTATTTTATGAGCTGTTATAACAGAGGAGAAATGACCTCCACAAGCCTGGTCATGAAAAAAAAGAGAACAACTTCTTTTGTTGCTCTTGTCTACACACTTCAAAAACCTTCCATCTATGCCTGTTTGAACAAAGCATTCTCCCATAACACATATTGTGTAGACCTCAGTTTGATGGCTCTCTTCTCTTTGGCACTCAAGTGAGATGGACACTCTCCATAGGTAGAAAGTGAGCAATGTCAAGCATACCATACATCTAATGAGAAATGAGGAACAAAAAAAGGGACATCAACTCCATCTTTGGACAACTCTGGCATCCTCCTCAAGCAATGAGTTCACACAGCCCTTACCCGAACCTATTTTTGTTGGCCTGATGTCAAGATCATACTCTTGCACCTTTGCTACCCAATTACCTCTCTTGGTTCCAAATTCTTGTTGAGTAAGAATGGATTTGATTGTTGTATCAGGCACCAACACCACAAAATGAGAATTAAGGATGTAAAACCTAAACTACTTGACAACTTTGACAACTGCAAAAGCATGTTTCTCCATCATGGTGTACTTCAGCTCATGATTTTTCAAGACATAACTCATGAATGCAATTGGGAGCTCATGATCTTCAACATTCTTCTGGGCTAACACAACAACTAGGGTATTTTCAGTGGCATAACAATAGATAATGAAATATTTGCTAAAGTCAAGGCACGCCAAGATTGGAGTCTTTGCAATAGCCTGTTTAATGTCCTCAAATGATTTCTTCCCTTTAGAGGACCAACCAAAATTTTTCTTCCCTTGCATCATGTGAGCAATGCTCATAGTAAGTTCTACAAAATCGGGATGAATCTCCTTAGGAAATTGATCTTACCAAAGAAAGAATGGACACCTTTCTTACTTGATGGAAGAGGAATTTTTGGATGGCCTGAACTCTCTCGGATCAATCTTGATCCCTTCCTTTAAAACAATGTGTCCCAACAACTTTCCTTCTATGACACAAAACATAGACTTCTTAGGGTTTAAAGAAATTCCATGCTCTCTACACTTCTGCAATATTGTTTCAAGGTGTTGGAAGTGATCTTTTCTTGCTTTAGAAAACACTGTCAAGTCATCCAAATACACAACAATGCATTTCCCTTTCAAACTGCCAAAAGCCAAGTCCATGGCCCTCTGGAAAGTAGCACCAACATTGATGAGACCAAATGGCATCCTCTTGTATGCAAAGGTGCCCCAAGGAGTAGTAAAGGTAGTCTTATGTTGATCTGTAGTATTCACCTCTACTTGATTGTACCCGAGAATCCATCTAACATAGATAGCATCTCCGAGCCTGTGACAACTTGCAATACTTGGTCCATCATGGGGAGAGGGTAGTTGTCCTTCAAAGAACCCTGATTTAGATTTTGAAGTCCACACAGATCCGATCTCACCATTCTTCTTCCTGACATGCACTATATTAGCAATCCACGTTGAATGGTGGATGGGGAAGATGATCCTAGCCTTCAAAAGCTTTTGTATTTCTTGGAAAAAATTGTATATCTTTGGATTATATTTCCTTTTTTTCTGTTTGAAGGGTTTGATCCCAGGCTTAAGAGGAATGAAATGTTACATTTCTTTAGGCTGAAAAGCCTTAAGATCATCATAAGAGTAAGCTAGAACATCAACATACCTCTTCAACAGATTCACCACCTTCTTTTTCTCTTCCTGAGTGCAACATTTTCCAATGTTGACCATTTTGGGATCATCAAGACTCCCAATATTCACTTTCTCAGTCTCAACAGATTGTCAGCTCCTTGGGAAACTTTAGACTTCATATATCTATCATGTTTATCAAAAATATCCTCCAAACTCACCATCCCTTTAGGAATTTTTTTCCTTTCAGTTTGATGCATCCATCTTGATCCATCTCTTCTTTGACACCCTCTTCATTTGATGACACACACTCTCTAGGAAGATTGTCACTTCCTTCAAAGTACAACTGATCAAAGTTGTCTCTGAGCTCCAAGAAAGAAAGAAAATGCTGGTCATCATTGAAAACTTGCCAATTATTTGCATTGTCAGGCACACTGGGTCTATGGATCATCTCAATGGTGAATTTCTCTTGAGGGAAATCAGATGAGGAATCAACAAGGACCCCAAAACAGCTAGAGAGTCAGCCCTAGTGTTCCTTTCCCTTGGCACAACTTCAATGGAAAAAGCATCAAGGAATTCAATGGAATCCCTGAACCAGATTCCTATAGTGTTTCAACCTTTTGTTCTTTACCTGATAAAGGTCTCTAACTTGTTTTACAATTAGCTGCATCTCCATGAGCAAGAAGGTTCTTCACTCCCATTTCCTTCGCCATGCTCAACCCAAGAATAAGGGCCTCATACTCAGCAAGTATTGTTGGTATTTTCAAACTGAAATTTGAAGGAGAAAGGATGAACCTTACCCCCAGGAGAAATGAGCACTACACCAGCTCCAGAACCAACTAAAGAACAACTTCCATCAAACTCCAAAGTCCACACACCATTAGGATCAAGCAACACTTCCTTTGGTAGACTTTGTCTCTCTTGTGACATGATCATGTAGTTCCCATGCCCAATGTCTTCATACAATATTTGTGCTTTAGGATCATCTGTCTTTTGCACAATATACTCTGCTTGTTTCTCAGGCAACAACTTCTTCATCTTCCCATTGACAGGGATCAAGGCATGTGACCAATCCATTTGGATCTCACCTCCAACATCTTTGCAAAAGTTCCTACTTAGCAACATGCCATAGGAAGGAGGGATATCAACAACCAAGATGGTAGCCAAGACCTTCTTCTCTGGTAAAAAAGCAAAAAAGCTACTTGTGCATCCTTGATTCTCCCAACCAAAGGCACTTCTCTACTTTCCATGGAATAACAAGAGCCATAAGTGTGGGTTAGGTTAGACCCAAAGCATGAGCCACTTTTGTAGGCATTACATTATCAGATGCACCAAGAATCAATGACACAATTGCTAAGCTTATGGCCAGCTATGAGGAGAGTCACATAGAAGGGTTTGATCTTCTCATTGGGTGAAGTGACTACAGCCACAAGGCTTGGGTTGAGGTGGAGAAGGAGTGGGAAAAAGGCCTTTAGAAGAATGGGCTGGGGTTTTAGATTTAGAATTTACAAAGTTAACCATTTTGGCAAAGGCTTTAGGATGGGTTTGATAGAACTCTGCCTCAGAAATCTGAATCTTGGTCTTTTTAAGATGGTCTATAATGTCAAAAGATCCAGATGTGGATGGGGAATCACTACTAGGAGTAGGAGGAGCTTTTGATCTATCAGCTTTATCATTTGTTGGACAAGAATTCTCAAAAGCAGAAGTAGAGGAAGAAGGACTAGCAGAGCTTACCTTTTGGGTGGAAGTAGTAGGAATAGGAGCTCCTCTTCTTGCAATCACCGGATGGTGATGGGGTACTCCTTGGATATTTTGTAGGTTGCACCACTTTTTCTTTTTTGTTGGTCTACTCCCGGTCATAACAACATATGACTCACTATTCATCTCAGCCACTACATCATCATAGTCATCTTCATCATCCACACCCTCAAGTGGTGAGGAAATGAACTCGAGAACCACCAAGATCCTCCAGTTCTTCATCAACTTCCTCTTCTTGTTCATCATAGAGCCCATTTTCTTCCTCATCATCAGGCTCAAGAACTTCACAAGTAGCATTGACAGCACCTTGAGGGGTGGACCTTCAATGGCCAACCTGGTTTGAGAAGAGGGCAAGTGGTTCCTAGGCTGAAAGTTCTTCCTTGGAACATCTTGATATGGAGCATGTTGAGCCAATTTTTTTGATGGCAATGAGGTCATTAGCCAACTTTTGCACCAACTGATCTGCATTACCTCCAGGAGAAGAGGAAGAAGAAGATGCTTTGGATTTGAAAGACTCCCTTTTCAGCTTTGCTAGACATGATCAAGTCATCTTCCACACTGACAACCAATCTCTGATCAACATCCAAAGTTGCAAGATTTTCTCTCCTCAGGCATAGCTTACTTCCGAAATTGAGCATTCAAGAAGAAACACTTCTGAATCTGATCAACAGTGCCTAGTATCTAGTGGAATCTTGTTAATCAACTTGTTGAACTTGGCCACAAATTCTCTCATAGGCTCATGTGGCTCCTTCTTGATTTGAGAAATCTGAGCTAGCAAAGCATGCACATCTTCAACAGGTTTGAAACGCTGCTCAAATTCAGTCCTCATAGTAGTCCAATCGATGATGGTCCCAAAACAGAAGATGGTAAAACCAATCTACAACATTGTCTTGCAAGGTTTCCACAAACAACCTAACAGAGACATCCTCATGTTCAACTCCAAGGACCCCACATGCAACAATGAAGGCTGCAATGTGTTCATCAGGGTGTACTTTTCCATCACCTCTAAATTTGGGAAAATTCTTCCTGTTACCCCTAGGTAACTCATGCAATGGTTGAGGAAGAGCCAGAGGCCCAACTCTTTGTCCCCAAGGCTAGAGGTGTTGCCATCCTTGGAAAGATTTTTTGAAGTGGAACTGAGACACCAACAAGAATTAGGGCATGGAAGATTAGGCTAAGTTGTGCTTGAGGAATGCTACTACTAAAATCTCTGTCTTCAACAAGAGGTGTGCTTGTGGAATGAGCTCTTCTATTTCTTCTTGTTGGAGGAATTTGAAAACCTTGTTGATCCAAGAGTTGAAATTGGGGATCTTCAATTCCAAGAGCCCTTCTACCACGAGTATATCTTAGAGTCACCAGATCAAAGAAATGATCAAATTAGTTGTTCTTTTTAGAAAGGAAATTTGTTGAACAAATTCCCCAATAGAGTCGCCAAAACTGTTGGGTTTCAGATTTGCACTTGGAATGAAACCACAGTCAGGGACAAGCAAGTCCCTCCTCTTTAATGGGAGAGGTTCCCTTATTGAAAGCAGGGGAAAACCTATGTACAAATACACAATCTTTCATTCAATGGTGGTTTCGATATCTTGAAATGTGTTTTATGCCTGGAAAGTTATCAATACATGAGGATAGAAGACTTGAAGAGAGGAGGGAGGAAGAAGAAGACAATACTTTCAGGAAAAGAGATGGCAGAGAAAACCCTTATATGTATTGAGAAAATGAGATATAGAATAGAACCATTCACGTTTATAATGGGCACAATCCATGCAGACTCAAAGTTCTTGAGATTGTATAAACTAGAACACAAAGTTTCTAAGCATGCAAGGATTAAATGATTCATAGATCAAGAGAAAGAAGGAAAGAAAAAAGAGGAAAAAGGGGAAAACCTTTGTATTGATTTCTTCCAATTCAAAAATTATAGTTCCAGAATATCAAAATTCCAACCCATACAATGGCTTTGAAAGCCCATGATATAGCTCGCAAGAGATGGTTACAACTTCCTCGAGCAAGCAAGAAAGAAACAATTACAACTTATTCCAATCATCCACGCCCTTTCAAATTCTTGATTTGCAAAGAAATGTTAATGGTGGAAAAAATAGTTTTTTAAATATACGGCCATTTACATTATTTTTCCAGTTAAAACATGGGCCATTTGATTTTCTTTTACAACTTTAAATTTGGGCCACCCACGTGGAAGGAATTGATTGGAGTGGGCCTCATGGATGCCTTTTGCATTTTTTTCCTTTGAAGTACATGCAGTCGACACATGGAGAGCTCCACCGGTTCCTTTATACTTAGCTAGCCGATTTGGGCCTATTTCCTGCTTGACTTATGTTGACCCCTAGACATGTGGAGGGTCTGGCACTCATTTGAGTTTCCATTTTGGAACACCTCCTAAAATACGCAGCCGAGTTGACACGTGTCTCCTTCCGCCGGTCTTGGAATTTTCAATGGCCAACTCTGTCTCTCCATTGACTTTAACCACGTGGTGAGCTGGCGCTCATTTGAGATTGACCCTTTGATTTCACTTCCAAAATTGCATCGTTAAGGCACGTGGAGACTTCCACCAACCCACCCATACTTAGTCAATTTTAAATCGATCGCTCTTTCTCTTTTTTGGACCTGGGACACGTGGAGGACTGGCGCAAGTTTGAGAACTACCCCCGCTTTGAACTTGAAGTTGCGCCGATGAGGCACGTGGCACCGTCCACTGAACCTTCCATACTTAGCCGATTTGAGCTTGTTTTACCTTCATTTTGAACCTGGGACACGTGGAAAGCCTGCGCTTATTTGAGGACTATCCCCTGGGACCCTACCCCTAGAGTTGCGCCATTTGGACATGTGGAGGCTTCCACTGTCACTTGAAACATGGCCAAACCGCATCCAATCAGAGATGTCCACGTACTACCCATGGATGCTGGGGAAAAATTAATGGGGAAGATACGCCTGTCATTCCCGACTATGGGAAGAAAATAAAAAAAGAAGGGAAGAAACTTCACCATTACGCCCGACTTTCAAATTGTTCTCCATGAATGGGAAAACTACAAACAATGCTAGGCTCGACGTGATCCAATACTCCAAGGTACAGACTCAAAATTTTTAAAACTTGACTTCAAAAGAGGATCCACCGATGTGTCACCCACCATACACGGTAATCCTCTGTACAACCCACATCGCCCCGATTCTACTAGCTCTATTTCCACATCCACCTCATCTAGCCCCAGCGGTACTAGTTTCTGTTGTGGGCCCTAGTATAGCTCGGCCCTCATAGGTTCTCCGATAGTTCTCAATAATATATATGGCTCTAGGGGCACGTCTCGAGCCATGATGAACTATCATGATGCTCTATCTACCAGAAATAGTTCGACCACTCTTAGAAATTTATCCTCTAACCATATAGTCCTCTAATACACCGCAACTCTATAACATCCTCGGGTCATCCACCATAGTTACGATATGGCCTCCATGTAACTACCTTAGGCCACATCCTATCTATCAATTCCCTATAGGTATATATGTCCACCCTATGCCCATGACTATTAATCCACCTCCTTACATATATCTCTAGCCTAGCGCACTCTCATCATGGACCTCCAATTGGTCTCAACACGACTCTATGCTCATAAGCCCATATATGTAAAATCGTAGTAGCTCCTATCCCACCGCCATGCTCATCGTGAGTAAATCAATATAGATATATGTACAGGTGGGCCAAAACACACCATGCCCACATATATCTAGTACCCTCCTCTATCCACCAACATATGTCATGCATCTTATACAAGATGCCTATGCCACATCTCTCTACTATTATAGATTAAGCAATCATAATCGCTATGAACTTCCGTAAATGTGGAACCCCAGTATAAGATAGTATCCAAATTGATATGGGCCTCGATAGGCACTCGAGTCCACATAAAATACTATCTAGTAGTTTGCAGAGCATGTGCACAAAGATGGGGGCCAAAAAGTGGACACAAATCCATTCTTGATACTGTTCGGTCTTCTTATTCAGACTGTAGACGCAAATATAAACTGGTTTTGTATTCTGTGCAATGAATGATTATAATTCCTTCTTGCTGTAATGAAAGGTTGACCCCATTGCGTCTAGCAGTCGTGGTTTGACCTTCTGATATTTTTTTAACTGTCTTGTGAATGCGAACTTGACTGGAATATTCATTGTTGTAGCACGTTGGATTGAAGCTGTACTGGCTATGTGAGATGCTTATCAATGAGAACGTTTGTTCTGTTATCTTTATAAGTTGAGCTGTCATGCTAAGAAAAACATGATTTGAGTGTTTTTATTTCATTCTGAATACAATGATTGTTTCTTAATGAAATCATAGAGAATGAATTCTTCTCTTTTTGCTATTTGGGACTCTGAAAGTAACATTGGAGTTTACAGTGCATATGACTTGATCTTGCTGTAGGTAACAGAATGTACAACTTGTTATTAAGAACTGTATGCGTTCAGAGGTATAAAAGATCATATGAATATATGCTTGCGTGATTGCATAATTGTTGTTGGTTAACTATACAGTGAAAGAAGTATGGAATCTTCTAGTATAGCAAATACCTAGTATGCATATTGATATGGCTTGCTCAACGATGAATATGATGTCTTACTAACCTGTTTGGTATTCATATGAACCGGAATAAAATGAAATTATTCTTGCTGCCGGAAAGTGAATTCCGAGTGGATTTTGTAAGTTTCACTCTGAACTGTTATCTTGAATTGTCCTTCATTTGGTTTCCACTGTTAGGACAGTCATGTGGAAAGAAATAGAGATATGAATGAATGTTTTAGAAAAATGATCTTTTCTTCTTTCATTCAGTTGGAAATCTGGAATTCGTGAATAATGAATTTTATAGTGCTTAGATGGGAGCAACTATATGCATTGCTGTTCGCTTTCTTGTCTGTACTTGATTGCTTGGATTCTAATATGACGCATGAACTGAAAAGAAAGTAATGGAATTACATTTCAGTTAGTTTCGTCCTTTGCATTCATTGTTATTGAAGGGCGTGGAAAGGATAACAGTGTGTTCTATCTGTTGTGAGTTACTTGTATTCTTAACTTTTCAAATATTGTGAATTGATACTTGTAACGATTATGTAGAAACGGGACAGCAGTCCCTTGGCTGATTGTGATGATATTTGATAGTCAGTTGTTATGCTGATCTTCCCTTTGTGCCTATTTCGAGATTGATGTTTTGCTGTAGTTTCATAAAAGCAGGGTTCTTTTATTGAAACAGTTAGTTGAAGCATCTTATTTTAAGGATAAGTGCTTAATGTGCTCAGTTCATTGAACTGACCCGTGCAATTCATTTTGCAGATGGAATTTGATTAGAATGAAGACTTGGCTGTTTTCTGATGCCTCTTGATTAGATGTAAAATAAATTGTAATTGTTGCTTTTATTCCTCTTTGAGGAATTGTGAAAAGAAGAAAACATATTCTTCTGTCCATGAGTTGTATGGATGCTTTGTATAAACTATACCCAATCAGCTGGATTGGCAAATGTACAAATTATGACTTGAAATATTGAATACAATTACAAGTGTGATATTTTCAATAATTATATCAGTTTGATATTGTTGTTTAAATTGGAAATATGATGTTATTTCTTGATTTGGAATTGTTTCATTGTCCTTGGATGGATGCTTAAATGAAACTGATATCTATTCTTACTTAAATGCAACTTTTAAGTTGAAAAGTGCAATTAGTTCATACTTGGGTAAAGATGAATTTTTAATTGACATTAAAAGGATTAAGAAGAATATGATTCCATAATCAGAAGGTATTCAGGATTAGCTTAGGAGCTAAGGAATATCAATTCAACTTCGGAGTAATCGAACTTCGTTTTCGAACTCCATTAATGATCCCGTTTGATAAAATTCAGAATAAAGGATATAGGATAGATATATCCATAACTAATGGACCTTAACTATATAACGTTAAGGAGAACAAATGAATTCATTTCTTGAAGTTTAGACCTCATTTGAATGATGTCTAATAAGTTAATATTCTGAAATTAGTTGCAGTTGGAAACATCTTGGCTAAGTTTAATAGGTTAAACTTATCACGTCCGTCGGTACGGACTGCTTAATCCAATGATTAAGAAATAAACCAAGTAAGGAAATGTAGCCCTTCGATACGAAGGAGAAGATACATAGCAAACTAATGGACGGTTTAGTCCCTCTTAGTTATATACAACTGCAACGGAAACGAGGATCAAGGGATCAGCACGAATGCTGAAAGTTGATTTTAATTATTAACTCGTGGCTAAGTCACTTGAGCAGGATGTGTATTCTCGATGGGTGGATTCTGCAGGACATTGGCATACGCCAGCTACAGCAAGGTGTCTTCATGAAGACGGGGTCTTCATGACGACACAATGTTGCAGCTGACATATAGCAATGCCCTCCCGAATTAAAACATTTAGAATACATAGGCTGAATGTGTAGATCTTAGCAGGGGGATAGGGTATGATCTGGTATACGGAGTGACTCCGGAATACTAAAGATAAATAGACACACGGAGTCGTGGGGTAACGACACCGTATGTCTGCGTATCTTTAGTTACCAGGAGTGCCTTCCTATACCCGTTCATATTACTAGCTGGAATTGAAAGTTTAAAACTGACCTTAAACGATGAGGACTGGTAGGAGCCAGGAAAGACCATTCTAGATAACAGGTGAAGTGAAGTGAAGGACGTATTCCGTAGATGTGTATCACATCCAGGAATATGATCATGCAAAGCATGTGAAAATATTTGGCCAAAGTATCGCAATTCTTTGGTGCGTTGTCCTTATCACTTAATTTAAGATGCAGGATGTCGATGAATATCGAATGTATATTCGATAGGCTTCTTAAATGGATTACTTCGATAACCGGGAAGGTTATGAGAACAGGTATATATAATATACTATGCATAAACAAACATGAAGGATCGGTTGTTGCCGAGTCATGAACATGAAGGATCGGTTGTTCTTTGCCGAGTCATGAAATGAAGGATCGTTGAATCTCGAGCCATGAAAATGGAAAGATCAGGTTCTCGAGTCATTTATAAGCAGCATTTAGAATCATTATAAGATTGAATGGCATTGAATGTGTGTTCCATATTGTAAATATGTGAACAGGGAACATTCATTTTAAAAGGAATTGTGTGATCCAAACCGTGTTGTTTGGGCAAGAGAGCCATTATTAAAACTTGAACGTGTGTTTGAATTTTATAATTCATAACAGAGAACGTTATATACAATTTTTTTTTCCCTTGTTTCGGTGTTTTAAAAATGGGGATGTTACGAGATAACCCCTTTTTTCTTATCCATACACCTAATCCCTAAGCCGTAATCCTAAACCCTAAACCCCAAAACCTAAACCCTAAATACTAAACCCTATTTTTACCATCTTGAACCAAAACCATAAGCCATAAAACCTAAACCCTAAACCCTAAACCCAAAACTAAAAATCATAAACCTTAAAACTTAAACCCTAAGCCATCAACCCTAAACCCCGAGCCTTAAACCCTGAGCCCTAAACCCTAAATCATAAACCCCGAGCCTTAAATCATAAACACTAAATCATCCCTAAACCCTAAACCCTAAACCTTAAACCCTAAGCCCTAAACCCTAAACAATGAGCCCTAAACCCTAAACGCTAAACACTAAATCATAAATCCTAAACCCTAAACCTCGAGCCCTAAAGCCTAAACCCTAAACATGAAACTCTAAACCATAAATCCTAAACCCTAAACTTTAAACCCTCAACCATAAACCCTAAACCCCGAGCCCTAAACCCCGAGCCCCGAGCCCTAAACCCTAAACCCTAAACCTTAGTTTGACCATCACAAACCCTAAACCATAAAACCTAAACACTAAGCCCTAAATCTTGATCCCTAAAAACTAAACCATGATTCCTAAACCCTAAACTCTAAAACCAAAACCATGAGCCCTAAACCCTAAACCCTAAACCCTAAACAATATTCCTAAATCTTCCTAAATCTTCCTAAACCGCCTCCAACACTTCCAAGATTATCTAACATCACCTCCGGATGCTCAATATATTTCTTAAACTAACCTAGGGTGTTTGATTAGCTCAATTTTTTTTTTCAAAGCTTCCAAAGGAATTTATCTTCCGGGTTGAATGTTGAAATCCTGAAAAATTCCTATGTCTTGACAGATTAGAATTTGAAAAACTATCTTTTAAACCGTGATAGATGGAATTGTGAGACTAGTTCCATAAGATGCAAAGTGACCCTAACATCTTATATTTACTAAAATAAATTTAAAGTATAAATTTTTCTTTTATTTATTTTATTTTATTTTATTATTATTTATATTTAATTATTTCTTCTTATTATTATATTATATTTTATTATTTATTTTAAGTATTAAAAGAAGCATGCCATAAACACATATACCACATAACATATTGGAACACGGCACATTATAATGTGTTTCACCTTTTGGGTTTGAAATTTCCAAACCAAAGGTTTGGACTATTTTTGTGTGATTAAAGCTGTTTTGAAAGAAAACCATCAAAATTTCACGTGTTCACCCCAAAAACTCATGCATTATAACATAATATTCAAAATAAAATTATACTACCATGTCGAGCTTGGTTTTATCTTAATGACGATATAATTTTTCGAACTCCTATTAGTCTAAGACTTTCATACATAATTTCTTTTACCAAAGTGCCTTGTTTTCTTGCAAAAACCTATGTATACGTTTTGGTGCACAAATTATGATTTTTTCATCCAATTTATTTTTAAAAAGTGGTTTTC
The DNA here is from genome assembly GCA_018340775.1 of Taxus wallichiana var. yunnanensis. Lineage (NCBI taxonomy): Eukaryota > Viridiplantae > Streptophyta > Pinopsida > Cupressales > Taxaceae > Taxus > Taxus wallichiana. Next base: position 160,294,409 of record CM031240.1, on the reverse strand, counting down.
TCTAAACCTCATTCTACACGCAATCAAGGAAAAACCAAAAAAATTACTTTTTTTCTCAAAGTTATGGGGTGAACACACAAATATTTCATTTTCGGGATATGTGCACTTTGAAAATTAATAAAAAATTATATATTCATCCAAAAATTATGAAAAATTAGTGGGACCTTGTACATGGTCTTAGATAACTTTCTACTGAAGGGATTTGAAAAATAATTTATAGAACTCAAAAAATGGGGGCACACACACAATAGGTTCTTATCTTTTTGACACAAAAATAGACATACTTTGTGTGCGCACCACATTTGACCTTCTTAATATCAACCATTTAAAAAAAACTTAGTATTTTAGAAACTAGATTCCGAGCTCTACAATACTTATTCTTATCACTTTGTCAAAATTTGAGCATAGGCATGCCAAATTATTCGATGAAGTTCAAGTTTCATTGATTTCAGGAAAAAGGTGTCCCTTTTTACCACCTTTTTGTCCCCCATCTCTATGAACTTACCCCGCATATGCCCTTCCATATCCTCCAATGGAATAACTTGTACTCTCTCTCCGAAAACCGACACACATAGTATACAATATACATCCTCTAAAGTAACGACCATCTGCCCCGTAGGAAACTAAAATGTACACGTATCCGCACACCACCTCTCACATAATGTAGTCAACAAGGACATATTGTGAGGCACATCCCCCATCCATGCTATGTGCCGCAAGCTGACACGGTCCATAACATCCCAATCCTCATATGACAAACTTAGCCTAAGAAAAGTATTCATATGATGACCACCATGGAACTCCCTCGAGTGAATATCCCTCTACACACCACAAAAACGACATCAAAAACAATGTTAGAACACTACACATGTCCAAACACGCTCGCTTATCACATTATTATAAAATATAAATATGATTTTCTCCATTCTAGACCACATACACACTTTTTGGACTAGGGTGCGCAAATTCGGATATGGGGCGCTAGGAGCAAGACACTAGTGCCCTCACCACTCTTGTCTAGGTCTCAAATGCCAAGAAAATTAAAAACCTAAAATTTGTAAAAATTCAACAAAAATGACTAATACACCATAAATTTTTCAAAAAACAATGTACTTACTAACTCTCGTTGTCGTCATACGTGACGCTACGACATTCACAACCATATCAAACCAACTAGGACGACTACTTGTCACTTGCAACATCCTTATTCGAGAGATCAATTTTACAATTAAAAAGACAAATGAAGTAACTAATCACTTTTTCATCTTACTATTTATAGTTACTTTTCACCAATCACTTTACTATGGTCATTATTTTCGCTTATTCTCGCAACTAATACACACCACACGATTTTCATCATATCTTGAGTGTTTCTTCTCCAATTTACACCTCGTTTGTGGAATTATTATAAGAATTAAGCCTACCACCATAACATATACATTTTTCGTGTATTATCCCTTCTCGAAATTGTCTTACATTCAATCTATGCACATTTTGGCATTTTACATCACTTTTAATCTATTTTGGGCTTACTTTCGACTTTAGCGTTCATTCTAGACATCACTCCCCCTTTCTTTGAAAGGGAGGGAATATCATTGAGGTAATTCTATAAACCCCCCTTACATTACCATGCGATCAATCAACATTACCAACTCATCATTTTCAAACATTTACTAATTCACATGCGCGACATCTCACCATTAATTCCCCTAATGACCTAACTTGGGGAAATAAACATACAAATTTTCTATGTGATATTTCATCACTTCCCCTAATGACCTAACCTAGGGGAAGTAAGTGTTAAAATATTTTTCATGTGATATTTTCACCAACTTCTATTGATTTCCCCTAACGACCTAACATGGGGGAAACTAGCCTAAAATATCTCTACGAGTAACCAACCAATCAATTAATCAATCAATGCATTAAAATCTCTAAAAATATAAATCATTATCATTCAATCAATATAATGTAACACATGCGGTCTCGTAGATGACCTGACTTGGGAGATTACATCTATTACTTTCCTAGATGACCTAACTTGGGAAGTTATTCTACATTTTTCACTTGCTTCCAGATGACCTAACTTGGAAGCCATCATACATTTCACATTTGCTTCCATATGACCTAACTTGGAAGCTATCACATTATGGTGACACTTGTGGAGTGGGGGAAAGAGTTCCTTTCCTATACCACTCCTATATGGGTCAATTGTTTGATCAAAATTATTTGGATCCAAAAACCAAAAATATTTGATTTGAGTCCATCTGCAGCAACTAGATCTTGAGGATGTAGTTAGAGATTGGAGAATAACACACTTTTCTCCCTACACTCTTCCTCTAGCGGCAGGATGCCCAAATCCTCCAGTCGATTATTCATATACACGTATTTGGGTCAAGAACTGATCACTCCCTACCCCATCTCATCATCATCACATGCATTCAAAAATCATCAATCATCTAGCATTACAATCATCACTCACATTTAGTACAATTTGTTAGAGTAGGTATTTACCTTAGCTCATGTTCACCTAGGTACTTTATTTACCTTTATTGTATTTATCCTCACCCACTTATGTGTGTGGATATTTCTTTTATCTTATTTAGATATTAGGAGATATTATCTAGTTGTTAGGTATAGTTCTTTCCTTGATCTATGGTATTGACTAAATCCTTGATGTCTAGTTCTCTCCTAAATCTATGGTCTTGACTAGTTCTTTGATGACTATTTATTTCCTTGATTTATGACTTGATCTACGACCTTGATGGTTCTTAGATTGTTATTCCTTTCCTATTTAAGTAAGGCCCATTCTCAATGTATTGCATTGAGTTCCATAATATTATATGATATTGTTTCTCATTTGTTTGCAAAGGTTCTATGTAAAGTTATTCTGGAAAATTGCTTTCATCTTATTGATCGTGGTGTTTGATTAGCATCTGTGTTCTTGGCTTGGTGTGATCTGGTTATCGTTCCTTTCATACACTTCATCATGACATTACAATTTTTTCTATGTTGCATGAATCAACACGTTAATCCATGTATCAACACGCTATTTGGTTCTTTCGGCATGATTTTACTACCACACATCGTGCGTTTACTACTACTAAACAGTCTTCTCCAAATTTTTCTTAGGTGTGCATCTCTATCTACTTTATGTTACCAAGCTTTCCGCTCACCAACATAAAGTGGGGGAAAATCTAGTTATAAAATCACACACTTACTATTATAATTATAATATCAAGTATTTGGTTTTATATATGGATCTCACGTAAGAAAATTAGTCACTAATGACTCGTCCCCTAGTCTTGTTGTTAGTTGGTTGGTCGTCATCGTCATTTGTTTTACACATTCATTAGTTGTTTACACAGTTTTGGTTCTCTCAGGGAGTCTCAGGTGTCGTTATTTGGTTATTTTTTTGTCTCTAGTCTTTGACTAGTGCACTTAGGGTGAAACTAGGGAGCCCATGGGTGCCTGGGTCCTTATTTTAGGTGCCCGGATCCCGGCAGCACTTACGTCTAATTTAGAGTTTTGAGGTCGATCTTTGTCATTTTCCCTCTCATTCCTATAGGTACTAGTCAGCATTTTGGGTCATTAGTGTCTAAATTTGAGAAAAAGATCCCTATATAAACATAACATACGCACCGCCTTATGGGTAGACTAATCACTACTAAGGCCTAGCTATCTACTAAGGAAAGGGACCGCATTTGGGCATCACTACATCACAAACACTACATAAGAAAGGTAAGTATATTCTATTACATCCACCATTTTGTATTACATCTATCTATTGATCCTATCTTGTGTCATGTCATGATTTAGGGAACCCTAGGAACATCATTGCACACAAAAAGCACATAGAACTACATTGGGTCTATAATGTAGTGTAATGCTTAGTTGTTAGTCCACCATTGTGGCTGCTAAGGTTAGTCCAATCCCATCATACGCATATTTATTTTTAGGGGTTTGATGCTTTTTATGGGGTTTTACAGGTGAATATTCATTACAAGTTTACGATGCAATCAACAAAGATACTGTGACATTCACATGAAAAAGATCAAGGCATTGCAAATATCTAGCAACATGTCCAGATTCAGATCCTGAGATGTTTTATAGAGAAGAGCACCCATACTATAGACCAGGGTGCCCATAGGCACCCCAGTCCTCCTCCAGGTGCCTTAATCTAGGTAAATATTCATCTGCTATAATTTCTTGGGTTGTACCATCACACTCGCTTCATCTACATGGGTAAGTGCACCAAGTTGGGGGGCCAAAAGGGGGTCTTAAGTGGACGCATTTTCTAAAAAAACTTCAACTTATACGATTTTTTTTAAATAGTTACACTCAAAATTGGAAGATGTTGTATAAATATGAATCGTAGCATTTTGAGTCTAGTTTCTAAGCTACTAAATTTTATTGAAAACGGATAATTTTAAGTGGGTCAAACAACTAAAATACCAACAGATGCTCCTCTTTTGTTAAAAAACATAATAGAGTGACTTTCGTGCCCTCACAATTTTTTGAGCACCATTTAGTATTTTTGAAAACCCTTTGGTAGAAAGATAGCTAGGAGCATCTAGTTTGGGCTCCATTTTTTTAGATTTTTTAGCGAATATTTTTTTATTTATGATTTTTATAGTACAAAATTTTTATGTTTTGAAAAATAACGGACTCGATTGTGCCCCCTCCTCCTCCCCCTTAACTACCTCAAGCAATATCAAAAATTAGATTTTTTTGAATATGTATAGAATTATACCTAGTTTGGGCTAGTATAATTTTTTTAAATTTCGATCTCCCAAAAAAAAGATACACCATGAAAGATAGACATATTTACACTTCAAAAAATAGCTATAAAAAGGCATAGTTAGAAAATAAATAATATGGAAACCTTATATTAGTAGAAAATTTGAAAACTTATATTTTTAGAAAGAAGAGACTCTCGCTCTACGTTGTGGTGTAAATTTTTAAAATGGATCAATTGTTTTATTTTGATTTATCATAGAGGAAGTGGAATTTTTACATTTTCTTGTAAAAACACGTTGTTTGCTATGTTTGTGCAGGTCCATGCCTCAGGCTTGGGGATCCAAACTGGATCCCAAGCCTTGAGGCATGGCTTGGGAAAAGAGAAAATGCAAAAGCATATGCGTTACATAACATGTACGCATTCTATGTAGTATAAACATTATGTATGCTTTTGACATGCTTCTATTTACATAAATAAATGTTTAAGTATAAGTTTTTATTATTTAAAGTATAAGAAATAATAAAATATAAGTATAAGTTTTTCATTTATTAGTATTTATATTTTATTATTTCTTATACTTTAAATTAAATAATAAAAACTTATACTTTAAATTTATTTATGTAAATATAAGATATTAGGGTCACTCTGCACCTTATGGAATTAGTCTCATAGCTCCATGAGTCATAGTTTAAGAGATAATTTTTTAAAGTATAATCTAGTCGAGACATAGGTAATTTTTCAGATTTCAACATTCAACCTAAATATTTTAGCGTTTAATTTCTACAATCGAAAACCTAAACCTTAAGCCATAAACCTAAACATTAAAGCGTAAATATTGAGCCCTAAACCCTAAACCCTAAACCTTTAACCATGATCCATAGACCCTAAAAAACCTAAACCTTAAAAATTTAGCCCTTACCCGTGAGCCCTAAACCCTAAGCCATAAGCCCTGAACCCTAAACCCTAAACCCCCTAAACCATGAGCCCTAAATGCTAAACCCAGTAAACCCTAAACCGTAAAAACTAAATCCTAGACCCTAAACCCCGACCCCTAAACCTTAAACATTAAACAATGAATCCTAAACCATAAGCCCTAAGCCTTGAACCCTACACCCTTATCCCCATGCCCTAAAATCTAAACCCAAAACCCTAGACCATATACCCTAACCCCTAAGCCCTAAAACCTAAATCCTAAACCATAAACCCCGAGCCCTAAACCATAAACCCTAAACCTTAATCCCTAAACATTAAATCCTAAACCCTAAACCCTGAACCATAAACCATAAACCCTAAAACCTGAATCGTAAACCATAAAACCTTATCCCTAAACACTAAATCCTTAACCCAAAACCCAAAACCCAAAACCCTAAACCTTAAACCCTAAATCCTTAACCTCGATCTATAAACCCTAACCATAAACATTAAACCCTAAACCCTAAACCTAAAACCTAAATCCTAAACCATAACCCTAAACCTTGAACCCTGAACCCTAAACCTTAAACCTTAAACCCTGAACCATGAGCCCTAAACTCTAAACCCTAAACCCAAAACCATGAACCCTAAACTCTAAACCCTAAACCCCAAACCATATTTCATCAATATTTCCTAGTCTCGTGCCTAGAACCATCATTGAGTCTACTTATAGAACTACCTTGTTTATGAGAGGTGGGACAAGTAACTAAATGGATATGACATCTACCTTGTGCCTTGTAATGAATATACTACACATCTCTTCCAAACTTGTTTCTCCCCACATATACTTGAGCTCTTGAATGTAAATTTATTCACATTCTGAAACAAATTTCACATTTCTCATATTTCCATGTATGGTATTATGCAATCCAAGATGACCCATTGGAAGCTAGAAAAATAACCATCACAACAAAAAAACTTAAATCTTAAAGGGAACAAAAGAATTATAGAGAATATATCAATGCAAGAGGTGTAGGATCATAATTAAATTTGGCAGTATCCTCTCCTCAGGAGAAAGATAAATTTCAAGTGTTCAACTAGAATGGATAGTAAATTTGTGAGAACTTCTTTGAAGTGTTCAAAATAAGCATAGAAATAGGGGAATGGCTAAGAACACTAAGGGGTTATCAATCACCTAGTAAATATTTCTTGTTTAGTTCTAAATGGGAGTTACCTGGCCTACGACTTAGTGACCTTCCATTCATTGATAATTCCTTATATGATAAACCCATGGATGTTTTCAAAATCCCCTAAACAAAAAGATAGGGGTATTCATCAATCCTAGCGAAGGGTGTGATGTGATTTCTAAGAAACTTGAAATTCATATAGATTCATAGGTCATAAAACAAATTTACAAATATCTTTATCATTATAAATGGAAGCCAAGTAATAGTGTCTCCATGTACATCCAAGGATTGAGGACTACGGGGTCTTTGGAAGGATTGGACAATCAGGAATATGACATTTCCCTCCTTCAAAATATCAATAGATGAAAAAAATAAAATTTTGATGACTCTCTTTGAATGTTCTTCCTACAAATTTGATGAACCCTTAACTCTGTGACCTAAACCTCAACCATGGGACCTAAACCCTAAACCCTAAAACCAAAATAATAAATCCTAAACCCTAAACACTAAATACTAAACCCTAAAACCTAAACCCTAAACCCATAACCCTAAACCCTTGACCCTAGACCCTAAACCTTGAGCCCTAAGCCCTAAACCCTAAATACTAAATCTAGAGCCCCGAGCTCTAACCCCCAAACCTTAAACCAATAACTCTGAACCCCAAACCTTAAGCCATAAACCATGAACCATGAACCCTAAACCCTAATCCCTAAACCATAAACCCTAAACCTTAAGCCTTGAACCCTACACCCTAATCCTTGAGCCCTAAACCCTAAACCTTAAACCTTAAACCTTGAGCCCTAAACCCTAAATCTAGAGCCTTGATCTCTAACCCCTAAACCTTAAACCCGTAACTAACCCCTAAACCTTAAACCCGTAACTCTGAACCCGAACCCTGAGTCGTAAACCTTAAACCATGTACCCTAACCCCTAAACCCTAAACCCTAAGCCCTGAGCCCTAAACCATAAACCCTAAACCTTAAGGCCTAAATGTTAAATCCTAAATGTCCTTAAACCCTAAACCCTAAAAAATAAATTATAAACCCTAAACCCTAAAATATAAACCCTAAGCACTAAATCCTAAACCCTAAACCTTAAGCCCTAAACCCTAAACCCTAAAACCTAAGCCCTAAACCCTAAGCCTTAAACACTTAACCCTAAACCCTGAACTTTGTGACCTAAACCCTTAACCCTCAACCCTTAACCCGAGACCTAAACCCTAAATTATAAACCCTAAACCCTAAAACAAAAATAATAAACCTTAAAATCTGAACACTAAAACCTAAACCCTAAACCCTAAACCCTAAACCTTGAACCCTGAGCCTGAGCCCTAAGTTGTAAACCCTAAACACTAAATCCAGAACCCTAAGCTCTAACCCCTAAACCTCATATATTTCTAGTAGGTCTCATGAGTGAGTTCATTTTTTGAATATCTTAGGACCATATTTCCTAGTCTTGTACCTAGAACCATCATTATTTATTTTTTTACAACTACCTTATTTATGAGCTCGGTGGGAATTTCCCTCCTTTAAAATATCAACAGATGGAAGACATCAAATTTTGATGAATATCTTTGAGTTTTGTTCCTACGAAGTCGATGAACCCTTTTTCTATTGAATACTCTCTGTCAATACTAATAATAATGGGTAAGACAAAAAACATTACAGTGAGTGAAATAGTTTGCATGCAATGGGAATTTCCCTCCTTTAAAATTTCGTAGATGAAATGCATCAAATTGTGATGACTCCTTTGAATGTTCTTCCTATGAAATAGATTAACACCATTTTAGTTGAATACTCTTTGTCTTGATACTTATAAGAATGGGTAAGACATAGAACATTACTATGACTAAATGGGTGAGCCTAATCCATGAGCCTTAAATCCTGAACCCTAAACCCTAACCCCTAACCCCTAAACCCTAAACCTTGAGCCTTAAACCCTAAACCATGAACCCTGACCTTTAAACCTTAAACCCTAACTCCTAAACCCTAAATCGTAAACCCTAAATCCTTAACCCTAAACCTTAAAACTTGAGTCCTAAACCCTAAACCATATACCATAAACCCTAAGCCCTAAACCCTAAATTCTAAGCCCTAAATCCTAAACCATAAACCCTAAAACCTAACCCCTAAACCCTAAACCTTGATCCCTAAACCCCTAGGCCCTAAGCCACAAGCCCTAAGCCATAAGCCCTAAGCCAAAACCCTAAACCTTGAACCCTTAAACATAAACGCTCAACCCTAAACCCCGAGCCTCAAACGCTGAACCCTCAACTCTTAACCCTAAACCCTCAACCATGATCCCTAAACCCTAAACCCCGAACCCTTTACCCTAAACCATAAACCATAAACCCCGACCTTTAAACCTTAAACCCTAACTCCTATACCCCGAACCGTAAACCCTAAATCCTCAACCCTAAACCTTAAACCCTAACTCCTAAACCCTTAACCGTAAACCCTAAATCCTCAACCCCTAAACCCTAAACCCTATACCATAAACCCTAATCCCAAACCCTAAACTCTAAGCCCTAAATCCTAAACCCTAAACCCTAAAACTTAAACCCTGACCCCTAAACCCTAAACCTTGAGCCCTAAACCCTAAACCCTAAACCCTAAACCCTAAGCCCGAACCCTAGGCCCTAAGCCATAATCCCTAAGCCAAAACCCTAAACCTTAAACCCTCAAACATAAACCCTCAACCCTAAACCCTAAAAACTAAACCCTAAACCCTAAACCTTGAACCCTCAACTCTCAACCCTAAACCCTCAACCCTCAACCCTGATCCCTAAACCCTAAACCCTAAACCTTGAGCCATAAACCCTAAACCCTCAACCTTGACCCCTAAACCCTAAACCTTGAACCTTGATCCCTAAACCCTAAACCCTTAACCCTGAACCATAAACCCTAAACTCTAAACCCTAAACCATAAACCCTAAACCATGAACCCTAAGCCCTGATCCCTAAACCCTAAACCCTAAAATCTGAACTATGAGCCTTAAACACTAAACCTTAAAGCCTAAACTCTAAAACTTGAGTCCTAAACCCTAAACCCCGAACCCTAAACCCTAAACCCTAAATCATAAACCCTAAATCATAAACCCTCACCCAAAGGAAATTCCTAAAAAGACCATTCAACGTGTTTCAGTGTGTATGGAATAGTGTTTAAGGTGATCGATTGAATCATTTATTTTTGATGAGAGACTATTTCCTTTGAAGGCATAAAAAGGCATTTTTGGCCATTCTGTAGTTAATTAAACACCCTTCAAAACAAGCTAAAATGAGCTATTCATGTCATCGAGTTATCAAGGACCATTATTTGTGAAGTATTAAGGCATCGTTTGTCTCCATAAGAGACATATGAGCAAAAACATGTATGAGAATCATGAATTTGATTCCATGAAAGGATGCTTTTAGAGCTAGGAAAGGTGAGGGGATGATCTTTATATGGAGCACCATGTTTCTAAGAATGAGAAATCATCTGAGTTCACTTGATGCAATTCACTTGGTACTATTCGTAACAACTCATTCAACACCTAGTAGTGTTATCACACCTTAAGGAGGAGGCACATTACAATCACCTCATTTTGGCCATAGGATAGGAATCCCATTCAGGGAACAATCCTCTATCTACAAAGTGAGGATATATTTTTAGTAAGAAGTAGACAAACATCATAGAGTTAATTCATGGTCACTAAAGTGAATTATGGACCAAATTTAAAAATTATTACCAATTCAAGTAGTGGTAGGGCCAAAATCCAATTTAGAAGGTCAAAAACCTTAAAAATGACTATATGCTTTCCCAAAACAAAGACCGCTACAATATATATGCCCTAAAAGTTTTAGGTCATTTGCTGAAATCCTAAAAATGAGTAAATGCTGACCAGATTAGATTTTGAAAAACTATCTTCTAGATTATAACTGTTGGAGCTACGAGACCACTTCCATAAGGTGCAAAGTGACCCTAATTTCTTATATTTACTAAAATAAATTTAAAGTATAAGATTTCTTTTATTATTTCTTTACATTATAATGTGTACACATTTTGACTTATTTAAAATGTGTACGTGTTATAGGTTCAATGATTACCGATCCAAACAAATTAAAACACGCACGCATTTCATCCTGCATTTCGAGGTTTTTGTCCACTTTTTGCCCCCAACTTCATGCACCGACTGCACATCATCTTTTCAGTCGACATAGAACGATGTAAGTCATTTTTAGGTTAGTACCTTGTCCTTCCTATTTCATTTATTTCATTTCATTTAAATACCAAATAAAATCAATTAGCGCTTATATTTGATTCATATCATTTATTGCATTTTAGTTCTTTCTTAGATTAACTTAGATAGAGAGATATTATTTTCATAATTTAGTTAATCATAAATAGAAAGGTAAAAGAGTGAAAAATGGGACCATGTGGAAAAACCAAATAGAAAATAAAAGGGTTCAATGAAAGAGGGTTTGAAAACTTGTAAGCAAGGATCATGAGGGACGCATGCACATCAACGGACGTGTGAACGACAATGTGAAGAGATCTCGGGAGGAGTGAGCATCAACCGAATGTGCATGCAAAGATTCAACAAATAGGAAGAACCTGGTTAAGCCATAAAACTCTCCTCTATCTCATAGATCAAAAGACGTGTACATATAAGAGGTCTTTGAGTAACCCCAGTCTTTGCTGCAATCATGACAACTCAAGTAGAGAGGGGGAGTTACATTCCCAGAATAGAAGTGTAACTCCCAATGACACATATGACGCATTGGCTGACACGCTGACGCGTAAGGGAATCTCATAATGACCCCTAAATAACACATGGACCTACGATCTCAACTAAGTGAGATGACTCACCTAATGATGTGGAAAATACACACACCAACACCCCCTTCATCGTAACTTAGGACGAGGTGGCAAGTCAGAAATGAGAAATGGGTCCCGCACAAAGCCTGATGAGGTACCCATGTACAAGAAGAAGTCCCAAGTAGTGAAGGAAAACCCAGTGGGAAAAACATCCACCACAAGAGAACAAAACACTCTCTAATCTAAGAAAGATGCCAAATATGGGTCTCGGCCATAGATGAGCCTGAAAGGGTACCCATGTACAAAGAGGCAATCTCTTAAAAAGAAGAAGAAGAGAGAAGAAGAGGGAGATGAGAGGAATGCAGAAGATGCCATGGACGGATCTAAACTCTGCAACTCTATGAAGTCTCCCAGAAGAATATCGATGACGAGATCCTCTGCCTCTAGACTGAAGAAGAGCCACCCACAACGAACTGTGTGCCTACCCTTAGGAAGGACAGAAATGATCTTTGGAAGTCCGCCCACTCCATAAAGGAAACTGAAGGCAACAACATGAAGAACTCTGAGTTTGGTGCACGGAAGTGTGACATAGGTCTAGCGAGTGAGTGCCAAGGAACCAAAGGTAATGCCACGTGCGTAGAACTGTCAGAGTGAAAAAGAGGAACACCCACAGAAAGGATGTCCAAGTGATGTGAAGGGAACAAAACATCCTCCATAATAGAAAAGGGATCCACAGTTGAGGGTGGATCAATGCAGGTCTCCGGAAAAGTGGAAGTGGTATGATTCTCGGAAGGGGCACTCCCAACAACAGAGATGATGAACTCCTCTGAAACACCTATAGATGGATGTGGAACTGTAGTGCATCACAAGTAGACTCTGCAAAAAAATGACTAAGGTCATGCAGATACTTGTCCCAATGAGGGGGCTCGAAAAATAGAAGAGCGATGTCAGATAGGTATGAGTCATCCAATGAAGGTAGAGGAGTGGAATGGGCCTCGCACACTGGAAGTGGAAAGGAGGCTAGTGTAATGACGGTGTGAGACTGAGTAGAAGACTTCTCAATATTTGATGAGATGTGGGAAGTGTCAACACTCTCTAGAATAGTGAGAGAAAGAGGAGAAGAGTCCTCTGTAATGCTCTCGACATCAGAACTGGATGCACAATCCTCGTCATCAGAAGTAGAACCAAGCGAGCATGTGTCAGTGGAACTGTTATCACACGAAGAAATGGAGGAGAAAACTGAATCAACAACAGCAACAATGGTGGTAGTATGTGAAGGGTCTCCATACAAGGACTGAAGAATGCTCTAGACACGGTGAGGTGGATCTGAGTCTGCCACGTGAAACTAGAGAGAACGAGAGACATGCATCATCATGTGACCAAAGACATGGTCACAAGTGTCGAGAAAGTCCTCTAGATGATGATGATTAGTGGGTGTAGGAACTGGCCCAAGCAAGAAGGGTAAAAGACCCTCGTGGGCGAAGTAACGTTCCATGGAAGCACGCCAAGCTGAATAGGTCTCTCTCCCGGTGAGAAGTGGCGGAGGCTGTAAGGTGATCCTACGATGCTCACGTCTGGAAAGAGAACTCTCCATGATGAAAAATGCAAGATGCACAAAAGCAAGACGTCGGACTCAGCCGATAATGCGTCTGCGTGTGTAGGCCCAAGAGTACAATCAACCCCCAGAATGCGGCACTTTATAAAAGTAGTGCGTTTACAAAATTGGAAATGCCATCACGTAAAGTGTGAAAAATCATGCAACTTTGACTAAAGAAGCACTCAAAAACGAGCAGCGAGTCAAAAGTTATAGCATTAAAACGATTCCCGCAACTAATGGAAAAATACACTAGATGCTGCAAACACATTAAAAAAGTACACAAAATGGGTGCAAAGGGTATCGTGTGGGTACTCGTTGGAAATGGCACGGAATTTTAGGCATATTTTTTTTTGACTGCGAGGGGGGATTAGCCTCCTGCCAACCCGGACCTTGCCCTCCGTCTTCGACAAGCGAAGGAAGGGAAGAATACAAGCCAAAAAAGTCTAAAACTCAATTACATGCCATGAATGTTTTTTTAAGCCATAAAACATTAAAAAGAGGGCTGAGAGTGGGCCCATGTTTAGTGAAACATCTGCAGTCCAAGTGAGTGCAAGTCCACGTGTGTAGGTTTGCCAGCAAGACAAGTAATCGTTGAAGTTGCAGCGAAACTACAGGCTGAGTGGAGAGCGGGTAGGCCGCTGCAGAAGCTGAAGATGTCAGGGAGATCTGCACGTTGTTGGAGGAGACGTTACCAGCCAGCAAGAATAGTAACCAATGCAACGTTGTAACCGCCAAGGAAGACAACAAATCAAAAAAACGTTTTTCCAATGCTGAGCAGCAAAAAAACATTTTTCAATGCATGTGGCTGGGTTTGAAGGTCGCTGGAGGTCGCTGGAGGCTGTGTTGGTGAGCTAGAAGGTGCTGCAGGCACGTGGGAGAGCAGCAGAGATCCCAAACCACCAAAAATGCCGAGAAAAGCTAGAAAAATTGATTGCGAACTGCGTGATAGATAGGCTCATCGGGGGTTAGGCCTATCTCTCACGCAAGTTCGCACAATAGGGAAAAAGTATTTTCCGTCACGTCGCCGTTAGTTTTGTCGCGTCGCCGTTAGTTTTGACGGAAAAGGAAACAACGTATTACGTTGTTACCTATATAGGTAACAACGTAATACGTTGTTTCCTTTTCCGTCAAATTTCCGTTTGAGGTTTTTTAAAAGGAACCGGCGCCATATGGTTTCATACGTGAGTGCGCAGCAGGATGGTGGGGCACGAGAAATAGGGCGCGGGGTCCCGGGTTCAAGGCTGGCTGGGTGCAAGGATAGCACTGGTCAAAATTTTGTGCAGGTTCGCATTGACTGCGAACCTGCGTGATGGATAGGCTCATCGCTGGGTGTACAGTCAAAAAAATGTTTTTCTTAAACGGTGCACAAAATGAGTGGAAGGAGGAGAGCCCACGTGGAGGAGAGATGCTGGAGGAACCATGAGCAGCTGTGCAACCACCCAAAAATGGTGCAAGAGGAGAAAAAAACGCAGTTTGCAAAAAAAACGCTAGAGCTTAGAATAACATTTTCCAAAGCAAAAAAGGTAGGTGGAGCAGCAGGTTGAAATGCCCAAGGAGCAGGTGCGTGGAGATGGAGCAGGTTGGAGCCAACACGCTGGGAGAAATGAAGTGTTTTCATGAGCAGGTAGCTGGAGGAACCACGTGAGGCTAGCTGGAGCTGAAACGGAGCAAAAAGACCACTCCCAAGCTGTCTATAGTGCAAAGGTAACTTGCAACGAACCACTAATGCATGAGCAGTAAAGACACGAGCACAATGCACATCGGTGGAGCACAAAACACTGGTGAGCTCGGGAAAGACTAAACTCAGAAATCTGCAACCCGTGAACTTTGAAATGCACCCGGAACACACATAAAATGCATGTAGATCCAACCATGAACCACGAACAACCGAGTGGAGGTATAAGCGCTCGAATCAATGCACTGAAGCACATAACGGAATATCCATTACGACACATGCAACGAGAACTAGATATCACACCGGAAGCCGAAAACGCACGAGCAACGCCGAGGAGTGCACGGATCCACAAGATCCGCTCTGATACCATGAAAGAGGGTTTGAAAACCTGCAAGCGAGGATCACGAGGGACGACGTGCACATCAACGGACGTGCGAATGACAGCGTGAAGAGATCTCGGGAGGAGCGAGCATCAACCGAATGTGCATGCAAAGATTCGACAAACGGGTAGAACTTGGTTAAGCCATAAAACTCTCCTCTATCTCATAGATCAAAAGACGTGTACATATAGGAGGTGTTGAGTAACCCCTAGTGCTGCAATCATGACAACTCGAGTAGAGAGGGAGAGTAACATTCCTGAATAGAAGTGTAACTCCCAATGACACATATGACGCACTGACACACTAATGCGCTGACGCACTGACGCGTAAGGGAATCTCATAATGACCCCTAAATGACACATGGACCTACGATCTCAACTAAGTGAAATGACTCACCTAATGATGTGGAAAATACACACACCAACAGTCAAGAATGTACAATATGGTCAAGACGGTATGTACGATCCGAATCGTGTTGTATAGTCGTGAGCCAAAGCTTAAATAACAACAAACAATAAAAGAAAGGTGCCAAAGATTTCTGTATAAAGGCTAAAAATCTAATCAAAGAAGAAATATGACATTAGTTTGAGTTTAATCGAGTAACAAATAAAAAATCAATGAAGGTCTGATGCCACTAAGATCTTGTTTCATTATTCAAAACTCATGTACATATGATTATGACAAAAGCCTAATGTAATAGTGATTTTATGCAATTTTTAGTATCTACATGTAGCTAGATTCGATGAATCATTGGGTGCATTGCATGCCCATATAAAAATCCCAATTCCCAATTCCCTTAGGAAAGTAGCTTTTGGTATCTTAGTTTAGTTTGTAGAAGAAGAGGAGTGCGATGATAGCTTAAAGCTTAGAGAAGGATAGAGAAAATAATTTGGTATGATTTTTATCCACATTAAATGATTTGATTGCATCATTGGTGTTTGGCATCTATTTGTGTGTGTTACTTTAATTAATCAATAAAGATTATTTTTGTTTAATTATATGTTTTTATACTATTTTATATATAACTCTGTATAAATCTATGAGGTTTACATAGTCCAAATTGTCTCTTCATTGAGCACCCTAACGCATCTATGTCATTTGGTATCAAAGCAATAATTTATTTCCTTTTGATTGGTAGCATAGTGGATATTGATGGTTTTTCACATTTGAAATAGTGGGTAGATAATTGTGGTAGACATCTTCCGTTGGGTGAATTTTGGGTAGAACATGTGGGGATTACACAATAAGTACTAGTAGTTTTCCACATTTGCGAATGTGGGAAAAATATTATTCTGAAACATCTTCCAACAAGAGATTGCTGGGAAGGTGTGAAGATTGTGAAGATCCCGTGAAATTTTGAGGAAACAAAATGAAACATATGAGGAATGTTGTAAGATTAACATATACCAAGGCACAAGGCTTGAGGATTATGCCAAGTTGATGAGTACTATTTAAGGTTGTTTAGAGGTCGTGGAAGGCAAACAATGCTAAGGTGTTATTGTGGAAAATCATAGCGATAATGAGGTGGAAGTGAGTTGTTGGATTATTGAGGATGATTCACTCCCCAATTTTTTTGAACAATAACCTAGATTCAAAAAGGAATTTACAATTTTATTGCTTAATTTCTCTACATATTTGATACTACGATTACCCAAAACCGATGAAAGCACGAAATCATAACTCAAAGGTGGAGGATCAACTTGTAATTTGTTTACAAAACTGTTTGAAAACTTTGAAAGTCTTCTTTTCCCTATTTCTTTTCACAATTATCTAATTTTTTAATTTTGAAGATCTTTGTTATTGTTACGAGTTTTAGGTAATCAAATATCTCGGGTGGTTTCTAGTGTAGTTTATTTAAAAATCTAGGCTTAACATCATTTTTTCTTCAAATACCAACATGTCAATCTTCTTGCACTAATAATAACTAAGATGCACAATATTTAGTGTTCATTTGTAGATTTTTCCTATAAAAATGTTCATAGTTTTTTTTAATAATTAAACAAGGGTTATAGGGTCCCTTTCCCTTTACATTAAATATATTGTATGAAGAGCAATCCAAAAATTATATGACCCAACATAACTATGTTGATAACAACCAAAAGACTATACAAAAAGGGGGAATACATAAAATGAATACCAAACCCCGGACAACCATACAGGTTAGAGGAATATAATACTTTGAAACTAAAAAACCTATATATAATACTATACTTGACTAATAGAATTGAGGAAATATTATTTATCGAATCAAAGGACACTTCCACAATCTCCAAAACAACATGATGACAGAAAGAAGGTAAGGATGGAGCTGAGAAGAGATTCTTTAACCATTAACCATTAAAATTCCGTACGCCCTTAACTTCAAGCAAGTCCCAATGAACATGTTTTGGTTTAAGGGGAGCAAAAAGGGAAAGTTGATTAGGAAGTTGATCATAATGGCAAATGACACCAAGATTTTACAAAAATTAACCACATAATCCTTAAAACTCATCAGAACCACAAAATGCTTCTCTAAGTTGAGATAACTATCCCGATCCACAAGACCATCCTTGAAGTAATGATCCTGATATAGCAGGGGCCATGGGGAAAGTGAGGCTTTATCAATTTCATCTTCCATACCAACCCTCTAAGCATGTTTTATCCAGTGTCACCCCAACACCAAATCTCAATCCTTCACTAGATGAATGATTAACAAATGAATAAAAAAGGTCACTGCAACCTAGGCGATAAGCCTTGGATATCCAACTTGTAAAAGATAATCTTCACCAAGAACACCCTCAATAGCTTCCAAATCTTGTACCGAGCCAAACCTGAAAATAGATCTCATACCTATACGGGTAATCTTTGAATAAAATTCCATTTCCCTCATAGAAAAGAGAATTGAAAAAATGAAGAAATGAACCATCCATGTCACCCGAATAGAGAGCCAAAAAAGAAACCGGATAAGTGCCAAAAGAAGGAATGAATACACGATAAATAAAGGGAGAAGCCCTACCTTCGCACTTGGAATTAAGGACACATGCTCTGGTCTTCAAAATAAACCATTATTGGAAAAGGTGATGAAGCCCGACCAATCATAATAATGATTTCTAATTATTTCAAAATCCTCTTGCTCAATACCCCATTTTGTGAGAAAATCGCTTCTTTATTAGCTTCCCTATAATTATGAGCGATAGATCAATTCGGGATTAATGAAAGCCTAAAAGGACTTTTCTCAACATTAAGTTGAGTTTCCATGACAAAGATTACTTTTTGATGACAACATTCACAATAGTTTGAGAGTAACCTTCAATCATTAGCTTGTTAATATTTAAATCATTAAGTAAGAGACAAACCTCGTTCCGGGCTTGCACTTCCACCATATTACATGATCCATCTTGAAGTTTAAAATAACTAGGAATAACCACTTCCCATATCATTTCTAATATATATATATATATATATATACCGGAAGGCCCTAGATTACTAGATTACATTTGGTGGAACCATAAAAATTTAACTTATAGAAGTTTGAAGGAGGGGACTCAAACAATAGACCTTCTCAACACGGATCTAGAAATAATTTGGGACGAGAACCTTGAGAAGGTTTAATGATCTTTGTCATTTGCTAAGAATTTCACTATCCTTCAAGGAGAAATAAGTACCAATTGACTAATGAGAAGAATTTTTTTAGAGATGGCCACCTCCAATCTATTCAAAATAGAAGAAATGGAACCAATTTCCTCCCTAAATAATATTTTGTTCCTCTCCCATGCCATAAGTTCCAAATGAGAAGAAAAGGGCTGCACCCCTAGATACGAGGCCAATACATCCTTAGAATTTCTGAAAAAATAGGAAAGAAGAACCCTAGATAGAGATCCATGTTGGACCCAAGGAAAATTCAGTTTAGAACATAACAAGTTCCAACATTTAACAACAAAATGAAAATGAACAAGAAGATGATCAATATCTTCTTCATCAACATAACATAAGACACTTCTAGTGGGACCAAATTTACCTTTTAGTTGGTTTTTATTATGAGTAATGATTTTTCCTTTAAAAGTGAGCCAAAAAAGGCACCGCCCTAAGAGGGAAGAATTTATACCAACACATATTCCAATTTTTATCCCCTAAACTCTCATCCATTATCAATTTCAAATAACCAAGCCAAACAGAGTAAGCTCTCAATCTTAAAGTGACCAAATAATATTATCCGATCAAGGGTCGAAAAAAATATCTCTTAGATTCAATTATTCTTTCAAGAAATATTTGGAATCATTAGATGCTTGAATATCTGAAAGACCCCTCAATCGAAGAAGGGAGAGTGAAGGGATTGAAAGCCATAAATTTTCACTTTAGAACCCCAAATTGGAATGAATTTTTTTTGATATCCTGAAGGGTTGGAATATCACCAAGAGAAAGATGACCATTCTAGGATTCATCCCAAAAATTAACAAGATCCCTGCTACTTATCATCTAAGAAACATAATTATTGAAAATCCTTTTGCAAGATAGAATAACATTCCAAATATGAGATCATTTAGGAAAATTTTCAATTATGAGAATAACATCCAAAAGAGGGGCTCCAAGGTATTTTTTCCATGATCTTTCCATACACACTTTGAGGATTAGATGGAAGATGCCACACCCATTTAGCACCTAGAGCCAAATTTTATTTTTCTAAGTCTAAAATCCCCGATCCTCCAAAATATTTAGGAGGGAAACATCATCCCATTTTACTAGGGGAATTTTCTTGGCCTCATCTATCCCTTGCCAAAGAAAGGTTCTCATAATTTTTTTATTTTAGAGATTACATATTTAGGGATCTTCTCGTAAGAATAGAAAACATATGTAATAGAAAACATATAAAATTAATAAGATTCTACCAAGAAAGGGAATCCACTTACCCTTCCATGACTCGCAACTTGCTTTCAAATGCCTTAATCAAATTGGACCAAAGAGAGGGATGAGCAAGGCCAGAAAATAGAGGTACCCCTAAATAATTTAGAGGAAATTTACCAATATTGAAACTGAAAATCTCTTGAATTCTTCTTTCTAACCTCTTGGAGACATTAAAAAAGAAGATAATAGATTTGGCCAAACTGATATCTTGACAAGTAGCCATCGAGTAAGAGTCAAGGACAACTTTATATTCTTTAACTTCTTGAATTGAAGCAAGGAAAAAAAGGAAGGTATCACCCACAAATTATTGATGAGACAAAGGAGAAGAATCAGCCGTTACTTACATACCCTTAAGATTGCCATGGAAAATTTTGAGCTTAATAGCCCTTTCTAAAGCTTCAACCATTAAAATGAAAAAAAAGAGGATAAAAGATCCCCTTAATGAATCCCCTATTGCAGACAAGAATGGAAACTTATGAACCATTTACTAGGTCAGAGAAACAAATATTGGATATACAACTAAAGATCTAATTGAGAAAATGAGGAGAGAAACCACATTTGGAAAGATTTCTCATCAAAAACCTCCAATTGACCTGTCATAAGATTTGTTGATATCAAATTTAAGCATCATACCTAGAGATATATTGTTAGAAAGGGTATGAATCAGTTCATGAGAAAGAGTAATCCCTTCAAAGATTGATCTAGGGCATGAAACCAACCTCCTCCAAAGAAATCAAGGAATCAATCAAAGGCTTGAGACAAAGAGCAATCACTTTAGAAATGATTTTATAAGTAGTATTACAAAGAGAGACCGACCTAAAATCATCAAAATATTCCGATTTGGCCTTTTTGGGAAAAAGGATAATAAAGGTACAATTTAAATTTTCAAGAATCATCCTATATTTTCTAGACTCCTCCACTCACTACATTCCAGACATATTTTCCCACTATATGTGAGAAGGATTGGAAGAAATCAACATGAAAACCATCAGGACTTGGGGCCTTTGTTTTTTTCCATATAAAATACTACCTTTTGATTTCCTCCATAGAAAAAGGGGTCATTAAGGATTCATTTTGGGCCAAATAAATAGACTGGGGAATATTATTCAGAATATCCTCTTACAAGGGTCCTCAAAAAATAAGGTCACCAAACTAAAAGATTCGAAAAGAAATTGATAGCCTCTAATTGAATTCCCTTTTGATCAGAAATTAATTCCTCATTATTATTTTTAATACTAGAGATGAAATTAACATTTCTCCTAGCCTTGAATGATGCATGAGAAAACTTTGTATTCTTATCACCCTCATTAATCCAATTCTCCATGGATTTCGCTTCCAAAACACTTCTTCTCTTAACAAAAGCTCTCCTAATTCTCCTAAGTTGATCTTTTTATTTTTGGAAATCCTCTTGCTCCATACAATTTTGAAATCTATTTCCATTCAACTACTTAAGATCTCTCTCCAATCTCATGTTTTCTTGAAAAATATTGTTGAAGTGGAATTATTCCATTTATTCCATTTATTTTTCAAAAACTTAAGCTTTTGGGTAAGAATGAACATCTTAGAGCCCCTAATTTAAAAATCTGGCCACTAGGCTTCAACAACTCAAGAAGAGAAGGGTCCCTAAGCCACATGAGTTCGAATTTAAAAGGAGAACCTTTGGAGATTCATCCAGGAGTGAGGAGAATAAGATATGAAAGTGATCGATCTAAACCAAGCGATAAAAAAACTTTCAAGAAGGATATTTTTTTAGGACCATAATAAAAAAATCAAAAAACGATCAAGCCTTTCCACTATAGAACTAAACCCCCCCGCCTCCTTTGTCAAAGTAAACCATCCTTGCTTCAAAGTATAAAATTGGAGAGAGAATAATTTGAAAAAATGAATTAAAATCAAATTGGGATTGAGAATTTCTTACCAGACCACCAGATTTTTCATTATTAGAAAGAATGGCATTGAAGTCCCCCCTGAGAACACAAAGATGATCCTTTTTGATAACCAAATCATCAGAGATATCTGATTGAAAATGCCTCTTTATGGTCACATTATTAGGAACATAAATATTAAATAAAAATAAGTCATCATGATCCCCGAGAGGAGAGACCTTACAAAATTTCCAAATATGTTTCGTTTAATCAAATCAATTTGAACCTTACATGTCTTCTAGAGAATCCCAAGGCCCTTGGAAGCACGTTGAGAATTTGAGAATTCAGCAGACCATCCTTTCCAAGATTTCAACCAACATTTTCTAATCTCTCTAGTAGACATCTTGGTTTCTTGAATCAATACAATACAAACATATAAGGAGAAGTTACAACACTTAACTGAGCATTGTTTGTTAGGGTTTTTTAAACCCCTAACATTCCAAGATAAAATTTTCATTGAGAAGAGGGAAGGAGTTACACCTTCCCGGGTTCACCCTTAGATAAATTGATAGTTTTCTTCTTACCATTCTCCACCTCTTTTCGGTTTTTTCATGCTTTTATTTCTACCCTTTTTTGAAAGGCCCATATATTGCCAATTTAAGACCATCTTGAGACATAGCCAAATTGTTTGGGATTAAAGGGAGATCCAACAAATATGAGATTGATCAATGTCCTCTTTACTAGATGGGGGATATACCTCAAGAAGTCTCATCCTTTAGAAAATTATCAATCCAATCATTCAGATCCACTAGGAAGTTATCCTTACCTTGATTAAAACCTTCATTAATTAAAGATAACGATGCGGAGGATTCCTTGAGAATATTTTTTGAGTTTAAAAGAAAAGTTTTAGGAGTTAGGGGCTTCTGAAGGAGGGATAAGGGGTGGATTATCCAAAGGGGAGTCCACTTTCTGATGAAATTTAATCCATTCTCGCTATAAACTCTAACCATTTCCCTTTAAGACATTGAGATTTAAGATACCCAAAGCATGCCGCAAGAGTAACATTTGGGGAACATCTTCTCATATTCCACCTTTTGAATCCATTTTATAGAAGAGGAAATAAGGGAAATGATGGATGATAGATCTAAACTAATATTAAGAGAAACAAAAACCCTAGAAAAGGATCGCTTATCCCCATCAATAGATCTAGGATTGATCTTGAGAACCTTACCAATCTTGATACATATTTTTGAAAGAATCCCAGGATTCCAATATTCCAAAGGAAGAGCATAAAGATGAATCCAAACTACCATTTATCCCACAGAGGAGGAACAACCATTAAAATTAGGGCTCTAGTAAAAGAGGAAAATACTCACCTCCCAAAAATCCAATCCACTACCTCAAAGATTCAATATTTTGTTCCTCACTTTAGAAAATATTATAGAAGAAACCTTAGGAAAGGAAGTAATACTAATGCCACTACTCCATTCTCTTTCACGCCATTGCAAAATGTCTTCATTCTTAAGCCTTTTTCCAATGAATTTAGCTATGATTTCCATAAACGAAGGACCTAAAATTCACCTCAACTTATTTCACTAAGTCAATCTCTAGTGAAGCATACCTAGATTCAAAATTTCCATCGGACAAACTCGGGGAGAGGACTCTTGGTAGAAAAGACTCTTTTTCCTCTTCGACTTGACCGTCTCTCTTCCTATAAGGCTTTCCTCTTGCCACCTCCCCGCTATGACATTGCTCACTGATTTCACTAATTCACATTGTCAGAATTTGTCAGTATTTAATGTTGTAGGTAATCTTGAGCCCGTATATTTTTGAATTTGTCTTTTTCCCTCCCTTCAATCACTATTTGACAACAGGTAATGTTGATTTTGAATGGCTTATTTGAACTCCCTGTTTTAGAGGGAACTTTAACATATTTGAAAAAAAAATTATTTTTTCTCATTCATTCAAAAAATACATGTAGCGAAGAAAAGGAATTTTGTAGAATAAGACCATACGGAAGAAAATGAACAAAAACTAAACGAGAAACAACTCAATATTCTAGAAAAATAGAGCAACATTGCATATAAAAAGAGTGGAAATTTACAACTTGCAACAACTCGCAAAAGTTTGCAACAACAAGATTAAGGGATTTACACTAGCCCCATAACAAACAACTACTAAAAATAGAGACTGAGAAAAATAAAACCTATAGAAACCACATACAGAGGATTAACAACAACCTACATCAATAAAATTAATAGTTTAGGATCTTACAACATTAAGTAGTTGAAGATTTAATCTTTTGTAAACCTTTATTGGAGCTAATATAATTAGTTTTGTGTCTTTCTCTGTGTGCTTTGTTTTTATTGCTCTGTTTTTTATTTTATTGGAATCTATTTTTCCAACAGTTTGGTATCAAAGAAAACAACAAAAATCTCAATAGCTTGTGGATTTGAGATTTTAATTTTTTGGGTTGTTTTAGTTATTGAGTTTAATGGCTTATACTAGTAGAAATTTGTGGCAGCAACCCCCAACATTTGATGGGAAAAACTATGACATTTGGTGCATTAAAATGAAGACCATATTCTCCTCTCAAGAGCTATGGGAGTTAGTTGAAGGAGGCTATACTAGAGGTAGCAGACCAAGCTGCATTCAATGCATTGACACAAGCTAGAAGAATGCATTGAAGGAGAATAGAAGAAAAGATGCTAAAGATTTGAGCTACATACAAAATGCAGTCACAGATTCAATATTCCCAAGGATAGCAACAACTATAAAATCTAAGCAAGCTTGGAATACCTTGCAAAATTCATATCAAGGTAGTGACAAGGTAAAAGTTGTAAGACTGCAGATGCTAAGGAGAGAGTTTGAGACCCTTCTCATGAAAGAATCAGAATCAATAAATGATTTTTTCACAAGGAAAATGACCATTGTCAATCAGATGAGGACAAATGGTGATGTGGTAGAAGAGCATAGGATCATAGAGAAGGTATTGAGAAGCCTTCCAGTCATATTTGATCCAATTGTGGTTTCCATAGAAGAGTCTAAGGACTTAAAAAAAATGACAGTTGATGAGCTAATGGGTTCTTTGAAAACCATGAACAAAGAATGAGCAGATCAACAAGCTCCTCCAATGAACAAGCCTTTAAGACAAACAAAAATTTTAGAGGTAGGGGGAGAGGATCATACAACAAAGGAAGAGGAAGATTTAACAACCAACAAGATGGTGGAAGACAAAGTCAGCAAGAGCCACAAGCAAGAGGAAGAGGAAGGAGAAACAACACTTCCAGAGGTGGTTTTTCACAAAGGTATGACAAAACAAATGTGCAATGTTATTACTGCAAGAAATTTTGTCATTATGTAAGTGAATGTAAAAAGAAGGAATATGATTTAAGAAATCATAATCATAATGCAAGTTTCTCTAATGCAAAATAGGCTAAACAAAAAAATGAAAAGAGTGGAACTTTATTTTTAACTTGCAATGTAAGCTGAGTAAGGTAGAAAATAAATTTGGTATTTAGACAATACGTGCAAGTAACCACATGTGTGGCATGTTAGGATTATACCAATTGTATAGATAAACAAGCATGCAATCAATAATGTAGAAAACGTAAAACAGAAAATAATGTAATAAAAAAGAGACACAGATTTAACGTGGTTCACCCAAAAATGGGCTACGTCACCGAAACAACCAATTCTTATTATTTAATCCAACAAAACTCTCTCTCACAGTGCAACCACACTTATAATGAGCCTCATACATAATGACCCTTTAAATATATTAGGGTTTTTATCATTTTGGGGAAACATAGAAAACCACCCGTTAGATCTGTGACCTAATAATGAACGGTCCAGATTTCACAATGCATAAATACATATAAAATGTGGCTTTCAAGGAATCCCCAAACCCCCTCCGGTCATGTGAACCACGAAAGGGGGACAAAGCCCCCTTGCAACAACCCTCGTTGCTATCAGGATCCACAACCAACAATCTCCCACTTGGAGACTGATTTGTAACTCCACTACTATAACTCTTGCTTGGAATTTTCTTCTTGGCTTGTTTCTTCCACTTCAAGCTCAATCTTGAAGACCCACAAAATTTGAATGCAAATCCAACTTCTCCTTTTTCATTGGATTAGTAAACATATTAGTAGGATTATCATCTGTATGAATATTCACCAACTCAAGCTTCCCATCCTCCAACTAATGTCATATTAAGTGATATCTTAGCTGAATGTGTTTGGTTCTGGGATGGAAGGACGAGTTCTTTTCTAGTGAATTACACTTTGAAAATCACCTGTGTAACTTGCAATCCCCTTGATCCTTACCCAAATCCTCCATGAACCTACTCATCCATAACATTTCTTTACTTGCCTCGATCATTTGTAACATATTCTACCTATGTACTAGACAAGGCAACTACCTTCTAAATTTGAGATCGAAATCACCGCCACACCACCAACCGTAAAAATTTATCTAGTAGTGCTCTTCCCGCTATCCACATCTCCTACCATATATAAATCCAAAAATCCCTATAAAGTATAATCCTACCCTTCAAAGCACAAGTGCCTACTGCTAGTCCCTCTCAAGTACTTGAGAATCCACCTTGGATTTCCTTCCAATGTGTTTTACCCTGGATAAACCATATACCGCTAACAAATCCCACTTCTTGGGAAATGTATAACTGGTAAAAACCATGGCATACATGAGGCTCCCAACCATGAAGAATAAGGAACCCATGCCATATAATATTTCTCCTCTTGTGTAGTTGGGCATTACTCTTTACTTAATCTAAAATGCCCAAGTGATGGTGTACTAACTGGTTTCGCATTATGCATTTGAAACCTCTCTAAAACCTTTTCGCATAGTCCTCAAGAGACAACACCAATTTTTTTTTTTTTTTCATGTCTCTCTTGATTTGCATACCGAGGATTTTATTTGTTGCACCCAAATCCTTCATTGCAAATGTTTGTGCAAGCTTTTCCTTAAGATTTGTAATTTCCTACATATTAGACCCTGCTACAAGCATATCATCTACATGTAATAGAAGAATAATGTATCTCCCATTATCCAATAGTTTAAAGTACACACAATGATCGATGACATATAGTAAAACCATGCTCATGCATAAAACTATCAAACCTTAGATACCATTGTTAGGAGCTTTCTTGAGCCCATATAGGCTCTTCTTCAACCTCGCAAACCAATTTCTCCTTGCCCTTAAACTCATACCCAAGTGGTTGTTGCATATAAATATCATCCTCCAAGTCACCATGGAGAAATTCCGTCTTGACATCAAGTTGCTCTAAGTGTAAATATTCAACAACAAATAAAATTAATACAAGTGAATGAATGGAAGACATCTATACAATAGGGAGAAATTTCATCAAAATCGACACCTTTCTTTTGTTCATACCCCTTCACTACAAGCCTTGCTTTATATATTTTATTTCCACCTTCTTCTTCTTTCACATGGTAGACCCATTTGTTTTGTAGTACTCTCTTCCCATCCAACAATTTGACCAAATCCCACATTTGGTTCTTCTCTAGGGAGTCCATCTCCTCATTCATGCCATGCTCCCACTCCTTAGTAGATTCCACCTACATTTCCTCATCAAAGCTCTTTAGCTCACCACTATCTGTTAGTAATAAATAATACAAAGTAGGGGAAAATATTTCCAGAGGTATACTAATACGTTGTGACCTTCTTACTGAAGATGGGGGTGTCATGGGATCATTACTTGCTTGTTGTTGATTATCTTGAATTTTTGATAGAGGTGCCGATGCCGACACTAGATGTCATACTCAGCCTACAAAACTATCAACCTTGGTACCTTATTAACATGAAAAAATGCCTCTAAATCAAATGCTCTTAAAAATGAAAGGTCTACCTCTTTCCCGGTCTAGGATTCTTTGGGAATTACTCCATCTAGTACACTCAAAGGCCCATGGTTAATTAAGTACACAATTGTATCTACAAACCTCTACCCAAAAATTAAGAGGCATCCCTACATGCAATCTCATTGAATATGCACGCTCCATTATTTTTCTATTCATCCTCTCACTAACACCATTTTGTTGCGGAGTCATGGGAACTATTTTTCTCTACGAATCTCATTCAAGGAACAATAATAATCAAATTTCTTGCTCACAGCATTACTCACCACCATTGTCATATCTCAAACATTTCAATTTAAAACCACATTCATTATCAACAAGTGCTTTCCATTTCTTAAATGTATCAAAGACATCATACTTACGCTTAATGCAAGATACCCATACCTTCCTTGTGGCATAATCTATGAATGTGACATAAGATGAGAACCATCATGAGATGCAACCTGTGCCGGCCATACATCTATCTCGAACTAGTTCCAACCTTTTCTCTTTCTTAGTATTTCCTACCTTGAGAAATCTAACTCTTTCTCGTTTCCCCAAAATGCAATGCTCACGTAACTCTAAGTCCAATTGCTTGAACTTGAAAGATTACCTTTTTCTTGTAGAATTTTCATGTTGTATCACTCATATGTCCCACTCTACTATGCCACATGTTGGAATCCTCATCTAAAGTAGACAATATGGTAGAAGAATTAGATATATAAGTAGACAAATAAAGAGTTCCTAATTTCTTACCACATGCCACTACCAGGGAACCCTTGGAAACTTTCCAAGCATTTGAAGTGAATGTGACTATGCAACCTTCACCACCCAACTATCCCTTGTAGAGATGATATTTCTCTTGAGGCTAGGTACATGCCTCACATCTCTCAATATCCATGTATTTCCATTTTGTAATTTCAGGTGTACATTTCCCTTCTCGACAATGTTGCATGGCTCATCATCACCCAAATAAACTTGTCCAAAATTTCCTGGACATACTCTTTAAAATAGCCCTTATTAGGGGTTGCATGGAAAGAGGCGCTTGAATCTATTACCCAATATTCTACTCTAGTAACAAGAGAAAGTATAAGAGCATCCTGAACGATATTACCTGTCGGATTTTCCTCTTTAATACCTTCAGCTGGTTTTCTTTATTTTCTTTGACCCAAAAATAATTTTTAGCATGTCCTCTCTTTCCACAGTTCTAGCAAGCAATGCCTCTAATCCTAGATTTGGATCTGCCCATATTCGATTTAGATCTCCCACGAGCCTTACTCTTTGATTTATCCTTGCCCCTCCCTCTACTCTCCATATTCAATGCATTTCTAGAAGAATAATTTTCCCCGTACTTTTCCCCTGTGCATTTCCTCACTTAAAATGACACCTGAATACATCTTTAAATTTAAGAGAAGTAGATCATGTATTATTAATGCCATTACTAAGTTGTCCCAACTTTCGACAAAGAACATAGGAATAATAATGCTCTAACCTCCTCATCAAATGGGATATTAGCTGAATCTAACTGATTTACAATAGTGTGGAAATCGTTAAGATGGATAGATATAGATCCACCTTTTGCATTTGTAGATTAAAAAATATTTTCATCAAATAAACTTTATTGGATGCACTAGGTGTTTCATATAAATTAGCTAGGGTTTTCATCAACTCTACCGTACTCTTCGCTTGTGAGATATTTGAATCTACGGATGATTTCAAACTCAATCGAATCACACCGAGAGCCTTCCTATCTAGAACCTTCCACTCCTCATCAAACATGGTTGAGGGTTTCTCTTCTTCCCCTCCCAACGGTAGGTATAGATCCTTTTGATACTAGGTAATCTTCCACCTGTATTTTCCATAGCTGGTAATTTTGGCCGTCAAACTTCTCAACTCTAAACTTATTCTCCTCTACCATTGTTGCTTCTCCCACTCAAACAAAAATCCCTCTGTGAGTATACTATCAAAAATAAATCTCAAACATGCTCTGATACCAGTTGTTAGGATTATACCAGTTGTATAGATAAATAAGCATGCAATCAATAATGTAGAAAATGTAAAACAAAAAATAATGCAATAAAAACAAAGACACAAATTTAACGTGGTTCACACAAAAATGGGTTACGTCCACCAGAAACAACCAATCCTTATTATTCAATCCAGAAAAATCTCTCTCACAGTGTAGCCACACTTACAATGAGCCTCATACATAACGACCCTTTAAAGATATTAGGGTTTTTATCATTTTGGGGAAACATAGAAAACCACCCATTAGATATGTGACCTAATAATGAACGGTCCATATTTCACAATGCATAAATACATATAAAATGTGGCTTTCGAGGGCACGCAGCCCCCATACCCGTAAGGGCGTGAAGCCCTCGCAACCCCCATCGCTATTAGGCTCCACAACCAACATGGAAAAAATAAATGTTTAATAGCATGGATGAGTCAATCAAGACTGAAGTCAAAATGGGAACAAATGACAAGGTTGCAGTCATTGGCAAAGGCAACATATCCATCTTAACCAAGCAAGGAGACAAAAGGAAGATCAATGATGTCTTTTATGTTCTTGGACTGAAGTATAATCTTCTCAGCATTGGGCAGCTCATGCAAAAAGGATACAAAGTGAAGTTTGAGAATGAAGAGTGCATAATATATGACATAAGTGGAAGCAATCAACAAATTGCAGTAGTGAAGATGACACAAAACAAAATGTTTCCATTGAGAATGCAAAGTGAGGTAGCAACAACGTTTAAAAAATAACCATTGATCAATCTACACTTTGGCATTTAAGGTATGACATTTAAGCTATGGTGGATTGCATGTTCTTTACAAAAATCAAATGGTTAAAGGGTTTCCTCCTATTCAACAACCGAAAAAGTATGTGAGGGTTGCATATTGGGGAAGTAACATAGAAATGTTTTTCCTCAGAAAATCTTGGAGAGCAAGCTCACCTCTTGAGCTGATACATTCAGATTTGTGTGGTCCCATGAAGACTCCCTCCTTGTCTAAAAATGTGTATTTTCTTACTTTCATTGATGACTTCAAGTAGAAGGACATGAATTTATTTCTTAAAAAATAAATCAGATACATTTGAAGTGTTCAAAACAATTCAAGCCTTTACTTGAGAATCATAGTGGGCATTCCATAAAGACCTTGAGAATGAATAGAGGGGGAGAATTCATATCAAATGAATTTTAAAACTTTTGCAAAGAGAACATGATCAAGAAACAATTCATAATAAGGTATACACCACAAAAAAATGGTGTAGCTGAGAGGAAAAATCGTACAATTCAAAAAATGGAAAGGATCATGATCAAAGCAAGAGGATTTCTAGATGAATATTGGGATGAAGCAGTTGGGACAACAATTTATTTGTTGAATAGATGTCCTATAAAGAGTGTGAGAAATAAGATACCTCAAGAGGCATGGAGTGGAAGAAAGCCAAGTGTTGAGCACTTGAGAGTTTTTGGGTGTGTAGCATATGTACACGTGCAAAGAAAAGAAGAAAACAATAGGATAATAGATGAGATAAATGTATTTTTATTGGATATAGTGAACAATCGAAAGATTACAGATTGTTTAATCCAGTGGTAAAGGATCTCATAATTAGTAGGGTTGTTTAATTTATTGAAGAAGCATCTTGGGGAGATACACAAGAAGTGGAACAGTTGCAAGAAAATATAAATGTACCAATTATTGTTGTTGATACAACAAATGGCAGTGTAAACAATGCACCTAGTTGGGCACCCATTTCACAAAGGAGTGAATCTTCAAATGGCAGTAGCCAACAAAGCATACAAGGAGTAGTGAATGAGGCATCTTCATCATCATCCGACTCAAATCAGCGTCAAGGTCGCATGAGGAGTGTACAAGAGATTTATGAGCAGTCAAGGTATGATGAAAATGAAGATGAAATGATTAATTTTGTTTTATTTTCAGTAGCTGATCCAATTTACTTTGAAGAAGAAATTAAAGATAAAAAGTGGTGTGAAGCAATGGATGAAGAGATGCATGCAATTGAAAAGAATCAAACATGGGAGTTAGTAGATCTTCTTGAAGGAAAGGAAGTCATTGGAGTCAAGTGGGTTTATAAAACCAAGACTACTCCCGAAGGAAAGATTGAAAGACATAAGGCAAGATTAGTTGTCAAAGGCTACAAACAAAAGTCTGGCCATGATTACAATGAGACATTTTCTCCAGTAGCAATATTAGAGACTGTGAGAAAAATTATTGCCATAAAGTTACTCATCAAAATGGAAGGTCCATCAAATGGACATCAAATCAACCTTCTTGAATGGAGTATTGGAAGAAGAAGTGTATGTGGGAAAACCACTGGTTATGAAATCCCAGGGCATGAAAGAAAGGTTTATAAGCTCAAGAAAGATTTGTATGGATTGAAACAAGCACCAAGAGCTTGGTACAGTAGGATTGATTCCTATTTGGTTAGTAATGGTTTTAACAAAAAACAATAGTGATCCCATAATCTATATAAAAAAACAATGGTGAGATTTTAATTTTTGTTTTGTATGTAGATGACTTAATTTTTACTTGGAAATGCAAGCAAGGAAATTGATGAATTCAAATCAGCCATGAAGAAGGAGTTTGAGATGAATGATTTGGGATTGTTGAAGTATTTTCTTGGCATTAAAGTCAAGCAAACAGAGCAGGAATTTTGTGTCTCAAACAAAGTATGCAAAAGAAATTTTGCAAAGATTCAGAATGTTGGGCAGCAAACCAACATCTACACCAGCTGAATTAAGTTTGAAATTGACTAAAGATGATTGTAGCAAAAATGTAGATCCTACAAGGTACAAAATCATGGTAGGAAGTTTGATGTATTAATTGTAACAAGACCAGACATTATGTATGCAGTTAGTTTGATTTCTAGATTCATGGAGACACCAAAAGAGACACATTGGCAAGCATGCAAGCGTATATTAAGGTATGTGAATGGAACAAGGAATTTTGGAATTTTATATGCTGTTGATAATGATTTTCAATTAGTTGGCTACACGGATAGTGATTGGGTAGGTAGCCTAGATGATAGAAAGAGCACATCTGGATATGTTTTTAATGTTGGTTCAAGAGCTATATCATGGGCTTTGAAGAAACAATCTGTTGTTTCTTTATCTACTGCTGAAGCAGAGTATATTGCAGCAAACTTAGCTACTTGTCAGATGATATGGTTAAAAATAATCCTCTTAGATTTGTAGGAAAAACAACAAGGAGGTTCTATTATTTTTGTGATAATATGTCTTCCATTGCATTGTCAAAGAATCCAATTTTCCATGGAAGAAGCAAACATATTACAATCAGATATCACTTCATTCATGAATTGGTTGAGAAAGGAGAAATTGAGCTAAAATTTTGCAAGTTAGAGCAGCAGCTAGCTGACATTTTTACTAAACTATTGTCAAAGGAAAGGTTTGAGCATTTGAGAGAAAATCTAGGTGAACCTCCTAGCTCCATAAATTAATTTTCAGTCTTTGTATAATTTTTGTTTGGTTCAAGATTAAGGGGGAGTGTCAAATATTTTTAGTAGTTAAATTTGTAGGTAATATTAAGCTGTTTATTTTTGAATCTTTCTTTTTCCCTCCCTTCAACCACTATTTGATAGTAGTTAATGCTGATTTTGAACAACTAATTTGAACTCCTTGTTTTAGAGGGAACTTTAACATATTTACAAAACGATGTTTTTGTCTCATTCATTCCAGTAAATACATAGCTAGAGAAGGAGTATTTTGAAGCAATAGACCATAAGGAATAAAATGAATAAAAATCAAAAGAGAAACAACTCAAGTATTTTGGAAAACAAAGCAACAACGCATAGGAAAGAGAGAAACGGTTTATATCAACATGCAAGAACTCACAACGGTTTGCAAAAAAAGAGTATTGGGATTTACAACAACCTACAACTACACAAAGCCTGCAACAACTACATAAAATAGAGCCTCATAACAAAACATAACTTGCAGCAACAACATATATAGGGTTAACAATAGCCTGCAACAACAACATTTAACAGTTAAGGGATCTTGCAAAAATAAGTAGTTGAATATTTAATCTTTTGTAAAAATTTATTGGAGCTAATATAATTAGTTTTGTGTCTTTATCCGATGTGATTTGTGTTTATTGCTCTACTTTTTATTTTATTGGAATCTATTTTTCCAACACGCGTCATCTCCTTCATAAAAATGTTCATAGTTATTTCATATTATATGTAGCTTTTACAATCCAGACACATATTTTACTATTAATTACCATTTTAATTCAAATTCGGATCTCTAAAAGACTCAAGTATTTGAAAACCGATGGAGGGGAATCAAAACTCTAAGGTGGAGGAAAAATTTGTAATTTAATATCAAAACTACTCCATATTTTTGAAACTATGATTCCCTAAAACCGTGATAAGCATGGATCTCTACCAACAATTAGATGAAGATCGTGTAGTACAGATTAACATGAAGACATATTTTTCTAATATTCATTCAAAAATATTTCATCTCCACTTTCCACCTCACCTAAAATGCATTTATATCACGACCTTCCAACTGTATGGTATCATGTACGAGTTAAATCTATAAATTTTGTTTTTAGGGAATTAGAGATTAAGAGATTCAACGCAAAATTTTAATTAAATTTCAAATTGCTCATCAACATATGAGTTCTAACTCACCTAATTTTTGGGTTTTGATTTTGGATATGTCATATAGTTTTTACACTTTTGGGGAATCTAATATTTGGAGATATAATGTAATTAAGGAACTAAACTATAAAATTGGTTGAGATATTTGATTCTTGAAAGCTACAAAATTATGTGAGATCTCTAATTCCCCAACATTTCATTTTCACGTGATCATTTAACCAATGTTTAAATATGAGAAAATTTCCTTCTAGTTTCCTTAAAAACACAAATTTAGGTTTGTTTTCATTTTTTTACTTTAAAGACTAACATGTCAAAATTGCAAAGTTGTTTTGGATTTTTGAAACCAAATATGGATGAGTACATGGAATGAAACTTGGAGGTGGAGGCACAATTTACAATTTAATTACAATATTTTTAAAAACTCCAATTTTTTTTGCCTATTTCTTTCCACCTTACCTAATTTTTTGATTTAAGAAGAGAAAACACTGTAATATTCACAAAAATTAATCTTTATAGAAAACTCAAATTTTTGTTTGAAGAAAACACAAAATATTTTTATCATAATTAAAGATTGATTATTGATGAAAAGTGGTTTTCTTTGAAGATAATATTGTTTGGATCATTTATGTCAAAATATTGAGCAATTTTAGAAGAGAAAATGTAGAGTTATATTCACAAAAATTAATCTTTAGTGTTGGGAAAAGTTGTAGAAGGTAAAAATTTCAATTCTCCAATAACTCACATAAATATTCTTGCATACAAGCATTACAACATCTATAGATATTGATTCTCCCCTACTTAGAAACAAAAACACAAAAATAGAGGAAATTTCCCATTTCACCTATCTAGGAGATTTAATTGGGAAAAAGAAACTTATCTAGCTACAAATGGAAGACGAGATACCAAATAGTAGAACATGATGCACTTCCCACACCAAAGACCCCAAAGAACAATAATTTCCACCAAAACAAATTTGGGAGATTTAAATAGGTGAATAAAAACCCACCCAACTAAAAATCACTCATACCCCACACCATTCTATATTTGCTCACCATTATGGGAGATTATACAAAACTTATAATATGAAAATGGTCACGAATAACTTAATTTCCATACGTATGATGAGTCCGGATGCTTTCAACCGTTGGATACACATTGTGTAGTCTAGATTGAATTGTAAACATAGTTGTCTTATATTCATTCAATGCAAATTTCATCTCCACCATCCACCTCACCTAAATTACATTTACATAGGGCCTTGCTTTCGATAGTAAAATATAGTCCCTCACAAATGAATATGTAAGGTTCAAAGTTTTTTTTTATCCTAAAGAGCCACACTACACGGTTTTATGTCATAAGTAGTTAAATAGTTTTAACCAAGTATCTCAAATCTACTAACCAATCAGTTTTATAGATATTTCACATTTGTGGAAACATATAAAAAATAATTGTTATGATTATATTATAAACTTGAAATAAGTAAAATGAATTGCATTGATTGTCTTCAACACTAGTTAATCAAACACTAAACATTCAATAACTACTTGAAAATTCAATAATTACTCAAAATTCAATGGTTGACCCTTTTGAAGAAAGAGAATAAAATGATAGCTCATAAATTCTATTCTTGAAGAAATATGTTAATTAATTATATGTTGTGATCTTAAAGATGTCTACTTAGTTGTGAGATTATGGGGACTATATTTTATAATACAATTTTTTTTTTGAGAAGGTATTTCATTGGACTATAGTCTTATTCTAACCATAACATTATCTGTCTTAATCAACTAGCTCAAATAGCACTTTTCTAATATTCTCTACCCTCTCTTTGCGTAGACATCTTAAAACCATATTTGTTCTCATTAAACAATTGGAATCCCCCAATAGTGTCAAAGAGAAGATTTCTATAACATGTAGGTACCATACCGGTATTTAAAAACTTGTAATTGAATTTTTCAAATAGATATCTAAAATTAGACTAAATTAATTTCATTATGCTTGCAATTGATGTCAATTTATGGATACATATTTCAAGATGGTATGTGATGACGGTGCAAACTGAATGTACCAAATTTGTTGGTGGTATTTGCATGCCATAATAAATATATATTCTAAATTCATGCCACATGTTTACTAATTCTTTTATGACCAAAGGACTTTAAAGATCCCCATAATCCTAACACAATATTTGGGTCATGCATGCCACTATGGGTCTTATGGTTAATGAGATACCCATTTACACAATTTCTTTGATCCCTAATTTATTTATAAAATTTACAAAATTTATTTCATTTAATATTTTGATGAAAATATGTGTAATTTTATCTTTAATGTTGTAACATACAAGTTGAAAAATGTTATTTTGAACTAATTCTTTAATTAGTGATGATGAATCTCTACATGTTTGGTTCTTGCATGATAAAAATAATTCTTTTCCAACTATATTTTACTTTTGTTATCACAATACAATATTGAAGGTTTATTTTGAGGAAAATGTAAATCACGAGTTATCTCCTCAATCATACCATTTCACGAGAAGTTACACACGTTGATGTATATTCAAACCTCTGTTGTTTTGAATATGTAATTGTTGGTTATTTTTGCTAGACCATGAAGTAACACCTAATCCAATATTGAACACAAAACTTATAGTGGATTTGTGATCTATACATTTGGCCATATCAAAATTTGTTAAAATTGTCAAATACATTTTATGATTTGGAAAATACCCAACCCTTAAATTTTGAGTTCTTGATGACATACCTCAATAGTATTTTACCTATAAGGAATTTTGGGTGATGAAATAAAACTTGAAACTAGGTAAAAAATATATGCAATAACAAACCTAGTTATAAAATGTCTAACTCTTGGTGAACTATGTGGAAATTCTCTCAGGATGAACTTCTTTCCTTTGAACTCTTTACTGAACCAAGCCACTACGAGTGAAACCTTCTTCTCTTACAATATTTTATTTCTCACCAACGAGTGAGAATCAAGACAACTCATATCATATATCAATGGGGAAACACTATCCCAATGGGATATTTCTTTCTCAATCTCAACCTTTACCATCTTTACCTTGGAAACAATGGTGAGAGGAAAATTAAATAGAGAGAGGATCTTAGGTGATAATTTCTTTTTTCAATGATATTTTCCACCTATCCATCCATCATTGGCTCAAAAAGTGAGTATGTGATCTTCATGATGACGAAAGCTAGTGAAATGGATGGGAGATGGATGGATATGAACAATTTGACCAAAATCCCAACACTTAATATTTTTAGCAGGTCCTACCCCAGATGTATATTTCTAGAAAGTGGTATTTTGAATATAGAAATGAGATATGAGTGGTCTCAAAAGTTTTTTTCATCCTAGGATGCTTTGCTCCAAATTTTAGACAATTCTCTTGTTTAGATCAATGGGAAAGTGTAAACTTCATCTAAGAGGGAATAATAATGAGAGAAAAATAGTCCCCCATATCTCAAAAAATAATCCACTTCATCATGAAAGAAATGAATTAAATGAAAGCATATTTTATGAGGGCCATCTTCTCCAAATTTAAAGCAATTTGGCTTGTTGGATCACCGGAAAATGTAAATATATTTGAAGAGGGAAGAATACTACTAGAAAAATTTGTCCTCAATATATCTAAAAATAATCCAATTCATCATTAAATAAATGTCTCAAATGAAATCTGATTTTATGAGGATCATCTGCTCCAAATTTCAAGAAATTTGGCTTGTTGGATCACTGGGAAAATGCAAAGACATTTTCAGATGTTTTGGGAAAAATGGAGTTCTTGGATGGAAAATTATTTATCAAATACAAAATAAATCATGCCCTGACATCCCCCACGTGATAGATCATCTCAAAGGTACTTTCAAATGGAGAATTTTGATAAAGTTTCAAGGTTTTTTGATGACAAAATCATCGATAATGAGCAAAATACCATTTTGGAAACATAGAGCATGAAGTTAGTTTTAATTACTTCCATGGATGAAAAATGTGAAGTTTCAATGTATTTATATGTTAAAAATCATCTATTTTCATTTTGAGGTTCTCTTTTGGGGGGAAAAACTAATTTAATAAATGACTTAGTGTTGGAGTTTTAACCCTTATTTTATTTTTAATGCTTTAATTCATGTTTAACCACACATTCTTAACCTAGATTAGTCGGGGTTAGAGGGTGAGTTGCACCCATGAAAATAAGGGAAATTTGAGGTGATGGTCTAATGTGGACATTAATTTGTTCTTTAAACCAAATTATGACAAGTATCACCATGTGAGAGCATGCGAGGGAGATGGAAGGGATAACAATAAGCTTCCAAGAGATGAGACGAGGTTCCACATGTGAGCGGGGGTTAGAATAGGATGTGGGGAACATTTTCATGTCCCCGATGTCCCCTCAAATGTTGGGAAAATGGGAAAAGGGACAAAAATACTTGAAAATGAGCCATGGGTCCATCTTTCATGAGGAGGGGGATAGGGCGAGTTAAAACAAGCTTATATCTTGTCTAGGACACAAGTTGATAGATCTTATGTGAAAAAACACAATCCACCACAAGGGGGATTTTTTTTGTGTCCCCAATGTCCCCTTTCACCAAGGGATACGGGATAAGGGACAAGGGAAAACAAGAGTAAAAAAGTGCGCTAATGGGTCATGATTTTGAGTTGTAAAGCGGTTTAGGGAGAAAGTTATCAAGTTTTAAGTGATACGACTTAAATTATCAAAAGGGGAAAATTTTCGTGTCCCCTTACACAAAATTAAAATGGAAAAGGGATAAGTGATGGTGAAGAATGCGTTCAAGATTATAAACTATGTTGATGTCATCTTACCAATGCGAGAATAGAACAAAAGAGTTACTTTTTCCGCTCCAAGAGAAAATATTGGAGTTTGGAGGAAAAAACTTATATTATATTCACTCCAAAACACATTATGAGTTCATTCCAACAATTTCCAAGAGACAATTATTCTTGAAATTTTATTTTCAGTCCCAATCACTCTCTTAGCACAAAGGAGAAACAAAAGTGACTTAGACTATCACTGAGATTGGTGAAGACTTGGACAAAAAAATATGTATCCACCATGTAGTGGAATCCAAGATATTTTCATTGATTTTTTTTTACTTCAAACTCTTTCTGGAACTCCTAGAATCTTAGAACAAGTTCACTTTCTCCGTTGAAGCTCATATTTTGTGAATCCGCTGATGACCCTGTTTTTCTTGGATGGATCCCGACACCACATGCCTCCATAATATTACTTAAAAACTCCCTAGAAATATTGATTATTATTATATGCAGAATCTCTAGATGGGTTTATCCCTTGTAGTTATCTCTCATAGGGTATTCCTTTGATGTAAAATGTTTTAAAATAGTCCTTTTTATGCCTCCAGGAACAACTATTCCACCTTATAGCTAAATAAATTCATGAATCCATTTAGATATAATTCCCTACACATGAAACACACTTTAAAACTATGTTAGCATGTTCCTCTCATCCAAAACAAAGATAACATAGTTGATGGGTTGAATAGAAGAAGGGTTCACAATGATCAGAGAGAGGAGGTATCAAGTGGGGGTTTGGTTGTCATGGTCAAAATTTCAAATTTTGCATTATATACATTTAACATGAAGAACACTATCCATAACTAAGGGACATAGACCGTAAGGGATAATGAATGACTTGATATATCTCATAGAGGAGCAAACTAACTCCTTATCCATTGGGTGATAGAGTCACCACTTCAACAATCGGTATAAGCAACAAGCACAACCAAGGGAGAAACAAAACAAACAAAAATGGGGATACAAACTAGGAAAAAAAAAAACCTATCTCACTTATGTACATGTGGGGGAAAACCCACTTTCACTTCATTACTTATTCTTTTCTTAATTTCACCCATGTATGGATAACACCAAATGAATATACTCTACAAATCCATTAACTAGTTCAATGAAATATGATCCTTTTCTCAACCATTTGAGAAAACCAGTTACTACAGGAGGTCTTCATCTTAGGAATATTTATTTAGTACTCGCATGGTTAAATGTCGGTTAATATATTGTTGGGTGAATATATTTTCATTTATGAATATAATAATGTAAATGAGTTGTTAAAAACAACTCATAATTAGAAATAGATATATTGTTATGTAATTTATTCAACTCAATAACATTAGTTTAGGATTTATACTAGACTCCTTAAATTTAGGATCTCATATAATCTATATAA
Organism: Taxus wallichiana var. yunnanensis; assembly: GCA_018340775.1. Taxonomy (NCBI): domain Eukaryota; kingdom Viridiplantae; phylum Streptophyta; class Pinopsida; order Cupressales; family Taxaceae; genus Taxus; species Taxus wallichiana. The sequence goes on along the minus strand of CM031240.1, from coordinate 160,253,613 downwards.
TTGTATTGTCTTGTATGAATTTCAATAGAAGACACATTATTATGTATTGTCAGTGTTTGTTTTTTTGATCTGATTTTTTTACACTCCATCTACTTGAGAAAGAATTTTTTTGTTTTTATTCTTAATAAAATATGTATTAATCCTCTTGTAAGTGGGGATCCACATGATCACCTAATTTTATTTTCTTCTTTGAAATTACGCTTCTTCCTGCCAATCCATTTCTAGATTTATCCATGCTTCATATTTCTCATTTTTTACTTCATCACTGTTGCAAGATGAATTAATGATCTTACCAAGTTTTCCATGTTCACAACTACAAATGTGTTATTTTATGGGCATTTTTTTTTTTAAATCATACTCTATATGAGTATTTTACCCATGAACAAGTTATTGATAGAGATCTTTTGATATTTTCATCATCGTTACAATATTATTGATGCTTCACATTTACCAGCTATTTTAAATGGTTCATTTCTACACACACACCAGATCATTCTTGATTCAAGTATGAATCACATGATGCATATGTCTTCCTAAAAAATAATGAACACAAGTTAGGATCCAAAAAATAAAGTTCAATTTATCTTCATCTTCATCATATTGAGTGACTTACATGTTCCTCATTGAGTAAAATATATTCGAAAAGAAGAAGCTTCGAAACTCTGATGGGGTCATCTCCATGATGGGGAAATCGAAAAGAGAAAGCTCTCTTGGGAAGAATCATTATTTGAGAGACTCTGTATATTTTTTCATGTTCATCAATGGAGTGCTCCTCAATATGAGAAGGACTTATCCTCCAAATTACAAACAAATAAAAAGAGAAAGCTTCAAAGTCACTTATTGAATCATAATATTGGGGTAAATCTTCATTCATTAGATCTTGCGAAGATGATTGGAACTATGGGGCTCACATTTCTAGAAGTCATTTGACACCACTCTTTCTTCATGGTTAGGATTACTTACTATATCATGAATGATTTGAAGTAAGTCAAGATATCCATAAACCTCATCATAACCAAGTAGAGAACCTATATCCATGTCTAATTAGAAGTGCATAATGTTAAATTTTGGGTCAATAGATCATCATACTATTTTTCAATTTTCTCAATAACACCTAGGTAATCCTCCATCATAATGGGATTCTGAAAATCCTCCTCTGAAGCTAAGAAAATTTTCCATATCTTGAACCTTAGTACAAATGTTTTGCTCTTGTATCATCCTCTCTTTGAACGATGTATCTCATTTTTCTTATGGGAAGGAGATTCTTCATTTTTCCTTTGACTAGTATAGTGGAATATGACCAATCCATATGTATCTCTCCACCAACATCCTGATAGAAACTTTGTCTCAATAACATCCCGTATAAAGATAGGATTCCTACTACAAGTATGTTCATCTTGACCTTCTTGTCAGGGAAGTCCATCAATGTCACTTGAACATCTTCAACTTGACCAATAAGAGGTATTTCTTTAGTCTCCATGGAATAACATTGTCTAGTATTAGGAATGAGGGTGAGACCAAGATATTTGGCCACTTTGGCGGGAATGATATTTTTATAAGCATGTAATTAAATGATGCTATTACTCAACTTTCACCCATTGATTAACAAAGAGACATAAAAATGTTCACTTTTTTAAGAAGTGAAGATTTGGGAACAATAAGGTTCTAATGAGTGATACGAGGACCGGGAAGTGGTTCTTTGTAAATGGAATTATTGGAGTTAGAACTTGAACTACTTCCTTTGATAAACTGGATAAGTTTATCAAACTTCTCGAGATGAGTTCTTAGATACTTAGCTTAGAAATTATGATTTTATCCTTCTTGACATGATCGAAGATTTTAAAGAATGAATAGGTGGACTCTTGGGGAATAATGACATCCTTGGAAGGTTTAGGAAGTACATTCTTAACAAAAAAATAAAAAAATGATTTGACCAAGTAAGGGGAAAGAGGATTACTAAGAGAAGTAGATATGGATTTAGCCGATGTGGATTCTAGTTTATTCTTAGCTGAATCCATGGAAGTGGGCTGCAATGATCGTATTTTGTTGTTTTGGGTAGAGTCACCACTTAAGGGTCTATTGGATTATTGTTTTAGATTGCAGCATAGGAAGATGATTCTTTTTGTGCTTATGAGTGAGTGAAAATTGTACGAGAGTATTTATTCATACTATCCATGGACTCTTTAGGGTCTTCATCATCTATGGAGCATTAAGAGTATCCAATTCTAGAATCTCCAATTTAGTCCACCTTTATGGAATCTTCTTCTTCTTAAGATTCAAAAGTTTTATTAATAGGTGAAGCTTCCAAGGAAATCCTATGTGTTGCTCCAAAAATCTGATTTTGATTTTGAAAATTCTTCCTAGGAACCTCCTTGATATATAATACTGAGAAAGTTGTTTTTAAGAGAAATCAAATCATTAGCCAATTTTTGTAAAAGTAGATCGTAGTCTCAAAACTAGAACTTTGACCTTTTTCATGGTTTTATCCTTTTTTTTTTACTAAACATGATAAGATCATCCTCTACCTCCATCGTAAGGTCTTGAGATTCATCCAAGGTAGATGGTTGTTATCTTCTCAAGATGAATCCAAATTTAGGAAGATGAGAATTTGTAAATAACCTATTTTGATTATCAGTAGTAAGACATTCATTAAGAGTAGGAATATTGTTAATCAACTTGTTAAATTTTGCCACAAATTCAAGAATCATGGCTCTCTTGTGGAATTTTTTTCATTTGAACCAATTAAGAAAGAAGGGCATCGAGCATATTTTGCTGATTTGAACCATGCTTCAAATATTACATTCATATCTTCCCAATCAGGAGATTGAGTGAGATTATAAATAGTAAAACCATTTCTATGACACATTATAATGAATCTATGAATAATCGAACAACAAAATATTCATGTTTCATTCCCATAATTCCACATGATGTGATAAATATTGTAATATGATCATTGTAATATACTCTAGATGACCATTTTCCCCATGATCAGGTTATTGATAGATATTTTGATATTTTCATCACCATCGTAATATTCTTGATGCTTCAAATTTATAGGCTATTTTAAATGGTTCTTATCTACACACACACTGATCATTCTTGATTTGGTATGAATCACATGATGCATCATCTTCCTAAAAAACAATGAACATAAGGTGGGATCCAGAAAATAAAGTTCAATATATCTTCATCTTGATAATCTTGAGTGACCTTAGTCATCTCCATGTTGGGGACATCCTCTCCTTGAGAAGAATCATTATTGAAAGACTTAGGTACCTTTTCATTCATCATGGTCTCCTAATTGAAAAGGTCTTCTCCTCCAAATTGAAAAGAGAAAGCTTCATAGTCATGGTCATACTTGGGGTAATTATTCAACTGGATCTTGAGAAGATGATAGGAACCCTAGGGCACACATTGTTAGAAGTCTTTTGACACCACTCTTTCTTCATGGTTAGGATTACTTACCATATCATGAATAATTTGAGGTAATTCAAGATATCCATAAACCTCATCATAACCAAGTAGAGAACATGTATACATGTCTAATGAGAAGTGCATAATGTTAAATTTTGGGTCAATCGGAGATCATCATACTAATTTTTCAATTTTCTAAATAACACCTAGGTACTCCTCCATCATAATGGGAAGCTTCTCAAAATCTTCCTCTCAAGCTAATAAAATTGTTCCATATCTTGAACCTTGGTACAAAATTTCTGCTCTTGGAGCATCCTCTCTCTGAACGATGTATCTCATTTTTCTTATGGGAAGGAGATTCTTCATTTTCCCTTGACTAGTATAGTGACACATGATCATTCGATCTGTATCTCTCCACTAACATCTCGATAGAAAATCTATCTCAATAACATCCCATATAAAGCTAGGATTCCTACTATAAGTATGTTCATCTTGATCCTCTTGTCAGGGAACTCCACCGATGTCACTTGAACATCTTTAACTTGACCAATGAGAGGTACTTCTTTGGTCTCCATGGAGTAACATTGTCTAGTATTAGGAATGAGGGTGAGACCAAGAGATTTGGCCACTTTGGTGGGAATGATATTTTAGAAGCACATAAGTCAATGGTGCAATTACTCAACTTGTACCCATTGATTAACAAAGAGAGGTAAAAAGGTTCAATTTTTTGAGAAGTGGAAGATGTGGGAACAAGAAGGTTCTAAGAAGGAGTGATACATGGAGTGGGAAGTGGTTCTTTGGAAATGGAATTTTTGGAATCAGACCTTGAACTACTTCCTTTGATAAATTGGATAAGTTTATCAAACTTCTTAGGATGAGTTCTTAGATACTTAGCTTCAGAAATTTTGATTTTATCCTTCTTGACATGATCGATGATGTTAAAGAATGAAGAGGTGGACTCTTGGGAACAATGACATCCTTGGAAGGTTTAGGAACTACATTCTTAACAAAAAAAAAAAAATGATTTGACCAAGTAAGGGGAAAGAGGATTACCAAGAGAAGTAGATGTGGCTTTGGTTGATGTGGATTCTAGTTTATTCTTAGTTGAATCCATGGAAGTGGGTTACAATGATCATCTCTTTGATTTTATTTTTGGTAGAGTCTCCACTTAAGGATCTATTGGATTCTTGTTTTAGATTGTATCATAGGAAAAGGATTCTTTTTGTGCTTGTGAGTGAGTGAAAACTATGCAAGAGTAGTTATTCATATTAGCCATGGATCTTTAGAGGTCTTCATCATCTATAGAGCATTAACAATAGCTAATTATAGAATCTCCAATTTAGTCAACCTCTAGGGAATCTTCTTCTTCTTGAGCTTCAAAAGTTGCATTAATAGGTGAAGCTTCTAAGGAAATCCTACGTGGTGCTCCAACAATCTGATTTTGATTTTGAAAATTCTTCCTAGAACCCTCCTCCTTACATATAGTACTTTGAGAAATTTGTTTTTTAAGAGAAATTAACTCATTAGCCAATTTTTGTAAAAGTAGATTAGTAGTCTCAAAACTAGAAGTTTTGACCTTTTTCATGGTTTTATCCTTTCTTTTTTATTAAACATGATAAGATCATCCTCTACTTCCATCGTAAGGTCTTGAGATTCATCCAAGGTAGATGGTTGTTATATTCTCAAGATGAATCCAAATTTAGGAAGCTGAGCATTTGGAAAGAACCTATTTTGATTGTCTGTAGTAAGACGTTCATTAGTAGGAATATTGTTAATCAAATTGTTAAATTTGGCCACAATTTCTATCTTTGGCTCTTGTGGAAATTTTTTCATTTGAACCAATTGAGAAAGAAGGGCATCAAGCATCTTTTGCTGATTTGAACCATGCTTCAAACGTTACATTCATATCTTACCAATCAGTGATTGAGTGAGATTACAAATAGTAGAACCATTCTGCAATGACATATTGTAATGAATCCATGAATAACTGAACAACAACATATTCATGTTTTGTTCCAAGAATTTCACATGATGTGATAAATATTGTAATATTCTCATCTGGATTTTTCTTCCCATCTCCATAGAATTTGTGAAAAATATTTCTCAATCCTTTGGGAATCTCATGGAGTGGAGGAGTTAGTGTCAAAGAACCCGTGTTTTTTCCTAGGGTACAAATATAGCCATCTCTTCTTCTTGAAATCCTTCAATTTCTTATCTTTGAGAAACAAGATCAAGGGTTGGTGTAACTAGACTTGTAGTGGGGTATTAAAATGGATCTTCATAAGCTTGTCTTGGAATTTGTTTGGGGGCATGCATGAAATCAGTTTGTTCCTTCAACTCAAATACAAGATTATGAAAGATCATAATTCCACTTGTTTGGTCTCCCCTTATACATATTATATCTTAAAATTTGAGGAATCAATACCAATATTAAAATAGATCTCCTTTTGCCAAGGGATGGAAAACACTTAGGCATATGCATAAGGGTTTGCATATTTTTGTAATATTTTGAAGATTTATGATTTATTTATTGTTATAGGGTGCAAGACAGTTAAATCTACCCCATAACGGGGAGCCAAATTTTTGGCGAAATAATTCCTCATAGGAAAAATTAGTGATTTTCATCAACGCTCCAGGACTAGGTCCCTCCTCTTGGGAATGGGGAGGCTCCCATTTATTGAATGTGGGAAATAATAAAATCTATGGGTGGCTATTAGGCTAGGGATCACATAGGAATACTCCACTAAACTTGTGGAAAATTTCTTGTATGGGATACAAGGGAGGAATTTTCTTGGAGAGAGGTAAAGGGGAGATAGGAGAATAGGGAGAGGGTTAAGGTTGTGAATAGGCACTTGCATATTTTCATGAACATTAACCAGAGGTATTTCCAGATTCAACAGAATAAAACAACTATGTAAGAAATATCAAGATTAACAAATCAAAGACACAAATTTATATTGATTTATTCCTCAAAGACACAAAGTTCTTTCTTGGTTGTTCAAGATTACAAAGATTGCATAGTTGGAAAGTAGGAAGTAGAAGAACATAGACAAGGAGATAGAAGAAAATAAATTATTTCTTCTATTAGTAGGATAAACAAAGATATCAACCCCTTGGAATGGAGAAGCCATCCCAATATATATCCCTAAAAAATGTCTCTTAATCTCCCCAAAATGATTTTTGACATTCTTACCACGTATGACTGTCATATTCTTATAGGAATAAAGATGATTCCTTTTCTTATTAATGAATGTGAACTCTTAAAATGTAACATTAAAAGGTCACTTAAGTAAATAAGATGAAAAATTAAAAAATTACATTCCAACAAAGAATTATAATTTGGAGAGAGGGAAGAAGAGAGAGAAGAAGAGAGTGATCAATCCGAGGATGGAGATGCTTCGATGATGAAGAGCTTTCTTTTGATGAACTCGTGGAAATGTGCTAGTAATGAAATAGTTTCCTTTTAGCTCTTTACTTGAACCAAGCCATAATGAGTGCAACCTTATTCTCTTATGGGATACTCTTTCTCACCAAGGAGTGAGAATCAAGATAACTCATCTCGAGATATCAATGGGGAAACACTATCCCAATGGGTTCTTTCTTTCTCAATCTCAACCTTTTCCATCTTCACCTTGGAAACAATGGTGAGAGAAAAATTGAATAGAGAGAGGATCTAAAGTGATAGTACTTTCCTTTTTCAATGATCTTCTCCACCCAATCCATCCATCATTGGCTCAAAATTGACTATTTGATCTTCATGATGATGAAAGCTAGTGAAATGGATGGATATGAACAATTTGACAAAAATCCCAACACTTACTATTTTTAGTAGGTCCTACCTTGGATGTATATTTTTAGAAAGTGGTCTTATAAATGTTGAAATGAGATGAGAGTGGTCTAAAAATTTTTGTTTTCATTTCGGGACACTTTGCTCCAAATTCTAGACAATTCTCTCGTTCAAATCAATGGGAAAGTGTAAAATTCATCGAAGAAGGAAGAATACTGAGAGAAAAATCAGTCCTCCATATATCCAAAAATACTCCACTTCATCATTCAATAAATGAATCAAATGCAATATGATTTTTATAGGATCATCTACTCCAAATTTCAGGAAATTTGGCTTATTGGATCATCGGCAAACCAAAAATATATTTGAAGAGGGAAGAATACTGAGAGAAAACTCAGTCCTCCATATATCAAAAAATAATCCAATTCATCATGAAATAAATGAATCAAATGAAATCTGATTTTATGAGGATCATCTGCTCCAAATTTTAGGAAATTTGGCTTGTTGATCACTAGGAAAATGAAAAACATTTTCATCTTTTCTCGGGAAAAATATATATCTTGGCTAGAAAATTGTTTCTCAAATAGAAAATAATAACACCATGACAACTCCCAAGTGATAGATCATCTCAAATTTATTTTCAAATGGATCATTTTGGAAAAGTTTCAAGTTTTTTTGACCACGAGATCACCGACAATGAGCAAAAGACCATTTTGGAAACACAGAGCATGACACTGGTTTTAATGGCTTCCATGGAGGCAAAATGTGAAGTTTAAATAAATAATTAGTGGATTTGTGAGGTTTTTGTATCTGTTAGGGTTTATTCTTTTTCTTTCATTTCATTCCATTAAATTTTTGGGATTTTTAAGATAATACACTTTCTTTAGTTTTTAGGGTTTATCGCTCCTTGAGATCACTTATATAATTCCTCATCCACTTCAAGCCTATCTATTGATGCCGAGGATGGAGTTGGTGTAATCTTGTGAATAATGGTGCCATTGCAAAATGTCCCCATATTTTTTTCCCCAAGGTGTTTCATGAGGTAATGTTTCTCCTCTTGATGTTGTGCTTCCTGTTTTTGAGTTTAATGCTACATGTCATTAGCTAGAATAGTTCAACCTCGTTGGTTACATTTTGGACAAATCCCTTTGAAATCATGCTTAATACATGGGTTAAATCATCTTAGGATGCCCAAAGTATCAATCTAGAAAGCATGTAAAATATGAAAAAGGGTTCTTTCTTTTTTGTTTCGTTAAACTCTCGTATGCCCCCACCATCCTGAATAGATCATCTTATTTCCCCATGGATGCATGAATTTGTTGTTTATGAATATACAACCCTAAAAGTTACTATCTAGGTTGATTTCATATTTCTTGTACTAATTTCCTCATCCATTAGGAGAGTTATTTACATAGAACCACAATGGTTTTAATATGTCATGCCCTAGAAACGAGGTTTGCGTTGAGGTCAACCTCTCATAGGATCTAAAAGAGTTTTTGGACTTACAAATGTGAGATAATTATTACTCCAATCAAGTTATTTATATCAAATCGCCTAATAATTTCTTTTGATGTCGGGATACTGATCAAAAGATCAAATATTTCCCCCGTATGTTTCGCATAATCGCCCCACCAATAAAGTGGATGTCAAGGCTTTCAAAATCCAACAGAATAATGGTGGAAAACTATAGGGGTAGAAAAAAAAAAAAAATTCTCAGGAAAAATAGATGTTAAACAATGAACCCAAGGAGCCAACTGTTAAGGAACATATGCAAGTCTCATGACCTACCCCAAAACTCCGCTTCAAATGAAACCCCAATGATGTTACCTAAGTTTTCCAAAGCATGTAAAGAGTGACCAACATCTTTATGGACCCTTCACTTTTATTTCTAGATAACTTCGACACTTCCTTCTTCCCATTAATTCTCACCATCCATCTCACCGGACCCAATAAAGAGGTCATGTAGCCCGGCGAGGAACACCATATCAAATCGAGAACATATTCCTACGTGAAGTGTGGATTTGACGGAGGAGGTATAAAATATTGAATATGATGGGAGAAAGAAAGTGGATATGGAGGAATTTATGAAGCAAAATAATGCTCAATTCTTACAAGACCAATTTTATGCATTGGATAGTTTGGATTCAAAAGGTATGGCCCTTGACTCATGTCTAATATGAATTAAATCTAATGGAATGTGAGGGGTATTAAAAATACAATAAAAATATATTTTTAGAGACATTCAAAGAAATTTTGTGAGCTTGAATATTCTTTGTATTCGGGAAGTTAAGGTGACATGCCTAAACTCTCCCTAGTTTATAAATCAATATGGCTAGACAACTTGGAAATAACTAGAAATTGTGATGCACGACATGAGGTTTTAATTATGTTGATTTCCCTAAGTAGAAGACATTATTTTTAGATCATGGAACTGACCGAGAAAAATATCCATCTGGGTCCTCTTAAATGTTGATGACCACCCTTTCGATTCATCAACATTTATGCTTCGAATGATGCGACATTCAAAGAGTAGATTTGGCAAAGTGGATTTTTAATGAGATTCCGATGCTCATTAAGTCATTTGTTTTGATTTAAATATGGTGGAACTAGCCATGGATAAACATGGCCACTCTCCCATGTGATGGATAGCAGAGAAAGAGAAGCTTGTCTCTTTATGCATGATAAATTTGGTTTTTATTACCCGAACTATTTACGTTGACCTATCTCCGAGGCATGGTACTCCTAGTCCAATATCTGATGTGGATCGTATTGAGTTATTAAAAGAATTGAGAGGGATATGCTATCCATGCAATAATTTTCCATTTTCATGAAATTTACTCTCCGCCCATGGAAGTGATGTCATATTTTTTCCTTTTTGACCACTTCCCTATCGATTTTGCATCACATGGAAATCTAGGCGCCATTTCTATCATAAGACGCTTATTTCTCAATACAACGCTAATGGAGTACGGGATCATGCTCATTCATATCAAGCTTGAGTATGGATCCTATTTTTGAGGCCATGTCATGTGTACGCTTAGCATCCACTTGAGAAAACCAATTGGATCTAGTGGTGGTTAGAATCGATGACTAGGAATGCCATATTTCTCAAAATTTACGAGTGCCAACTAGCCAATACTAGGCACAACTTGTGATTCTCGCCACCTTCCTCTGCACCAAATTGGGTAGTGTTGGCCCTTGATTGTAATCCATTCTCAAAACCCCTATGGTTGTAGGTTGCAAAGCATAGGCACAAAATTCAAATTACCGATAACTACAATACTCGAGGTGCCTAAATGCGCACCTAGTTGCACTAGCTCAAGGTGGGAGATCATGTTTTGAATGAAATCTTCCAAATTCTCGAGCCAAAAATTCCTTTAGAAAATCAAGGCTATCTGCGAAAGTAGAACTCAACTCGCTGATTCCTAGGAAATGATCCTAGCCTTTTTATACATTATAGACATGTTTTTCGTGCTCAAATGCTCTCTACCGATCAAGTGATTCCCTAGAAAAATGCTTGGAAGTGGTGTCATGTAGAGTTTCTTTGGTGCAAAGAATTTTATGTGATCGTATGTTCTCCATCAAGAATTTATAGGAAGAGGACATGTAAATGGAAAATGACAAGGCTATAGGGTGTGATGGATTTCCTAGTGAGTTCTACAAAGCCCTCTCGGGATACTGTCGGTCTAGATCTCCATCAGTGTCTACATGGAAGGATTCAGACCTAGAATTTTTGCCCCTATATAAACAAAGGGAACATAAAATTTATCCTTAAACTAAGAAACCCAAATAATTTTTGTAATTGGAGGTCTATCACTTAGCTCAATGTGTCCTACAAAATAATATCTTAAGAACTAGCCCTTCATCTTAGACATTTGTTCCTTTCCATCATGATACATGAAAAAATTGGCTTCATTGAATGACATTACATTCTTGACAACATAATTGTTGTCTAGGAAGGTATGGAATGGGATTGAAAATCCAATTAGTAGACCCTCTTCATAAAAAATGATTTTCGAGAAGGCTTATGACCAGATAGAATGGCATTTCATTTTAGCCATGCTAAGAGCATTGGGTTTCATCCCTAACTTACTTCGGGATAATGATATGTTATTTTCCAATGTCACCGTAACATCAATATCAATGGTAGAAGCTCATATTCCTTTTCCTTCTTCAAATCCATCCGAAAAGGTTGTTGTATACAAATAAAATGAGAAATAAAGAATAGAAAGAAACAATAGCAAACCTAGTCATTCCTTCGTACCTCCTTCTAGCCTCAGATGAAATTGGCTAAATCTTGGAATGAAGCACCAAGATTATTAAATCTCTAGACCAATTGAATATGAGTTCTCCAAGAAATATTTTGAAGGGAAGCAGATTTCAGCTACGAGCAATGTAAATGATTGATGATTGAATTGATTGTTAGATTTGTTATCAAATGGACAACATAACAAAAATTATAATTGAATTTCAATTCAACACAAAACAACATATATTCTCAAGATTCCAAAGATGAAAAATGGTGACGAATGAGTGCTTATTTATAAATGAAGGAAGAGAGTCCAAAATCTTTGATTTGTGGGATTGGTTTGTCTCGATCTAAAGCTAACTAAAACATGATTTGATAGATTTGTTTGACTTTCTAACTTGATTGGAAAGATAAAATGTTGTTTTGAGCTTGATTGAATGAGTTATCATTTACCTCGCTACTTTTTGATCCCTTATCCTTTTGCTGCTGATTTTTTTTCTGTTCTTCCTTTCGCTCTCCTCTCCTTTCTTCTTCTCATCATCAATATAGTATTCTTTCATGAAAGCTTTTTTGAGATCCTTGGGCTTCGTGGAGATAACCTTCCTTCAAAGGTGAGTGTGAAGTCCTCCGAAATATTTGGTCGAATGTCCTCATCCTCCAATTCTATATTAGGCAACATGGCTTATCTCAAAACTCCGTAGTATAGTCCTACACGCTTTGAGTGCTGCCCTGCCTAAAGTAATACCACTTAATCATCTAGTCAATCTTATGGCCGATAGGATATAATTTAGCTCTAAGAAATTCTTAAAAACATTTCCAAGTACTAACAATAGGATATTTCTTCTTTTCACAAGTGGCTAGATGGTTTTCCCACAAAACCAGAGCATGGCCTTCCATTTTGAGACATGCAAAGGTGATCCTTTGTGCCTTAGTGACATTATGCACACTAAAATAAACTTCCAATTATTTTATCCATTTATCCAGTAATTTTGCATCTACTTGTCCTTCAAAATTCTTTATTTCAACTTTCGTTTCGACTTTAAAAGGAGTATGAGCAGATTTTACCTTCTCGCTTATAGTTGTAGCCTCTTCTTCATGCCCTTCCAAATATTCCTCATCGTGGCTCCCTCCGATACCAATTTTTTTCGGCCAGTTCTTGAACCACTAAGTCCATGGAATTTTGATTAATTGAATCCATCTTTGCAGATCTCGACATATCTTATTGTTTTCTATGTAACCTATACATCATGGTCTCTAGCATCTCAAATCTACGTACTCAAGTTCTCCTTCCATTTGTGCTCGAATTCTCTATTTCCAATTCTTTGTAGAAATATATGGTTTTCAAGGTAAAAATTATTAGCCTTTGGAACTTTTCACTTTCATACAAATTAGAAGAAAGAATCGAATACCACGATTCTGGATATATAATTAGCTCTGTACTAAAATGATTCGTAAACTTCTAGTGTTGGAAATCTATGAAGTCACACAAAATTTTATTCTACTTTCAACTTTGGAAAATGACAGATTGCTTGAAGATTAGAGCTTCAATGACTAATTATCTAGTGCTATAGAAAGGAAAATGTAGAGAAGAGAAATGAATTCAAACTCCAAAACACCAAAAATTTTATCTTGGAAACCTCCAATGGAGGAAAACCAGTCGGGAAGGAAAAACACTCTTTCTTCCCACTTTTATTGGTCAATTATAGACAATTACAGATTACAAGAAGTAGAAAATGGAGACAACAATGTCAACTCTCCCTTCCTATGCTTGTTTTCTCTATTTCTACACCTTGCTCCTATAATTCCACTCCAACACTAAAGATCTTACTCACTTTCTCTCATTAAACTTAAAACTTTGCTCTTTGATCTCTTTGGATCTCTGAATGTTTAATTCTCTTTCTCCTCCTTATATTTATAGCCTTCTCCCATGTCCTCTTGTGTACTGGAGAATGGGAAAGGTTAGGGAGGGAAGAGACACAGTCAGACACTTTAAATTTGCATCCATTCATGCCCCATTTGTTTTTTATGTTCAAAAGTGTCAGGACCACTGCAAGTGTAGATCGGGCGCTGGGACTACCGCCTTGGCCGAGTGGTAGTTCTGGGACTGCTTCTCGTGTTGGGTAGTGATTCTACAACTGCCACTCGCTCAGAGCGGCGGTTCTATTAAAATGCTGACAGGACATCCTTTTCCTCATTTTTCTTTAGTTTTCCTTCTTGGTGCTGATAGGATTGATGAAGTGGTGTATTTTTCTAGATCCCTATATATCATACCTCCCCTTCTTAGGAGGATTTTTTTCCTGCAAAATCTTAGTGGGGATGTGGTATAGGAATCAAATCCCTCTCTTGCTCCTTCGAGTACCATCAGTCTACCTTGGTGTCTTCTCTTGTCCAACTCGCCAAGGCTATTATGGATCTCTAGATTTTTGTTCCAATGCTACATCTTCCTCTCGAGTTACCTTGAGCATGATCCTCTTTGGAAGGAATCTTATGTATGTTTTCTTTATCACACATAGATGACACTAGTAGGTGCAAGATCTTGCAACCTACTATCTGTGAGTGCATCCAAGTGACGTGTGGAAGAATTTGTCTCTTGAGATATATTTACGGGATCCTCTCCATGTACGATGCTACTATAATCACCACTATTCCTTGTATCTCCACCTCTTCTTGTTGTTTTCTGTGTGGTCCAGTGAATCCATAAGTAGATATGGTAATCGCATAATGTAAGTTTGTATTTCTCCTTGAATGAGCAGTTCTGTGGTGGATTATTTTACAAAAATTGACAAGTGCTATCTAAATTCTCCATCCTTTGGTTAGAAACATATGCTCTCTACTCCATTTTGCTTTTCTTCCAATGAAAGTAAACAAAACTAATGATTTTCCTGAATAATTATCGGTGCTTGGTTGGCACTTACCATAGCCTTCTTTGATTTGCTCTAGTGTTCCCGGATGTTGAAACTAACTCCATCCTTGACCCATCTATACTGGTTCTCCCTCCTTGTGAATACAACATCCCTGACATACAAGTAAGGACTTCTAAAGACAACATAAAATGCATCAAGTGGAATGATATCAACCTATAATACATCTATGTATTAGGAATTTATCCCAAATATGAACTTAATAATTCTTGTAACCTGTATTTATACACTATTCTTCACCCATCCCAATGGGTATGGATGTCGATGCATGTAAATCTCTAGAACAAGTTGCTCTACAAACACATCAGAAATTAAATTTGACTGAGAACCAAAATCTACTAAAGCATTTACCTTAGTCTTCTTGATTTGGATTCGATTTGAAATAGCTTACTCATCTCTTCTTATTCTGTTCCCCCATACATGTTAGTGGTCGTGCATCCTAGCCTCGCGTCTACATCCGAATCATCCTAAATCATCACCTCTTCTTCCATTTTTGCAGTGGCCATGGATTTCTCAGAATCCTTTGTTCGGTGCTTTGGGTGCAATTCTAGATGAAACTTCCAACATGTGGTGTCAGTATGCCAATTTACATCACAATTCTCACCAAAATTATTAGGATCTTTACAAGTTGCAAAGTGGTATAGGTATTTTTACCTTTCCATTTACCTTTGCTACTTGTTGATCCTTACTCCTTTTACTACTGATTTTTTGACTGGTCTTCCTTTGGATCTTCCTCTCTATGGTTCTTCTCATCATCAATATAGTATAGTCACACGCAAGATTCGTTGAGATCCTTGGGCTTCATGGAGATTACCTTCATCTGAAGGTGAGTGTGAAGTCCTCCCAAATATTTGGTCAGAATGTCCTCATCCTCTAAGTCCATATCAAGCAACATGGCTTGTCTCTAAATCTCCGTAGTATAGTCCATATTAAGAAGTTAACTCTAAGATACTATTTAAAACCTTTCCAAGTACCGAAAATAGGAGGTTTCTTATTTTCACAAGTGGCTAGATGGATTACCTACCAAACCATTAATAATTTTGTATCATTTTTACATTGGAAAACTCAATGTTATTATTCACGAAATAATGATCTTATTATTAATTCATTTCGGATATCAATTACAATGATAGAGGTTACATTTTATGTTTGATCTCCTAAAAAGGTGGAGTCAAAATTCATCTTCAATCCCTCATATCACTCTCCATGAATCTCTCAAACTTATCCCTAGGATATCTCTCACATCCCTTTATTATCTCACACACCAAAATAGCTACGTGAGTTGTTTATTCAACAACTTCACTCACACACAACTATTAACTATATTATTAATATGAGTTGTATTAACTCATTATTAATAATATTACAATTTATTAATAATGTCACAATATATTTGTAACATTCACTCCCCTATTGTTAACATTATTAATTCCCAATATACACTCCCCTAATGTTGACAAGGTAGAAAAAATAATCACACTTCCTTCTGCAGCTTTCCGCCCATGCGTGCTCATGATCTGGATGGTTTTGTAGGTCAACCAACAACTTGAAACAAAGGATGGTTTTACAGGAAAACCAACAACCTAAAACAAAGGATGGTTTTATAGGACAACCAACAACCTAAAATAAAGGATGGTTTTACAGGACAACCAACAACCCAAATATCATGTTGTTTCTTTTCCTTTGTGATTTAATCATCACTATGTCTTTCCTTTAGGGAATATGTAGGAACCACTACTTACTAAATACAAACTGAATAGAGGGAAAATTGAACATTTTGACCATGTTCCAGCCTTCCCCCTCAATGTGAACATTTCACTTATTCAAATAGGAACTTTGAAATCATATTGCAAATATGAAATAAAAGAAAACACACATACACACACATAATACTACCATACATTCATGCGGCCCCATCATTGGTGACTGACGAGAGGTCATTGATTGACCTCAGCCTCTATTGCCTCCGTCCTCAATCATGTCACTACTTACTCAGTAGATTGGACCATGGATCTCAAATTTGTACCACCTTTTATCGATGCATCTTCCCCAAAAATATTCGCTTTGGTTATGAAATTCCAAAGCGGGGATCTGGGGTGGCAACCCCTAGTGGGGTCAAGGGAAATGCCTCTTCGCAGGTCCTGGGCAGCACCACGGGAACGCGCTCCTATCGTGATATAAGGGAGGGGTTAAGGGCGGAGCCCCAAGCTAGACATATTTTCCTTCTTTGAAGCCATCAAAAATATCATTAGAACTACAATATTATTCATCTTATTCTCCCAAAATTGGACATCGGGTAACACCGAAAATGTGTCCGTGAGGCAATATTTTTTAATTTTTCAGACTTTTACAATGATATTTTTTAAATATCGACACTTTGGACTCAAAATGACAATACGAATAATCCTAAGATCACCTATTTAACTCTTTTACAAACAAATGACTATGACTTGTCAGGAAGACATACAATCTTTACGATGGATGCAAAACATATTTAAAACTATACTAAATAATTTAAAATTGACAAGTAAAAAGTAATTAAGAAGTTAACTTTAAGAAATTATTTAAAACCTTTCCAAGTTCGACAATAGGAGGTTTCTTATTTTCACAAGTGGCTAGATGGATTACCCACCAAACCAGTAATAATTTTGGATCAGTTTTACATTGGAAAAATCAACATTATTATTCACGAAATAATGATCTTATTATTAATTCATTTTAGATATCAATTACAATGATAGAGGTTACATTTTATAATGTTTGATCTCCTACAAAGGTGGAGTCAAACTTCATCTTCAATCCCTCATATCACTCTCCATGAATCTCTTAAACTTATCCCTAGGATATCTCTCACATCCCTTTATTATCTCACACACCAAAATAGCTACGTGAGTTGTTTATTCAAAAAATTCACTCACACACAACTATAAAATATATTATTAATATGAGTTGTATTAACTAATTACTAATAATATTACAATTTATTAATAATGTCACAATATATTTATAAAAATTCACAATAATAAAACACCAAATACTAATAATATAGAAATTGAAATTCATTCGGGATGAATTTACATAGATGGAGAATACATTTAATAATGTTTGATATCCTACAAAGGTGGAGCCAAACCGCATCTTCAATCCTTCATATCACTCTCATGAATCTCTCAAACTTATCCCTAGGATATCTCTCACATCCCTTTATTATCTCACACACAAAATAGCTACGTGAGTTGTTTATTCAACAACTTCAATCACACACAACTATTAACTATATTAGTAATATGAGTTGTATTAACTAATTATTAATAATATTATAACTTATTAATAATGTCACAATATATTTGTAACAACCAGAGCATGACCTTCCATTTTGAGACGCGTGCGAAGGTGACCCTTTGTGCGTCGGTGTCATTATGCACACTAAAATAAACTTCTAAATATATTATCCATTTATCCAAGCAATTCTTCATCTACTTGTCCTTCAAAATTCTTTATTTCAAATTTCGTTTTGAATTTAAAAGGATTATGAGAAAATTTTACCTTCTCGCTTATAGTCAGTAGCCTCTTCTTCACACGCTTCCAAATTTTCCTCATTGTGGGTCCCTCCGATACTTGATTTTTTCGGTCAAAGGTGCTCGAACCAAAGTGAGTCCATTTAAATTTTCTTAATCTGAAGATATATTTATCAGATCTGAAAGCTCTTGTTGTTTTCTATGCAACCTATCCATCATGGTCTTTAGAATCTCGACTATATGAACTAAGTTATCTTCTTCAATTTTTGTGAATTCTCTATTTCCACTTCTTCGTAGAAATATCTGGTTCACAAGGTAAAAATTCTTCACCTTTGGACCTTGTCACTATCATACAAATCACAAGAAAGAATCAAATACCATAGTCCTAGATATATAATTAGCTCTGATACCAAAATGATTCATAAACTTCTAGATTCGAAATCTATAAAATCACACAAAATGTTGTTCTACTTTCAACTTTGGAAAATGACAATTTCTTGAAGATTAGAGCTTTAGTGACTGATTATCTAGTGTTATAGAAAGGAAATGTAGAGAAGAGAAATAAATTCAAACTCCAAAACACCAACAATTTTATCCTGGAAACCTCTAATGGAGGAAAACTAGTCGGGAAGGGAAAAATGCTCTTTCTTCCCACTTTTATTGGTCAATTATAGAAAATTACAAATTACAAGAAGTAGAAAATGGAGACAAAAATGTCAACTCTCCCTTCTTAAGCTTACTTTTCTGTTTCTACACCTTGTTCCTACAATTCCACTCTAACACTAAAGATATTTCTCACTTGCTCTCATTAAACTTAAATCTTTTCTCTTTGATCTCTTTAGATCTCTAAATGACCAATTATCTTTCTCCTCCTTGTATTTATAGCCTTCTCTCATGTCCTCTTATGCACTGGAGAATGGGAAAGGTTAGGGAGGGAAGAGACACATTCGGGTGCTTCAAATTCACGTCCATTCACGCTCCATTTATTTTTTTGTTCAGAAGTGTCGGGACCACTTTGCTTGGGTGGACTGGAGGTTTCAAGACCATCGCTCTGGGCCGGGTGGCGATTCTGGGACCGCCTCTCGGGTTGGGTGGCGAGCTTCTACAACCGCTACTCTACGTAGAGTGGCGGTTCTATTAAAATGCTGACAGAACCTCCTTTTCCTCATTTTTCTTCACTTTTCCTTCTTGGTGCTGATAGAACTGATGAAGTGGTGTGTTTTTCTAGATCCCTATAGATCATACCTCCCCTACTTAGGAGGATTTTTTCCCCACAAAATCTTAGTAGGGAAGTAGTAGAGGAATTCACTCCCTCTCTTTCTCCTTTAAGTACCATTGGGTCTACCTTGGTGTCTTCTCTCATCCAACCTGCCAAGGCCCATGTGGATCTCTAGTTTTCTGTTCTAAAGCTACATCCTCCTCCGAGTTTCCTCGAGCACAATCCTCTTTGAAAGGAAACTTTTGTATATTTTATTTATCATGCATGTATGACGCTAGTAGGTGCAAGATTTTATAATTTTCTGTGGTGCATCCACGTGAAGTATGGCAGGATTTGTCTCTTGAGATGGAATTTTTAGATCCTCTCCATGTGCATTGCTACTATAGTCACAATTCTTCCTTGTATCTCCACCTCTTCTTGCTATCATATTGTCAATTCTAGTGAATCCGTAAGTAGATACGATTTGCATAGTGGAAGTTTTCATTTCTCCTTGAATGAATAGTTCTTATGGTGGTTTCATCTCGTAAAAATGAGTGCTATCCAAATCCTCCATCCTTTGGTTAGAAACATTTGTGCTCTCTACTCCATTTTGATTTTATTCCAATGAAAGTAAACAAAACTGATGATTTTCCTGAATAATTCTTGGTGCTTGGTTGGCACTTACGATATCCTTCTTTGGTTTCTCTAGTGTGCTAGGATGTTGAAAATTACTCCATCTTTGACCCATCTATATTGGTTCTCCATCCTTGTGAATCTAGCATTCATGGAATACAAGATAAAGACTTCAAGACAACATCAAAATGCATCAAGTGGAATGATATCAGCCTTTAATACATCTATCTATTGGGAATTTATCCCAAATGAACTTACCCTTTCTTGTAACTTGTATTTCTACACCTTTCTTCACCCATCCCAATGGGTATGCATGTGGATCCACATAAGTCTCCAAACCAAGATTTTCTACAACAACATCAAAAATTAATTTTGACCGAGAACCAAAATATACTAAAGTGTTTACCTTAGTCTTCTTAATTTGGATTACGATTTGAAATACCTTACTTGTCTCTTCTTTTTTTTTTCCCTTGTACATGTTAGTGGTCATTTGTGCATCCGGCCTCTCGTCGACATCTAAATCATCCTCAATCTCCAACTCTTCATTTGTTTTCATAGATGCCATGGATTTCTTGGAATCTTTTGTTTGGTGATTTGAATACAATTCCGGATGCAACTTCCAACATGTGGCATCTCGTATTCCCATTTATATCATAATTATTTAAAAAATTCTTAGGATATTTACAAGTTTGCAAAGCGGTAGTGATATTTTTACCTTTCCATCTACCTCTACTAATTGTTGATCCCTGTTCCTTTTGCTACTCGATTTTTGACTGGTTTTCCTTTGGGCCCGCCTCTTCTTGATTCTTCTCATCATAAATATAGTATACTTGCACACAAGCTTCATTGAGATCCTTGGGCTTCATGGAGATTACCTTCCTCCAAAGGTGAGTGTGAATTTTTCCCAAATATTTTATTCGAGAATGTCCTCATCCTCCGAGTCCATATTAAGCAACATGGCTTGTCTTGAAACTCCATGGTATAATCACCGCATGCTTTTACCATTGCCCTTCTGCATACATCAATTAGAAGTTTTATCACATGCATTAAAATTAGGAGGAAACAACTCTATGCATAATAACAAGACCAAATGGAATTTATGATCACAAAGTATCAATAAACCCCTTAGTAAAAAAAGGCTCAAAAATTCTTCTTGTATTGATTGCTTAAACCAAGTTGTACATAGTATGAGAATGGAGGAAAAATAGAGAGTGGGGAAAGGAAGAATTTGGCTATCTCCTTTGTTCTCTCAAGGTAGAATGCACTCTTGAGCTTACAAAATTAATGACCAACCCTTTGAAATGGGAATGGCTTTACAATTTATAGAATGAGAGGTGACTTATCATCTACCCCCAATGGATTTTCATATGTCCTTGTGCAACTTAAAACTTTTTGACTTCCTAGGAGAATATTAAGTCCTTTTTATAACATAAAGGTGACTTATTACATTAGGAACATTAGGACATATGAAAAATGCAAAAATTGCAATGTGCAAAATTAGAATATTGGAAAGTGAGAGAAAGTTGGGGGAAGAGGAGAGAGAAAGAGAGAGAGAAGAAGAAGAGGAGATGTCATTCCGATGAAGTCCGTTGGTCCTCGTTGATGGAAAGCTCCAAATGTAGTGAAACTCTGAATCTTCAAACTCCTTGCACACTGTGAAACTCCTTCAAATTAGCTCATGAATGCTCACCAAGTTGAGTGAATTGTTTGATGATGACCTAACTCCTAGCCTATGTATGATATACATGTGACCCAAACTATGTAGTGAGTGTGTGAAAAACATTGTCAGTTCCCTGAGATGATCACCCCTCTATGTCTCATTGTGCCAAACTTTCCCTTTGAGAACAACCTGCTATTAATAGTAAGTGTCCAGATGGAAGGCTTACTATTTTTAGTGAGAGGTGATTTTTGCCTCTTCTCGACCATCGTGATGTGATGAACTCCCTCATTCGATCTTGTGCACATTACCCTTTGCTTTGACCACTTCTTGGGGTGACTTACTATTTTTAGTAAGCACCTATATAAGGGACTTACTATTTTTAGTAAGTGATCATTTTCACTATTTTTTCTCTGGATAATCATTTGGCTTCTTGGAGGTCTTTAGTGCACACTTGCCTTTTCCATAGCCACTTTTGATGAAGACTTACCAAAAATAACAAGCATGTGTAGGAAAGCTTACTATTTTTAGAAAGTGTGTTTTAGTGCTCGGATTTTGATGGAGTCATATTTTTTAGAGTTGTCTTTCATCATGACCACATCCTCCGAATTTCACATAATTTTTCCCACTAGAATGTTGGGAAATAAAATTTAAAATTTTCACCTAGTAGTGGCTTCAAGCACGGAGCTGCCATGGTGGCCATTAATGGAGCTCAAAATTTTAGGTCTGGTTTTTGTCTCCATTTGTGAAAAAAAACTCCATTGTGATAGGTTTTTCATTTGGAGCTCGTGTGCAAGTTTTTAGCTCATTTCCATTTCCGGAATGATGGGAAATCCGATGAATGTGAGTTGGTGCATGAAGTGAGGATTTTGTTGGAAAAAATAATTCTAGGCACCATTTGACCTCCCATTTATTGCATCATCATGATCATCTTGAAAAAATTTGGAAGTCTTCAGAAGATGACACCTCGATCGACTTTGTATCTTGTGAGATATGAAGATTTCTCGATCGGGTGACTTCACGGTTATCTGGCAAAAAAACCTTCATTTTCTTCCCGTTCTTCATTTCTTCAGCACTTTTGATCATTTTTCCGATAAACCTATGTATTTTCATGGTGTGGAGTATTTTTGTGGCCATGGTGGAGCTGGTTTGGATCAGTAATGGTGGACCGGGTCTGGACAAGCAAGAACAAGGCCATGGCATGGTGAGAAGTTGTGAAGGAGAAATGAGGGGGAAGAAAATGACTAAGTGCCGGATTTGAATATTCAAAAAAATGCTCATGCAAGGGTGGGGGAAATTTTTTTTCATGTCTGATGTCCCTGACCTTAGGGATGTGAGGGACATCAAATTCCATGGTGAGCAAGAGGATGACACGTGTCCTCGATCCGATGATAGGGGATTTGCTTGAAAAAACACTAGAAGCACTGGGGGCTGAAAGTCGGTCACGTGGATGACCAAAGGACTCCCCATAGGGGATGGGAACATTTTTCCATGTCTTATGTCCCTTGACCTAGGGATGTGAGGGACATCAAATTCCATGGTGGTCTGGAGAGTGACACATGTGTCCTCGATCCGATGATAGGGAATTTGAGCTCCAAAAATGCACCTGGGGGCTGAATTGTCAAGTCTGAAGGTCACATGAGGGTCCCAAGAGGTCACATGGGGGCTGGGAACATTTTTCCAAGGTTGGTGTACCTAACCCTTAGGGATTTGGGGACATAAAATCCCCAAGCTCCTGGTGTTGACACGTGTCCTCAAAAATTGACTAACTCTGAACTGTCTCCAAGAGGGTAACTTGGAATGATGATAACTTGAGCTCTCGGTGGAATTTATTGGTGAAATTTTTATATGATCCTAACTGGAAATGAATTTTGAATCAATGGTGTGGGGTCTCATGTCTTGATTCATCCATTTGATCCCTAAAAAATGGAATTGTGATTTGGTACTCCACTTGTGCTGAAAAAACTCCTGCTAGACCTGATGCACAAAAGTGTTGTGAAAAATATGATTTCACCATCATGTAGGATTGGAATTATCTTTTTAGAGATTTTTTTTACTCCTAACTCCATCCTGGAGCTCCTGGAAATCTTCTTTAAAGCTCAATAGTTGTTTTTAGGCATGTGTGTACTGCCTAGGCTTGTGAACCTTGCTTTTCATTTGACTACTCCAAGTCTTTCAAAACTTCCCCAAACCTTCCAAAATAATTTCCATGATGTTATAAGGTCTTCAATTCACCTCCATGTTGATTTTTTCCCTTTTTCCACTCCAGGGGGTTGATCAGTCTAGGAAGGCCAAGTGATAGCCCTTCCCAATACTGCAAGAAGATAACATCTTTTCAGAACTTCCTAAAATCACCTAGGGGATTAAATTGAATTTCCTAAATCACCTAGGGGGATGATTTGACATCAAATAGGGGAGGTCATTTGACATTGATTGGATTTGATTTTGGGGTGTCTTAGGAATGATAAAACATGAAAAATTTTGGCAGGGGGTATAGTTTCGTCATGCTTGAAATTGTCAATTTCCTGTGCACACATTTACACAACAAAAATGGCTCTAGCTTGGGGACATGACATGGATGAGCATATAGTGAAGACATGACATGGGAATCTAGAATCTCAATTTTAGACCATAGTTATTGACTAGTTGCCTTATCCATTGGGCCCTGTGGAGTCATGTACAACTTATAACAAGAGAGAGAAGAGAGAAGAAGGAAAACACACACACACAAAAAGGAAAGGAAACACACACACAAAGGAAGGAAAACACACAATAAAAGGGAAACACACCTAGAAATCACCTATGGTACAAGGTGGGGGACAACCCACTTTCACTGAAGCACTTTTCATTCCTTAAAAGTTACCCCATGAGTGGGAAACACTGAGTGATGTTGTTCTATGAAGCCATTGATTGGTTCAAAAAGTAACCTCCTCTCCTTAATTGTTTATGAAAGCCAGGTGCTTTCACATGATTTTCCTTTTACTTTGTAGGAGTGAGTCCATGTGAGCTTCTTGATGCTCAGGTCTTCACTTGGAAATTCCATTGCCTTCATCCTCTTTGAAATGGTTTCATAGTGCTAGTTGCCTTCCATGTTTATCCACATAGTTGATTCTTCATTGAGCATCTCATCGCTGCCCCAAAGGGCTGATTTTCATTCAAATTACTTGAACATTTGGATTCTTTTCTTTCCCAGGTCTATGCTCATTGACCTCTTTTCCATGAGAAACCTTAGACTTATCCTTTTCCTCTACTCCATTGTGAGGTGTTTGAGTACTGATGGAAGGATTGGAAGTGACCTCATACTTGTCTTGTATGTCCATGACATGAGTGAAGAGATCAAGAATCAGCTCGGGGTCTTCCACAACTTCTACTACATCAAGATTTCTTGCATGGAGTTATGCTTCATCATTTCCTATAGCTCCTCTTTGTACGCCTTTGAAGAATCTTTATTTTGTAGCTCAAGGAAACTATCTAGAGGGATTACCTCATCATCTTGGGAATCACTGCACTCTATCAATCCTTCATCAAAAAAAAGAGCTTCATCTTCAAAGGCCTCAAAACTTCTTGCTTTAATTTTTCATCATGGAAAGATTCTTCCTCTTCAAATGGGAAAGAAAATACCTCCATTTCATCATTGTATCCATCAACCATTAGCTCGAGAGGGACATCATATTTCTCATCTAGATTTATTTCAATATGGCCCACCTTCACATTGGTTAAGGCTTCCAAATCAGCTTCATGCTTGTCTTCTAGATTCATGGCTTGCATTAAAAGTTCAAGAATGATCTCAGGGTCTTTTTTTTTTCTGTCTCTCTTAGCAGTTCTTGTATAGATATTTCTTTCCCATTTCATGGGCTCATCACAAGACTGATTTTGTCTCTCCATGGATGGCATGATCAATGAGATCATCTTCATCCCCAAATGGGAATGAGAATAACTCTCTCATCTTGGATAAGCATATAAGCTGATTTTTCTTCTTGAAAATCATCAAGAACCATCTCCTCTTCTTCATGGTTTGCATCATCCGGTAATTTGGGGCTGCCCTCTTGTAACTCAAATCTCCTCAATGCTTCTTCAAAATCCAAATATCTCTGGGAAGGCATGTCTGGACCTATCAAGATGGGGATATCCTCTTCCTCCTCGGTTTGCCACAAAGTGATTCATCTTCCTAATGCTACCTTGATATAAGATGTTAGCTTTGGGCTTCTAACTTTTGTACCATGTACCTCATCTTCTTCTCGAAGAAGAAATTTCTCCATGTCTCCCTTCATTGGTATGGTTGTGGATGACCAATTCATCTAAATTTTCCCTCCCAAGTCTCGACAGAAACTTCTACTCAACAACATTCGAATGAGGTTGGGACATCTACTACCAAAATCATCATTGAAACTTTCTTGTCTGGAAATCTGGTGAGAGCCACCTATGCATCTTTGACCTTCCCTACAAGTGGGACCTCTTTTGACTCCAAAGAGTAACAAGAGCCATTGGGTGGAGTCATGGTAAGTTTGAGAGATTTGGAAACCTTCACGGGCATGACATTATCGAGGCACCCGAATCTATTATGCAATTGTTTAATACATATTCTCCAACAAGAAGGGAGACATAAAAGGTTCAACCTTATCATTCTTTGATGCACTCAAAGAAAAAGCATGTTTTGTGAGGGAGGTGTAGGTGGGTTTGGTAACATGCCTTTAGGATGAGGAGCTACATCATTGGGTGTTAGACTACTACCATTTGATATATTGAACAAACCTCTCAAATTGTTTAGGATGAGTCTGCAAATATTTAGTTTGGTAATCTACACTTTGGCTTTTTTTTGCATATTCTATGAAGTCAAAGGGAGAGATGTGGACAAGGGGGTGAAGGGACTGATTTTGGAGTTTGGATAGGCTTGGGAGAAGGATTTGATTTTTGGGGAATGGAGGGTATTTTGAAAGGTACACTAGGAGCTTTCAAAGTACTAGATTTTATAGGATCAGATTTAGATTTAGACTTGGAAGAGACATTGGAAGACTTACTTGGGGGATGGGAGCCTTCTTACTTTGCTACGGGATTAGGCTCAAAAATGCAAGACTTCATGGAAGATGGAAGTGGGGATCCTCGACTGATTATTTTTTTTGTGGAGTCACCAGGAGGATCATCAACCTTCTTTTCTTTTATAGTAGTGGAGGAGATGCTTTTTCTTGGACTGAGAATGAGTGAATACCACACATGAGAAACTAGGTGCATCTTCTTCATCTTCTTCATCACCTCGGAATACTCACAAAATCTGATTTTGTCTATCATTCTCAAGTTCATCGATCTCTAGGAAGTTTCCACCTTCACTTTCTTGTTCAAGCTCTTCTTCACTTTCTTGAAATCTAAATTTACGTTCATGGGTGGGGCCTCAAGGAAAGCCTTTGGGGTGCTCCTGCAATCTGATTTTTGTTGCTTCTTTGGGAAGAAACTCATTCAAATATCTCCCTCTTCAATAATGCCATTTCATTTTCCAATTTTTGTAATGATGGATTGGTTCTCTCATCTCCAGGATGTTGGGCCTTTCCCTTTGATGGATTCTTGATCTTTCTCCAGAGAGGATGAGATCATCATCAAGTTCAATGGCCATCCTTTGTGCTTCTACAATGTTCCTTGGTTGGGCTCTTTGTAGAAAAAATCCTACTTCTGATGATTGAGCATTGATGAAGAATCTCTTGATATTGTTTTCAGATGGTGAATCTTCTTCCGGTATCTCTGCAAAGCAACCATTCAAAAGTGAGCCATGAAGTCTCTCATGGTTTCACTTTCTCCTTTCTTCATTTGAGCCAACTACACCAAGAGGTCCTGACAGTCTTCAGTTGATTTAAATATTTCCTCGAAGGCAGTCTTGATGTCATTCCAACCAGTGATGGATCAGGCAAGCAGGAGGTAGAACCATTCTACTACTTTTTCTTGGAGGGACTCCATGAACAATCTTACAACAACATCTTCATGTTGGACACCAAGAATTCCACATGATGTCATGAAAGCAATGATGTGTTCTTAGGATGTTGTGTTTTTCACCTTTGAACTTTGGAAAGTTCTTGTGGGAACTTGTTGGTAGATCATGGAGAGGTGGTTCAAGAGAAAGCGGGCATGTATTCCTTCCCCATGGAACAATGGGTTGAGGTCTTTCTACTTCATCTTCCACCATCATTTTTCTACTTCTACTTCAGCCCTTGCTTCTACAAATTCTTCTTCAAATCTTCTTCTTCTTTTGGGAACTCAATGCTTAATGGTGATGGAAAAATGGGAGAATTTGAAGGGGGAGTATCAACAAGAGTTTTGATAGATTTCAGGTGAACTTACTTGAAGATCCTAGATGGAGAGGAGGCTTGAGAGAAGAAGTATGGATTATCTCTAATTCATTCTTGCTGATTTTGCAAAGCCTGAAATTGGAAACAACACCACCTCTCGACCTATTTCAACCTGGTGTATCTTCCTTCACCAACTTTTGGAAATTCTTGAAGTGGGAATATGAAAAGACACTATGGAATATGAAAGGTCACGTGCAAGGAATTGATAGTGTATCTTTCAGTAATGGATTTTCATGAACTTTTTTTTTTTTTTTTTCAATATTTCATTTTTTATTTTTGGACCTTGTGGTCATATTTTGGGTGTAGATGCTTGCTAAATCTTCCCCACGGTGGGTGCAAAAATTATTGGTGAGAAAAATTTTGGGTGGAAAAACTTGTGGATTTCTTGCCAACTCTGGGAATCTAAGTCCCTCTACTTAACTGGTGCAGTAACTACCGTATATGCATGCATGCATGAAAAGGTGGATTTTGTGGTGGCCTTTTGACCGGGGATCCAATAGGGACACTCCACTGACCCTATGGAAAAGCTTATAGATACCTGCAAGAGAGGACTTTTTTCTATAGAGAGGGAAAGGGGAGTGAGAAATTAGATAGGAGAACTAATGTTGTAGGTAGAAAATCAATTAGATTCCTACATACATCAATTAGAAGTTTTATCACATGCATTAAAATTAGGAGGAAACAACTCTATGCATAGCAACAAGACCAAATGGAATTTATGATCACAAAGTATCAATAAACCCCTTAGTCAAAAAAAAAGGCTAGAAACTCCTTCTTCTTGTATTGATTGCTTAAACCAAGTTGTACATAGTATGAGAATGGAGGAAAAATAGAGAGTGGGGAAAGGAAGAATTTGGCTATCTCCTTTGTTCTCTCAAGGTAGAATGCACTCTTGAGCTTACAAAATTAATGACCAACCCTTTGAAATGGGAATGGTGTTACAATTTATAGAATGAGAGGTGACTTATCATCTACCCCCCAATGGCTTTTCATATGTCCTTGTGCAACTTAAAACTTTTTGACTTCCTAGGAGAATATTAAGTCCCTTTTTATAACATAAAGGTGACTTATTACATTAGGAACATTAGGACATATGAAAAAGTGCAAAAACCCCAACATGAAATTAGAATATTGGAAAGTGAGAGAAAGTTTGGGGAGAGAGAGAGAGAGAGAGAGAGAGAGAAGAAGAAGAGGAGATGTCATTCCCGATGAAGTCCGTTGGTCCTCGTTGATGGAAAGCTCCAAATGTAGTGAAACTTGAATCTTTGAACTCCTTGCACACTATGAAACTCCTTCAAATTAGCTCATGAAATGCTTCACCAAGTTGAGTGAATTATTCCTTGATGACCACAACTCCTAGTATGATATACATGTGACCCGAACTATGTAGTGAGTGTCGAAAAACATTGTCTAGTTCCCTGAGATGATCACCCCTCTATGTCTCATTGTGCCAAACTTTCCCTTTGAGAACAACCTGCTATTAATAGTAAGTGTCCAGATGGAAGGCTTACTATTTTTAGTGAGAGGTGATTTTTCCTCTTCTCGACCATCGTGATGTGATGAACTCCCTCATTCGATCTTGTGCACACTACCTTTGCTTTGACCACTTCTTGGGGTGACTTACTATTTTTAGTAAGCACCTATATAAGGGACTTACTATTTTTAGTAAGTGATCATTTTCACTATTTTTCTACTCGGATAATCATTCTGGCTTCTTGGAGGTCTTGATGTACACTTTGCTTTTCCATACACTTTTGATGAAGACTTTCAAAAATAAGCAAGCATGTGTAGGAAAACTTACTATTTTTAGAAAGTGTGTTTTAGTGCTCGATTTGTGATGGAGTCATATTTTTTAGATTCATCTCATCATCATCATGACCACATCCTCCGAATTTCACATAATTTTTCCCACTAGAATGCTGGGAAATAAAATTTAAAATTTTTCAGTAAAGTGGCTTTGAGCACGGAGCTGCCATGGCAGCCATTAATGGAGCTCAAAATTTGTAGGTCTAGTTTTTGTCTCCATTTGCAATGAAAACAACTCCATTGTGATAGGTTTTTCATTTGGAGCTGTGTGTAAGTTTTTAGCTCGTTTCCATTGCCGGAATGATGGGAAATCGACGAATGTGAGTGGTGCACGAAGTGAGGATTTTGTTGGAAAAACAATTTCAATGGGCACCATTTGACCTTGGTTTATTGCATCATGATCATCTTGAAAATTTGGAATTTTAGAAGATGGACACCTTGATCTGACTTGTATCTTGTGAGATATGAAGATTTCTCGATCGGGTGACTTCACGGTTATCTAGAAAAAAACCTTCATTTTCTTTTCTTCATTTCATTTCTTGACACTTTTTTCATTCCTTCCCCTAAAACCTATGTGTTTTTCATGTGTAGGTGTTTATGTGGCCATGGTGAGAGCTGGTTTGGATCAGTAATGGTGGATTGGGTGTCTGGACAAGCAAGAACAAGGCCATGGCATGGTGAGAAGTTGTGAAGGAGAAATGAGGGGGAAGAAATGACTAAGTGCCGGATTTGAATATTCAAAAAATGCTCATGCAAGGGTGGGGTGAATTTTTTTCATGTCTGATTTCCTGACCTTAGGGACATGAGGGACATCAAATTCCATGGTGAGCAAGAGGATGACACGTGTCCTCGATCGACGGCAAGGATTTTCTTGAAAAACACTAGAAGCACTAGGGGCTGAAATTGGTCGTGGATGACCAAAGGACTCCCCATAGGGATGGGAACATTTTTCCATGTATTTTATCCCTGACCTTAGGGATGTGAGGGACATAAAATTCCATGGTGGTCCTGGAGCTGACACGTGTCCTCGATCCGACGACAGGGAATTTGAGCTCCAAAAATGCACCTGGGGGCTGAACTGTCAAGTTGAAGGTCACATGAGGGTCCAGAGGTCACATGGGGGCTGGGAAAATTTTTCCAAGTTTGTGTACCTGACCTTAGGGATGTTGGGGACATAAAATCCCACAGGCTCTGGTGTTGACACGTGTCCTCCCAAAATTGACTAACTCTTAAACTGTCTCAAGAGGGTAACTTGGAATGATGATAACTTGAGCTCTGGTGGAATTTATTGGTGAAATTTTATATGATCCTAACTATAAATTTCCTTTTTAATCCAATGGTGGTGGGTATCATGTCTTGATTCATCCATTTGATCCCTGAAAAATTGGAATTGTGATTTGGTACTCCACATGTGCTTGAGAAAAACCTGCTGCATACTGATGCGCCAAAGTGTTGTGAAAAATATGATTTCACCATCATTTAGGGATTGGAATTATATTTCTAGATATGTTTTTTTTTACTCCTAACTCCATCTGGAGCTCCCAGAATCTTCTTTTGAAGCTCAGCAATTGTTTTAGGCATGTGTACTTGCCTAGGCTTGTGAACCCTACTTTTCATTCAAACTACTCCAAGTCTTTCAAAACTTCCCAAACCTTCCAAAATAATTTCCATGATGTTCTAAGGACTTAAATTCACCTCCATGTTGAATTTTTCCCTTTTTTACTCCAGGGGTTGATCCAGTCTGGGAAGGCCAACGATAGCCCTTCCCAATACTGTCAGAAGATAACATCTTTTCAGAACTTCCTAAAATCACCTAGGGGATTAAATTGAATTTCCTAAATCACCTAGGGGAAAAATTTGACATCAAATATGGGGTGACCAGAATAATGGATTTGACCTGGGTTCCTAGGAATGATAAAACATGAAAATTTTATAGATTGGTTTCCCACAAAACCAGAGCATGACCTTCCATTTTGAGATGTGAAAAGGTGATCCTTTGTGCCTCAGTGACATTATGCACACTAAAATAAACTTCCAACTATTTTAGCCATTTATCTAGTAATTCTGCATCTACTTTTCCTTCAAAATTCTTTATTTTAACTTTTGTTTTGACTTTAAAAGGAGTATGAGAAGATTTTACCTTCTTGCTTACAGTTGTAGCCTCTTCTTCACGCCCTTCCAAATCTTCCTCATCGTGGCTCCCTCCGATACCAATTTTTTTGGCCAGTTCTCAAACCACTGAGTCCATGGAATCTTTCTTAACTGAAGCCATATTTTATAGATCTGAAATATCTTGTTGTTTTCTATGTAATCTATCCATCGGGTCTCAAAGCATCTCGACTCTATGGATCAAGTTATCTTCTTCCATTTGTGCTCGAACTCTCTATTTCCACTTCTTCCTAGAACATATCGGTTCACAAGGCAATAATTCTTCACCTTTCAGTACCTTGTCACACCGTCATACAAACCACAAGAAAGAATTGAATACCATAGTCCTAGATATATAATCAGCTCGATACCAAAATGATCTATAAACTTTGGAAAATGATAGTTTCTTGAAGATTAGAGCTTCATTGACTAATTATCTAGTGCTATAGAAAGGAAAGTGTAGAGAAGAGAAATGAATTCAAACTCCAAAACACCAATAATTTTATCCTAGAAACCTCTAATGGAGGAAAACCGGTCGGGAAGAGAAAAATTCTCTATCTTCCTAGTTTTATTGGTCAATTATAGACAATTACATATTACAAGAAGTATAAAATGGAGACAAAAATGTCATCTCTCCCTTCCTAAGCTTGTTTGCTCTATTTCTAAACCTTTCTCCTATAATTCCACTCCAAAACTGAAGATCTTGCTCACTTACTCTCATTAAACTTAAACCTTTTCTATTTGATCTCTTTGGATCTCTAAATGTCCAATTCTTTATCTCCTCCTTGTATTTATACCCTTCTCCCATGCCCTCCCATGCACTGGAGAATGTCAGGGAGGGAAGAGACACAGTCAGGCACTTCAAATTCACATCCATTCACACTCCATTTATTTTTTCTATTTCGAAGTGTCAAGACTTCCACTCGGTGTAAACTGGTAGTTTCAGACCACCACCGTGTTGGGCGAAGTTCATCAACCGCCACTCGAGCAGAGCGGTGGTTTTGTTAAAATGCTAAGAGAACCTCCTTTTCCTCATTTTTATTTTCTTTCCCTTCTTGGTGCTGATAGGAATGATGAAGTGGTGTGTTTTTCTAGATCCCTATGGATTAGTTTTAGCTTTGGGAGATTTTCTTTAATTTTGGAATGCCATGCTTTATGGGATATGTTTAGTTAACTCAAATGCATGATTTGATTTAATATAAACTTGTCCTCTTGCATATATTTAATGATTTAATCTTTAATTGATTTATTTTTCTCTAGTTAACTTGAGATATTAATTAGTGAAGTGAATTTGGATAAGAGGTGAGGTAGAAATGAATATGTATAGGATTTATTTAATTATTTTAATATAAAATTAGATGATGGGATATGGGATAAATAATAAGAGTGATATGATTAATTAATTAATCCTAGGAATGTGATATAAGTGTAATATGGTTTATAGTATGAATATTTAATAATTTGAAACCATGTGTGAGTGATAGAGGTAATTAGGGAAGTTATAGGGATGATAGAATTTTATTAAGGGAAATGTCGTAGAAACATCATGAACATCGTAAAATATAAAAATACATCAAAAGGTGGTCAAAAGTGGTCAAAAATGGTCATACTATACTATGTAGGGATGGTTTGAGAGGTTTAGAAAATGAATGTAATATTTTAAGGTGTCTATATTTTCCCTTGTTTAAATTGTTATTATGAAGTAATAACACTTTAAAGATAGTAGACACGTGTAAAACAAAAAAAGGATGATAAAGAAGTGTGGTGGACTACCTACTTTTCTTGAGTGAAACATTTGGATTCCCACAGGTAGAGATCGTGCTAAGGGACCGCCTCCTCGAACAGATGGGTGGTGGGATAAAGCGGTGGAAAACCACTTAATGAGAGGAATAAGAAAAAAATGGAGAAGTGACAGACAAAATGAGATCAAAATATGAGATATGGAGGGTCAACGGCCAAAATTAGGGATTTGGGAGTTGAACTATGGTTGGAAGAAGGGTTAAATAGAAGAGATATGTTTTTGAGGATGGTAGATGATATATGTTAGACATATGATGAGATGTCAGTGGTTAATGAGCTATGTTGATATGATGTATTTTTTTGAGATGTATGAATGAATGTAATAACATTATGTGTGTAAATAAACATACACATAATAAAAGAAAAGTAAAAACAACCCCAATATAAACAATAAGTGTATGCACTGTGGCTATAAATGAGCTTAGATGACAAACAATTATCATGTAATAGGTCAATCAAGTGACAATGCAAAACAACTTGACTTAAATACATTTAACTTTACCCCTAATCTCAACGTAGGTAGAGTAGAAGATGTAGATGGTTAGAGTTTCAAAATAATCTCAGTATCAATGCAATTTTCATCTATGAATGAAATGATGCGGGAAGCGAAGGATTGATCTACAAATGGGAATCCAAGACATTATAATAGTTTCATAGAGAAAATATTCAATGTTGCTCCATTTTTTATAAGCACTATATTTTTATTTTAGAATTGGTGATGAATTCTTCAATGTATAATAAATTTGTGTTTATGATGTTAATATTCAAAAGTTTATGAGGATTAAATGATATGATTGGACTATTTGATGAAATATTTACAATTTAAAACTTGAAATTGTTGTGTATTGATATCCTTAGGAACACATGCATCATGGTGTGCATGAGTAAGGATGTATTGAAGTGCAAGTGAAGTTTGGAATAACTTCAAGAGAGATATTTGTGTAGATGTATTCTCTAATTATTTGATATTATCATAAGAATTAGACAAAGAATTTGCATTGGATGGTTGTTTTGGAACAATATTAGACTTAGGATTAGATGTTTGAGGTAATGTAAACAATGTACAAACCTATTTTTATCCTGGTATTACAACAAGGCTAGGGGTGGAGATTTTGATGGTAGCCATGATGTTATACGTAGGATCTAGCTATGAAATGATAGAATTAACCTCAATATTGTTCGATGATTGGCCCTTGTCTATAACTTTTTCATTTGTACAATGATGTGGAAAGGGGTCTTGAAATACCTTTAATGTCTCGTTTGGAATTTTTGTATTAGAGGTGTCTTAGATTTCAATATCTCTGATGCCAATTAAATCTTGTATATAATGGTAGAGTCTTGAGAAACAGTCTGTGGGATGGCCTTTGACACAATGGGATTCATAATATTTTGATTCTTTATACCACTTGGGTTTTGGTTTCCCTTTTTAAGGGTCTTGTGATTTGATATTTTTCCATATTAGCACTTTTTATTTGATGGAGTACACTAGAAATATTTTCTCAACCATGTGTGAATTGTATTTGTTTGACTTCATGTGGAGTAGTTTCTTTAATAGAGATTATGATTGGTTGTTTGTGTGATTTTTCATTGACTTGAGAAGCCATATGAGAGATTTTTTTGACATCTCATGAAGTTTTTATAATAAAGCTTCATTCAATGTGTTGCATGGGCTCACCATTGTACTAAAGGTAAAACTTAAAGTAAAAAGGTGGTTTGTGACTTGATAAGCTTGATAGAGGTTTGATAAATTTAATCTCAAAGGCTGATGTCAGATTGGTTTGTTTGTTGTTGACTAGTGAATGCGTTTATTGAAACTAGTGTTTGATTTGATCAAAGGTTAATATTGTGTTTTACATCGAATAGATTGATATTTTGATTTTGATTTGATTTGGTTGGGATTTATTTTAGAGTCTAATTGGACTAATTTTCTTAAATTTGGATTTGTGTATCCAAAATATAAGACTTTGATTTAGATCTTAATTTAGATTTGATTGCATGGGTTTGATTTTAGAGTTCAATTGGACTGATTTGCTTAGATTTGGATGTATGAATCCAAAATATAAGACTACGATTTGGATTGGATGTGATTATATTTGGATGTGGGTATCTAAAATATGATACTTTCATTGAGATTGGATTTGTTAATTTCGATTGGACTTGGATTGGAATTTTTTTGATTGGGTTTGGATTTGTTGTATCCTATGAATAAAATCTTGATGTAGATTTGGATAAATTTTGATTTTGACTTGAGTAGATTGGGTTGGATTGGATTGGATTGGTTTGTTAATCAAAGAGTATGTACCCAAAGGGTAGGACTTGTTTTTCAATTACTTGATTTGATAAAATTCTGGGATAAGATTGGATGGGTTTGATTATGATTTTGACTAGATTGGGATGTGAGTATCCAAGGGATAATATTTTTAGCTTTGATTTTTGGATTGGATTTAATTTTATTTTGTAGAACACCAGTTATAATTTCAAGTGCATTTTTATTTTGGAAACATTAGTTTTTTATCTCAATGGGATTGGATTTATATTTGTGAAACAACTTCTAATTTCTACTAGAATGTAAAATGGTGTTTGTATAAGAAATGTTTTTGAGATAGCAACTTTGACATAAAATTTATTGTTTATAAACAACAAGAAACAAATATGATATCATTTATATTGTTATATAGTTTAAATGCTTTCAATCCATTGGGAAATGCAATGTTTTTGTGAAATGCAACAATAAGTATGTTGTGAAATGGGTGGATGCAAGGCTCTTATCAATCCACAAAGATGTGTCTTTTAATATTCCTAGTCCTGATATACCAAATATGTACAGAATTAGAAGTGGTACAGGAGCCCTTAGAATATTGAAAGAGACTCACCTAACCACTAGCCATCTTAAAGGAGTGAATCACCACTCCAATGATGGGTTTCATGACTAGGTGGTAGGGTAATGAGGGAATAAAATGTGAATGGTATACTTATTTCTCCATGAGGATTTATAAGCATGATTCCATAGAATTCATTGTTATAGTTATTTTAGGCATATATTTGTAGTAACCCCAATCATGTGACTTCACTTATAAGGTGGTAAGAGGTGAGGAAAGAACTCAATGATGTTTTGAGAACAATTCTCAAGTGTAATGCAATGCAATATGAGTTGGTGTGTGGTAGTCAAGACCATGTAATTGGTGTGGCTAAGCGGTGATGAAATCCACATTGTTATGTGTAAACAAAATATATAAAATGATTAAAGGAAGGTTCTTTCCAACTTTGAAATGCCTAAAAGAACTATGTAATTGAAAGGGGTAAGTGCACTTACACCATATTTATAGAATTTTTTTAGCAATTTTTAGTTTTCTTTGACTAAGGAAAACTGTATGTAAATGTGTTAGTAGTTTGTTGCTTGATTTTGTAAGATGTTGCAAGTGAAATGGTCCCACAAAAAAGTGATTAATGGTTTTCTTATAAATACAAAGTTAGGAGCAAAAAAAAAAAGATCTCAGTTGTTTCGATTATCAAGATCATCTAATGACGTAATAGCAGAGTATATGTGGGTTTTGATTAAAGAAATTGGTTAATAACATGATTAAAAAAATATCTCACCCGGTTTTGATTCTTAAGATCACCCAAAGGTGTGAGAGAATAGCATACACATATTTCAATCATGAAAGTAACAATATAAACATAAACATAATTTAGTTAGCTTTATTTTTAAATGAATTATACAAAAATAATGAT
Organism: Taxus wallichiana var. yunnanensis; assembly: GCA_018340775.1. Classification (NCBI taxonomy): domain Eukaryota; kingdom Viridiplantae; phylum Streptophyta; class Pinopsida; order Cupressales; family Taxaceae; genus Taxus; species Taxus wallichiana. Next base: position 160,216,415 of record CM031240.1, on the reverse strand, counting down.
ATAATTACACATAAAACAACAAGGGAATAAAATTATGGATTCGGAAATTTTGAAAATGAATTTAAAAGTCACACATAATGGTAGCAAATAGTTATAAAAAAACACATTTACTATATACGAAACACACTTGTATTATAACATAAATGTAATAATGAAGAACACTAGCACAACTTGTTTGATGGAGACACATGTGAAATAACAATGATGCAAGTAATATGATATAGAGATGTAGATATGTAAAAGGGAAGATTTAAAAATGTTAGAAAGAGAAACACACATAATACGATGAAAACACATTTGTAATCACACAAACACAAGGATTAGAATGGAAATGTAGATCTCGCACAACAAATAAAATTAGTATAAAATAGTAACGCATATAGTATTATAGAAATGTAGTTTTAATTATGAGGACACATGCAAACACGCTAGTGCATGTTGTGTGATAAAGATATAGATCCGGTGATGCTACCATAAACTATGTGTTGCACTAGTGCAAATTATATCATGAAAGTGTAGATCACCTGTACCTGCACAAAAAGATTAGATCACAACCGAAATGACTATTTTTGAAACTCCTCATAGGATACTCTAAGAAATACCCCGAAATATGGTTAGAGCCTTTAAACTAGACAAAAAACATGAAAAAAAGGTTAGATTGATAAAAATGAATAATAAATGATAAAAATGCGTGGTGTCCCACCGGGATGCCAGAATGTATACAAAGAAAATGGGAAATAAAGGAAAGAAAAAAACAAAAACAAAATATGATCCTCCCTTCGTACCTCCTTACAACCTTAGATGAGATTTATTAGAGCTTAGAATGAAACACCGAGCTTGTCAAATCACTAGAACAATTAAATGTGGATGCTCTAATAAATATTTTGAATGGAAGTGGATTTTAGCTAGACGAGAAATGCAAATGATTATGTATTCTAATACAAATCAAATCATGCAATAGGAGAGAATAATAAGAACAAACCGAGAGTAATCAACAAAAAGTAATACGATTACCAAGACAATGCTTTGGTACCATAAAAGAGGGCATGAAGATCTCCTGTAATGGCGTGCACATTGACGAAGTTGGACTCGAATGAGAATGTGAAATCTCTCCAAGTAATTAGCAAGAAAAAAATGAACTCAAGGAACTTCTGAATGTAAAAAAACAATGATCTACTCATGATCATAGATCAAAAAGGAAGAGATTAAATTATAGGAGTAATATGTAACTCCCATGCCTGGAATCATCATACCTCCACAAGGGAGAAAGGAGTTACAATTCATAAATGGAATGTAACTCTGTATGACATATGACACCTATGATGCATATGACAAGTATGAAAGATTCCATGACATAATTTTTCATATGTCATATAACTCCTAAAAGACCTATGACTCACCTAAGTGAGATGACTCACCATGTGTGAGGTGGAATTTACCTAATAAACTAATAAAATCCAAAAAAAATAATCTAACACTAACAAATGATGACATAACATAGTTAAATTGAAACACATAAAATTACTATGTGTATCATGAGACTATCTATGAGATGGTATATTTCCCTTATGTTTATTCAATGAATTAGGGTTAGGATAATTGTAATGGAAATGTTTTTGTATGGTGTGGGGCATCCATAAGGGTTTCTAATTACTTGTGGGCTGCCCTTGGTTTTTCTTTGTTTTTTAGATAAATTTTCTAAGTGAGTGAGTTAATGAACTCTTGTTGTTAGTGGTGAAGGGTAATATTTTGAAATATGCGTATATGATATAAGGAGTGAATTGTATAAATGGGAATGGTTATCTAAATTAGTTTCAAATATGACCTAAGTGCTAGGGGTTAAAGTTTGATTGTGGAGGTACCAATGTGTTCCCTCATGATTAGTCGAGTAGGAATAATTCATTCCCGATATGATGTTGGAAACCATAATAATATGTACCTATTGTTATCACAAGTATTTTGGCCAAACATATATTCATTACTATTTGTATTTATTGGACGCTATATTCATACCATGTTCATAGGCATACCACTTTTTGGGTGACTACATTACACATGGTATTATCTCTTACCTTATTGATTTATTGCATCTTCCTTATCATGAAGGGTAGGTTTTTTCGAAGGCGCACAATGATCTGTAAGTCTTATGATTGTATGTAAATTTATTTGATGACACTCTTTATCTTATAACACATCTCAAAGCATTAGGATGGATCTCTAGTGTAAAACAACGAGTGTGGCATAACACAATTTTGGATGTATTGTATTTTATGTTGAGAAAAATAAAATGTAAACATTTTATATTGAATCTATGTAAAACATTATGGATTGAAAAAAATTTGTAAATGGAAACACGAATTCATTTACAATAAACTTGTAAATTTCTTATAGCTTTCGGTTAATGTAGGTATTGCAGTCTAGTTCCATTGTTCCAAGATTGGTGAAAGTTCGGTGTTAGTTGTATCCAAACTTTAAGTTCATTTCATTGTGACTTTTGATTATGATGTAACCTATAATTTAACATTTTGGATTCATTATAAAAAATAATATATTAACCTATTGATGGAATTGTACTTATAATGTTCTTGTTCACATGATTAGAATGAATGAAAATGTATGCACATGTTTAATTTGATTAAATGCAATGTCTTATTTAATTAGATGAATAATTATATACAAAAACATATAATTAAGCATACTTAGTGGTATGCACATGGTTAATTAATTTATGTTTTTAATGGAAGTAAACTATACAAGTTAAAATGACTCACACTACTTAATCTACCATGTTAGATAACTCGAACTACTTGTATTAATTTTCTATTGCTTCTTGCATGTGTTTGATTGTTAAGTGTAGGACTAGGAAATTGAGAAGCATCAATTATTATCCTTAGTTGAAAAGGATTTGTTTAGTGGTGAATATTCATAATATGGCGAAAATTCCATTTTAGGAAAATTTGAAAAGGCAATTTTTTTGGATCAGGTCATTGTCCTAGGTTTGCCTAAAATTTATAGTATATTTTTTTAGGGGTCGACTTTGCCTACATTTGAAAACATCTTCTATAAAAACTAGGTGATTCACCGGGTAGTATACTACTACCTTACTACTAGTTGAGCTACCAATATATCAAATACCATGAAATTATGTGCTCTAAGCACCAAAGTGCAATGATGTAGATATCTAACTCTATTTCTTGTTTAAATTTTTACAATCGGGTGATAAGTGTTATTTGTTGACGCTAGACTAATAATATTTGTTGGAACACGACAAAGGTTTTATTTAGATGAGCGACAAGGAGATTTAATCGACGCGTGATAAGGGTTTGTGGTTGGCGACGCTGAAACTACTATTGTTGGCCGACGCACAACAACAATCTTCTTGGACGCATGAAAGTACTATTGTTGATGCACAAAACATTACTTCTTTGACAAGTGAAAATGATATTTGTTGACGCTTGACTTAATATATTTGTTGATGCCCGAAAAAGGTTTTTTGTGAACGCGCAAAAGAAGATTCAGTGGCACGTGATAGGGGTTTTGTTTTTTATGCCGATACAACTATTGTTGATGCATGACATTTTTCCCATTAATGCACAACATAGTACTTATCGACGAGAGAAAAAGATATTTGTTGACATGTGAAAAGGATCTTCTACTAACGTGGAACAAGGTATAATTTTTGATGCACGATTGTGTTGTTTTTGATGCACGATTCTCTTACTCTTGATGCACGACTCAAAGTGTTGTTGATGTGCAACAAGGTTCTTTTTCACGACATGCGACAAGATATAATCTGTTGATGCATGAATATTTTTATTGACACATGAATATTTTGTTGTTGAAACACGACTCAATCTGCCGACGCATGACAAAGTTTCAAATTAACCATTCAAAATAATGGAAGGTAATTTTTATCGAGAATGTGAAGACCCAAAAAGTAACAAAAAATCTCAGAAGTCCATGTTCAAGTATTTTGGAAACTCTACTGCTATATATTCTGTAGCAACCAACACCCATACAACTGCACCTAGAATGAATCAGAGTAAAAACTATGTGGAAGGTAATATTGAGGTGGACATGCATTCTGCACAGTATCAACCAAATGACACCTATGATGATACCATGTCAGATCTTGAAGATATACTTGTTGGGATGCCCGAGCTTGAATATATTCCTGTTGAGGTGCAACCAGGATTGCATGAAGATATCACACATATAGATACTCGAAAAATGGAACAAAAAAAAATGCAAATTCTAGTTCACAAAAGAAGAAAGCAGTGATTCTGATAATGCTCAAAATTCTACTCATAAAAGTAAAACATTGAAAACAAACAAAAATATGTGGACACTTGGGAGGACATACAAGTTTGATTGGGCTTCCAAATTTCTATTTATTGAACTTGTATAGCTAGCTAATTCAGAAGAAATCCCATCGAATGTACATGTACAATATGTACGTGGAAATTGGGAAAGCAACAAAAAATGTAGTTAAAGTGGACACTATAGAAAAACACTATGGAAAACAATATTTGACTATAACGGGGGAAGATGGCTAGAAAATAAAAACACACAGGTGGAAAATTGAAAAGAATGCATGCATGTTAAATACACAAAAAGTATGAAGTAGAGTAGAAAAGATGCGAGACATCTCATGGAAAATGGAGGAAGTCACATCACAAATTGGTAAGATGAATAAATCAAATCTGCATGCAAAACTCATACAGTTTCTCTACTTTATTTCACATACTTAAGAAAGGAAGACCGATTTCAGATTTCCTCAATTTAAAATTTTTGTATCAATATAATGGAATGCACAATGTTCCTCAGTCTCATTGGTCAGACAATAGTGCATGGGAAATGGAAAAATTCCTTTCAATGATAGAGAAGGAAGATTTGAAAGAGAATGTAAAAATGTTAATTCTATCTCTCTTTCAAATGATGAAGTGACAACAGTTGACAACACTGCATGGGTATGTATCCACATCTATACTTTAGAAAATCATATAAGGACACCGCATCTATTGGGTGTTATGAAAATGGTTGAAAATTGTAATTCTGAAAATCTACATAAAATAGTTGTTCCTCATTTGAAAGATATTGATGGAATGGCTGATTATGAAATTGTTATGAAGTTGGTATGCGTTGGAGCAGATAACGGTGCATCAATCATGCGCAGGTCTTTGAAAAGGATGTGTGTTAGATTACAAAAACTGTGGCCCCTTATATGCTAGTAATTCACTATATGGCTCACAGAATGAATTTCACGTATAAAATGGTAAGCAACTATGAAAATGCTGCTAAAGTAGAAGACCTTATAAGATAATTTCATGCCTATATGAAAGCAAGCCTAAAGTGATTTCTCAAGTTCCAGAAATTCATAATTGGAATTACAGATGGAAAAATAATTCTGAAGGATGTTGAGATGAGATGGATTTCTTTGTATGAACCTGCATGTAGAGTTTGTGAGGAGTATCCTTTGTTGGTTGGTTTCATGCACAAATATCATCATGAAGTTGACAGGGCGAGGGACTTGTTATTCCATTTAATTGATTTGGAGACATTGCTTACATTGGTTGGTATTCTTCCAATGTTGCAAGAGATTAATACACTGATGAAGCATGCATAGGGCAGATTAATATATATTATGGATTTTATATGGATGAGAAAAATGCTATGTCAAAATCTTGATGTCTTGTACACTTCCTAAGATAATTTTGATACACCTATTTTTGATAATTGGAAAGCTTTATTAGATCCTAAGAATCCCAGTAATTAATTGAGACTTAATATCCACGATCAAATATGTACACATGTTAGTGGGAGGGACATACCACTTTGCACATTTTGTAAAAATGTCAAGATATTACGAGGATCGAAAGATAAGAAGTTCATGTGATGTGTAATCTCTTTGATTCTATTACAATTAAAACAAGAATAAAGCTTAGAAAAATTTCAGAATCCTTATCATCAGAAATTAGAGAACGTTTCTGCAAAGATAAAATTATTGAAGCAATGGGTGTGATGAATCCTAATTTTTGGAATATTGAAGGTGCTCATGCAAAATTTGTAAGAAATAATTTCCATAAATCCATGGGTATAATAATGGAAAATTTCACCAATACTTTAGAGGTTAAGGGTATGGAAATCAAAGGTAAACCGAATGTTGATTTATTGAATTCTCAATTAACACATTTTACAACAACAACGAGAAACCAAAATAAAATGTTAGAGGAACCTTTTGAGAGTGGTGTTAATACAAGGCTCCGGCGAGGAATCTATCAAAGTATTGTTCTACAAGAAGACATCAATGAATATTTCAGATTATATGAGTTATACCAAACAATGATTTTTGGGTCTGTGGAGGATGAAAGGGTTTTTAGTGCTTTATCATTTATAAAATCAAAACTGAGAAACAAGTTGGATAAAAATATGGAAATTTGCATGAGGTGTTATGTTTCTCGCTACTCCTTGGAAACATTTCCTTTCGACAGAGCAATTGCACATTGGAATCCCCTTGGTGAAAGAAGAGGTGTAAATAATAAAATAGAAGTACAATTGTTCCCAATGATGAGACTGGAATTGGTGCGTCGTCACACTCTGTAGAAGAGAATATCAACTTTGAAGAAGCTATTGATAATGGATTGTTTCAGCTTTAAATAGGTATCTCCTTGACCTTACTTTTATTGTTTGTCACCTTACATTTTAACTATGGTTATTTATTCAATTTCATATTAATGATTCAAATATAATAGTTTTTAGTTAGACGTAACAATGAACACAATTGTAACTCTACAAATGCAAATATTGACTGAGGAGGATTTTTAACATATTTTGTTTCAGCTCTTGTTATCATTAAAGATGTTACAGGTATATATATTTACATTTATTTAGATACAATTATTTATAAATTTTTTTCTTCATATAATTACTATTTTGGATTTGTCGAATACTAACTTGTAAGGCCTTGAAAGTTCATATCTACATATTCTTCCAGGACTTCCAAAATTCCATTATCCATACATGCACAGGTTCTCATTTGCATTTTCTTTAATCTTTTGTTTTCCTTAATCTGCTCAATCATTATTTCAAATTTTCTTTATCAAAAACATGGGTTGACATCCATCCGAGGAATCTCTCACTTATAAGGACTGACAATTTCAAGTGACTTGCCCATCTATATACTAATCCATTTTTTGTGTTGAGTTTTCTTGAATCGAAGGTCGTCTAGCTCACTGCAAAGGATGATTTCTCATTTTCCTTCCATATGCTTTGTCACACCCATCTAGAAGACAAGAGGTACCTAAGTTTATTTAATCTTTATATTTTTTCCTTCATCTACTCAATCAATATTTCATATTTTCTTTCTTGAAAACGTGGGTTGACATCCATCTGAGGAATCTCTCACTTCTCGGGACTGACATTGTCAAGAAACTCCCAATCTATATACTAATCCATTTTTCATGTTGAGTTCTTTGGAATTGAAGTTCATATAGCTCGCTACAAAGGATGATAATTGATTTTTCATTTTCCATCCATATGCTTTGTCACACCCATCTAGAAGACAAGAGGTACCTTAAACCCTATCATAGCTGGAGTTTTTACAATCATGTTTAATTTATTTTGGTATTTGCAAAATGCTTTGATGTAGTGTTTGAACTTTGTGGCATGAATATCAAATTACATGTAAAAATTGATCTTCTCAAAAAACATTGCATTTACAAGTAGAGAGAAGAAGATTTTGAGTAGTTTTAAATGTGAAAAACCTTGATACAGAGTTCAAATTTTACAAGTAGAGAGAGGAATATTTTTTTGTATTAAGATGTTTTTGTCATACCACATTCCAAATTTTCTTTAAAAAATTATCCATTATCATCATCCATGACCATGCTTGAAGCTGAATCTATGTTCACATACAATTCATGATTCATCATCATCCACATATAAGGTCATCATATCATTACAAGTGTAGAGAAGAATATTTTAAGAAGGTTTAAATGTGAAGAAACCTGATATAGATTTCAAATTTTACAAGTAGAGAGAAGAAGATTTTACTATATTAAGATGTCTCTGTCATACCACATTTCATATTTTCTTAAAACAACTATCCATTATCATCATTCATGATCATGCTTGAAGCTAAATCTATGTTCACATACAATTCATGTTTCGTCATCATCCACATATAAGGTCATCATATCATTACAAGTGTAGAGAAGAAGATTTTGAGAAGGTTTAAATGTGATGAAACGATCTGAGTTCTAATTTTACAAGTAGAGAGAAGAAGATTTTACTATATTAAGATGTATTTATCATACCACATTCCATATTTTCTTAAAACAATTATCCATTATCATCATCCATGATCGTGCTTGAAGCTAAATCTATGTTCACATACAATTCATGATTCATCATCATCCATATCTATTCTAATGTCATCATCCACATCGAATGTCATCATATCATTACAAGTAGAGAGAAGAAGATTTTGAGAAGGTTTAAATGTGAAGAAACTTGATACAGAGTTTGAATTTTACAAGTAGAGAGAAGAATATTTTATTGTATTAAGATGTCTCTTTCCTACTGTAAGCACAGAACTAGATTTAATCACAACAAAAGATATTCTATTCAGCATATTTTGATTCATATGGGCCATTACATTTATATAGGCTAATGTTGCTCCTATAATCAAGGAAGCTAAACATAACCTCTCACTAACTCTATACGAGATGTTATAACAATACACTCCCTAAATAAGTGGGTTGTTGTAACTCACAACCAACCACACCAACAATGCAATATTATATTATCCTAGATAATATAATTACTCACACTAACATATTAGTGAGCACTAATAGTTAGGATATTCCTAACATTCCCCCCCTTAGTGTGAACATGGTAGAAAAACATCCACACACTCCTCTGCAGTATGCTCACCCCTGTGGCATGTCCAACTCTATGACTCATGACCTTGATCCAAAAGAAAGGCTCTCTCCTTCCATGGTTTTAAACAAGCTTACCACAAACCTTGACGTGACAGGAACCTCATCAACTGTCCACCTCATGTGGTTTTCTGGATCCTCCCACAAACCCTTTCAAGATCCATGAACTGACTTACTCTGGTGCTATTGTTCACCACTATGCTTATACATCAGGGAATTATGTAGGAAACACAACTGGCATATTACAAAACCACACAATAGAAGAAATACTGAAAATATTTCACATTACTTCCTATAAGAATCGTAATGTTCTTAATCGTAGTCTCTGTCATTGATCGCTGCCACTCGATCTCGAACAACATAGAAAACTGCCACTGCCACTAGAAGCTTTCCTTGACTAAGTCATTTTGGGTGCAGAATGGGAATGGAACATTGGTATGTATTCCCCCCCACAATGTGAAATTCTACTCATATAGATCTTTGAGAAGCAAAATTCATCGCATGAGAACATACTCTGAATGGATCTTGCTAGTTAGGTCTCACGCACATGGTCACTAATGCTAGTGAACGTATTCTTCTAGCTGACCATCTTCCAAATAAGTATGGCATCGGAGAGGACCAAGTCGATCAGGAGGATCACTAAAATTCATCTCGTGCTCCAACACAACTCTCTTTCTAACATCCATCAAAACCACACAAAGCAGAACACTGCTTAATGAAGCACACTGCGAGAAAATGGAAACCACACTGAAAATCATATATTCACACCATACATATGCCACCACGACCTTCTGCGCGGCTCCGTCGTTGGTGATTGCGACGAGAGGTCGCTATTCGACATCCTTCCTCCGATGCCTCCTTCCTCCATTACATGCTACTAGTTCAATCGGATGTGATCATGAAGATTCAAAATACTTAAATTCCAAGAGGCTCCAACGGATCAAGTGGAGGACGCACTTGTCGAGGGTGAATTCAGCTGAGAAGAGAATTGTAAATAATCCAATTCTGTATAGACATGTCAACCATGCACGGGAAAGACTAATGCAATTCCGATATAGAGGAATGTTTAAAATATCTGCCGCTATAGAAGTGAGTCAAACCAAAGATTATTCCAAAACCAAATATCTGCACTGTCGGTTGTACCCAAAATACATGTACAGTCCCTTCAATAAAAACCACATGTAATTTACACGTTGGTAATAAACATGCATTAGAACATATATTACCTTTTTCAATGCTCAAACTAAGACCAATGTGGATCGAATTTCAGTTATCCAATGAATGGAGATCTCACAAGTGAATCGAATCAAGACGTTTAGCTATTTGAATTCAATCTTCCCACCATCTATCCAACCATGTTGTGTAAAGAAGATACGTGCACACCCATTACCACCAAAACTCATCAATTTCAACTGCTCGGTGGTCCATGAATCCAAATTTGTAGATGGGACTATGTAGGTAGATAGATCTGTCTGCTCAAGCTAAGAAATGCATGATCGAGATACACACTTTGACAGGAAATGTTCTCCAGACAAATGCCATACTGGAAGCTCGTCTACCTCAAACTTAGCACTTTTCACTTTACGGTTGTAAAGTGAAAATACCGTCGATCAAATCTATATGCATATAGAAGCCAATTTCAATGCATGAGGATTCTGACAACGCTCTATTGAATTGCAACGTGTGGCTGCGTGAGGTCTAATTATTTACATTTAAAAAAAAAAACATCATATTTCAATACAAAACTACTCACTCATCCAAAATAATTTCAAAAACCATTTCTAGGTTTTGTTCCTCACATCTCTAGCTTTCCAGAACACTTGACGATTCTCAATTTCGTTGAGAATTGAGAAAGTTACGAGTGTTTAACTAAAACGTTAATTCGTAAGGAATTACACGTCTTAAACCACTCTGATGCCAAATGTAAGCACATAACCAGATTTAATCACAACAAAAGATATTATATTCAGCACATTTTGATTCATATGGGCCATTACATTTATATAGGCTAATGTTGCTCCTATAATCAAGGAAGCTAAACATAACCTCTCACTAACTCTATACGAGATGTTATAACAATACACTCCCTAAATAAGTGGGTTGTTGTAACTCACAACCAACCACACCAACAATGCAATATTATATTATCCTAGATAATATAATTACTCACACTAACATATTAGTGAGCACTAATAGTTAGGATATTCCTAACACTACCACATTCCAAATTTTCTTAAAACAATTATCCATTTTCATCATCCATGATCGTGCTTGAAGCTAAATCTACGTTCACATACAATTCATCATCATCCATATCTATTATAATGTCATCATCCACATCTAATGTCATCATATCATTACAAGTAGAAATAATAATATTTTGAGAAGGTTTACATGTGAGGAAACCTGATATAGAGTTTGAATTTTACAAGTAGAGAGAAGAATATTTTATTGTATTAAGATGTCTATGTCCTACCACATTCCATATTTTCTTAAAACAATTATCCATTATCATCATCCATGATCGTGCTTGAAGCTAAATCTATGTTTACATACAATTCATCATCATCTATATCTATTCTAATGTCATCATCCACATTGAATGTCATCATATCATTAATAGTAGAGAGAAGAATATTTTGAGAAGGGTTAAATGTGAAGAAACCTGATATAGAGTTCAAATTTTACAAGTAGAGAGAAGAAGATTTTACTGTATTAAGATGTCTCTGTCCTACCACATTCCAATTTTTTAAAAACAATTATCCATTATCATCATCCATGATCGTTCTTGAAGCTAAATCTATGTTCACATACAATTCATCATCATCCATATCTATTCTAATGTTATCATCCACATTGAATGTCATCATATCATTAATAGTAGAGAAAAGAATATTTGAGAAGGGTTAAATGTGAAGAAACCTGATACAGAGTTCAAATTTTACAAGTAGAGAGAAGAAGATTTTATTGTATTAAGATGTCTTTGTCCTACCACATTCCAAATTTTCTTAAAACAATTATCCATTATCATCATTCATGATCATTCTTGAAGCTAAATCTATGTCCACATACAATTCATCATTATCCATATCTATTTTAATGTCATCATCCACATCTAATGTCATCATATCATTACAAGTAGAGAGAAGAATATTTTGAGAATGTTTAAATGTCTCTGTCATACCACATTCCAAATTTTCTTAAAAAAATTATCCATTATCATCATCCATGATCATGCTTGAAGCTAAATCTATGTCCACATACAATTCATCATCATCCATATCTATTCTAATGTCATCATCATTACAAGTAGAAAGAAGATTTTGAGAAGGTTTAAATGTGAAGAAACCTAATACAGAGTTTGAATTTTACAAGTAGAGAGAAGAAGATTTAACTCTATTAAGATGTCTCTATCATACCACATTCCAAATTTTCTTAAAACAATTATCCATTATCATAACGCCATCACATTCATATCAAACATAAACACCATATACAATCTAGAAATTCTATATATAATATATAACAAGATATAAAAATCTAGATTGCAACATACTTAAAATCAAATACATATTCATTGTAATGCCCACATTTTACACACACAATTACAACAGTAAAATACCAGGATAATTTTTTTTTTTTTTGACTTACATTGCTCACTACAAAATGCCATAAGGACTCCAAGTAAGGAAAACTCAACAACATATACGACACTTACATAAGTCATCGAATCACATAGACACATGACAACACCATATACATGTTTATACCACACTTTTCCAAATGAATGAGTACTAGCAATGTCCCAACCACAAGAAAAGGACTTCAGGATTGGCGAACCCACAACACATCATTTCTTTAATTGTATTTTAGTTATGATCAACATTCCAAGAACATTATTGTGCAAGGAAAACTTCCTCCTTTTTCCATCTACAAAATCTTAAGTTCATTCCACATTTAATTTACAGTTTGACCATTTTAAGTTGGCCTTTTATCCTTCATAGAAATTTCCATAACTTACATACTTATTTGGCATAATAAAAATTGCATATAAAGTACTTAGTTAACTTGTTCTTGTGTTAAGAATATGCTTCTCAAATGTTTATTCAATGTTTAAAATTTACCCTTGCTACACAAGTGAATCTAACGTGATGTCAAGATGAAATCTTGGGATTAAGGAAGACTTAGGTTTGAGATAGCTTATTCCCCAAGAACATTCTTCGATCACAGAATAGTTATTTCACTACCATAGTTAAAAAAGTTCAATAACTTATTGACTTCCATTTATATTTATATATCTTTTGTTTTCTCAAAGTTTGATCACACCAAGGCAATACATATTCTTTGAAACACATAAAGATATTTAATTGAGTTATAAGGACTCCAAGAGTGGCAGTATCCCTAACCTCAAATCTCATTTTTTTCTCTTCTATGCTTTACTTTTACATCACATTATGGTCGCATTATTACCATCATTTTATAACAAAAGAGTTACAAAAGTACTTGTCTGACATCTTAAGGAAGTACATGGTTAGAAGCATTATAAACTACACATGAACCACAAGTGACTTATGTTCAAGTAAGATCCCATGTTTCTGCATTTCACGATTCCGCATATGAAATATTCTTTATTCCTTAATGCCATAAAATGACATAACAAGGGATTACGGGACAAGATTTCAGTTTCTAAGGTTCTCTAAAATCAACATCTTTCAAATCAATTTCGTTTGCAAGGAGTTAATTATAATTTTATACCCACAAGTTAACCTCCTAATCAACTAAGGTTTAGTTTAATTCCAATTTTCACTCAGGTATTTATGCCCTATTATAGATTAGATTAAGGTTCAAAACATATTCACCCTATAAACCCTCCGAAAAAGGTCAAGGCACTATATTGTCACTAGCCAAAGATAAGACATTTAGTTGAGAGGATCTAAAGAGTTCATTAACAAAATTTTAAGTGATAATACAATTATTTCACTAGCTCCATGATGTCATCTAGGTCCCACAAGCAATTCATTTGATGAAGAAATTTAATCCTAAATCTATCTGCGGAAAACAAGGTAGTCCACTAGGATACGAAGGAAGAGTTAGCTCTATTTACTCCAGATACAGTTTGACTGTGATGCTCCTATCTGTCACGTTTATGACGATGTCACTAAACATACCGACTAAGACGATAAACCCATTCTTGGGATCTTATTTTCCTAAACTAGGATGTTCCATTGAGTGTAAAGGTTCATTTGAAGGTCACAACTTTCTACGCTAAGGGATTAACATAGGCAGGTTAGTTATGCACAAATTTTGAACTAGGGTTGACTATTGTGGTTAGGTTCCTTTATTACATTTTCAAGGTAAGAAACACAACACCAATTATTAAACCAATAATTACACAATGAAAGTTCACTACAAGGTATTAATTTCAATTCCCTTTGACATTTATATTCCACTTTTACCATAACAATTTTGGGATCAAAATAACATCCATGAAAGAAATACCAATTTCTCAAGAACTTATTAATCTAGTAAATTTTACATACTACCAATTTCAACTATAAGTCTTTCAATATATTACCAAAAATAAACAATGAATTACTCAACGCCTTTTCGCCATCTTTCTTGCGTCCTGCAAAACCATGTGAGCATGAAATCAACAATAAATCGTTGGCATGGCATCCACCCTAATCTAACATAATTAACATTTTTCAGTTTCCCATTCACACATAATAATAATTAAAATTTGCAGTTGAAAGAATAGGTTTAGAAACATGTATTCATTACATTTCATTTCACTTCATTTCATAATCTAGGGAGAGAGAAGGAGAAAGGAAGAGAGAGAAAACACCATTTTTTCAAAAGTTCTATTTCACACAAGTTACACTATAGAATTTTCAAACAGTTATTTACATGTATCAAGAGTTTCCACGGTGGTTTGGCAACCCGACGGGGGTCCCACAACTTTCTATTTTTACATTTTCTTGCTAGCTACAAAATGTTCAAACCGGGCTCAGAGGCTAAGAAACCACTTCCAAAAGTTATCTTCCGATGAGAACACACACCATGATTAAATTTCTACGTGTCCACTTATATACCAAGAGTTCATAGCAACTGACGAAATTTGGAAATAGCAAACGGTTTACATTTGGCGGTTAGTTTTCGGGGCCATTGGTCGTGGTTGGCCCAAGTGTAAATGAACAAAAGTTAGTTCGAGGGCTCAGAAAACCACGTCCAAAATTGACGTTTGATGGATGAACGCAATGAGAAACTTCCTACAAATTTCCTATATAAGGAGAATTCAACAAAGTCAACGAAACTCAGAACTAGAAAACAGTCTTCAAACGGTGAAAAGTTTTTGAAGCCACCAGTCCTAATTGGTCCGATTTGACCTTGTCAAACTACGACCAGAGGCCTACAAAATGCCATTGTCAAACTATCCAGAAAAGTGTTTTTCCCTAAACTAAAAGTTCCATGCAATTGTCTAGTAAAAACACTAGAGGTTTATGAAGACGGATAATAATTTCTCTATCTAGGTTTCAAATGGCGGTTCAAAACGAAAGCCAACTTTCTAGAGTTAACAACTTCCTACCACTGCAAAACGGTGTAACAGGGATCCTATAAGAGCGTCAAAAAGATCACATATGTTCATTCGGGGTCAATCCAAAGGTTAAGGTGACTCCTCACATAACAAGGTACACGAATGAAGCTTAACATCTCATTTTCAGAGTTACGAAGGGTACTTAATGAGTCTCAAAAATGCAAAAATTAACTATTTAAACTAGGGAGATGGTCAACATTATTACTGGGAAGTCAATTTCGTATTGTCGATAAAATAATATTGTAGTGATCTAGTTGGGTAGGAGTTTTTCTAAATCACCTCAGAATGAGGGTTGAAGTTCATGGTTTAATACAAAAGAGTTATTTTGATTTTTGTTAGTTACGATACGACATTTTATTGTTTTGCAACAAGTTAAAATAAAACAATTAAAAGTATTAAAATCCTAATATTTTAAAAATTATATTAAGTTGCAAACAGAAAAACTAAAGTACGAGAGTTATGAAAGATAAGGGGAGGTGAACCATGCCTGGAGAGACGAAGTTGGTCAACCCTGTAGGATTCGGTTCAAGCATCTCGCTTGGGCATTATGTCAAACAGTTCACAAGTGTTGATCTGACCTCCATAACGACATACAAATATTCCCAATCACTTGAAATTTTCCAACAGAATATGTTGCCCATTTAGTTTTGATGGTTGTCTAGGGCCTACTCAAGGCTCCATACTGAATACGAGCTAGGAGAATGTTGGAAGAGGTTTACGGAGCTTGGAAACACATTTATTTCAATAAAATGAATCTTTCAGACTGGTTGTTCTCCTTAAATATAGATGTTTGACAGAAGACATAAGTTGCAGCATTTCGACGATCCACTTCAAAAGAAGAGTTGAAATTTATTGCAGCCCCATAATATTATGCGCTCTACAGGGGTACCAACCAAACACGTCTGCACAACCACCATAGGTTTAATTAGTGAGTTGAAGATAAAGTTTAGAGCCCCCTCAAGACAGCCAACACCGTAAGGGAATGACAACCAAGTAGGCGTAAAATTCAGTTCTAGGTGGAATGTTATTACCAACGCTCATGCCATTGGAGTATATACAGCCCTTTCCCACTAAACCTATGAGCTTGCATTAAAAAATAAAAACAAAAATGAAGCTTACATGGTCGGGCGTGTTCCATTAGACCACCTCTCTCAGACGTGTTTCCCCCAACAGAAGACTTGGCTTATGTGAGTTTCCCATTATGCGTACCTGACTACCAGGCACTTGCAACCAAGCATCTGAAAAATCCCCATTTTGGCATAGGATAGGAGGAAGTTGGAAAAGGGTAGGAGGCTCTACACCTACGCATGTATTTGCTTGAAAGTTTGTGAGCTTTTTCAACAAACCTAGTTCGTGTATATCCAACAGCCGTTGGAGGAAAAAGGCTACATTTGCTTTTTAGGTATTCAGTCAAGCAGTTCACATGCCAAGCATGAGCTTCCACATTTTGCATGCCTGTCTGCCCAAGCACTTCCAACTGTAGCATCTGATAAAAATCAACTTGGCGCACAAGGTGGGAGTAAATTGATCAGGTTGGAGCTCTGCGTGTTGAAAATGCAAGACTGTGTGACTGTCTGATGAGGAAAACCCATGTCTTCCATACACAGCACAGATGTAAGAAAATCTAAACAAAAAACCAAACTAATCCTCTTTCTAAAAGTTGCGACTATCCATACTACTGCTAAAATTACAAAGTTGAATTGGGTTTCTGCGTGGGAAAAAGTGCTTATGGATGTAAAAATAAAGTGCTTGTATTGATCTGCAAGGGATGTGATGGGCCTGAAAAGCTGCATGCTTCTCTGACCGCTCCTTCTGCATGCCATCTCCCTTCCACTTGCCGACCAATTCTGCACAGTTCCACCTAACATCAATTTAATTTATCTTCTCTTTTATTTTGGTTTTTACTTTAAGTGGGGCACTACATTCATGTTTCATTCTTCAATATATAAAATATTTCAAGTTTCAATTTTTCAAGCCTCAATCATTAACTTTTTTCCCAAACAAACTGGCACTTTCCTTTTGAATTTATGTAGCATCTTTTGTGCCCCTTTCCCTAATGGCTTGCTCTGTTGTATTCTTTTCTTGAATAATCCATAGCTAATCAGATCCTCTGAAGAATGTCTATATTCTTTACGATTGTTTCTTCTTTCTTTGTTACATCTCCATGGGATGCCAAACTAGGATCTACTGACTACCTTTTCTTTGAATAAAATCTCAGGGTCAAAGCCATTCTCTTTAATTATCTGCTTAAGTGTATTGTTTTGTTTGTTAACCAAAACAATATTTTCTTTCATCTTTATTATTATGAATAAAATGTTCTTAGTTGTTTTCAAGTGAACTTGGAACACCTTTGCTTGACTCTTCAAATTTTCATATTTCAACTTGCAAAAAAATAGTGAGCTCAATTTAACATATTACTAAAATAAGAAAATTTCAAATTAATAAAAAATATTGTTTCAAATTGATAATACTTACAACCACTCTATCTCTTTCGGCATTTGCAATTTCCACCAGTTCCTTTTCCTTTGACCATTTGTTGAAATAGGCTTGGGCTTCACACTAATATTTTCCAATCTATTTAATGCTTTATCTAAAATATTGTCTTTATAATTGTTGTTATATGTGATAGTCCCACCTCTTTCTTGGATGAGTAAGGCATCCATCTTCACAGGTTGATTTGTATAAACTATCCCTTTGCCAATGATTTTCATAACGACTTATTATCTTGTTGATTAGTAATTTTTCCCTTCTCTCCCATTCTATGAGCTCACTGATATGAGGTACAATAAACTCTTGGACATGGGATTGAAAATCATAACCAATCAAGTTATCCAAAGGAAATGATGGCAATTGTTCACCATTTGTATCTAAAGAGGATGATGTCGATGGAGAGGTATGGGGGCTTTCGGGTCAAGAATTGTCTACTAACTCTTTTTTCCTTTGGGTGGCATGATCCTATTTGCCATAAAATAAATCAATATTCAAATATTGAAATTGAAAGTGAAATGTAAAAAAATTTAAATAAATTATGTTGAAATGGAAATATACCTACTAGCCTTGAATCATATCATGTGTGTTGAAAAATCCTATTGGGTCATTGCTATCAATGCCCAAGTAATCTTCATCTAAATTTATATTATTTAAAATTGATACGCTTGTTACCTTTGGGCCACCAACGAGAGAGAGGGTTAGAATTAGAAATGTAAAGTTAATGTTTAGTGTCCCACTAGGGGCCGAGAGGAATGGCATGCATTTATCGGTGTTCTTGTTACTCGAACCTTTTGTTGGCATTTTGAATCGTAATGGTGGAGGATGTGGTGGTGCTGCTATTTGTGTAGACAATGAAGGACTACTATGTATTGCAAAGTACAAGAAAAATCAACAAAATCATTACTAAATTATATTACAAAATGTTTAAAAATATGCAAAAGCTACAAAATTATATGAAAAACTATTCAAAACTTGTACAAAACCAATAAAATTATACCTTGTTATTGAGGGGTAACCTATCATTATATCGGAGGTGGCCATGTTGGAGTCACCGTAGGAATTGGTTGTGTTGGAGCTGTGTCAGTCTGTGGCTGAGATGGTGGAGTAGGGTGTTGAGAATCGACAATTGCACATGATTGGATAGAGTGAGTTGGCGATTCCTGTTGAGAAGCACACGTATAGTCCAAAGTCCCTACAAGTGTAGCAACAGTCAATTGCATGTCAATTCAATATGGTAAATGGTAAAATGACAAATTATAAGAAGTAAATCATAAATTATAAAATTTAAATAATAAATGTTAAGGGTATTACGTCTCTTTCATTTAACTAATGCAAATGCTTGGGGGTTCGGTGATGAGTGAACTTCCATTTCAGATTGGGAATCTCTCAACGCCTCAATGTGTTGTTGGCCTCTTCCTCTTGATGCTACTTTTTTCTGCAGAAGGGCCTCCAAAAATATTCTCTACATACGGTCAAGATTCAATCAGAAGTACATAATGTTAGTACTACATAAAGATTCAATCAGAAGTACATAATCAAGACAATAACCATACTAAAATCTAATGTCGAAATATAAACTATATACCTATTTTTCTTCAAATGGAATTGACAAATTCTTCATTGTCTCGTTCATGCAAGTAGGAGTTGGTTTGTATTTTAAATTAAAAAAATCCTCATAATAAAGACCAAGGAGATAGTTTGTGGAGTGAATAACTAGTTTTTAGAAAGTGATGCATTTGTAATGTCAGATTTATCTTATTTGATAAAAATATGCACCAATCAAATTTTAGCTTTCCAATCATTACAAGAATGTATACAATAACCCAGTTTGGAATATTAGTTTTCCGACCCTGCAAAATAATTTTGGCTTGAAAGAAAGAAATCATATCAAAAATAAAGTGGTGTGCAATTCCTTGTGTATCCACACCTCGTCTTGATTTGTTCACGTGAGCTACAAAAATTCATTGGAATTAATATGAATTTGAATTATATAAAAATTTAAAAAAATCAAATTGAAAACAGATTACACATATAAGCAACATGGAAACCGAAAGTAGATTCAAGGTAAATATTATCATCTTTAGTGATGGTTACTTTTGTTGTTATTATGTGTGAATTTTTAAATGGAAGGCTTGTTAACCGATGGATATCAACTAGATCGACACTAAATTTGAATGTATGACCATCATCCATAGTAACAATAAAATTATTGTCTTCTATATTGTACGAGGAGAGAAGGTAGTTTAGAACATCATGATCAATCTTGAACTGGGGCATGTTAACGAGCCCATTAAAATCACATGCTTCTACAAAATCCTTGTAATCTACATTCATTTGCAAAATTGTATTAATGTGGGGGCACATCAAATTCTTGAATTGAATCTTTCCCTTGGGTAGGGCTTTGACTTGGGGGTGACCAATGCCTAGTTAGCTTGATTTTCCATTGGATCTTGGTCTTGAGCTTGAGTAGTAGTAGCCATGAGTGCTTGAGCTTGATTGGAGTCTCGAGACCTGTAGATGTGGAGTTTCTTGTGTTTGGTTGGATGGCTCTTTATGTTGATGTATGATTCTTGTAGTAATTAGAAATGGGAGAATGGAGAAAATATTTGGGAGCCGGGAAGTGTAAACGTTAAAATGAGGGGTGGTGGGGTATTTCTAGTTAAAAATTAGGGTTTTGCAAGCCTTGGGTGCACAAAAAGAGACATTGTTGTCACACGTCAACAAAAAATTTTGACGCATGACAACAACTTTTGTTGTCACACGTCAACAAATTTTGTTGACATACGCGACAATAACACTTACTATCATGCATCAAAAAAGTTTGTTGATGCGTGATGACAAATGTTTGTGTCATGCGTCAACAAAGTTTTTTGACTCGTGACAACAAATATTGTTGTCGTGCGTCAACAATTGTTGTTTTCACCTAACAATAAGTGTTGTTGACACACGAAAACAACTCTTGTTTTCGTGTGACAAAAAGATTATTGACACAAGTCAAAAAGATTTTTTATCGCACGATAGTAAGATTTGTTATCATGTGTCAATAATGCTTGTTTTCAGGAGACAACTATGCATCCACATTGAAAAATGCTTGTTTTTCTATGTCGGCATAATTTGTTTTCCTCAAGGCCCACACTCTCGCTCAAATAATATCAAGAAAAATTTAGTTCTCAAAACTGGAAAATTTTCCTTTCCATGAAAGTGGTTCCCAAGTATATTCTCCAAGGATTTTCTAACTCCATTTTACGACGCTTCTTAAAATGAACCCTGGTTGAGTGAGGGTGATTTGAAATTCTAGTTTAAAAATAATTCTCGTGTTTTTTCTTGGTAACTCACCGTGGGGTCCCTACACCTTGGTATCAAAGTGTTACTTTAACGCTTTGGACTTTTTGTGTTATCTCGCATTTCTAAACTATTTTCTTTTTCATGTGATATATTGGTCAATGGTGCAAGTGGAAGGAGTATTACCCATTGGTTTAGTTGCATGTGATAGTATAATTTACTCGATACTAAGCATGGCTCTATTTGAGGCATTATATAGAAGAAAATGTCGCATACTTATCGGTTGGGATCAACAAAGGATATAATTTATATTGGACACAATATTCTTATGGAACTAAAATAATAAGATTGAATAAATATCACTCGTTGAGGTTATAGATAATATTGTGATTCCTACAGAGTTTGAATTAGGGAATAATATTGACCACTTTGAGTACATCAAATGGTCGTAACATAACACAAATCTAGTTTGGGTTCCTTTCCAAACTTGATAGAGCTCTTACTATTATTATTTTCTCTCGTAAAAATATGATGTGGATTCTTAGAGAGTTTGAAGTAGGGGATAATATTTTTTCGAGAGAAAATAATAATAATAAGAGCTCTATCAAGTTTGGAAAGGAACCCAAACTAAATTTGTGTTATGTTAAAACCATTTGATGTAATCAAACCGGGTCAAATATAGTTGCAGACATGTTTTCACTACCCCTATTCTCGTTCAAGTCCATATTACATTTTAATGTTTTTGAGTTAAATATTATCTTTTTAATGTATATCATGATTTTGGATATCTCCAATTAAGGATTATATTTTCAGCTCTCCTATTGGATACTCATGATAAATTGATCATCTTAGACAAAATAGTTCTACTTTAGAAAAGGCACAATTTCACTACTAAACTCGTTATTATCGATTTGCATAGCAACTTGGAGTAAAATAAGAGTAGTTGTGGAATATATCATTATATAAAGTAAAACTAAAGTACATAAAACCATTAGAGGAAATTAGAAGCATAAAAATAGAGGTGAAAAGTTTCATAGGAACTAAGACAATATTAATTTGTTAAGCAGAGGTAGTGAGCATTATGCAAAGCACCATCCTTAAAGTTTAATAGTGAAAACATTAGAGGATCACCATTAACGTTTTAGGAGAATAATGTTTACCAATTTAATCATATAGTGTTTGATGACTGTCAATTATATTTATAGACTCTACTTGTGGAGGTTGCGGGTGGAGGATCAATGAGTGGTTTTGGTATAGTTATTTAGGAGTTTGAGGCTTGTAAGTTCCTCTCGGGGTTCATTTTAAGAGACCTCTTGGAAATCGGAGGTGGAGAATACCTGGCGAATATCCCTAGAACTAGTTTCGCGGGAAGGTGAATTTTTTGGGGGTTGTATGAAAATTTTTGCTGATTGTCAAGTGGTGCGACAGAAGGCTGCAGACGCGTGACAGAAAAATCTCCTGTCGCGCGTCTGCAGCCTCTGACCTCTGCTTTCTCATCAAAAATCTCGTGTCTGAGGTCTTTGTCACGTGTCAACTCTGCACTTGTCTCGCGTCAACAACCCATTTCCTGTCACGCATCCACTGTCTGAATATACTGTCACGCGTCAACACCTCCTCTGCATGCACGTCACCACTGCCCATGTCGCGCGTCACCACTGCCCATGTCGCGCGTCACCACTACCCATGTCACGTGTCAACACTTCCTCTGTCGCGCGTCAACACTTCCTCTGTCGCGCGTCACCACTGCCCATGTCGCGCGTCAACACTTCCTCTGTCGGCGGCGTCAACACTTTCTGCATCACGCGTCAACACCGCCAAGTCGCGCGGCGTCAACACTTCCTCTGTCGCTGCAAGATCGGTGTTGTCACGCGTCAACAATCACAGGCTAACAGTAATTTGAATCTCTGGTGCTTAAGGGTATGCAAGTTCAAATTTCATAGTATTGGTAATTTGTTAAGCTACTTGAGGTATACTACCCGGCGAATCAGCTAGGTTTTTATAGGAGATGTTTTCAAATGAAGGCGAAGCCGACCCCGAAAAAAATATACTATATATTTTAGGTGAACAGGACACCGACCCACTCTGAATAATTTTCCTTTTCAAATTTTCATAAAATGAAATTTTCGCCATATTACGAATATTCACCGCTAAAATTATCCCTGGTTCCTCTTTTGGAACATGAAGTCTCTAAATTAAAGGTCCAGTGGGACCAATATCTAGAGGAGAGTGATACTTGGGAGTAATTTCATGAAGGCCATAGACCATACCCACATTTATTTAAGTATTTATTCTTATATTTCTATTAGTAAAAATCATTAGGACAATGCTTTCTCTTAGTGGGGAAATATGTCACATCTCATGTTCATGACTTTAATTATTTTAGAGACTTTTAGATGACTAGGCGGTTGTTTCCACATTGATACAACACTTTATAGTGATTTAATTTATTTAGTTATCATTATTAAATATTTTGGTAGTGAAACAATATTTACTAGTTGATTGATTAGCAGTAAATGATATTGTGGATCTATATTTCAGTTTTGGGATTATTGTTTATATATGTTGCTTATAGTTCATTTCAATTGATTTGATTATTTGATTTAGATAATGTAATAAGTACTCTTTTCACGGGGGGTTCACTTAGTAAAATTATGGTATAGACGTTCGAAGGGTATTAAAGAATACCCTTAATGTTAGTTTTTACCTCTAATTATTCAATTGATAATACCCCCTCACGTTATATTATTAGAATGAAAATACCCCTATTTTTTCCATATACCTTACTTACCCATTTTTCCAATATAATTTTATTTACCCCTTTTATTTATACCATAATATATCAAATGGAAAATATATCATGTTTTCCACAATTGTTATTTTCAATATGCATTTTTCTAGAAAAAATGTTTTCTTTTAAATATGCATGTTTTTCTAATATTTAAAATAATTAAAATGGTGAAATAATATCATTTAAAAACCAACCAATTATTTTAATGTTAAGCTATCTAACATTTATCAATATTTATTCAAAATATTCTCTCATTCCACCTATATTTTTTATTAGATTAGGCAAAAAATAGGGATCGGCTCCTAGGGGCCAGTACAAAAGAGAGGAACACAACCAGAAAAAAAACAGGAAAAAAACTAGAAAGGGGTCCCAGTAAAGATGAGTTAAACATGCTTAACTCTTACATTACAGGATCTGGACCCCAGAGAGGACAAAAAGACCAAAAAGCAACAGGACACCACAAGTTCGCCAGTAGTCCGCACACAGTTCAGAGAACAAAAAACCTCCGCAATAAGCAAAAAACCACCGGAGGCCCCAGGCCAGCAGCAACCATCCTAGATTCCAGTACCACATCACCCTCCTCCTCCGAGCTACTTATGTGAAGGTTGAATCTCCTCCTTTTATTTTCCCCTTCAATCCCTCCACTGTCAAGAAAAACTTTAACCTGAATCTCCAGCTCCTTCATTCTATGTTTTATCTAGACCTGATCCATGACCATCTTCTTGAAATGTTGATGATGTTCAGAATGGACTCCCTTTGCCCCTCATTCATGTCCTCCATGGCTTTTAGGACCCCTTCTAAATACAACATCTTCCTGCTCCATTCTTCAAATACAATGGGGTCTCCCACACATTCATTCTTCCTCGAAGCAGCTGGCTTCCCCAACACCACCCTCATTTTTGTCTTTATCTTTCTCATTCCCCTGGAGGATACCCTTACCCGCTTTCATTTTAGTAAGACACTCCGCAAGAGTAATATCATCTTCCTCGGCTTGCTCCTCCAGGACCATTGTCAAAGGATAATCTAGAACCGGCTTGCCATTCTCAACTAGAAGAAGAATCAGCCCTCATGGAGGGGCAAGCTCAGCTTTCTCATTTTGGAAATCCATCAGCAAATTCGAAAGAGAGGTGGCAAGAAAAAAGGGAATACTAACCATAAACTTGTGATGGAACATGTTGAGGAAGGTCATGTGATGGGTATAGATTTTTCTATACTTACCCTCCAATATAATATATTTCATAACTTGAAGGAAAACATCCTTCCAAACCCTAGAATGCATGAATGTGCAATGCCATCCATGAAGAAGTAACATGTCTCCTTGCCAATGAAAAATCAATCAATCTCGAGGTCTCTATGGGTTCTTTCCTTGTAGATCTTTAACCCTTCCATCTTCATATCAGTCACCCTGGCAATATTGGACTCTGAGACCTCAACCTCCACACTATGGACAATAAAAACCCCTCTTTCTAGGCTTTTCCAAAGTCCTTTGACAAGAGATGGGTCGTGACCATGTAATTTAGCAATATAATTGCTAAATCCTCCAACTTTAAGCTTGTTCCAAAGATCCTGGTTACTCTCCTCCATGTTCTGACTGGTGGGTTCCACTCGAATCCTATCTCCACCCATCTGCACGTTGCCAAAGTTGTCATCCCAAACAAAATATTTCCACAACCAACAAGTTGTTCACCCTATCAAAGATCGAATAGAAACAATGATTTTTGTAAAAGCTAGCATGGTACCTAGAATACTTTCCCCGCTCGTGCCAGCATCATTTATCCTAGCACGCCTTCTATCCTTAATGATTTCATCATTAATATTAGAGGGTAATCTCTCTCCTTTGCACCAAATTTTGTACTCATTACTAAGGACTCCCACATTGGCCATCTTGTCCACACATTTATTTCCCTACCTCAAGGTATGATTGATAGATATCTTATCAAAATACTTTAGCAATTCCTTGATATCTTGAATGATGTTTTTTAACGACCAATTGATCTTACTCCTATTGAGGAGAGAATTTATAACAATTAAGGAGTCACCTTCAATCTGGATGTCCTTAAGGCCTTTTTCCTTAGCAACCAAAATACCCCATAGGAGGGCTCTAGCTTCAGCCATGTTATTAGTCTGCTTTCCCAAGGGACCCACATAGATGAACAACCAATCACCCTCACTATTCCTTAAGATACCCCCTCCCCCAGCTTGACCAGGATTCCCCTTTGAAGCCCCATCAAAATTGATCTTGATCATATTTCCCATAGGTCTAATCTAGTAAACATTCTTACCAGGGCTTTTGATCTTGACCGGACTATAGGTAAACTTATCCAACACTTCCTACTCCCATTTTGGGCAAGGATTTTTTGTTTTACCTTTAAACAGTTTGAGATTTTCCTTTATGGCTGCTAGGATTTTCCTTTTAGCCACCACAATAAGAGGTTTCGATCTCTAAAAACACTATCATTCCTTATTTTCCACAAACCCCATAAGAGATGAGGCAGAGTAATCTTCCAGGCCCAGCCGATAAGGGAACCTAAAAGGGCTCTCCCATTGAGTACAACAATCCTCCATATTCAAAGGCATAATCCATTGCATGTTGAAAAGTTCCAAAATCAGCTGAGAAGACACCTTTAGAGAAAGGGAAATGTAAAAAAAGATGATTCACATTCTCTTCCCCTCTCTCGACAAAGAGTGCACCTATTAGGGATCTGCATTCCTCTTTTTATAAGATTTTCAACCGACAAGATTCTATTTTGAATGCCAACCAATAAAAAATATTGATCTTAGGGATCAAGTCCTTGATCCATAACTTACCCCAATACTCTTTTTGAAAATCTTTCTTGAAGTGTAAGCTATAGGCAGATTTAACATAATAGTTTCCAGAGTCTTCCTCTTTCCAAATGATGGAATCCTCCTTAGTTTGGAAGATGGGGATGTGGAATTCCCTGAGTTTCTTATTGAGATCTTGAAAAGGTTTGATATCACCATCATAATCAGGAGGAGGGACTATGGTTTCCCATTGGACCTTATCATCATGACTCTAGAAATCTCTTATCCAGATTTTACCATTCTCCTCATAGAATTGAGCAACCTCCTTCCATATATCCTGATCTGCTAAAGGGGAATCTTCAATCCAACTATCCCACCAAAATATGATCATGTTCCCCTTTCCAATCTCCCATAAGGATCCCTTTGAGAGGATATATTTTGATTCCAATAGAGAATTCCAGAAGAAGGATCCTCTAGGGAGATTTTCATGAAAGAAGAACAAGTCAATTCTACCTAAATTCCGTAGATATTTCTTTTTTATTATATCAATCCATAGTCCTTCCTCTCTAGCAATTCTCCATCTAGATTTAGCAACCAAAGCTTTGTTCATGATAGGTATACTTTTCAAACCTAGACCGCCACACATCTTTGGCCTAGTGACCTTCTCCTAGGCCACCAGAGGGAATTTAAACTTTTCCGAGGCCCCACCTAGAGAAATATCTTCTGAATTTTTTCCAGAGCATCAATAATTTTGGCCGGGAGTTTAAAGAGAGACATAATGTAAATGGGGACACCTTGAAGAGAGCTCATAAGGAGTTGAATCTTTCCAGCTTGTGAGAGAAGGAGACCTTTCCAGGAGGAAATTTTCTTGTTAACTCTTTCCAACAGGGCATTCCAAACAGAGATGTCAGCCTTTTGTAGATAAGAGGCATTCCTAAGTAAGAGTCCTGGAAAACACTTGATTTTGTAACCTAGAATGTGAGCTAGCCTTAATTGGACTTGTTTATCCACATTAATAAAGTAAACAACACTTTTGAGAAAATTAACCATCTGCCCCGAGACCGACTCATAGTCCTTGAGAGAAAGTTTGAAGTTGGTGGCTTCTTGGACAAAGGCCTTTCCCATCAAGAAGTTATCATCAAAAATTGGTTGAGGCAGATCAGAGGGAGACCATTAGAAATCTTGATTCCCTGAATACTCCTAGAAAGCAAATCCTGCTTACAAATTCTACACAAAGATTCAACCATTATAACATAGAGGAAAGGAGATAGGGGGTCACCTTGTCTCAAGCCTCTACCAACTTTGAAGAAGCCCTCTGGGCTGCCATTAACCAAGACCAAATAACTAGCAGTAGATATGCAGGTCATAATCATTCTAACTAGAGTATTATCAAAGCCCACTTTATTCAGGATGGCACCAAGGAAAGACCAAGTAATCCTATCATAGGCCTTGTGCATATCTAACTTAAGGAACATAGCCGATCTATCAGAATTAACAATGGAGTGGATGGCTTCCTGAATCACCACAATACTGTCAGTAATCTACCTACCGGGACAAAAGCACCTTGATTTTCAGAGATAAAATGGGAGAGAACCAATCTGATTCTGCCAGCTAAGATTTTAGTCAAGATTTTATAACTCGTGTTACAAAGACTGATCAGTCTAAAATCTTTGACTTCATTGGCCCCTACAATTTTTGGAATAAGGACCAAGAAATTATTATTAAGCTGGTTGAGAAGCTTCCCATTATTGAAGAAATCTTGGACCATTTCAATGACTTCTTTCTTAATCACCTCCCAAAATTTCTGGTAAAAGAAAGCCTGAAAACCATCAGCCCAGTGACTTGTCAGGTTCCATATCAAAGACCACAAATCTGATTTCCTCCTCAGAAGGGATCCTTAAGAGCTCGCGATTTTCTTTAGGGGAGATGACTTTCTGGAATAGGTTCAGGATATTGTTTTGATTCTGCTCCTCAATCCCCTGACCTTGCTGAAAAAGATCCTTGAAATAGTTTATGATGACTTGATTTATTTCCTTGCTCTCCAAAAGGATCTCACCATTCTCATTCTTAATTTCATTTATCTTGAGGAGGTTTTTCTCGGGAGGTGGCTGAGAAGTGGAAGAAATTGGTATTCTTGTCCCCCTCCCTAAGCCATTTCACCCTCGACTTCTACTTCCAATAGACTTCTTCCTTAGCCAGGATGTCATGATACTCAACCAAAAGATTTTGTTCCTGCTCCTTTAGAACTGTATTAAGACCATCAAGATCGATAAGTTCCTCAATATTCCTTAAATCTTCAGCCACTCTACTTTTTTCCTAGAAAATATTACCAAAGACCTCTTTGTTCCACTTTTTGAGACAACCTTTGAGATGCTTTAATTTGTAACTGAGTCAGTAACTGGCCACCCCAAAGACCCTAATATTCCACCACTCTTGTATTCTATTGAAGAGGTCAGGGTGGTCTAACCAAATCTTTTCAAATCTGAAGGGTCTAGCTTTCTTGACCGGATTTAAACCTAGATTAAGGAGGATAGGGTTATGATCAGAGCCAATTCTAGGGAGAGTCTTCAGAGAGTAAAGTTGATTGATCATATAGAGATGACTTACAAAAAACCTATCAAGTCTGATTTGGATAAGCTCCATCCCAACTCTCCTATTAGCCCAGGTGAACTTAGAACCTTCCAAATCCAAATCCACCAAACCATTATTGTTAAGGAAATCAAGCAAGGTCCTCCATACTCTCAGTAAAGGAAGTGATGCCCCCTTTTTTTCCCTTAGAGAAAGGGGGTGTTGAAATCTCCTCCAATAATCCAGTCTTTATCTTTGAATAAATTCCTAAAATTAGAGAGATCTTGCCACAATTTTCTTCTCTCACTTACTAGATTAGGAGCATATATGTTGGAGACATACCAGGATTTCTTTGAGGTCAGATTCAGTAAAGCACATTGCCACATGCCCTGGAATAAAAGTATAGGAATACCTTGCACAATGTTGGGATCCCAAAGCGTGACTACTCCTCCAGAGGCTCCCAATGAACTGCACCCTTCCCAACAACTATCTTTCCAAATAGACCTTCCCACTTCTTTAAATATTTCCATACTCATTTTAGTTTCTTGAATCATGAAAATATCCAGTTTATTTTTCAATCTAAGATCCTTCACTATTCTGTGTTTGCTAGGGTTATTCAACCCCCTAATGTTCCAGGAGAGAAGAATCATTTAACATTTCTTATTATGGGGGAACAAATTCCCTAGAGTTTTCTGAATACCTGCATCCACTTCCTTTCTTGAACTTGTCTCCCTTACTTCCTTATTACTTTTCCTGCCCTTTTGGCTGGAATCTTTACCGAAGTCAGCTCTTGAGCTACTACGAGTGACAAGTTTGGATTTACTCATAGGTGTCTTTGGTGATCCTATCACCTCATAGGTGTTAGCTACAAAATCTGTTAGGATCCCAAACCCATTTGACATTGTTAAATCTTCTTCTTTTCTTTGTCCAAAGGAGCTCTATCCTATAGACGATACTTCATCCAACGATAATCCATCAGCAACTTACAGAGAAAGTTTGTTGCCTTCCATGTCTTTTCTTTCCCTATCCTTAAATCTTGGATTTCTTCTTCCAACACCTGATGAATAGGCTCATCATCCTTTTCTTTAGTTTCTTTATTGGTACTTCTTTGTTGTTGAGTACTAGTCCCCACTCCTTCCTCTCTGGTTTTGATAAGTAGATTCAAGGGCTCTACTTCAGGATTTTGGAGAACCTCTTGTTCCTTGATTTCAACAACCCTTCCATTCTTCCCAATCCTTTTCCATTCCTTCACCTCTTTTTTCAGTCGCCATCTTTTGAGGCATGAATTTTACTTCAAGCTTCTTCTTTTTGAGATCTGGACAAGAGCGTTGTTCATGACCCACCAACTTGCAATTTTTACAAGCAAAGGGGGTAGGATCATAATCAAAATCTGCACCCAATCACCCTCAGGGGTCATAAGCTTAATATTACTTTCCAAACATGACTCTTGATGCATATTCACACAGAATCTGGCATGAGTGAGTCTAGTTTTTTCTTTAGTTACCGGATCCAGAGCAATAGGTTTTCCTAGACTTTTCGCAATACCAAAAAGGACCTCCGGTTCCCAGAATTCCAATGGTAAGCCCAAAAGGTTAACCCATATCAAAACTCGTAACAGGATTCCCATAAGGATTGAAATCGGCTCCCATTTCTGAATAGTTATATGATATTTTCCAATGAACCATGGTCCTTCTGCCAAAATTTTCGCCACATGATCCTTACTAAAGAATAGCTAAGAAGTACCCATTATTATAAGCTGAGACCTCAATGGTGCCATTAGCACCCAACGTCTCTTTCCCAACCTCTAAAATAATCTATATTTGGTCTAGAGCCCATACATTTTGCAAAGAGTGCCCCTTCCATGGAAACTTTTGTTCTAGCAAAAAAGAGACAGGAATTTTGAGGGATAGATTACCTTTTCTTTATCCGGTCCAGCATTCTCCGAGACACCGGATCCCGATTCCCACCCCAAATTTCCACCCACGTGCTTGGTCTCCCATCCTTTTCCTTGTTTCCAATGGGCTCCATGATCACGTGATCCTTCACTAGGTTCTGCTCCCATTCTCCCTGCAGATTCGGCCTCTGGACATTCCCGCTCGCTTTCAAATTTTGAAAATCCCGCTCCCGCTCCCTCTCCCTCTCTCGTTCCATTCTATTCTATTCTATTTTTTTTTTATATTCCACATATATAACCTACCCCCAATTCCTAATTTAAAATAGTAATAAATTAAACCCTTCCACCCCTTAATGTCTACTCGATATATTGACTTTGCGTTTATCAATTTTAATTACCTCAATATGAATTTGTATGAAGGAATAAGGTGACAGAGAAGAATATACACAAGGAGAAATAAGCCAAGAAATAAGAGTGCATAAAACACAATCTTTTTCCATTTACCACTTTCATATTAAAACGATCTCATTATTTCTTATCTCGTATGAAGCGATATAGTGGTGAAGGATTTATAATAACATGCAAAAGGTTGTGGTTTTAGAGTATTTTGTTTTAAATCCATATTTTAGTTTGGCCTACCTCAAAACCCATCTCAGCCTCTCTTATGTCAATACGATAAGCTTGGGACATTGGTTAAGAGAAGAGTTCATGTGTTTGACTTCTCTCGCCATACTTAATTTCTAAAAATGAGTCATATAAATCAGTTAAAAACCTATTTAAATTGATCTATAAACAAAAGGTAATGGCTTGGCCAAGAGGATAAAAGGAAACTAGGGAGAGAGGTGCTAAGGTTGAATCTCTATCTCTCCCCTAAATGATATTTTTGCCAAACCACCACTATAATTTTGCCACAAAAAAAAAAATCACTTTGTATCTTATTTTCAAATCTTGATTTCTCCTTATTAATAGAATGAACAAAGCTGAAATTTTGGCAGTTGATTCACTACATATGTTTTTACAAACTAATTTAATTTTATTTAAAACTAGTTTTAAAACACCATATTTTTCTTGAATGTAGAGGAATAGAATATTACAATTATAATATCGTTATTATCATGCGGTAGGTAGGTTGTATAGGCATCAAAAATTTATTTTCATTATTTGATTAGGCCAATTACAATAATCCATGTGGCATTTCATATACTTAATATATATTTTTTCAAAAATATATATATATATTTATTTTTTCTAAAAACTTGAAGTGATTTTTGATTGGTTAAAATACTTTCATGGCCATCTCTAGTTTTTTATATTAATAAAATCAGGAATTTTGAAATTTTTGGCTTTCTATAGTTTAAACATTGAAAAATATAAATACTCAACATTGAATGTTCCACAATTAATATATTTAAATACTTACAAGCCATCATAAATATTTTGGAAATGAAATTTAATAGACCTCTAAACTTGGTGTCGAGATAGTCCATTCCCTAAAATGCAAACAACCGGTGTTGGTTACGATTTTGGATTTGTATTTGTCCTTTCTTCTTGTTTTCTGCACCATGATTCTCATAAACATTCACAACTGTTTGGATTGGTATATAAATGTATTTTACAATGTAACATTTTTCCATGATAAGAATGTTGCCCGAAATTTTATTCCATTTTTCCTTGGTTTTGTGTTCAGTCTTACAAATTTTTCTAATTTTTTTGTTTAGGTTGTCTTCAAAAGTGCCAAGCGATCTCACAAAGTCAAAACAGAGGAACGAAAACCTCATGTTTCCAATTTCATTGACCACATTTTATATTACTTTATATTTTGCTAAACCATAATTATAATCACACTCTCGTTCTATTTTAAACATGAATTCCAATCATCTCACTTTTTAAAAAAAAATTATTTGGAACTATGGTGATGTGTTCACAAATTAAAAAGCTGCTGAGATTAGTATCAACTCATAAAAATTGTTAGATATGTGCCAAAAAGTTAAATTTTGGATCCCTTTGTGGCACGGTTTGTACCTCACTTATGAAGGGGGTGTGGGGGGGCTTGCCCCCCTAATCTTGTCACTGGGGGTCCATGGGGGCAACAACATGTTATGGAGCCCCCTGGTGGGGTTCGGGCAAAGCGAGAGGCCCAAAAGTAAAAATTAAGGAGTTAATCCCTTGTTTCTAGAAAGATGAATTCAACCAAATTCTACCGAATTCTTTTTTAGAAAGGAAAATCCTAATGGCATTTTTCCACTCTATTTTGAAATGGAGGAATCCTAATTGTACTTGTAATCTATTCATATTGAGTTAATAAAGCTTGATATCTTATACCGTGGATGTTTCCCTAAGCACTTAGCTGGGGTTTTACCACGTAAATCTGGTGTTCATCTCTTACATGTTTGGTATTTTGTATATTTTATTTTTCTCTATCTCTGTAAACTGTTGATTTTTTATTCTACTTTCTACGTATTCATTACTTCATAATCTGTGGTTTCCTAACAAAAATTAAAGGACCAAATGTTTGTGGAAATTTCCTCCTTGAAATCATACAAAAATATTTTAATAAAAATAATTTAAAATATTTTAATATTTTACAATTTTGTTGTGGTTTTACTCCAATTCACAAGGTTAACTTAGGAAGCTACAAGTGAAATTTCAAATTGCCCCTAATTTGGGTTTTGAAATTTTTGATTATGTGCAAGATTCTGATAAGAAGGTAATTTTGTTAAATTTTCTTGTGTTGATAAGGCATGTACCATATACACCTAAACCTAAGCTGTTCATAATTGTGATTAAATTACAATGGATCTTTTACTGCACATGAGACCACCACAATCATGATTGTGTGTAATATACATGGTTCACATACCTTATGGGGTTTTCATAGCCTACTCCCTTAAAATTCATATGTGTGCCTCCCCAACTTAGGAATTCAAATGATTTATCATCATGAAAATGAATTTTCCTTTTCCACTAGACAATGGAGTGTTAAAGGAATTGGATCAAACTTTTTTACTGAATTGTTTGTGACTTTCGGGCCTTTATTTCTCACAAATTTCATCCATACTCAATAGAACCTGGGTTGAGCATTTAATTTATTTTATTTTCCTTTTTTCTCTTTTGGGAAACATAGACACAAGTCTTCTATTCTATCAGTGATGATGTGCCTGAATCTAAGATTCTCTTTTTAGATTTCTTAGTCTGTTGAACTTATCTGTTAGAGTATAATTTGTAACCTATTAGTGTAAACCAGAATTGTAAATATTTTTATTTAATTTTTCTCATGTTTATTGTTTCATGAATTGCATATCAAATTTCCTCCCGCTACTATTTGCATAGTCCATCTCATAGTCTGTCATTGAATGTTATAACAAACAAATGTCTTAAATTGAATTTGGTAGTTATGTAACACATTATGCTGATAAAATGTGTTACCTTTTTTTCCTTAAACATGACCCCACAAAATCCATGGTTATGGAATCAAATAATTTATTGTAAAAAACTCTAATTTTTCATTTCTTTTGATGTCATGCCAATATGGTTCATCACTACTTACCTTGTCAATATAATGGTATTGTTTATCTTTTTTTGTTGACCATTTTTTGGTAGCCTCTTGATAATATACTAAACCAAGCTTGTAATTCATAGTTTTGTAGAGTTTGGATATAATTAAATGTAAGCATTTTATTTTCAAATCGTTTATATGGCTTGTC
Source organism: Taxus wallichiana var. yunnanensis (assembly GCA_018340775.1). Classification (NCBI taxonomy): domain Eukaryota; kingdom Viridiplantae; phylum Streptophyta; class Pinopsida; order Cupressales; family Taxaceae; genus Taxus; species Taxus wallichiana. The sequence continues at coordinate 160,181,392 of CM031240.1, read as the reverse complement.
CAACTCCCTCATATTGCTATTTTGAATGACATTGACCGCGTTACCTTTATTTTATGAGATTTCTTGTCCTTGATTCCAATACTAAAAGCTTCATTCTATTTACATGTAATTATTTAATTCACCTTTCCTTCCAATTAATAACATATGTTTCTCTTCTTTAATAACCATTTTGCACAAGATTTTCATAATTGTTTCCTTTATTAGTTTTGAGTAGATTTTAATTTGTTCTTTGGGCCTTTCGAATTCAAATAGATCTTGTAACAATAATTAATGGAATGGTTGCGGGAATGGTTGTCTAGTAAGAGGCAACGCACAAAATGTTGTTGAAAAATTAGTGACTTAAATCCAATAGTTAGTTTATTGCATTGTTTTCCCATTGGAAAGTTATATGAAAAAATATACAAAATGAATTTACCATTTTTAATGCTCCAATGCATATTTACATTTACTAGTTACACTCATTTCACTTGGACAAAAAAACTCAATACACTATGTTGTTGAACTAACATGCATATCTAATGAATTAGAATCCCATATCAGTATATTTTCATCCTCCAATTCACCACTTTCTTTGGTAGGATATGCCATTCATGGCTTAGTTTCATTAAGGGATTTCTGACCATTTAGAGTTAAATGCAAAGTGTGAATATATAACTATATTACAAAGATTAAACATATGGAATGAATTTATATCTACAATGAAATCCTACTATCATGAACATGGAATTACTTGAATAAAGAGAGATTAATTATTTCATCAAGGGTTTTGATACAACAGTAGAGGTTAGCATAAAAGTACAAAGTGAATCCATGATGAGATAATAACATAAATTGTAAAGTTATAATCCATGATAAAGTGAATCCATGATTTACCCCACTTTCTAGAGGCTTTTTTGTTATAGTGTTTGGAAATATATTTGATAGAGATATGACTTTTAGCAAAGTATGGGATTTCAAGTCCCTTTTCGTTCTTATGAAACCTTGGTTTCCTCGGTTCAACCCGATGATTGAAACCTTCAATGTTAAACCAATTTGGGTTCGTTGCCTTATTTTCCCCTCCATTTTTGGAGTGAAAACTGCCTTGTGTTAATAGGAAATTCTTTGGGTAAATGCATGGCCATTGATCCTAAAACATCCCTTTTTTATTTCACCTCATATGCTCGTATTTTGATTAATTTGGATACCTCTGGTGATGTCCCACTACCATCAATCTCATTGTTGAGGATCATACTTGGGTCAAAAATATTGATTATGAAGGTCTCCCTTTTCAGTCTAGGACTTGCTTTTCTACATGCCACTATCAAAATGAGAAGAAAAAACTAAGTAAAGAAAGGCCCTCGTGGTGGAAAAAGTCTGACCCTATCCATTTGGTGGTTAAGAGCCAACTAGAGAGTGACCTTGTGATGGATTCAGATAAGAAAGATGAGGTTTATGTTCTTGTTTTGAGGGTTGTGGAGCCCATAACCACTCCTGGTGTTTTTGGTGATGTACATGGGTATTTAATTGTGCATTCGGAGAAGTGGGAATTATCATCCCGATTCTTTCTAAAGAAAATGTTAATCCCAATGTTAATCCTAATGCTGATGTAGGTTGGATCACTGTGGGGAATAAAAAGAAAAGGAAAAATGTTAAATCCCCTCTCAAAATGTAGTTGAGATCATGCGGGATTGAGCTCAGGGATAAGATGGTTTAAAATGTGTTGTGAGTGTGTTTGTATCTTCTTTAGCTACTGGTAGAGGCTGCTTCTTTGGATCCTCAATGCTTTATCTTTTCTCCTTTGTAAGCGGGTTTTCTGGTCCCCACAAAACTAAATTATTTTTACCCTATCTAAAAAAAATCATGTTATGATGTGAAACATGAAATACAACCATGTTATGATGATAAACAAAAAATAAATGCAATGAGTCAACAATCATGATGACCTATAATACTAGAAAAACTTTAGTTTTATTAGAAGTTTAAAAACCTTGAAGATGAATTCTAAAGATTACAATTAAACCATAAATGATTGGAAAAAATTTATGAACTTGTATTAAGATATTAAGAGTTAAACAAGAATGATGAAAATATATTGACGTATAAAATAAAATTTGATGTATTTAACTTATATCAAATCATGAAGAGGATAATGATAAAACTTCAGTTATGATATTATTTTTAGTTCATTATGAATAAATTGAAGCGATAAATTTTCATAAAGGAAATTAAGTGTAAGGGTTGGTGGTAAATTTTTAGCTCGATTTAATCCTTATGTATAAAAACCGAGAATCAATATTTTAACTTGTCAACATTATAAAGCTTGAGCATGACTCCTGTGAGAGGTGGAATTTTTTTGAACATAACCTATAACAAACGAAGGACTATAAATGTTATAGTCAACATTAATAAAATTGGGGGAATCGTAAACTATTGAATGTAAATTATTATAAAGATACTACACGCACCTAAAATTTCACGGTGCAACATTGTCATAATGGTAAAAAATCCCAAATGATGATAAAACTAATTTCTAGAACAAATGATGATGTCCAAGTCCCATTTCCTTGTTTACAACATGCCTATATGACTTATTCTTCTTTAATTCTCAATTATTTAGCTTTACTTGCTTCCACAAACAATTTTTGCTACTTTTCCTTTATGTTTTCCCTTTAGTTATGTAACCACTTGATTTTCCTAGACCGGCACTTACGTAATTCCCAGTTTGTGCAGACTAACCTGTCCCATGCACTTTTATTCAAGACTCAAAATCCTAGTTATGTACGTGTGTTGCAATATTCCCAATGATTTTCTTGCATGTTTCTCAACCATTTCTCTTGATTCTAAGCTTGTTAGATGCATATGAAATTCCTCTTCCTTACTATTCTTAGAATGTTGACTTCCCCTTCCTATGATGATCTGGAACTTCTTTCAATTTCCAAGTGTGTTGAACTTATTCCTTGTTGTTTTTCTATAAGAACCAAGATTTTTCCCGAAGCATTGGTTGGAGATTCTTGATTTTGATTGCACCGTTACTCTGTTGAAATCTGTAAAAAGTACATAAAAAAACTCAATCTTTTCTTTATTGCTCTTTCCGCTTGAATTTGTTACTAGTTTACCTACAACCAGTCTACTTCAACATCCTTCCTATTCTTGATTTTCTTCCACAACTAGCACAACTCCCTAGACCAATTAGACTCATCTCTAGAGAATAAGTTGAGGGGATAAAGAGAAGCACAACCACATCTGGACATTGTCACAATTCTACATATCCAGGTTAGAAGTGTTATTCAATTTCTTCAAATATTTTTAATCTAGATTTAAATTTGTTGTCAAATCAATAGCTTGTTTTAAGAAAGTAAAATTAGCAAGTTATTCATTTCTGTAAGTAGCTTTTGCTGATATTTCCTTCTCAGCTTATCCCTATGGATTTTCCTAGGAAAGGATTTGGAAGAAGTTCTTGTGCACACTTTGTGTCTTTGCTTCTTTATTTTAAAATACTTGTAGTTTTCATTTCATTTATTAAATATATTTCACATGCATACAAAGCTTCAATTTGAAAATTCCTCCCTACTTATCCCTTTGGATCTACAAGGGAAAGAAACTTGAGAATTCTATGTGTTTATGCCTTTTTCTCATAGTTCTTCATAATTATTTATTTTTGTAATTCATTGTTTCACAGGTTAAGTCTCAAAGGAAGAATAAATTGCTTTTGAGAAGATTCATTTCTTCCCATGACTCTGAGGTGAGGCAACTAGAAGAAGTAGGTAATCCACAATTATAAATTGGAAAGGATTTGTGTTTAGTTAGATTAAGCTTCACATTCAACAACAAAGGAATAGCCACATTTGGCTATTCCCTATTTATTTTATTTTAGCATAGAAGTAGATTTCATTTAATTTAGAAGAAATTTCCCTTTTCGTAGATTTATTTAATTTATTTCCAGTAAACAAGAAAATACAAAAACATAGTTTAGAAGTAGGTAGAATTTTTATTTATCTACATTTAAAAGCTTCGGTGAAAATACCAAAAACAAGTTCTAGTTAGTTTATTTTATGCTTCTTTTATTAAATAGATGCAATCAGATTTAATTAAATTAAAAGGGAATTAATCAAATTTTCATTTAATTTAGATTTTCTTTCTTTTTTTATTTAGAGTAGGAATCTCGACTAATTAGATTAAGAATGAACATAACCCCCTCATTTCCATAACGACCTAGGATACCCAATCTTATCTTTATTCCCCTTTGGTTTCTTACGTGCTTGTTCATTTCCATGGTTGTTTATTTTGTGCCCACATGACCATTCAGGGTCCATAACAACCAAGACGTAGAGTTTGTGACCCAACCGTGCCACAACCAAACATAGATACTTGTTTGACAGACATTGACCAAGGTTTATGTCAACTTATCTTTAGAACCACCCCATCCCCACCTAACATTATTCAAAAACTAATTTATTTAAATGATGAGGTATATCTTTGTTGAGGAATTCTAGGTAACCAAGTTAGGTAGAGACTAGATTTTTTCTTACCCCATCGTTCGTCATATCTTCATGACCTCTTTGGAAAGGAATTCGTAGACAACAAAGGAAGCTTTCCCCATGTGCCACAACCAAGTAGATTCTTATTCGGTTCCACCGATATTGACCATAACTTGCGTACAGCGATCATCCTTGATCATAACATCACCCCTAAGCAAGTAAGACATGCATTTATTGCCCTCAACAAACAAATACCCATTTTGTCCAGTTGAGAACATTAGGTTGCCTTGATTTCTTATTTCCATATTCACCTATTCCACCTTCCTATTATATATCTAGCCTATTACCATCCCATCCCTCTCATATCAGCTTCCCGGAAAGACCTTAGGAGGTCGCGTATGTCTAGGAGTCACATGTTGATCCTCAAGCGTACAAAATTGGTGAGCCCTATGTGAAGGACTAGTTCCTTTTCATTTCCCCCTTTCTTTCTCTTCTTTCGTCTATCCTTCCCCTCTCTCATTTTACACGTGTTTATACACCCTTGAATATGTCGAGTCAGGAATACAACAAGCACATATTGGATCTCAAATCCTATTAGAACCAAGTGGGTATGCAATATCACCCTCATTATCAGGTTTGGTTGACAATTACTCATAAAATCTGCTATAGACTCACATGCATCTTCCTCAAGGATTCAAGACCAACTCAATGGTTAGGATTGAGGATATAGATGTACCCAACCGAGTTATCTAACTCCAATAACATGATGTTCATAGGAGAATAAGGGTTTTATCCACGGGTCTTATCTAGACCTCATATTAGCATGCAATCGATTCCTTATCTTCTTATTTACCACCAAATGATGAGATTCTAGTACAAATCACCCAAAGCGGTGATTTTCTTAACGCCATAGATGAATCCTTAGATAGGATGTAAGGATATATTGATGATCTTATTCAAAACATTGTTGCCACCCCTCCTCCCAGAATTGAAAAAACACCTAAAGAGGGGTGGACTACAAATGACCAATTTATAGTAGGGCCATGTACTGCGCATATGCCTAAAAAAAACACACAACCTTCATCTAGTGATGTGATCTCAACATTAATGGGTAGAATTCAAGAATTGGAAATTTATCAACCCTCGCAACCCACACAATTTTTGGGGAAAAATAATAATTCCCATCATAGTCCAAAGCAAAGTTATGTTCCTTCCACAAGTGCCTATCAACAACCACCGTCTCAAGCCTAATTTTGTGCTCCTAACTCGGGAGACCTCATTAGAGGTTCAGGCAAATTAGGGATGACCCATCATCCTTCATATACATATCTAACACAACGGTGACTAGAAGTGTGTTCACAAATGTTGATCCTTCAAGCAATGCGGCGTTCCCTAGTTTTGCACTGTGCAAGCCCATACCCTAGTGTTGTTCCCCCTATGTACACATGTATTCTAAATCTCCTCCCATGGATATGTACTCTTTCCTAGACCTTACAATCAGAAACAAGGGGTTCCTTATGACCCGAATAATGCCTATGTTGTGTTATATCAAACTCCAGTTCCACCTCCACCTCCCCATAAAGGATCATCAATGGTTGAGTCATATGCAATGGGAACATACTATGAGTACTAAAAGAACCTTTAGAATTCACCATATGGGATGTCATACTCCCACGACCATTTTCTGACCTCCCAAAAATTAAGGGGGAGGGAGATCCAAATGCCCACATTAAGGCATATGCAACTACCATCGAGAACTGCTCCCCTAGTGATTCAAAAACGTGTGTTTAACTTATTCGGTTTTTAACTGTTTAAAGGATCTTCAATTTTAATCAACTTAAAAGGCCTTAATACTCCAAAATATTGATTAAAATCTGATTTAGGACTGATTTTAAAATTAAAATTAAGTTTGCAATTTACTCAAAATTTCATTGTTTGATCAAAGCCAAAAATAATTGTTTTCGATTTAATGAATTCTCAAAATAGTGCAATATTGATTAATGGTTCATCCACATTCACATTAGGAACTTAAATAATTGCAAGAAATCAAAACTAAAAATAAAAATAAGAAAATAACATGAGATTTTTTACGGGGTTTGGAATTCCTACGTCCCGGGTTCATTGTGAACCGATCCATTAATAATGTTATAATTATAAATACATTTAACCTTTACAATAAACCAATAATGAATCAAAAACCTTAAAAATGTGATATCATACCTTAAAAGGAATCTTATGTATCTCAACATTTGCCCTTTACTTTCCGATCCAGATTACATTTGTGTCTCCCTTAGGTTCTACACCTTCGTGTGACTTCAAAAACTTAAAAATATATCACAAATTATCCAAATTGAGAAAATTATCACACCATCACGATTGCCACAAAATTCGAGCAATTTTCATATATAACTTGATATCTAGTTTTGAGTAGAAGTGCTCCAAAAAATTTTGTTTTCTCTAAGTGTCTCTCATCGCCACCGCACAAACCTATCGGTGTCCTTTAACAAAACTATATGAGCCTATTATATAACCAGTTGATCCCCTTGGGTGAGTTAGGTCGGGTTTCTCCATTGGTTTCCATGAGGTTGGGGGTTCAAATCCCACCTCCATCTATAATGTCAACCATTTTGCAAAAGGTTGGGGATAAAATCCCACACTGATCCCATGGAAAGCAGGATAGGGATTTATATTGGTGAGGCCCGAGCATAGTCTACGTGGTGTAAGCCACATTTAGATTTTTCCCAAACCATTAGTGGGTCGAGTTGTTCACTTCCTATGGTGAGTTGTGTGCTATTGACTTGTTTGAATGTCTCACAGTCGTGGGGGTTGTGTTGTTCGTTGGAGCTGCCCAATTTGTATGGGATAAACCCTATGTTGGATGTGCATAGTATATTTCCCATTTTTGAGTCCTTAACACTCCACGTTAAATTGTATCCATCAATGTGAACTATCTAGGGATCTCACTAAGGTATATATAGTCCCTTTGAAATAGTATGAAATAAGTGGTTATTGGATAAATGTGTGGCACATAGGATAATCCCGAACAATATGGATAGCTTGGTTTGATCAACTCGATGGGGAGTTGATCACCCCACCAAGCTAAAAATTAGCTCGCCCGAACTCAATTTCAACCTTGTAATGTAAAATACACTCTCTGAAAATAATTATTCACACGTTGGAGGAATTATAAAAATATATGGCATATAATATCGAAAATGATAATGGTAATATGAAATAGGTGGCAAAGGAACCCCTCTTATAAAAGAGTGTCCCAAACTTGGTTGAGGGCCCCACTAGAAAATAGTGGGGCCTACTAATTTTTCATGTGTCAAAGACTGGTGGCTCGAAAACACAACTTTTATCCATTTTTAAACCTCTTTCCAATTTTCCACGTGTCAACTCGTCATTCGAGTTGACCACATTTGACAAGTTTTCAACCTAGACTTTGACCAACGATATCTTCTACATCCAGACTCCATTCCTGGATTTCAACATACCTTGGGAAAGGTATCTGAATTCTCACAAGCTTGGTCATGGTTTAAGGAAATTTAGTGAACTTTTAGATACCATAAAATCCTCTGGATCATCCGGGACGCGATCGTCACAAAAATATTTCCTAAGAATCTTGAAAGGATTTCCCATGATGGGTACTCATCAATCCTAGAATCCTCAATCCATTCATTCAAACAACTTGTATCCAACTTCATTAAGGATTTTTACATGAACAAATTTTTAAGAACAAGAATTAGATAATTACCGCATATCAAATAAGAGAATGATGAGTCCACTGCCAACTTCATTCGAGGTAGTGGAAAATCCTCTATTCTTCTTCTAGTGCTCCTAATGTGGATCAACCAAAGCTTTGTGACATTTTCCTCTATTAGATCAAAAAAAAATTCAAGGAGGAGGTCTAAAAGTTTCTTCTTTGGAGCTACAAACAAGTCCTAGAGGGTGCGCTTCACATTGAGAAAACAACGATAAACAAGTGGACACAAGAATTATTGGTTAAATAAGAGGTTTTCACCCCCACTTAGAATAATTCAAATTATTAGAATGGTTCTGAAAAAAATCAAGGACCCAAAGTCCTCAATTGGAACTAGGGTGTCACAACGGATGGTGTTACCAATCCATTTAAGAAACAAAATGTTTTGAACGCAAGCAATGTAAACAATAAAAAAACCAATGTGAACAACTAGATGAATAATAACCTTACTCCTTCCATCAATGTGGTTGACTTTAGTCATCCTCCCATTCAGCAGGTCATGCCCAAGGCCTAAGTCCATACCCAAATTAATTCCTAATCAATACCGGAACCATGGCCAAAGACCTCTGAGCTATAACTATAACAACCTAAATCAGAAAAACAATAAAAATTATGGACCACATCAAAACCAAAATAAAAGATCTAGGGATTATGATCCTAACTTATATTTTGGTTTCCATAGAGTTATAGGTCATGATACTCAGACTTATAGGGACTATAACAAGTTCATACAATGTCTTCTAGAGGATCAAAGATAACTCTTCATAGATATGTTCTTAGCCAACCCCATGGGACCTTTATAAAGTACCCAAATGGGACTTGTTTCTCCACAAAATGCTACCCTTAGGATTTATAGAGACCCTTTCCCGAAGCACCCCAAAAATGAGAAGGTTAATCCTTAGGTCATAAACAAGGGTACTCATATAGGTAAAAATGATCACGAAATCCCCACGTCTATTGACCCATGAGTTTATCCTCCTTTGTACCAATGTAATAAGACTAAGATCGTATGCCTAGTTGAGTTGGATATCGAACTAGAAATCCATGCCACTACTCATACTCATGACTACAAATTGCAACCTCTCCCTATCTACCCTTCGGTATAAGATGAGGCACCGATAGTCCCTAAACTAGTGGGGGTTATGATTTGATTACTGAGACCTAACCACGAGATTTTCTCACATCTTCTTCTTAGATTTGTTGAAGAATTCCCTAGCCCAAAGATCTACTTTATTAGAAGTGTTAGGCCTTGGTCATCTAGTTCATGCTACATCCCCTTTAGAGGCCCAAATAAACCAAATAGATTTTGACGTCTATCCTCTGGGCCAACATTAGAGAGACACTGGGTTTTTTCAATATCAATAAGATGCCCACAAACGCCGAGTTAACATGGAGAGGTGACCCTGCATTGTATTTATAGGTATGGATCTACAACAATTATGTGAAGATAGATATTATTGATGATGGAACTATGGTTAACATTGTCCCCTTTTCTTTCTTACAAAAGCTAGGCTACAGAGAAATAAATTGTTCTTCAACTCAAAACACACTGAGAGGCTATGATAGCCTTAAGGATACATCCATTGGGACTATAGTTCTCCTAGTCACTCTTGGAAATAAGACTTTTCTTAATGAGTTTTATATTATAGGTAAGGAAACTAGCTATAATACGATTCTTGGGAGACCATGGATTCATAGGATGAAGGCCATTCCCTCTACCTTGTTTCAAGAATTCAGATTCCTTCATCTAAGGAAGGTATTTGTGGCTCAAGGTGATCTAAAACCTTTCGACATTCACCTAGCTAACCTTAAGAAGAAGCATGGGTTCATTCTTAATTTGAGCTCCCATCAAACCAGTTAAATAAGCCCCTCTCTTCAGGGGGACTAGTTCCCATGTCTAATGTTGCTCCAATGACCGAATTAGAGCCACCCAAGGTAATTGAAGGGGTGGATATTAATGAGAACAAGGCTACTATAGTAAAAACCATTTCAACAAAAACTATGATAGAGATAGTAAACATTTTGGAGAATTTTTTTTTATTGTTCTCCCATTCATTTATTTGGGCATTGGCCATACTCTTGGGATAGCCTCTCTTCAGGAAGATGGCCTTAGAGAGGTGTGCATGGTTGAGGTTTCAGAAGTTTAGGAAGAGGATTCAAATAATGATGAAACATCTATCTTTCCTGACAACTATTGGACCCATAACTATGATAGAGCAAAGTGCCAATATGGTGTAGGGGCAAGGGTGATTCTTTCTTCTCTAGAAGGAAGAGTCATTCCCTTATCCTTCAATTTGAAATTTTCTTGTACAAATAATGAGATCGTAGTATGAAGCTCTACTTCTTGGCCTCATTATAGCCAAGAGGATGGATGTACACAACATTAGGGTTTTAGGTGACTCTCACTTCATTGTAAAGTAGGTCTCGGAAGTTTCTGAGACTAGAGAAGAGAACCTTCACTTTATAAGTCGATGTGTGAAAACTTTGTAAGGATTTTAGTTTTATTTGCATAGAATTTATTCCCCAAGAAAAAATAAACACACCGATTCTATGGCTACTTATTCCTCCCATTTTTTTTCTAGTGAGGATTTAAAGGATACTAAGTTCACTGTTTAGTTCGATCCAAACCCTTTATTTGTAAGATGCCTATTAATGCAATTCTAGCATATGTAGAAAATGAGAATGATCCTGTTATGTTATATTTTGTAGATAATGATGAGGAAATCTTAGGATACCTCCATGCATATACTAAACTTCATCCTGCACATCATAAGAAAGGATTTTCCCTTACTCCTCACCCTTCTTCCTATTTTGGAGATAGAACGATGAACCCTTCCTCATCAAAATATTTTGAAATCTATGAAGTTGAGGAAGAAGAATTGGAGTTACCTCCGATCCTCTTGAATTCGAAGAGGGTAATGCTTCCTTAATCGAAGGAACCATTGACGTTAACATTGGAAAAGAAAAGGAGTCTAGAATCCTAAAACTTGGCTCTTCATTTTCTCTAGAGGAAGTAGAATCACACACCAAAGTTCTTAAAGAAAATTTGAAATCCTTCGCTTCTAGTTAGAAGGAGATGACGGGAATCGATCCCAATGTAGTAGTCCACAACTTAGTTGCTAAGCCCATAAAAATAATTAATACCTATGAATCCTAAAGTCACTTTTATGGTCAAAGAGGAAGTGATGAAGCTTCTTCAGGTAGGGTTTATTAAGCCAAAGTGGACTATTTCATATGTCTTTCCAACATCGTCCTAGTCCTTAAAATGAACAGGAAAATATAGATTTGCATCGAATTTAGGGACATCAACAAATCTGTCCCAAGGATGATTTCCCATTTCCTTCTATTGAAATCATTGTTGATGAAACAATTGGGTATGAGTTATTGTCCCTCATAAATGAATTTTATGGGTACAACCAAATAAGAATCTCCAAGGATGATTAGAATAAGACTACCTTCACTAATCCTTGGGGTTTTTTTAATTATGCCATCTTGTCATTTGATCTAAAGAACACTGGAGCCATGTATCGAGGGCCATGAAATATATTTTCCATGATATAATTCATAAGATTATGGAGACATATGTTTATTATCTCTTGGAAAAAACTAAGAAACATGGTGATCATCTTGAATTTATTCGTATTATTCTGTCATGATTAATTGATTATAACGTGACTCTAAATCCAAAAAGTGTGTGTTTAGAGTCATGGGAGGTAAGTCAGGTTATATCATTTCATCTCAAGGAATTGACATAGATCCTATGAAGTTTTAAACAATCTTAGAGATGACCTTACTTGAAAAATGAGTCAAGCATTAGATCTTTCTTGGGTAAGCTTGGGGAAATTCATAGATTTGTTCCCGATTTGACATATGTCATTCATCCCATTAATCAATTTATGAAGAAAACATGTTGTAAAACCTATACATCGAGTGTCACAAGAATTTTGAGTCGGTGAAGTGTTTTCTTATGTCACCACCTACACTCATACCACCCAAAGATGATTGTCCTATAATTTTGTATTCTCAAGCTACATATGTCTCGATAGCATGCATGTTGGCATAGGAGGATGATGATGGTTGTGAATGGGACATTTATTTCATTAACCGCACTATGCTTCATTATGAAATGAGGTATACTCAAACAGAGAAAGATTTCTTGTCCATTGTCTTTACGACTAAGAGGTTACATCATTATATGCTTAACCAAGAAATGTGAGTAATTGTCAAATCGAACAATTACGAGACATTCTTGACTCAAGTAGCCTTATCTAAGAAGGTTGGTATATTTATCATGTTGATGGGTGAGTTTGAACTCACTTTCATCAATCGAAGTCTATCAAAGGAAAAATCATCATTGATTGGTTGGCAAATAATCTTATAGATTGTAGAGATCTGGTCAATCTAAATTTCCCAAACAAACGTGTTTTTACATAGAACCAAAACCACTTATTGTTTCATGTTCATGGAACACTGATATAGTAAATCACATCATGGATCGGTCATAACTTGAGGGAGAGAGAGTTCACAAAAATACAAAGGTTATGTGTCATAACTATGAATATGTAATCATAGAAGAAGTGTTATATCACAGAGCCTTCGATGGCATGTTATTAAGATGTGTCGATGATGAAGAGAAGGGAAATATTCTATTTGAAACCCACAGTGGAGTCTGTGGTGACCACTTTGGAGGGCATTTAACCACACTCAAAAAATTCATCGAATGGGTTACTTCGGGCCCTCATTAGAACATGACACTGTAGAATAAATGTGCAAGTGCCAAAAGTGTTAAGATTTCTCGCACTCCATACATATTCCGGCATAGGATCTATAGCCAATTGTTACATCTTGGCCCTTCTCTACTTGGGGTCTTGATCTAATAGGGAAATTTTATCCATCCTCGTCACATGGCCATAACTTCATCATCACGGACATGGAGTATTTCAAAATGTGGGTTGAGGCCATGCCTCTAACTATAGTACCTAAATCAGTTATTGCTAAATTCATCCTAAACTAAATCATTTTCCGGTACGGTGTCCCATAGGTAATTATCTTGGATAATGATACCCCCTTTAAAAATGAAGAGGTGTGTGAGTTTTGTGGTCAATTCAAAATATCCCATCACACAACCTCTTTATACTACCCTCAAGCTAATGGATAGGTTGAGGCTATAAATACAACTTTGAAGTCCATTCTCCTTAAGACGGTTAAGAAAAACAAAAGAGATTGGCATTTAAAGCTATTTCCAAACTTGTGGGCTTATAGAATCTTAGTGCAAACACCTATGGGGTAAACCATTTTCTCTAATTTTTAGTGCCAAAGTGGTCTTACTACTAGAGGTAGAACTATAGAGTCTTTATGTGTCTCTACAAGGCATTCTTGAAGAAGATGTGTACTGAGAAGTATGAATAGAAGAATTAGAAACCTTGGATGAAGAAAAACTTGGAGTCAAACAAAATCACCATGTCTATGTGAGAACAACAAAAATTCTAGGAATAATAAATTCGGGTATGAGACCTTGTGTTGAGACTAGACAACCGAATTGACAATAATATTGGTGAAGGAAGAAAATTTATACCAAAATGGTCTCAGTCTGCATTTTCAAGTAATGGAATAACATAATAACGGTGTGTATCATTTATGTACTTTAGAGGGTGAGTATTTTGAAAATTCTGTCAACTAACTTCACCTTAAATGCTATGTACCTTGGGATATGATAATATAATATATATGGGTTGATGTAGATGCCGACATGTGGCACACATCCCCTTAGTTATATGTATGGGTTCACATGGGATATGATAATATAATATATATGGGTTGATGGAGATGCCGACATGTGGCACACATCCCCTTATCTTATTATATCATTCATTTATGATTTATTATGCTTAGGGTTGGCCTCAGTATTGGCCATAGGTTAGAATGGTATATATAGGGGTTAGAAGGTTGTAGTTAATCATCATATTGAGTATTGGAGTGTTATTGTATGGTTTGGAGGTTACCCCCTCGAAGTGGTATTGGAGGTTGCCCCCTCGAAGTGGCAAAGCTATTATATGAGCATATTTTCATCATTTATCTATATTTTGGTGTTATCTCATATTATTCTTATGTATATGTTCTGATTTATACAAGTAATATCCTTACAAGTGGTATCAGAGCAGCGATTTTGGCCAAAATTAGGGCAAAAACCCTAATTTTTTGTTTCGAGTATATCTTGAAGAGGGTATCGATTTTTTCCCAATTTTTGCATCATAATTTGGAAACACTCTAAGTCAGAATATCTGAAAAATTCAGCTCCATTGGATCTATTTTGTAGATGTTATTGGTGTTTTAGGTTTTTTCATAAATTCACTTTTCGGAAGAAAATTGTGGTATTTTTTAGCAAAATTTATATTTTCGGAAAGCTCTTGAAATTTCAGTTAGGGTTTGTTCTTTGTGTTTTTATCCATCTGCCGAAATATTTTCAGAATTCCTAAAACCCTAGTTTTGTGGATCATGGGGATGGTAGCTTTTTTTGGAGATGGCAGGATTGATGCTAGAGAATGGTGGAACAAATTTAGGGATAAATTATCTAAACCATCAGATATTTGGTTATTCAAGTTTTGGATTAGTGGCCCTACACAGATTTGCTTTTCTAAGTTAGAAAAGGAAAGGTCTAATTGGTCTTTGCAGGAACTGGAACAAGTTTTCATGGACAGATGGGCAACAAAAGAAGAAGAAGAAGATGAAGGAAGAAGAAGAAGAAGAAAAAGAAAAGAAGAAGAAGAAGAAGAAGAAGAATCAGAAGTAGAAGCAACATCAAGAAGAAGAAGAAGAAGAAGAAGAAGAAGAAGATGTTGATGATGAAGCTGCTACACAGGATAGGATTTCATATGGGTGGTTGGATGATCGAGCTTGGCGAAAAGTGTGCAATAATTTAAAGCACACTCATTATATGGCTTCTTCTTATGTTTCAGGGATGAAACATGTCAAAGAGGGAGGAAATGCTATGTACCTTGGGATATGATAATATAATATATATGGGTTGATGGAGATGCCGACATGTGGCACACATCCCCTTAGTTATATGTATGGGTTCACATGGGATATGATAATATAATATATATGGGTTGATGGAGATGCCAACATGTGGCACACATCCCCTTATCTTATTATATCATTCATTTATGATTTATTATGCTTAGGGTCGGCCTCAGTATTGGCCATAGGTTAGAATGGTATATATAGGGGTTAGAAGGTTGTAGTTAATCATCATATTGAGTATTGGAGTGTTATTGTATGGTTTGGAGGTTACCCCCTCGAAGTGGAAAAGCTATTATATGAGCATATTGTCATCATTTATCTATATTTTGGTGTTCTCTCATATTCTTCTTCTCGTATATGTTTTGATTTATATAAGTAATATCCTTACATTAAATTCCTTTAGATATAGTCACTTGCATTTCCACATTATACATTATTGCATTCATACCATTTTTCATTATCATTTTCATCTCAGTTGAATTTTAAATTGGAAACTTAATTTTCAAGTAACTTTTAAAGATTTCAAACATTGGAAAATATATCAAATCATATCTCTTCAATATTCACTTCACTTCTTCAAACTACTCAATCTATCTCATCATTTCGGTTCATGAGACAAAATATTGATAGTGATTCTACAAGGACTTGTATACTTAGTTCTCTTCATGGTTTCTTCCAATTTAGGTGTTTCTTTCCCATAGTTTCTCTAGAAGCTTCTTGATGATAAATCCCCCTAAAAATCTCTCTCTATGATAGAAACATTCTAAACATTTCACCTAGAATATTTTTTCACCTATCTCAACCTTTGGTGGTGAGCCCTCGCATCCTATTAGTTGCATGGGGTTAAGGCTAAGGGAAAATGTTCCCTCCTAAAATAACAATCCAAAGTCAATTCAAAAAAAAAAATTATAAATAAACAATAAACACAAAATTATTTCATTTGTAAATAAAACTACACTTCTCGTCCCTACCAACCTTCGGTGATGAGCCCATGATTCTTATTGGTAGCATGATATTGGGAAAGGAGGGAAGTTCCCTTACTCACCTATGTTTTTACGTGGTGATGATCCCATGCTTCTTACTAGTAGCAGCACGGGAAATACGTAGGGGGTCGCAATAATAAATCACAAGTTGCAAATAAAAAATGAATAAAAAGTGCCTTGAGGATCACTTGAACCAAAAAAGTCATATAGAATTTTTTTTCGTTCCTCTGTCCATGTGAAAAACTTTGTAACTTGGGGTAAAAACTTGGGGTTTTTTTCCTTCCTTCCATTTTCCATAGTCATGTTTTTTTTGTTGTCCTTGTCATTTGTCCATTTTTGTCCCAAATATCTATGGAAACATGATTGGATGTGGCTTGGAGGATCATATTTGGGCCTTATATCATTTCCAAATTCTCTATCTTCCTTGAAGAAAGATTCATTTCCAGGGCTCAAATGGTGATTTTCCTGCATTTTACGGTTTGACGGGTGTGTTTTTCCCCGTCAAATTTACATCTCAAGCATCTATGGAAATGTGGCCCTTTCTGGTTGGATGTGGCTTGGTGGGGCACTTTGAAAAACTCTAAGGCTCATTCAACTCAAAACTTGTCCATGTGGAGGGTGGTGCTCATTGAAAATTCACCTTTTGGTTTGGCCTTGGAGTTGCAGGGGAGACACGTGGAGGTTTTCGCTGCCTTGCCCAGACTTAGAAATTTTTTTCATGTGGCTGGTATAGTTTTGGTGGACCATGGACATGTGGAGGGTGGTGCTCATTTGAGGATCTGCCTCAGGGTCCCACCTTAACAATTGCGATAGGGAGACATGTGGAGGCTTCCGGCTCCGCTCTATACTTAAAAACTTTTCAAAGAAATTTTTGAAAGGCCTGGGACACGTGGAGGGACCGTGCCTGTTTGGGGACTGGCCCCTAATTTTTATTTTGAAGAAGCAGCTAGGAGGACACTTGGAGGCTTCTCACTCACTCCCCTTGCTTGGACTTTTCAACGGCCAAGGAAAACTATCTCGGACCCTAGACACATGGTGCCTTCCTTGATCCTTCAAATTTTTTTAACAACTCTTCTGAGATGAGACGTGGTGGAGCCCGTGCTTTTTGGGGTCTCTACTTTTGGGACCATCTCAAAGTGTGCCATTGAGACACGTGGAGGCTTCTGCTGGCTCCTTTTTTTTGAGACTTTTCAAAGGCCAAAAGGCATTTTTCTTGGGCCCAGGGCACGTGGAAGGCCCGCGTGCTTGTTTGGAAACTTTCCCCTGTACTTCTCCTTTGTAGTTGTGCCAAGGAAAACATGGTGGATACTATAATATAAAGTAGAGAAGGGGAAGAATCAATGGTTGTTGTGCATTGCATCTTTTTTTTACCATTTTTTCTCTCAAGACTCTGGAGATGTGAATACACATTTTTTTCATCATTTTTGATGAAATTCCTTGTCATTTTGTCTATAAAGTGCCATTGAATGGATTAGAACTTAATTTGTGAGTCAAGGATTGTTAAGGTTGATATTTTGAAGTTGGAATTGCTGGGGGCACTTAAAAATGGGAATTACTAGAGAGAAGATGGATGGGGGATAAAGTTAAAGAGAGGAAAGAAAGGAAAAGGATGAAATGATGAAAGTTTAGGTGCAAAAGATGAAAAAGGTGTTGCCTCGAGAGTGAAAAAGGATTACTGTCAGATCTGTATGTAGAGCCTCAGAAAAATGATTAAAAGGGGATTTCTTCACATGAAAGAAAGAAGAATGATTAGAAGGATTGCCAAAAAAATGTTGTGGCATGGCATCCTAGTCATTAGTCGAGAGAGGCCCAAGAAATGTGATCGATTCACAATTGGTCCACTGGAAGCTTTGGATGTGAATTTGTTAAATGTCACTTTTTGAGGAAAATTGGTAACAAGAAAAGGTCCCTCGAATATTCTTCTCTTTTGGGGGAAAATTGAGTGAGTAAAATGTATAAATGCAATGAGAATACTCTTTAAAAATGGTTGGGGTTGAATTTTTAAGAGAAAATTTGAGAAAAGTCATCTTCTGAGAGACCAATCGAGATAACTGTTAATTTCTTTGTGTTAGATTTTTTCATATCATGTCAAGTTGGTTAGATGTATAGCCATTGATGAGCTGAGATTTCTCTGGAAGCTTTCCCCCTTGATGAATCTAAGCAATTTTGAAATTAATTTGTGTCAATCTTGGAGAAATTGTGTCTTTCTTTGTTTTAGAATGTCTGCAAATGGTTTCTTTTGTTCCTATTGCAATCTTACATTGAAATCTTTGTGAAATCACATAGGATCTCATCCTGTGACAATTTAGTGGCATTTGCAATTTCATTTCAAGAAGAGCCTTCATCTTGTGATGAGATAAACAAATTTAAAATCACTTCACTTGTCATTTGTTGATAAAGATTGTTTGTAAGTCTTTGGGTGTACCTTAGGCATGATTGATCAGAGATTTTGGTGTTTAATTGAGTCTTTTAACTTGAGCCTTCATGTTAGATTCAAAATTGTGTGAAAAAAATGTGTTGATGGGCCTCCATTGAAGCACACCTTCTGGTTGAAGGAACGTCTTAACTATTTTGAAGCTTTTTGTTGTTGAGTTGTCCATTGTTGTGAAGTTTCTCAAAGATCTGGTATAATCAACTTTATCCTACTTAATCTCCCACCAAAATCATTCAAAAACCATGAATCCATCTAAACTACCCTTTTTTCCCTATATATCAACAAAGGAACAAAATCTATTTACTAAAATATGCAGAACAATCAGGATTTCATAATGTCTTCAGTAACCTTAGCCTTGTTTTGAAAGTATCTCCATCTTTTAGAAGTGACAACTCTTAAGAGTTAAATTATGGAGTATTGACCATATTTTCCCAAGGTTTTCTTCATAAAATTTGTGCAAAAAAGAAGGATATCTCCATCTCCTTCATCAAATAGAGGTTACACTAAGGGTCCTCTCACCTGGTGAAAGGCATGACCTAAAGTAGTGAGGATAGGTCAAATCCTCTTGAAGGTGTTATCCATCTCTCCAAAAATGAGTGAAAAAGGGCTAGTTAGATCATCATCCCTAGCTAAAAACACACACATATGATCTATCTATCTCTAAGCTCCATGTCAATAAATCTTGCTCATCTTTCAAAAAAGGAGAACAAATTTGGATACCAACACTAGTGGGCACCATTTTTTGGGGATAATTTATTTTGAAACTCATTTTGCCCATCAAAACATTTTTACCCATTTGGGACATTGATGACATACATTTGTGACAAAACTTTTGGATTTTTGGGAACTTTTTTGAAATGATTTTTGAACAGTTCATATCCACAGCTCATCAAAACACTAGTGCACATGACATATCATTTTAACAATTTTTACATATTTTACAAATGTTTATATATAATACATATAGACCACTGTAATGTTTCTTACATGATCTAAGTGCAAATACATTTTTGAAACATCATTATCTATTCAGATCTGTAAGAATTGTTCAAAGTTGTAAGTTAGAGTGTAATATTTCAGCTTATATAGTTATTGCACTAAATTTTGTATCATCATTGATAAATTTGGGTAGAAGAAGAGTAGATCTTGTAAGCTTTGCATGAATCTAGTATTGATAGACATTTGATAGGTCTTTCATAGTGCATTTGCACAAACTAAGGTGAAAATCCTTAGTGGTGACTCGTGTTGTTTAAATTCTTAATAAATACTAGTGTCTTAACATATATCAAGTAAGATTTGTCATTAATATCTACAAAGCAGATGGAAGGAAGAAGATTTCTTCTTCAGAGGACCCTAGTAGAAGGTTGTTTCAAGAGTTGGGAAAGTCTAATTAAAAGGAAGAAGAATTTGGAAGGTTGTTGGAGATCAAGCATCAAGAAAAGAGATCTCCATTGGTGAAACTGATCATCCTGTGATTGAAGATTGCAATACTTCCTCAAGTGCTTTGAATTAGGTAGTCTCTTTGTTGAATTGAATTCTCCATCTGGAGAGGGTCCTTCTTTTGTATTTGAAACATTTTCTTCTCAATCTGCCCCTGTATTTTCCAAATCTAATAGAGTTTTCCAAGAAACAGAGCCTTTAGAGGGAAGTCATTCTAAAAATTACATCCTGTACCACACAGACCCCTCACTCCTCATCATTTTGTTTCTCTGTAAGATCACCTCCTCAAAATAATATGGCTCAGCCTCCACCCAGACCTCCATTTGTTGTTAATACTTTTGGTCCCATCAATTTTAGAGGTATGGTTGGCTATCCAAATGTTTGCCACAAGATGTAAGAAATAGATTGCCTAAGTTTCAAGGAAATAATGCAATCACTTGGTGATCAACACTTGAAGCTCTTTGTCAATATGATGGAGGACTTTGAAATAGAATTTGAGGATGTATACATTAAATTGTTTATCCATACTCTAGAAGAAGAAGATGCAAGAGGAATTGGTATAAATCTTTTCCAGATAATTCCATTGATTCTTGGACAGAGATGAAGAATGCTTTTAGAATGTAGTATGGTGATAAAACAGACCCTAGGTTTCTTTTATCAGAATTTGAAAATATAAAAAAGAATCCTAATGAATCTAGTGCATGATTTCAATACAAGATTTAACAAAACATTGAGAAGACTTCCTGTTAATTTGAGGCCATGTGATGAATCATGTCTGATAAAGTATTCAGATGCATTTGATAAGAAAGTTGCTTACTATTTGAGGGATAAGAACCTGGAACTTTGAGGTAGGCCTTTACCATGGCTCTACAAATTGAGAACAATTAAAGTAGTTGGAAAACCTCCTAAGAGGGAGGGTGTTAAACTGATCAACCCAGAGAAGCCTCAATCAAGTAAGGTTGTGGATCTTGAGGAAGTTGTAAAGACTTTGGTTGGGGTTGTCAAAGAAATCTCTTACAAGCTAGCCAGGGCAGAGAAAGGAATTGGACAAGGTTCTCAAGGTCATAGGCATAAAAAAAAAGGACAAAGATTTACAAATCATCCTAGAAATGATCAGAGATATGATGAGAGGTAAAGGACCCATGGGAGCTAGACAACCCCAAGCTAGGGAAAATAGAGTAGTGCCTGATCCTCTAAATGCTAGAGTTGTTGTTGAAGAGACAAATGAAATTGATTGGTGTGAAAATGTTTCTTACCCCACCCACCATGTGAAGTAGATCAGCAAGTTGAAGAAGTTGATGATGATGATAAATGATGATGATGATGCATGCATGGTGGACTTCTCTACAAGCTCACAACAAGGAGAAACTTCAAATTGAAGTAATAAGTGCAAGAACTGCTGCAAGTTTTTGGGATTGCATTCACGAGTACCTCTTCTTCCTCCCTCTCATACTTTAGAAATAGATATGGTACAAGATTTTGAACTTCCTAATAATGATTTTGAGTACCTAAGAGCTCTAATGATTAAGAAGTATGATGGAGGAATCCCATCAGAAGAGGATAGATAGTTGTTAATGAATGTTGTTTTGTTGCCCAAAGAAAAAGAGTATAACACAAGAAGTAAAGTTATCAAAGGGGCAGGGCCTCAAGCCAAACCAAAAACCCCAGTTCTCACCAATGTCCCAAAAGAAACTCCAAAGAAAGATGCATCTGGAAAAGGCCTTGTTGTCTCAAGTAGAACTGGTGTTCCCACCCATGCCCAAAATGTGAAAAAAATCTTGTGCCATCGATGAGTTTGTCAATCTTTCTCCAAAATTGCTTTTTCCCAAATACATTCCTTATGACATTGCCCAAGTCTTGAGTCAGATCAAGATTTTTGTCCCAATTTTTGAACTGCTTAGGATTCTGAGCACAAGAAGAGGGCCTTTGAGTATTTGGGATTGGAAGAAGATAGGAGTACCCAAGGAAGAAATATAAATAATGTAAACACTCCTCCTCCAACCATTGCAGACCTAGAAAAACCACCAAGCATTGGAGGAGATAGGTGAACCACTGAAGTTTACTTGGGAACATCTTTGGTTGAGTCTCAATTAAATGTTGATCCATTTTTTACAACATTGATTATTAAGGACAGACTGTTGCACAATTGTATGTTTGATTCGGAGCATCATGCAATGTTATGCCTCTAGAGGTCATGAATGAATTGAACATTAAAGTGAAAAAAATTATGGCAAGTGTCTTGCATGATGGATTCTAGAGAGGTCAGTTGTAGGATGTGTAAAAGGTTTGGTGGTACAACTTGCAGACTTATTCGGGTAAGAACTTGAAACTTGATGTTGTTATTGTTGATTGCCCTGCCAAATGGGGCATGTTGTTATCAAGAAAGTGGGCTGCAAGTGTTGGTGGAAGTGTTCAAGATGGATATGTCTTTTTCCACCATTCAATTGAAGGCAGCCTTGTAAAGTTATATGGAGAGAAGAAGATGTTGCACCTCATTGAAGATCCCAATAATGCTTCTTATGAAGTGTTGTATGTGATGTAGATTGATAACTTTGTTGGGTTTTTTGATGGAAAAGAGCATAAGATTGATCAATGTAAATGTCTTGAACAAGTAGGTTTACCTTGGACCTTGTTATTTGATGGAGCTTGTTCCAAGTTTGGAAATGGTGTTGGCATTGTTTTGATTTCTCCAGGCCTAGGAAGAGTTTTTTTTTTCTTTCAAACTCAACTTTGAATGCACTAACAACATTGCTGAATATGAAGCATTATTATTAGGTTTGAGAATTGCATGGAAATATGGTATAAAGGATATCATTGTCAAAGGGATTCAGAATTGATTGTCAAGAAAATTAGAAAATTGTATGCTACTAAAAATTAGAGAATGAAACAATACAAGCATGCAATCTGGGATTTGATTGAAATGTTTGACTCTTTTAATATTGTGCACCATGATAGAAAGTTTAATGTTGTTGCAGACAAGTTAGCAGTGCTAGGATCAGATTTGGGAATTGTACAGTGTCTCCATTTTGTGAGTATGATGTTGAAATACTAACAAGGCCATTTGTCCTGATAACGTTAAAAATTGGCAAGTGTTTGATGATGATGCCTAGGTGAAATGGTTTCTATAGAACCAAGGTGAGTTTTTGACCAAAATATAGATTGGGAACCAATGGTGTGTGTTCTTTGAAGGAAAGGAAACTTTATTTGGAAAAGACATCATCAATTGAAGACAAACATGATTCCCAGAGGTTTGGTGGCACTTGAATCAAACTTTGATAATGTTGATTGCATTATTAAAGAAGTATGTCGGTTTCAAGAGATGTGGAAGAGCATGACCTAGGCACAAAGGAAAAACCATGTAAAATCTGGTTAGGAAGAAATCTCAGCAAGGAAGAGAAGCAGTCCTATGTTCAATTGTTGAAGAAATATCAAGACTGCCTAGCTTGGTCTTACTCTGAGTTGAAGGCATACAGGGAAGATTTGTTCCAACATGAAATTCCTCTTGAATCTAATGCCAAGCCTTTTAGGAAAAAATAGAGGCCCATCAATCCACTCCTTTCTTTGAAGATGCAAGAAGAATTGAAGAAGTTGAGGGATGGAGGGATCATTCAGCCCACAAGGTACTCATCTTGGGTTGCAAACCTAGTACTGTTAGAAAAAGAATGGTGATATAAGGTTGTGCGTAGACTTTAGGAACTTGAATAAAGCATCATTGAAAGATAATTACCCTCTGCCAAACATGGAGAATATGCTACAATTGGTAACTGGTTCTGAATTGTTATCCACTTTGGATGGTTTCTCTGGCTATAATCAAGTTGTTGTGAAGGAGTCAGAAAGAATAAAGACTACCTTTACCACTCCTTGGGGAACTTATGTCTATGTCAGGATGCCTTTTGGCTTAATGAATGTTGGAGAAACTTTCCAAAGAGCAATGGATGTAGCATTTGTTGGTTATATTAATGATTTCATTGTTGTTTATCAAGATGATGTAATTGTGTTTTCCAGAAAAATAAATGATCACTTGCAACACTTGGAGAGAATGTTGTTAAGGTGTAGAGAGTATGGCATATCATTGAATCCCAAGAAGTGCCATTTTGGAGTGCAAAAGGAAAAGTTTGCTTGGTCACATTGTATCAAAGGAAGGGGTCATGATTGATCTAGAGAGAGTGGAAGCCATCAACAAGGTTCCAATTCGAGAACTAAGAAGGGAGTTCAATCCTTCTTTGGAAAAATAAACTTTATCAGAAGATTTGTGTCTAACTTTTTTGAGTTGACCATCCCCATTACTAGCATGTTGAAAAAGGACCAAGTTATCAAATGGGAAGAAGCTTCCATTCAAGCTTTCAATGGGATCAAGGAAGCACTAAAGCATGCCTATTTTGGCAGCTCCAAATTACAAGAAGCCTTTTCAAGTGTTTTCTTTTGCTTCAAAAAACACCATTGCATCTGTTTTGTTGTAGAAGGATGATGAAGGGGTTGAGAGACCAATTGCCTTTTTTAGTAAGGCATTGCAAGGAGCTGAGTTGAAGTACACCATCATGGAGAAGAAAGCATTTTCCTTGGTGAAAAGCAAAAAGGTTTTCAGACCTTACATCTTGAGCTCTAAAGTTGTTTGCTTATGTTCCCCACACCATGGTGAAAGATATCTTATCAGAGATGGAGGTCTCAAGAAAAAGATGCAGATGGGTAAACAAGTTGTAGGAATATGACATGGATATCCAAACCATGAAATTGGTAAGAGGTTTGGGCCTAGCTAAGCTTATGGCTGAGAGAAACTTGCAAACTATTGAGGTGAATGAAGTAGAAGGAGAAAGGGTGGATGTCCTTGAAAATTTGGTAAGCTCTGAATGGTACAAAGATATAATATTTTATCTCAGACATCTATGTTGCCCTGAACATTTGAGTAAAAATCAGAAAAAAGAGCTCTTAAGTTAGCCTCTCAAAAATATGTCATTACTGATTTTGGGTTAGCTTGGAAGAACCCGGAGGGAGTGCTCTTAAGATGCATTGTTGAGGATGAAGCCCCAAAGGTAATTTGTTGATCTCCATGGAGGAGTTTGTGGGGGACATTTTTTTGGAAGAGTTACAACACATAAAATCTTGAGGGTTGGTTATTGGTGGCCAACTCTCTTCAAAGATACAACTCTATTGGTTAGGAAATGTGAAAGTTGCCAGCATTTTTTTGGAAGAATGAAAGCTTCAGGCTCCCTTCCTTCCTTTGCATCTGTGTGTCGATTGAAGCCCCATTTAAGCAATGGGAATGGATTTCATTGGGAAAATTTTTGATCCTTCAGTGTTGGTCATAAATGGATTCTTGTAGCCACTGATTATTTCACTAAGTGGGTGGAAGCAATCCCCACCAAGAAAGCAACACACCAAGTTATCATGGACTTCATGTTGAATCAAATCATATGTAGATTTGGAGTGCAGTTAAAATTGTTGTTGATAATGCCATGAGTTTTAGAGCCAAACCTTTGGTGGAAATGTGCAAAAAGTATGGAATCAATTTGACATATGCTTCTAACTACAATCCCAAGGAAATGGACAAGTTGAGTCAACAATAAAAACTTGTTGAAGATCATTAGAAGAACCTTGGAGCTGAACAAAAAGAAGTGGGGTGAGAAACTGAAGTTTGTTGTTTTTGGGTTGATGAGAATCTTTATCAAAAGAGCTATTGGTAAAAGCCCATTTGAGTTGGTATATGGAACTCAAGCTTTTTGCCCCTTCATTTGCAATTGTCTTCATTTCAGTTTGTTCAACAAATTGAAGATCAAGAAGTTAGTCCATATGATGCTCGAATCAATCAGATTATTGAGTTAGATGAAGAAAGAAGGGCATCCCATCAGAGTGGCATGTGAAGTTCAGAGAAAAGTTGAAGAAGTTATTTGACAAGAAGGTGACTCTAAGAGCTTTCAACATTGGGGATCTTGTGCTATTATGGGATAGCAGGCATGAAGATAAGGGAAAGCATGGTAAATTTGATGCATTGTGGATGGGCCCTTATTCAATTGACATTGAATTGGTGAAAATACCTTCTTCCTAAAAGACTTAGATGGGGAACTGCTTGAATTTCCTATTAATGGTAGGCATTTGAAACATTTCCTTGATTGATTTCTCAGAATCAAGGTATACTCCATTGTATAGTGTATAGTTCTTTTGTTTTTTTTTTTTTTTTTTTTTTTTTGTTTCATTCTGGTCCTTGGTGACCTGGTTTTGTTGGTTTCTCGGTTCATTTTTTGGGGGAGTTGGTTATTATTTTCTCTCTGCAAGCTTATTCTTTGACTCCATTTGCCCAATGGTCTATTTTTGGCACTTGGTCTACTATTTGTTCTTGTGGCACTCACAGGGAGTGCCCATCCCCGAGTCGGAGCTGATGTTGGTGCTCAATTTGGTCTCACCCCATTTTCCTTGAAATTCTTAGTTTTTGGGCTCTGTCGTGTTTTCTATCTCCCGTATTGATGCATGAAAACTCTTTCCTCCATTTGGTTGCCATGATCAGTCCCTTCCTTGGTCGAGGATCACTTAAAAGTCTAGAATTTTTTTTTCATTCCTCTTCCTTGTCCATGTGAAAGAGTTTGTAACTTGGGTGTAAAACTCGGGTTTTTTCCTTCCTTCCTTCCATTTTCCACAGTCACGTTTTGTTGTCCCTGTCATTTTTGTCCCAAATATCTATGGAAACATGATTGATTGGATGGCTGGAGGATCATATTTGGGCCTTATATCATTTCCAAATTCTCTTTGTCTTGAAAGAAAGATTCATTTTCGGGCTCAAATGGTGATTTTCCTGCATTTTACGGTTTGATGGGTGTGTTTTCCCCGTCAAATTTACATCTCAAGCATCTATGGAAATGTGGCCCTTTTTGGTTGGATGTGGCTGGTGGGGCACTTTGAAAACTCTAAGGCTCACTTCAACTCAAAACTTGTCCACGTGGAGGGTCGATGCTCATTTGAAAATTCACCTTTTGGTTTGGCCTTGGAGTTGCGCGAGGAGACACGTGGAGGTTTTTGCCTTACCTTGCCAAGACTTAGACTTAGAAATTTTTTTCATGTGGGTATAGTTTTTTGGTGGACCATGGACACGTGGAGGGTGATGGTGCTCATTTGAGGATCCACCTCAGGGTCCCACCTTAACAATTGTGATAGGGAGACATGTGGAGGCTTCCATGCTGGCTCGCTCTATACTTAAACTTTTCAAAGCAATTTTGAAAGGCCTAGGACACGTGGAGGGACCGTGCACCTATTTGGGGACCAGCCCCTAAATTTTATTTTGAAGAAGTGTCAGGAGGACACTTGGAGGCTTCCGCTCACTTGCCCTTTGCTTGGACTTTTCAATGGCCAAGAAAACTGTCTCGGACCCTAGACACATGGTGCCTTCCACTGATCCTTCAAATTTTTTTTAACAACTCTCTTGAGAGACGTGGTGGTGAGCCACATGCTTGTTTGGGGTCTCTCACTTTTGGGACCATCTCAAAGTGTGCCATTGAGACACGTGGGGCTTCTTTGGCTCCTTTTTTTACTTGAGACTTTTCAAAGGCCAAAAGGCATTTTTCTTGGGCCCAGGGCACGTGGAAGGCCTGCGCTTGTTTGGAAACTTGCCCCTATACTTCTCCTTTGTAGTTGTGCCAAGGAAACATGTGGATGGTTATAAAATAAAGTAGAAAAGAGAAGGGGAGAATCAATGTTTGTTGTGCATTGCATCTTTTTTCACCATTTTTTCTCCAAGACTCTGGAGATGTGAATACGCACTTTTTTTTCATCATTTTTGATGAAATTCCTTGTCTTTTTGTCTATAAAGTGCCATTGAATGGATTTAGAACTTAATTTGTGAGTCAAGGATTGTTAAGGTTGATATTTTGAAGTTGGAATTGCTCGGGCACTTGTAAAAATGGGAATTACCAGAGAAGATGGATGCGGGGTAGAGTTGACAGAGGAAAGAAAGGAAAAGGATGAAATGATGAAAGTTGTAGGTGTAAAAGATGAAAAAGGTGTTGCCTCGAGAGTGAAAAGGATTACCTGTCAGATCCAGTTGTGTAGAGCCTCCGAAAAATGATTAAAAGGGGATTTCTCACATGAAAGAATCAGAATGATTAGAAGGATTTCAAAAAAAGTTGTGGCATGGCATCCTAGTCATTAGTCGAGGGCCCAAGAAATGTGATCGAGTTCATAATTGGTCCACACATGAAGCTTTTGGATGTGAATTTGTTAAATGTCACTTTTACGAGGAAAATTGGTAACAAAAAGGTCCCTCGAATATTCTTCTCTTTTGGGGGAAAATTGAGTGAGTAAAATGTATAAATGCAATGAGAATACTCTTTGCAAAAAGGTGGGGGTTGAATTCTTAAGAGAAAATTTGAGAAAAGTCGTCTTCTGAGAGACCAAATCGAGATAACTGGTTTTTTTTTGTGTTAATTTTCTATCATGTCAAGTTGGTTTGAGATGTATAGCCATTGATGAGCACTGAGATTCTCTAGAAGCTTTCCCCTCTTGATGAATCTAAGCAATTTTGAAATTAATTTGTGTCAATCTTGGAGCAATTTGTGTCTGCTTTGTTTCAGAATGTCTGCAAAATGGTTTCTTTTGTTCCTATTGCAATCTTACATTGAAATATTTGTGAAATCACATAGGATCTCATCCCTGTGACAAGTTTAGTGGCATTTGCAATTTCATTTCAAGAAGAGCCTTCATCTTGTGATGAGATAAACAAATTTAAAATCACTCCACTGTCATTTGTTGATAAAGATTGTTTGTAAGTCTTTGGGTGTACCTTAGGCATGATTGATCAGAGATTTTGGTGTTTAATTGAGTCTTTTAACTTGAGCCTTCATGTTAGATTCTCAAATATTGTGTGAAAATGTGTTGATCTGGGCCTCCATTGAAGCACACCTTTTAGTTGAAGGAACGTCTTAACTATTTTGAAGCTTTTATGTTGTTGAGTTGTCCATTGTTGTGAAGTTTCTCAAAGATCTGGTATAATCAACTTTATCTCTTAATCTCCCACCAAAATCATTCAAAAACCATGAATCCATCCTAAACTACCCCTTTTTCCTGTATATCAACAAAGGAACAAAATCTATTTACTAAAATATGTAGAACAATCAGGATTTCATAATGTCTTCAGTAACCTTAGCCTTGTTTTGAAAGTATCTCCATCTTTTAGAAGTGACAACTCTTGAGAGTTAAATTATGGAGTATTGACCATATTTTCCCAAGGTTTTCTTCATAAAATTTGTGCAAAAGAAGGATATCTCCATCTCCTTCATCAAACAAAAGAGGTTACACTAAGGGTCCTCTCACCCTGGTTGAAAGGCACAACCTAAAGTAGTGAGGATAGGTCAAATCCTCTTGAAGGTGTTATCCATCTCTTAAGCTCATGCTCCATGTCAATCTTGCGCCATGTGCTTGCCAACCATCCAAGGTGTTGGGAGTCCAGAGTCGCAAGTAGTGTCTCCCAAGTCTTCCCGTAGGGAATGTAAACATTTATAGGCTTGAAAAGGAGAAAAAAGGACCTAGTGTGTCATGTCGTGTACTAATAAGAATCCAATGAGTAACACCAATCCACTCTAACTGACCTCTCTGGGAGGCTCTCACCTCCCGTATGTCTCTATACATTATAGCCACTACTGGGAGGGCATCTATATAAGGTAACCCAAACTATTGAGGTACCCTAAGGACCAAATGAGTCTTGAATCTACCGGTCTCGATCAACTAACTAGATCAGAAGATCGCATGTAGTCAAGGTAATGCCCTCTTGACCCCATCTTCCAACCATATCTTGATAATGGTTGCATGATCATATCTTTTGTATTCAATGTAGAAACTAACTGATATGGCCCCTTGACTAGAGCCATGTCCACCCACCTCACTTCTCTAACTACCGTAGGATCTGTTATCCCCACTCCCCTTTGATAGGTGATCATCTACTCGTAGACCCGGGACATAATATTTGTGGGGTGGTTGAGGGACTTAGCCCCCAGTTGAAAATCCTATATAGATCATGATAATTAGTGCCCAAAATGTATTTTCCCCATGTGCATACCTTGTCGTGTAACTTGATGCTCTAAACTACGGGGTCCAACAATAAAGGAACTTATCCCCGCCTTTATCCCCAATTAAACTCGAGACCAAGATACCAATGATGGCATTACACAAAATAGGAGTAGGTGCGGATTCGTTTGAAACCAATCTAACATCCTACTTGGCACCAATATCAGGTGTGTGTGTATCCCCTAAGTAAGATCCCTAATTGCGAGCCTCAATTGTTGAGCTAGCACTCATTAACACTAGCTTCTGTCGGATGACATGAACTCCAAGAATTTGCTATACATCCTCTAAGGTGATAGTCCACTCACCTCTAACTCTAGAAATCCAGAAATTATTTCATCCCGCATCCCAAGAATAAAATAATTCATAAATTAAGTGACTCACATGTGTAATGAGCCATGTCCGTGAAATCCTTCAAATACTAGCCATCCCCAATAAGTCCCTCTCTACTACGGGTCAATATCTCCATGATCTAGGGCAACCAATCTTGGTATCAAGCTCTAATCCATCTAGTATATCTTCCCCACATCCATAAAAAACAAGAAAAGAGAAAGTTAGACCTTCGTATGCATATAACAAGCTCACAACAATAATACAAATACAAGCAAAAAAAAAAATCCATACTTAGTCTAAAA
This sequence comes from Taxus wallichiana var. yunnanensis, assembly GCA_018340775.1. Classification (NCBI taxonomy): domain Eukaryota; kingdom Viridiplantae; phylum Streptophyta; class Pinopsida; order Cupressales; family Taxaceae; genus Taxus; species Taxus wallichiana. The sequence goes on along the minus strand of CM031240.1, from coordinate 160,150,616 downwards.
CTTGAAAGTTTCCTTGATGGTTACGAACCCACCACTCGTAGCAGAGTAGAAGTTGTGAATTTTTCACTTGCCAAAGTGGCAGCTATGTAATCACCATGGCGGTTGCGCAACCACTGCTCTATGCGGAGCAACCATTGTGGTAGTTCCGCTGAAAGATTCGAGTCGTACCACTAAGGCTAAAAACTTGAAAAAATGACAAAAATGCATCGAATTTAACCAAATAAATTACATATCCTACATGACAACCCCTTGTGGTAATTTTCACTATAAATTTATCAAAAAATACCCCCTATATCTAGTTTTGACTAATTCCTACATTTTAGGGCAAAAACAAACAAATTCTAATAACTAACATGATCATGCCCCTTTGTCGCTACCACTGGTTGCACTACCATCATCTCGAAGTGCTCATCGATTTGAATTTACTCTCACGTAAAATGGTCATAGGTGGTCCAAAGCTCTAAAAAACACTAAGTGGGTAAGTACAAATGATTTCTAAAAATAGTAAAAAGTTGTATATATAGTGTTTTCTAACGTTATTTTAAGTGTGTGTGTACGCAGGGTTGGAGCAATCGACGCAAGTATATTTCTCATCCCTACTGACATGGTAAGTACTCTTTTAATTTTTAATTCAAAATATTTTGTCAATTATATTTTATTTTTGCACTTGATTCCTGTTTTCTTTTGCGTTACGGGAAGCTAGGATTGGTGTTACTTCAACACACGGACGAATGAGGTATAATTTTTAAATTTCCTATTTGGGAGAACCATAATCGGACTACACATTTTACACCCATTCATGGATAAATTGATTATGTGAGGGGACAATATGTACACACCCAAAATTTCATGGTGCTACATTATTAGAACGGTTAAAATCCCCAATGATTATAAAATTCATTTTTAGAACAAATGATGATGTCCATGTCCCATTTCCTTCTTTACATTATGCCTATGTGACTTATTCTTCTTTACTTCTTAATTCCTTAGCTTTAGTCACTTCCGCAAATGCTTTTTCTACTTTTCCTTAATGTTTTTCCCTTTAGTTATGTAACTTTCGGTGCGTGTAGACCGGCTATCCCATGCACTTTTATTTGAGACTCAAACTCCCAGATTACAGATGCGTGTTGCAAGCTTCCCAATTCTTTTCTCACACATTTCTCAACCATTTCTTTTGATTCTAAGCTTGTTGGATGCATATGAAATTCCTCTTCCTTACTTACTATTCTTAGAATGTTGATTGCCCCTTCCTAGGATGATCTAACACTTCTTGATTGCAAGTGTGTTAGACTTCTTCCCTATTATTTTTCTATAAGAACCAAGATTTTTCCCAAAGAATTGGTTGGAGATTCTTTATTTTTATTGCACCATTACTCTGCTAAAATCCTGCCAAAAAGTACACAAACAACTACATATTTTCTTATTTTCTATTATGCTTTAATTTGTTACCAGTCTACCTTCAACTGGTCTACTCCAACATCCTTCTTGTCTATGATTTTCTTGCCACAACCAGCATAGCTCCTTGGACTAATTAGACTCGTCTCCAGAGAAGAAGCTGAGGAAATAAAGAGAAACACAACCACATCTAGAAGTTGTCACAGATCTACATATCCATGTTGGAAGTGTTATTTAATTTCTTTAAATATTTTTAATCTAGATTTAAATTTTTGTCAAATCAATAGCTTGTTTTAAGAAAGTATAATTAGAAATTTATTCACTTCCTGTAAGTATTTTTTGTTGATATTTCCTTCTCAGCTCATCCCAATGGATTTTCATGGGAAAGGATTTGGAGGAAGTTATTGTGCACATTATTTCTTCATTTCTTTATTTTAGAATACTTGTAGCTTTCATTTCATTTATCAAGTAGATTTCACATGCATATAAAGCTTCCATTGAAAACTTCCTCCCTACTTATCCCTGTGGATCTACAAGGAAAAGAAGATTGAGGAAGCTTTTGTGTCTATGTATTTTTGTCATAGTTCTTCATAATTATTTATTTTTACAATTCATTATTTCACCAATAAAGTATCAAGGGAAGAATAAATTACTTTTGAGAAGCTTTATTTCTTCCCGTGACTCTGAGGTGAGGCAACTAGAAGAAGTAGGTAATCCACAATTATAAATTAGAAAGGATCTATGTTTAGTTAGATTAAGCTTCGCGTTCAATACCAAATGGATAGCCACATCCAACCATTCCTTGTTTATTTTGTTTCATCGTAGAAGTAGATTTCATTTAATTTAGAAGCAATTTCCCTTTGTCTGTAGATTTATTTCATTTATTTCAGAAACAAGAAAATCTAAAAACATAGTTTAGAAGTAATTAGATTTATTTTATTTGTTTGCATTTAAAATATTCTTGAAAATACCAAAAACAAGTTAGTTAGTTTATTTTGTGCTTCTTTGATTAAATAGTTGCAATCAGATTTGATTAAATTAAAAGGGGAATTAATCAACTTTTCATTTAATTTAGATTTTGCTTGCTTTGGTTATTTAAAATAGGAATCTAGATTAATTAGATTTGGAATGAAAAAAAACCCCTCATTTCCATAGCGGCCTAGGATACCTGATCTTAGCTTTAGTCCCCTTTGGTTTCTTTTGTGCTTGTTCATTTTCGTAGTTTTTATTTTGTGCCCACATGACCATTCAGGGTCCACAAAAACCAAGATGTAGAGTTTTGACTACTGCTCGTTCCACAACCCAACATAGATACTTGCTTTATAAAATTTGACCAAGGTTTATGTCAGCTTATCTTTAGAACCACCCCATTCCCACCTAGAATTATTCAATAAAGAATTTATTTTAATGACAAGGTAGATACTACGAAGCAATTTTGGGAAAACTAGCTAGGTAAAGACTAGATTTTTCCTTACCCCATAGTTCGTCATATCTTCATGACCCTCTTTGGAGAGGAATTCATAGATGATGAAGGAAAATTTTCCCATGTTCCACAACCAAGTAGAGTATTATTCAGTTTCACCAATCTATTGACCTAACTTGCATACGATGATCACCCATTATTTTAACATTACCCCCGAGAAAGGAATACATGTATTTATTTCCCTCAATGAACAAATACCCATTTTTCTAGTTGAGAACATTAGGTTGCCTTGATTTCTTGTTGTCATCTTCATCTATTCCACCCATATATTATTTATCCATCATATTTCCATCCCATCCCTTTCATTCCTATTATCCTAGCATGACCTTGGGAGGTTGTGTGTGTCTAGGAGTCATGTGTTGATTCTCAAGCGTATAGAGACTTCAATGAAAACAAAAGGATATCTTTATGCTTTAAATAAGTAATATCAAAAATAGAAATAAAAATATGAAAAACCTTACGAGGATTTAAATATGCCTTCTTAACTAAACAAAAAAATGTTGAACCATGTGTTTTTATGTTTTACAATTATATAGATGACATTGTAATTTTATATTTAAGTTACTTATGATGTTATGCATGGAAAAATTATATTGTAAACATAAGCATATTAGAATATTAGAATATATGTAAACCATTATGTATTGAAAACCTATGTAAATGGAAACACTTATTCATTTGTAAGAAACTTGTAACGTTATTGCAAATTTCACGTAGATTAGTTGTTCTGGTCTTCTTCCATTCTTTGAAAGATTGGTGTTAGTTGTATGAAAACTTCAAGATTGTTTCATTGTGACTTATGATTACAATGTAACCTATAAGTTAACATTTTGGATGCATCATAAAAATTAATAAATGAACCTATTGATGGAAATGTGATTATAATGTTCTTGTTCACATAATTGGAATGTATAGAAATGTATGCACATGCTTAATTTGATTAACTCTAATGCCTTAGTTAATTGGTTGAAAAATTAAATGAATAACATCTAGGTAATCATAATTAGTGGTATACACATGATTAATTAATTTATGTTTTTAATGAAAGTGAACTATACAATTTAAATTAAATGACACAACTTAATCTACCATGTTAGATAAACATAAACGAATTGTATTAATTTTGTATTAATCATTTCATGTGTTTGATTGTTAAGTGTAGGAATAAGAAATTGAGATGCATACATTTATATCCCCATTTTTGTGAGGGTAATTAGAAATTATGGTTTAAAAAAATATGGTGTGTTTTTTTGGTCACTCGATGTGGGGTCCCTACACTTGGTATCAAAGCATTAGTTGAACACTATGGCCTTTTTTTTGTTCACTATGTTTCTTAAATATCTTCTTTAGTCATGTGTTATATTGATCAATGATACAAGTGGAAGGAGTATTTACCATTAGTTGAGTTGTATCTAATAGTTCACATTACTTGACGTTAAGCATGGTTCTATTTGAGACATTATATGGAAGAAAGATATCATATACCTATTCGTTGGGGATCAATAGAGGATTTTTTTTTTTAAACATAATATGATTATGGACATAAAATAATAAGATTGAATAAAAATGGTTGTTAAGGCTATATTTTTACATGAGAGTTATACATCCATGTATAAGTGTACTAACAATGAATCCACGCATATCACGTGCCATGTTCCTCAATACTATGGTAAATGTCATGCATCCTATATGAAATAAAGACCGCTCCTCCATCCACTACCACACTAGATGCCGTATCAATACAATACACTTCGTTAATCATGAACACCTGATCTAACAATGTCATCTAACATGATTTGCATGTTCTTGTGACCTTACAAAATAATATCTCACATCCCTCTACTTCTGCGTGTATCTCCCGGGGCCATCACTTATACCCTATCTCCCATAGCTGGTAACCAAATAATCCTATATATATCTTCCAATGTCACCGTCATTTCACTAGTGGGTAACAAAAATTTGTAAGTATCTATGCACCATCTCTCACACAATGCGGTCATCGAGATGCATATTATGGGCTATCTCCCCAATCTAAGTGTGCCACATCACGACATGGTCCAAAACCCCAAAAGTTACTAATGACAAAAATAATATTTTTTCTCTTTTAAATTACCCTCAAATTGATATATTTTTCTTCGATATCCGCTATATTAATCACCATTTTAACGATCAACCTCTCCCATAATGATATCTATACTACCCAAAATCATCATCAAACTCCTCCTCCTCCAAGCCCAATGTAAGCAATGTGGACAAGTGTCTACCTCCATGAAACTCCCTCAAGTGTATATCCTTCTACACAACATAAAAAATAGAAAAGACAACATTAGTAATGTCAATACAAAAAAATTTAGTACACACATTGCTAAAACAACTTGGACAAAACCACTTTCATCTCTGGACACTATCGCCCAAATTCGGACATTAGCACCCCAATCCATATAGTAATTTCCAAAGGATAGAGCTAACCCATCTAATATCATATTTGACAAAAACATCTAGACCGCTAAAAATATCAAAAATACAAAACTTGAGACAAATATACCTAAATTAGTCTAATCTTATATGCAAAATAATTTACTTACAAACATATTCTTCGTCTCGTGTAGAAATGACCTCTATCACCCTCTCGAAGCAAGTCGGGATGGCATCTCGTGCACTTGGGATTTTTATCGCTCGAGCTATAAATCACAACTCTCAAATTTATAAATGTAGATCCTTTTTAGTTTTTCACCTTAATTTTTATAGTAAAATCTCCTTACCCATAGAATTCTTATAGTTCTTATATATTCCTCTACGATAACTAATTTCTCACAATTTTTTCTTCCATATCTTAAGCATCGTTTATCTATATTTTGTGTGTAAATCAATGACATTGGATCTATATTTTCAATATATTATGTACTAAATATTCCATGGAATTTCTCCTTAGGCCTAGTTATGTGATATTATCATATTTCACTATTTAATTTAATATTCCTATATTGACTCTGAATTCATCTCTAAGGAATTTTATCTCATCTCTTTTGGCTCATGGCTTGACGCTTGGCCTCTCCCTCTTCATTGAAAAGGAAAACTATTCGGGGTATCCTATTAACCCTATTTTGACAATCCAAACAATCTTTCCAATTATGATATGTAATCATCTTGTATTCCAAGACAAATAAAAGAAAATATTCACATCCTATGAAGGTTAGTTTTTAAAATGCAAATCTCAAATTCTATTCCAAGTATCAACGAATCTAATATTTCACAAATTATTGTAATTTTTACCTAAAATTACCTTATCTAGTGGAAACTCAATCCTTGAAATTAATTTTAAATACAATCAAGTTTAATCAAGTACTATTTTCCAAATCAATACTAGCAGTTTCAAATTCTTTTCCAAGTACTAATTTTTCCTCCCAAATGACATAACCTAGGATCTAATTCGATATATCGAGGCACCATTGTTACAATTTAATAAGTAGTTACTATTAGTTACTCAAACGTGCACCCGTGTCTCGAATCTCGGGAGGGCCAAGGTGTTTGAGACCACAATAGAACCGTCCCCAAGTTGTGGGACCTTGCGTGCTTGGGACGGATCTCCGGAGAAGGCCATTTCCTCTACCTACATCTAACGTTATTGCTACTCCTATTGTTGAAAGAAAATCCTAGACTAAACATGTCAAGGGACCAAGGATAGAAGGATGTGTAGAAAGGGGAAATCCTAAACTAGGGAAGGTGATAACGCCAGAAGGAAAGGGTCGATCTCTCTCCACAAGTGGAGAAAGAAACAATAGAGATGGTGCGGGAGAAGAGGGTGGACGACGTGTGCCACAGATCAACACGCAAGCTCGGCCTTCCAGCACATGCAACACATGAATGTGGGGAATGCAAGCACAGGAGTACGCACAACATGCTAGAAAATGCAAATAGAGAGGTGAGATGCAATGAAAATGAGAAAGGGAAGACAAGAGTTCCACAAAACATGATTTTATTGCTTAAGGGATGCACAGTCATTTACATTCACAACAAGAGGTGAGAATACATTGCAGAGACCATGCCAAGGTTTGAGACCTATGGGAATTCAAAGACCATTTTAGCATGGTGTCATTACAACAAGGAGGGATCCTTTTTACAAAGTAGAACTCTGCTATATATAAGAAGAAAGAGAGAAGAGAAGGAGAAAGGGAGGGAAACTTGGATTCAAATCTTCAACCACCAATAACCAATAATAAATTCCTATAAATCTACTTGCAAGGTCTGTCAAATGTGCTTCCCCATGTATGTTTGGCATGTGGAAGAAGGAAGAAGGAAAGATATGATGAAATATGGTGGTTGAGGTCGATTGGATGTGTGTATTGATGAGCTGAGAGATGTTTCCCTATTTTTCACCTAATAAATCCCGCCTATATTTGAATTTGAAAAGTCCAATGTGTAGCTTGTGTTAGTAGTTCTCTGACAAGTCCAGGTGCATGTCGATTTGAGCTTTGTAGAAAAAGATAAGGCTGTTGGAAAATGTCAGAGCCATTGGCTCATGTAAAACACGTGGCACACATGGATTGACCGATTAAATCAGCCAACTATTCATTTGTTTTTCCTTTTCTGCCATGTGTAATACATTGGTTGGTTGTCTAAATTCAGCGCCCTATTGGTGTGCTTTGATAGGTTTCATGTAGCACACTCAAGTCTGATGGAAGATGATATGACACAGTGACTGGTGCAGAAGAAGGCGCAAGGCACAGGAGCGAGAAGCAAGCATGCGAAAGGGAAACAGAGGGGAGGTGCATGAGCGAGAGGAAAGCATACTTACAAAAGGAAAGTATGGAAACAAGACGCGACCATTCAACTAATGGAAGGTTCATGAGAGGAAGAAATAAAATATGGCACGCAAAGGAACTGATTCTATGTAAGCGTGCAAGAGGAATGTCAGGGACTTAGTTGATTAAAAGGTAATTATTCAGAGGTGTGGACAAGGAGTGCACGACGGGATATGAGAGAAAGCGGGTGCACAAGAGAAAGGTGTGCAAGGGGAAATGGAAGGAGATAGAAGAATGCAAAAGGGAGTAGGAAGGTGCGCAAGGGTGTGTAGAGGAACTGCAACTGTGCAAGGTGTCAAAAGAACAATCTTGAGTGCGTGCAACCTGAAATGTGAAACATCAGAGTCAGAATGAAAATATAAGTTATCCAGATAACTAGGAGAGTTATTTGGATAACATTTTTGGTGACTTTGGGGGCCATCTTCCTACTAGATGAAGAGACCAGTAGCCTTAGAAGTCCATTGGGCATGGATTCAAGTGCTAATCTTGAAGATCTGATCTACAACTTTGAAGAACATTCCTGAAGTCACTTGAAGCTCTGTCTGAACTCTAAACTGAACTACTACTCTCATATGAAGATATTATAAATGTGATTGATGAGAGTGAAAGCTATGCACTTGAACATTGGAACCGCCTCTATCCAAATTGAACTATCATCCCGAAGAAAAAAAAAAAGGGGTGTGTGGGTGCAACAGGAAAGGAAAGGTGCCAGAGGGAGTACACCAAACAGAAGCACAACACTATGTACATAAGCTAAAAATCATACATGTTCCAAATGGAACATGTAGAGTGTGCATGAGCACTTGTGTTACTGAAAGAAAACCTAAACTAACCTAAACTAACCAGAGTCAAGGGGCACTCAAGTAAAACTGTAATAGGAAGGAGAAGTAGCTTCCTTCCTCACAAATTGTGACCATGTAATTGATTTAGCGCTAAACATGGTCAGAAATAAGAGTGAAAAACCACCTTCTAGATGGTGTTTCACCCTCCTCAAAGTATCAACAAACAAAATATACACCTCCTGGAGTTGTTTTGTACTTAGATCTAGGAGGTGCACGATATTGACCTTTGGCACGTTGAAGCTCTACCTCATGCTCTGAAATGAGAATGACCGGTGGAAACTCTTTCTGTGGCTCTAGGATAGCCTAGATATCTGATTGGGCATGGTCTGATCCTTGTGATCTGCCCATTACTTTGAAGCTCAATCCCACATATGGGATTTTCTTATAGACTTTCCTCCTAAAGGAGAGCGCTTGCAGGTTTGGGCGCGTAAATCTGGGGTGTGCATGGTTCTACCTCTACAAGCAACTTAGTATCCTCTAGAATTGCACCCTCTAGAGCTAACTGATTTTCCTTTGGAATAGGTGCTTGTATGATTTCCTCTTCCCAGTCGGAGTTGCATGAGTCACACCATTCTTTAATTGTTCTACAGTTATCAAACATGATGACATTGGTTGGGAGAGGTGCATTAGCAGGGGGTTGTTCATTTTTGTACGAGTTAGACAGAGGAGACTCGGAAGATGGAAGAATGGGAAAAGAAGGCATGGAAGGTTCTCGTACTAAAGGAACAAAGGTGTGCGCAGATGAGAGAGATGGTGGAAAAGTGAAGGTGAGATGGAGGGGAGGGATTCTCAATAGGGGTAAAGCCTAAGAAGTGGGGACACGTGCAGTGGGTTGAGGTGATGTAAGTTAGCGCAGAGAGTGGGAGGGTTGTAGGATGGTAGTGCAAGGTTGCCCCATTGATAGGGCTGTCGTGTGCTAGAGTTTTGAGCCTCCATTTCTTACGCCCACTGTAATCTAGGGCAACATCCCAGTGATGAAGTGCAGCTTGTGTTGGGCACTAAACCAGCCTGGTAGAGGGCCAACCCATAGACAAACGACCTTGTAGCTAACTTCAGCTACCTTTATGGAGCATTTGACTCTAATTTACATCATGTCCATCTCCATCTTTTGCACCTGCCTCTCAAAATCAGCTTCGGAAAGGAATTTCCACCATCATCTGCATAAACATGTTCTTCATAAACATTTTGGTTAGAAAAAGGTGGTTTGTATGCATTTTTGGGATAATGGGGCTTATAAAATTGATTTAGAGGAGAATTTTAAAACTGTGGGGATAGAGGGAAATAGTTTTACCTCTGTAAATGAGAATTCCATGGTGGGAAACAAGTCATGATTGCACAAATTCAAAAGAGGAATGTGGAATGATGGAAAAAGGAGAAATGAATGGAGGAATGAGGGGAGACTAGTCTGCACATGAGATAATGGGTGCGTTGAATTAATGGAGTCCCCGTATGTGTTGAAAATGCCTCCAAAGGTTGGATCTCAACAATAACATATCAAACTTGTTGAGATGAAGATGTAAAGCTCTTCAATCTAGTCCCACTGGGCGTGCCAGAAACTGCTGGTTTCTCAAACGTGCACCCTTGTCTCAAATCTCGGGAGGGCCGAGGTGTTTGAGACCACAATGGAACCATCCCAAGTTGTGGGACCTTGCGCGCTTGGGATGGATCTCCGGAGAAGGCCGGTTCCTCTACCTACCTCTAACACTACTGCTACTCCTACTACTGAAAGAAAATCCTAGACTAAACATGCCAAGTGACCAGGGATAGAAGGATGTGCGAAAGGGGGAATCCTAAACTAGGGAAGGTGATAATGCCAGAAGGAAAGGGTCGATCTCTCTCCATGAGTGGCGAAAGAAACAAAGATGGTGCAAGAGAAGAGGGAGGATGATGCACACCATAGATCAACACGGAAGCTTGGACTTCCAAATAAGCACACAACATATGAATGTTGGGACTACAAGCACAGGAGTACGCACAACATGCCAAAAATGTAAACAGAGAGGTGAGATGTAATGAAAACGAGAAAGGGAAGACAATAGTTCCACAAAACATGATTTTATTGCTTAAGGGATGCATAGTCATTTACATTCACAACAGGAGGTGAGAATACATTGCAGAGACCACGCTAAGGTTTGAGACCCATGGGAAGTTAGCCACCATTTTAGCATGGTGTCATTACAACAAGGAGGGATCCTTTTTACAAAGCAGAACTCTGCTATTTATAGAAGAAGAAGGAGAGAAGAGAAGGAGAAAGGGAGGGAAACTCATATTCAAATCTTCAACCACCAACAACCAGTGATAAATGCCTACAAATACTCCTGCAAGGCTGTCAGATGCACTTCCCCATGTCTGTTTGGCATGTGGAAGAAGAAAGAAGGCAAGAATTGATGAAATCTGGTGGTTGAGGTTGATTAGATGTGTGCATTGATGAGTGAGAGATGTTTCCTATTTTTACCTAAAAATCCCACCTATATTTGAATTTGAAAAGTCCAACATGTAGCTTATGTCGCAGGTTCTCGACAGTCCAAGAGCATGCCGATTTGAGCTCTATAGTAAAAGATATGATTGCTAGAAGATGTCAGATTCATCGGCTCACGCAAAACACGTGGCGTGCATGGATTGACCAAATAAATCTATCAAATCTTCATTATTTTTGTCTTTTCTACCACGTGTCATGCACTGGTTGGTTGTCCATATTTGGCACCCTATTGGTGTGCTTTGATAGGTTATGTGTAGCACACTCAAGTCTGATAGAAGATGATATGGCATAGTGACTGGCATAGAAGAAGGCGCAAGCCTCAAGGCACGGGAATGAGAAGCAAGTGCACTAAACGGAAATAGAGGGGAGGTACATGCATGGGAGGAAGGCATACTTATAGAAGGAAATTATGGAAATAAGACATGAGAATTCAACTAACGGAAGGCACGCGGAGGAAGAAAGAAAAGAGGGCACGTGAAGGAACTAAGTCTATGTAAGTGCACAAGAGGAATGTTAAGGACTTAGCTAATTGGAAGGTAAGTATGTAGAGGTGCGCGTAAGGAGTGCATGATGGGATATGAGAGAAAGTGGGCACGCAGGAGGAAGGCGCGCAAGGGAAAATGGAAGGAGATAGAAGAATGCAAAAGGGAGTAGGAAGTTTCCCAAAGGCACGTAGAGGAACTGTAAGCGTGCAACATGTCAAAAGAACAATCTTGAGTGCGTGCAACCTGAAATGTGAAACATCAGAGTCAGAATGAAAATATAAGTTATCCAAATAACTAGGAGAGTTATTTGGATAACGATTACATGCTTACATCATTAAGTGGGGAGATAAGATGTCATTTCCTTTCCTATACCACTTGACGAGGGTTTTCAAAACCTATTAGGAAAGTTACAAAATGGGTTCATATTTTTTTCTACAATAGTATAACCTATTTTTGAGAAAGCATCATGGTGGAAATAAACGTAGACAACTCTCCCAAAAATATTTCTCTAGCACCAAAGTTGCCCAAATCATTAGTTTAGAAAAAGGAAACTCAAATTTTTAGAAGATACACTAGTTCAGGAACTGATCACTCCTAATCCCTCTTTTAATCTCCAAGTTTCCAAGTATCCTTTATCTCCTTAGAACTTGTTCTTATCCAATAACTCCTTTGTGATAACAAATATAACCTCAAGGATAAAATGTTGATCCATAGTTTACCACACTATATTTCTTACTATTGGCGCATTCTAGCTAAAAATCCTTCATCCCATTTCAGGTATACTCTTCTTATATCCTTTATACTACTTGAATTTCATCCAAATAACATAAAGGGGGAAATGTAGTCACTAAAATATGCACTTATTACTATTACATTACGCCTCTAGTATGTTGTTATATACATGATTTCTAAGTATGGAAACTAGGCACTAGTGACACCTCTTTGGTCCTTTTCTTGCTTTGATTAGTTTTTCTCAAATATTTTATCGACATTTACATATTTTTGTTGATTCACATAGATCCCTCATGTTTTTTTATTTCTATTTGTTTTCTACAGACAATATTGCCCAGATAAGATAAGTAACGCCCATTCGCTAATTTCCTTCAGGCGCTCCTACCCTCTTTGTCTTTTTTTTGCTTTATCGGTTTGCTTTGGCTTTAGGTATTTTCTTGTCTCCTTTTCACAACCTAGGTCAGATTTTGGTGTCACTATGTTCCAAAATTCAAATAAATAACTCACATATATCTACCACAACTACAAGAAACTACTCAAATTCTAAATAAATAAATATTTTTTCCTAGATCACAATTTTAAGCACTTAAAATAATGTGTCAATTGATAATTGTGAGGGCCGAATCAAAGGCTCCACATAGTTTACATTTTTATTATTTTCAATCTCATTATATTATTAGGGAAAATCCATGTGGTTTGATCTATCTTTAGATTAATGATATGTAGTGCAACACTCATAAAATTAAGAGGGGTGTGGTGAGGTGTTTCTAGTGTAAATGATGACTATCTCCTATTTATGTCAATAAACAAGGAGAATTAGTATCTAGTCACAACACTTCCATCAAAATGATATTGATATATTAAATAGTTCTAAAGACAAATGTGAACTAGATCCCAAAACTAAATTTTAGTTTAGAATAGTATAGGAAATGTTCATAGCCTATAAATTAGTTTTAGCCACAAGATTTTCCTCTTAAGGATGAACTTTTCCTATACATAGTTTTAGCTTGCCACATTTTAGAGGTAGATTGGTGCCACTCTATGTAGTATTCGTCCTATTTTCAATCCATTTCCACATAATCTAAACTTGATACACTATAATATATTATTGTCCTTAGTGTACTTTCATTGATAAAATATATAACATATCTTATGGCATGATATAAGGACATAATTTGTCTTGTTATATTATTTTATTTTTTTGAATTAAAAGGATATCTAATAAAATCTAAGAGGAATCAAAGAAATTAGAGATATGAAGCATAATAAAATATAAAAAGGATCAAATAATTAAAATATGTGGAAATGAGAATGATAAGAAACATAATTAAATCTAAGAAGGGTAAAAGAAATTAAAATATGCAAAGTAAACATATTAGAATGTGATAATAGAACATTTGGTGTAAAAATATGCAAGTTGTCATAAACGAAGAATCGCCAAGATGGTAACAAACATCTAATGAAATATAATAAATGAAAATGAAAATAAAATATGTTATAATAAGATGATAAAAGGAAGAAAAAATGTGAGCAAGATCATAACCAATGCTTGTGTTGTATTTTTATTGGAGCTAAAGAACTACCATCTAATGTCACGATTAGGGTGAATAGAGATGGAATGGGTGTATAAGGGCTATTTTTGAGAATTCTATATGTTCTTACAATCATACAAAAATATTTGGAAGGATTCGAACCAAGGAAGATAAAATGTATCGTAATATAGGAGGATGTCAAAATGCATAGGAGGTGAGGTCGATCTACTGAAAATATCCATCAAGGGAAATAGAGAAATTTATCATAAAAGGAAACATGGTTCCATGATGGCGATACAAAATATTTAGTGGAGAATAGACATATCCAAAGTATATACATGTATCCCGTGTCAACTATGAGATGTAATAATGGGAAGGATTTTTCTACCTTCCCATGAAATTTTCCTCATTCCTTAATATAATACTTAAGGAGATATGGGTCTAGTACAAGGATTATGTAATGGCATGAAAATACATGGGTATTGGGGGACGGGAAGGGCATTAAGAGCTAGATATGTAACCTCTTACCCCACTAATAATACCTACCAAAACCCAAAGGACCTCAACCTTTGTGACAAGGAAAATTATGGAGTTTGATATTTTCACCAAGATAGGGTGTACCAAATGGTATCACATATTTTTAGATATCAAAATTTTAATGTAATAATTACCTTTTTATATTGTCTTTTTCTTGATTTTATTTACATGATATGGATTTTAATTTTGTTTTCTTTTATCTACCTCCTCCATATGGATATAGATTTTTTATAAAATGGATATGAAAGATGACTATTACTAGAGAGCTTATACCTAGCTACTATAAAAGAGAAGCTAAAAACCATGATTCTTATATATACTTATAGACTCACACCTTAAAAAAAAATTGTTACCTCGACATTGACTATGGTAAATCCAATAGGGAGATTGATGTAAAATATAGATAGTGAGTTATGTCATGATTTCACGAATCATGATGTGTAAAGGGTAACACAATGATGGAAATATTTGATTTATTTGTCACAAGAGAAGGTCAAATGTAGATGAGAGAAGTTGATAGACTACTATAGTTGAGATTCAAGCAACTCAACTGATTCTAGGAGATGAAAGGAAATTTTTGACATTGTTATTCCTTTCTAAGTGGAATCCTAACTACATTCAAGAGTCTAAGATGATATATAGGTAGTCATAGTAGATGGGTGTTTGTGAGTTTAATGCTAAGTTTAGATTTATTTTAAGATAGTCCAAAGAAAACTCGCACATCTAATCTAGGTTTATTCTATGAATTGTGGAATCCTAATCCATTTTGACTTAAACTTATGCTACCAAATGGTAGATTGAGTTTAAAGTTGAGACCTGAATAATTAGAGATCAAGAGGTTACAAGGCTATTGGAAATTCACAATAGGTCATTTCGGGGTCATTTCTTGTATAGAGAAACTTTTATACCATAATTTCTAAAACACGTAGTAGTTTAGGTAATGGAATTCTCCCAACATTCAATCCAAATTGATTTTCATGGGGATGAGGGACCGGATTCTAAACCCTAATGATATGACCAGCCATTTTATCATGCTTAAGATATATTATGTTAAGATAAATTATAGATTTAACATTCTTAGACTAATTGTTGGATAAGTCAATGCAAAAATTGATAACGAAATAATCTAAAAAAGTAACCTCATCAATCACTAAAATGGGGACACCATTAATGAAAGAAAAAGAGAAAATCATTCTCTTTCTCTAGTGCACCAACATGTTTGAATTCCACTTATCATTCTTTGCTATCAAATTCATACCAACGAAATATATCATTCTTTGTTAAAATATCCATGTCTAATCACTTAACTATATATTCTCCCTCCCTAAAATTATTTCAAGTTAACTAGGAGGAAGGGGTGGACTATTTTTGATGGTGGCTGGGTTTGAAAATATCAATATTACTACACTGAGAGAACCAAGTTTCCCTTTCTCTAGTGCACCAACATGTTATAATTCAGCCATATTTTTCTTTGAACAATTCCGCCATGTTGAATTCTCAATAGAGAACCTAGTGACCATCGGGAGAGATTTTGTTATCCACCTTAAAAATGAATATAGTTCCACCACATCATTATAGGCATAAAGGTTGACAAACCCAAGAATATATGTGTAAAAATAAAAGAGTGTCCACATAACCGGATGGGTAGGGTTAGATCCCCATGAAAACATATTTTGAGAAATATCTAGTGAAAGTAATATGATGAAACCTCCTCTACCATGGTTATGATTAGACGTTTGGAAAAACAACACCGACCAAATATTACAATAAACATATTGAAGTAAAAATATGTGATTTTAACTTCCTAAAGAAAGAGAATTTGTATGTTTCGAAAAAATGAAAAGTATCCTTGACCATGCATCTATAGGTCAATTTAGTAAGGTATTAAACGTTTCAAGAATGTAAAATCATTGGACATTACCAATGTACATATTTTACCCCTCATTGAGGTCATCAAGGGATGAAAACTCATTAGTAAGAGCCATGTTATTCAACATGAATTCACCGATATTTGACATAATATCATTTTCCTTAATCATATTCCTATTCTCGAAAGGATTAGGGGATGTTGGATGGATAAATGGTATTTTGGTTGAGGGATACCAAATGCTCAAAAGAATCCAAGGGGAAGGATCAAACTGAATTTATAATGACTATGAGGGAAGTGTTGAGTCTTGTGATGGAATAAGAGTGGAGATGACAAGTGGGGTATGAGAAAAGAAGGAGGAAAGGTCGACTAAACTATGGATTGATACATACAGAATGGGATTTCACAAGACACTTGAGAGGCCACAGAGTTTTTCTTGTTGGAAACCATGTTCCTTTAACCATTACTAGAGGATTCAAAGTGGCTCTGCTATTTTCATTAGGTTTCTCTTGTAGATTGTGCAAAAAGCTAGCCATTAAGGGGCATTCCCAAATCATGTGTGTTGAGGATCTGCACATGAAGCATGTATTCGAGAAGGGTAATACACAACACCCGTTGATAGAAGAGTGAGTCATCAACCTAGATATCAATGGCATCCTTCAACTCTTTGGAAAACATTTTTTCCACACAACCCCTCTTTTATGGGTGCATGAAATAGAAATTTGATTATTTATAACACACAAGATACCCAAGGGGTTAAATTATCTTATTAATAAATCTCCAAAGAGACAAAGGAATCCCTAGAAATTTAACCAAAATGGGGATTTTGAGCTTATCCTAATTAGAAACTTGAAATCCCTCGGTTCAACCAGTGTTGTCGATCCATAGACATTGCACATTTATCAATCCTCTCGTGTAGTGTAGTTGGAATAGTTTTTATTTCACCATGTGAAAATTCTCATAATAGAAAGCAAGAATCAAACAACAAGAAGAAATAACAGCACTAGGATTCACAATGGTTTTTTCAAGGTCATAGTTGTAGACACAAAATCACACACTTGGGTACAATTATAGGTTTTAATCACATACTATTGATCATATAATTCCTAAGTGAGAAAATTAGTAATTAACAACTATCTTTTTCCTTTTGTTTTTGTTTCATATTTTCTATTTGGCCTTCTACACCCTACAAACCAGTCGGTACTTCATTGCTTTATCTTTCATGACCCTAGACATCAACGCGTAGACATGATGCTAGCACCCTCATCCTCTAGGTTCCCCCGACATCTCTTTACTTTACTTGCTCTTTTTGGGCATCTTATTTTCATATGGGTTGACTTTCTAGTTGTCAATTATGAAATTCAACCAATGAAATCATATAAATACAAAGATATATGACCATCATAAAGGACCAAACACTAAGCATCTATTATTATCACCTAAGGTTGCATCAAAAGGCGTTCTAAAAGCATCAAGGCATCCATCTAGCATTCATTAAAGGGACAAGGTACTACATTTTCTACATACACACATAGGAAGGGAAGTTCATTTTTTCATCCACACATCTATTTGCATTGGTACATATAGCTATCACCTGCTATCACGTGCGCTTGTGTGCAAGGGATTCCTAGGGAACGATTTCTAAACACACACACAAGAACTACATATAGTCGAAATGTAGTGCTACACTCGGTTGTAAGATCACTTATTTGAGTGACCATCGAGGTCAGCCTGAATCCTCATTTTACATATTTTATTTTTGGGATTTGATGTAGTTTGATGGTTTTACATGTCATCTTCTCTTTGCAAGTTACAAGATAATTTGGTGATCATCCAATGATATACAATGGACCAAAAGCAAAGGTTAGCGACACTTGTGTGACACGGTGAAAAATAGTTTTGAGCTCCTATGCGCAGTCACATGTGCTAAACAAAGGTCCCCTAGAGCCTAGGAGCACTAGTCCTATTCTAGGTTCCCTAATCCGGGCTCATCCAGAGGCTCTCTGGATTTTTTCTCGCTAGGTTAAAAATTTCTTCCCTTCATTTTCATCAATTTTCTAGATCATATCAGTTCCAAAATCAAGTGAAATTAACTAAGTCATTATTTCCCTCTCTCGGCACTTAGGGTTTCAAATTTATTAGCTTACTTGCTTGTGTCAAATTATGTACTTAGAATTTATTTATCCTACGTTACTCTGCAATTAGGATTTTACAAATTTTATATTTGTTTAATCATTTGGTGAACCCGTCATTCAAATTATACCTTCTTTATTCTTATGCCCGTTACGTGTAGTGGTCATTTTGGGTCTTTTGAGAAAATCGAGATCCCTCCATTTTCTCGTAGGGTTCTGAATCAATGGCTGAATTTGATAACCCCTTTGACAAATCTAAAAATGTGCCTCTTGAAAACATTAAATCTGATAGTGATAAATCCTATGATGAAGAAACCAATGTTGATCAAGAACAACTAGAAAAGGGTACAAATTTTTGTCAAGCTTTGCATGATAGTCTTATGCATCTTCTGTATATTCTACATGCTTTGATGGTTGCTAAAAACTCTTGAGATGGTTCTTCCTTGGCTGTCATGGCCTCCACTCAACCACTTCACATCCCTAATTCCATTCCCACTACTCTCGCTCTAATCATTCAACCTAATGATTTTATTTCTTAACTCGACTATTATTCAAATACTCCTGATTTAACTTTTTTATATCAAGATCTGCATACTCAAATTCATCACTTCACTTTAGCTACTTATCAAGCATCTACATCTCTTAATTCCACCTTACTCCTTCATACTTCTTTCACACCCACTATTTCCACTTATGTAATTCCTTCAAAATTCGTCACTCCCTAAGCCGCCAACCTTCAACGAGACATGGTGACCCTCATGATAATCTCCAATAATTTCATGTGGCATGTAAAGATTATGCAGATGATCATACTTTACTAGCAAATATCATTCCTAGAAGCTTCCAAGATTATGTTATATGTTGGTTCTAAGATCTGCTTGTTCATTCAGTAACATCATTTATGCATTTAGCCAATGCTTTTCTCACTCATTTTTAATCAATATCGGTTCTAAGATATCCTATGCTAAAATTGCACAGATCAAACAAGGATCTAATGAGCATTTAGCAGATTATGTGTTACAATATAAGAACAAATTAGCTAAGATGTCTAATGTACTCGATGGACTCTAAATTGTAAGATATTTTTGTCCAAATTCTTTTATCTCCATTACAAGAGAGTGTCATCTTTGAGACCTCTCCATCATTTAATCAGTTATTTCATACTCTTAAGTTATGTAAAATAAAATTGTTATCTATGGGAAAGCTTAAATATCATGATCAGGCTTCATCTTCTACTCGGTTTCAAAGAAAATCAACTTTCAAGCCATCTATTAAGCCCACTAAAGAAAAAGCTATTATTAACATTGTCTCTACTCCACGAAAATATTATATGGAAGCCTCCAAAGCATACATTCAACAAAGCTGCCTTATGCTTTGCATATTCTATTTCCATAACGTGTAGAGAGGAATCTTACCATGCTTCCTCTTCCACTTGATTTGGATCCATCTCACCCTAAAGGATGAAATTATAAAAAATACTAGATGTGACTATCATCAATGTGTTGGGAATTCCATTGGTCGATGCTTCAAACTTAAGCATCTCATTCAAGATCTTATCAACAATAATGCAATTGATTTCCTTGAGGCTTTGACATATAAGCCATTCAATGACAACAAAAATATGTAATGATCTATTTCGTAAGCTAATCATACATATTGGGTAGTTCCTCCTCATCCATTGGGGGATCTCGATTTTCTAGTTACTCATATTGATACATCACCATCATTCATTACATTCTCTAATCATAGTTATCATTCTACATTCTCTTCTAATACACTACTTATTAGTGCTTCCATTGGACCTCATGCTATCAATAATACAATGATCGATCCATCGATTCATATGGGTGTGTGATCTATTGCACTTCTTGTTGCTATTAACTATCCACTCTCTCATATTTCGTATCCAATTCCTAAATCTTATTCTCCGTCAAGCTTCCGGTTACAATTGGACCTCTCACCATGCTTGTGCCATTTATTGTGGAACCTTCAATCAAAGGTTATGACATGCTCTTAGGTCTTCCTTGGCTCCATGCCACTAAGGCTATCATTTCCATGAGTCACTTGTGTCTAAAATTCATTCACAATAAGAAAGTTATCATCATCAAAGGTATTCCACCATGCACACCATGGCCGCATCCTCCTCTTGAGGTTTCCATTGCACTAGATAAAGCATCTAAGTCCCCCAAACCTCTAAAATCTCAGAACATTCTACACAGCTCAACCATTCATACTCACCTTACATGTCTTCACCGATCTACTAGTCCATCTTCTAGGCTTCGATCTGCTATTCAGCATCCCCTTCACATAGGATTTCATCACCTCCTCGGTCTCTTTCACATAGGTTTTCATCACCTCCTCAGTCTTCTTCACATATGTTCTCATCACCTCCTTGGTCTCCTTCACATAGGTTTTCACCATCTAGGTCTCATTCGAGATATAAAAATTCAGTCTCATACACCACCGATCTTAGAGCATGGTCACACACCTTTATCTCCTCACACATTGGGTGGAGGACCCTTTCCTTAAATTTTTTTAGATAGTTCGATTATCATCATACACTTGGGGGCATCATGATTACTTCCCCCCTTCTAGCATCATAGGTGTCTATCATTTCTAATCATATGCTCTATGCTTCATACTTTATATCTCTAAGCATCATTACGTAACTTGATACACTTTTTATCATCATTACCCTATGACGCACTCTTGTGCTAAGGTTCACACTTGACTATTGAGGGCATACTACATCCATGAACCTCACATCATACACATTACACATTTCACACTCTGCACATTCATGACACATCTTTCTAGCATCACATTCTCACACATCACACTATCTCTATGATGCACTCTAGTTCCATGGTTCATACTTGACTGTTAAGGGTCTAAATATAAATTGAACCTCACCTATTCATCACCATTTATGATCTGTGATTTATGATCTATCTTGCTAACATCTCTTTCAAACCATTTCCCAATGATGCACTCTTTTCTATGGTTCATTATTGACTATAGAGGGGTCTTGTATAAATAAAACTCATCTCATAATCATCCACATCTTCTCGGGTGGCATGTTGCTCCTATCATTAAATTTTCATTCCATTCCATTCACACTCACAGCATGTTGTGTATCTTGGTTGCACTTATTCTTGTTTTCTTATACTCACATGTTACACTTTTCTTACTATGTTAGCCCGATTTTTAGTTTGTTAATATATTTTCTATATACACATGCATGTTCACTTATTATTTAGTTGTGAATGCAGAATTTACATAGATCCTTACACAAAACAATGATGTTTGGTATTGTACCTCTTACCAGTCCTACTAAAGCTCCTGGGGCATCTACATTTCTACTCTTACACATTACAGGTGCTATTGTTCCATTCTTTACTACTTCCTACTTTTACTAGCACACTATTTTCCATGGATATATACATGCTTTGACATACTCTTTATCTTTCTAACATGTTAACGGGTGCTTCATGTGCAACATTTTTCTTATAGGAACTATTTTCCACCATGGTTATTTGATACTTTTCTTGAAACTATTTGTCATGTTTTGTCATTGTTTACGAGCTATGTCCTTTGTCTTGTGTGCACACTATATGATTTTAGATGCTTCGGCCATGATTTTCTTACGACATTGTGAGTGATGTCCCATGTTTGAATATAGTCTACTTTATTTCTTGTTTACATTTTCTTATATAGCATGCTTGTCACGTTTTCTACTAACACATGTTTCTATTTTTTCATGTACCTTAGTTTCTACCATGCACATTCCCCCGTAGGGAATTAGTTTCAGATCAGCATCATGTCCTCTCCTTTGAGTCACATCCTCCTAGCGGACGTCGCATGAACCACAAATGAGGGAGGAATACATTGGGTGAGTCGGTCACCCCATTTAACAACTTAGAGCTTCAAGTACATGCCTACGCATTATAAGAACATAACGAGTTATAATCACAAAATGACCCAAATTTTGACTTGGGTCCTTAGTTCAAGCAAAGATGACGAGTGCTCAAATACATACATTAGCTTTGGGTGCTCCTAACCTTTCCTACGTGCTATGACCGAGAGGAAGTTACTTATACTTTTTCAAATTAACATATTTTTCAGCAGTTCACAGTACAAGGACAATCCTATAGCAATTATAATGCATTCTATCTCTTTTTTTCTATTTGGATTGAACTGGAACAACATAGAACTAAACATGAATCACACCATCTATAGTGGTGTATAAATTCAGAAGCAATCATGGATGGAGAATAACACTAGACCTTTCTTCCCAACACTCTTCTATCATAGTGTGAGATTTCCCAAAAAACTTGCACTTGGAATGAGATTGCCCAAAAAAATCTCTCTTGGCATGAGATCACCCAAAAAAACTCATTCTTCTACAGTAGTTCAAGAAATTTTCTATCCCTTTCACTCTTCACGGATCAGGTGCACACTTTCCTTTTACTAGTTTTTACACTTTTACATACTTTTACAGAGATTTCATAACACATGAATTTGAATACTCTTTAACTCTTATTTTGTAGGTCTATCCTTAATACACAACAAGAAGTAACCCCCATTGTAGTTCCCAGCAAAAAACAAAAATAATAATAAAATAAATTTAAAGAAAATAAATATAAAGTGTGTTTGGTGAGAATTGACGGGACGTTGGTGCACGTGTCGGGGAGAGACGAATTTGTCGGGGTGAAGCAAATATGGAAAGAAACATGCAGACCTATATTTTCCTTGCATAATAATACAACCACTTTATTTGAGATCCCGAGGTATTAACCATGATGAAACCCAAGTTATATTGTAAAGTTAGTAGTAATTGGTTAGTCGCATGCAAGTGGGCGTTGGCATTGGTGTGCAAGGGGAGATTCGTGGGTGTGTTGAATGAACATAATGGATTATTGAAAAATGTGCATCATGTTCTATATTTTATCCATAACACTTTCAACATCCTCTTTTCTGTTCAACATCCTCTTTTCTGTGTAACCTCCCAAATCATGCTAGAATAGGATTTTTGGAGTAAGGTGTGGACATCTCCTTAAATATTTTCCATCGTTTTCCCAAAGGCAGCAAACAGGTGTTCATATGTGATCATCCTTCTTTTCCAACATAATATTATACTCTGTTAAAGGGAGCTTTGTTAATAGCCATCCTAAAATCAGTCCCATAATGGGTTAAATCAGCCACGCATGTGGGGTAAATCTGTAACCAAATATATCCTCATTTTACCTTATACAAATTGATTGGTATATATATTTATCTACATACGATACATTTTAAATGTCCTTGAGAGGATCTATTTCTTTTCATGTTTATGTTTGTTTTACGTAGAAGAAGATCAAGGATAAGGAGGTGCTTCTTCTTAGCATAATGGCTAGTTGTATTGATATTCCTTCTTACGCTTCTAACCACTTGTGCTACATGCCCGTAACCTTAGCATAAACTATTTCTTTCCTAATATTTATATGTTATTTAAAGTGTTTATTGTATTGATTTAGACATTGGAAGTGCCCTTTCCTACTATTCCATGTATGTCTTTGCTAGATTTGTCTCTTACACTCTTCCTCTACATGAAAGCCTCTGGTTGTCCATTCTCCACTTATTTTATCATTTGTGGAGGCATGAAATATAAATGTTTGACAAAATTCCTTGAAGAAATGCCTCAACCAAGTGCTCCACCCAACCAAATCACCTCGGTACCATACTTTTAGCTTTGTACCAAAATAAGATCCATAGAGCGGGGTATGGGAGTTAGTTGAGCACAAAGAGAATGATGGCTTTTCTAGATGTTGTAATTATAAAAGTGATGTTAGTCTATGTAAAAAGAAAGGGAGAATGAGCAAGCCATAAAGCTGTTTCAGAATGCATGAAATTGTTGCGGTCTTATCTAATGTGGGAGTCACGAGTTTCATAAAAAAGGTATGGTTTTTCCCTTTTTGCTTGCACTAAATTTTGCTTCATCATTTCTATCTTTTCAAAATAGAATGTTGAATGATAGAGAATGTAATTCCAACAGATGAAAAAATCTTACCTTGACATGAACTATTAAAACATAACAAAAATGACCCCAAATTTTATGCGCATAGAGCACCACACCCAAATATATTGCGCAAACACGAAACTCCATACATGACCCACAGTAACGTGTGACACAGTGGATAAAATTAACCAAGTCGTTTGAACTTAATTAATGCCCTTTAATGTTAAATTTATAAACCCACTTACCTTATCAGGTCACTTGTAGTGACATGCTCTATTTAATAAAACATGATCAGTTTTGGCCTACGGTTACCTCTTAGTTTGAGAAAAATGAAAACCACTTCCACCTATCCCTAGAATTCCAACAAGAGAATCATAACCCACCTACATTTCAATGAAAACACATTTGGAGACTAGTTTTCCAAGTGGGTTTTGGGCCCACTGGTTGTTGAGTGACAAGATTCACCGACGTAATTACATTAACTAGCCTCGAGTTGCCCTTGTAATTTAATCTATGCTCATTGTAATCAACTTTTTCAGACATGATGAATTCTCGATACATGGGGAATAATTAGGGATCATCAAACTTAAAATGAGTGTGTTTAAGACCCAGTTTGTAAGCACTTTTGTTGTTTTGGTCAGTTTTCTCAACTTACTATAGCTAGAATCTCCTTCTGAGAGTCTTGTTTGAATTCTAGCCACGTGTGTGACCTCGTAATACCATCATAATGCTATGTAGAATATTATTCGATCTTTTATCTTGTATGAATGGATTTTGAAATGTATGGTGTTTTTTCTCTCTCCACCCTCTTCTCTCTCTAGAAATGACTATGATACTTTGGTTGATTTGAAAACGTAAATGAATTGGGAAATGTAAATTGGTTTGAAATGAAATGAAAATGGACATGAAATGCAAATGGTTACGACATTGTGAATGGAAAATAAAATGTCTCTTAACTTTCTCTCTCATCCTTTCTCTCTCTAGTACCAAAATGTTAAGTGCAAATGAATGTGAAAGTGTGAATGCGTGAGAAACGAACTCTTTCTTCTTCTCTCTCCCTATCTCTCCCTCTCTCTTCTCTTTAATTGAATTTTTTTAAATGATGAATGTGTGGATTTATGTTTGAGTGTAGGGGATTTCCATACCAGTTCTAGGACCGACCTGCTTTGTGGTTGGAGGTACTTGAAAAAAAAGGAGTAGTAAAACAAAACTTGTACATTTTATTAGCATGTTATTTGAAGGCAATGTAATTTTTTAGAATATTTCAGTGATATTGTTATGAATATAATGTATTATTTTCATTATTTCCATGATGTATATGATAGTTTTGCATATTGGGAAAATGTACTATTTCATACATAGTTGTACTTTTTCCTATTTAATGAATGTTACTCTTAGTTGTAATTGTGTATATTATATTAAGTAAATGAAGTTGATTGTATCATGTTGCTTTGGAAAATGATGTCAAAGAATCCTTCTTTTAGTGTCAAAATAAATATAGGAGGATGAAACTAGAACCTTGTCATTTAAAATGTTTAGTGTCATCGAAATTTTGGATATGATTGTGCCAGTAAAATTTTTGGAAAATAATTTAAAATGGCATGTTTTTACCTATCTTCTAGTGTTGCATTGACCTAGGAAATCACTTTATCTTCAAAGAAAAATATCAACTTACATTTTTGTGTTTTTCATTTTGAGCGAGGAAGCGAAAAAACAAACATATAGCTTGAAATATTTACCTTTGTTGAATGGAATGATCCTCTCTGGTAAACCTTGAGTTATGTTGGCTCAAACATCTTTTGTAGTCCTAGAGACTTAGAGGTATCGTATGTGTTTGTGTGTTCCTCCTTAGGAACCTAATTGAGAGCATTTATGTGGGTATGAAAATGTGTAAGATGCCTTAGTGTGAGACATAATGTCACTTTAGTGGCATACAAGATGACATGTTGAGATTGAAATCTCATGGTTGTTTTAGAGACTAAATAACATTAGAAGTGGAATATAATGAAAAATGGTTGGGACCATAGGGACAATTAGGTTATGCATTAATGCACTATTAAGAATTTAATTGTAAAGGAAAATTTATAACTTATCCTTATTTGAGAACGTACCCTTGTGATGTCGGCCTAATAATTTTAAGTGTCGTGGAGATTACTTACAACATAATAAATATTTCTTATGATGTGAAAGTGGATGTGAATTGATCCATGTGAGAACAAGTGATTGAGAAAACATAGTTTCTCATCAGAGAATCAAAACTTAAAATGTGTACATGTTAAGATAATTCAAATTAACAATCGAGTGATATATTTTTATTAGAAGTCAAATAAATGAACCAAACCTAATGGAACCCTTTATAAGCTAAGTGTTAAATGAAAGTGAGAAAATGTAGTCTTGGAATACCTCAAGTGACATGAAGGCTTTGCAAGACAGGGACATTTGATTACTCTAACTTTGTCTTGTGGTAGGGTGTAGAAACCCTTGAGCACTAATGAATGTAATAGATCAAGTGATCTCTCATGATGTTAAGGGAAAAATAATCTATGATGTATTGTTACCAATGATTGTAAATATTACTTTAGAAGTCTTTTGAACACGTAAAATTTTATAAATTTTACATTTGAACCCCTTTTGTCCCTCTTAGATAAATTTGTCCCTTAGTATGTAGTAGTGGATTACCATGTGCTTCTCGTAGGGTGTAGTTTTCCCCATCCATGAATGCTTTTGAATTTAATAGATCATGGAGCCTCTCTTAAGGGTATTGGTGAAAGAAACGTTGATGCATATTTACTCAACGATTTAAATAGTTCCTTGGAAGAAATTTGAAAAGCATATAGTTGTTGGGTTGTCTTGTTATATGCATTTAATACTTGAGTGTTTAAGAGTGATGAAATGAGTAGTTAGGTGCAGGTCACCACTCCTTGTAGTCATGAATCCCTAAGTGTAAATTATGTGTCATTTGAATTACAATTGTTCTAAAACAATGCCAATAGTGAGACCAAAGTTTGATGTAAGTGAAAAGAGTATAAGAGTAAACGAGATTTTGGGTTAGGAATAAT
Source organism: Taxus wallichiana var. yunnanensis (assembly GCA_018340775.1). Taxonomy (NCBI): domain Eukaryota; kingdom Viridiplantae; phylum Streptophyta; class Pinopsida; order Cupressales; family Taxaceae; genus Taxus; species Taxus wallichiana. Next base: position 160,123,273 of record CM031240.1, on the reverse strand, counting down.
GTCATACTTGAAGTCCTTATAACTTAACTAGACATTTTCATGTTGTTAAAAATAAATAAGAATTGCTCTTGGTGAGATCAAACTTTCGAGAAAACATAAGCTCTTAAATATATATCTAAATAAAATTTCATGAAGTGAAAATGTTGTATTGACTCAAACAAGTTATTGAACTATATCAACTATAACAGGAAAATAAAGGTACCGTAATGGAAGGATGTTTATGGGAAGAGGTATCTTAAATCTAAATCTCCTTTAAATCCTAAGATTCCTTCCTTGACTTCACGTTAGTTCCCCTTGTCTAATAAGGGTAAAATTTAAACATTGAATAAACATTTTGAGAAGTAAAACCTTAACATAAGAATGAGAGAATTAGGAATTTTGTATGCATTTTGAAATATGGAAAATAATTATTTAAGTTATGGAGATTAATCATAAGGGATAAAGATCCAAATTAAGTGTTCGTATTGTAAGTTGAATGTTAAATGAATTTAAGAATATGTAGGTGGAAAAGGAGAATTTATCCTTGCATGATAAATGCTCTTGGAATTTTAATTGTAACTAAGATGTAACCATGGTAATGATGTGTTGTGGATTTTCCAATCCTTGGGTCCCTTTTGTGGTTGGGTCATTGCTAGTATTTGTTCATTAGGGAAAGTGTGGCATCAACATGTATATGGTGCTATCATGTTGTCTATGTGGGTCGATGTTTTTTGTCTTATGTGATGTTAATTTTATCTATTAGAGTCCATGTGGTGTTGCGTAGTGAGCATTTAAAGACAAAAAAAAATTATTGGGATAATTTTATTGTTGTATTTTAGTGTCAAAAATGTGGGCATGACACATATCAACAAACACAAGCTACAACAACAATAGGTATAACATAGTGCAACACTACACGCTTCACCCCTAGGGTCAAGTCCTCTTTCTTAGCTTCCACACTTCAATTTTATCACTTCATGCTTTCACTTGTCTCCTCATCATGCTTTCGCCATTGATCTACATGGTTATCGGGTACACATCTCTTATCTACTTTATGTTATCGAGTGTTCACTTAACAACGTAAAGTGGGGGAAAATTTAGACACAAAATCATGCACTTGGGTACATTTTTAGGTCCTAAAAGCATACTTTCATTCATATGATTCCTAAGCGAGAAGACCAAGCACTAAGCATCTAAAGGACCATAATAAAGGACCAAGGTCTAAGAATTTCTTATCATCACCTAATGTTGCATCCAAAAGCGTTCTAATAGCATCGAGGCATCCATCTAGCATTCACTCAAGGAACAAGGGACTACATTTTCTGCGTACACATATAGGAAGGGAAGTTCATTTTTCCATCCACACATCTATTTACATTGGTATATCTAGTTATAGCCCATTATCATATGGGATTGCGTAAGACGTAAGGGCTTCCTAGGGCACGATTTCTAAACACACACACATAAGAACTACATGAATTGTAAAATGTAGTGCACCACTTAGTTATAAGCTCACTTAGTCGGGTGACTTTCGGGGTCGATCCAACTCCTCATTTTCATATTTTATTTTCGGGGTTTTATGTGATTCAAGGGTTTTGCAGGTCATCTTCTCCTTGTAGGTTCAAGTAAATTTGGTGATCATCCAGTGACATACAGGTGACCAAAAGTGAAGGTTAGTGACACTTATGTGATACAATGAAAACTAATTTTACGAGCTCCTGTGTAGTCACAGGTGCCCAATAGAGGTCCCTAGCGCCTAGGCATCCTAGTCCTATTCCAGGCACCATAGTCAGGATCATCTAGAAGCACCGATATATTTTTTCTCGGTTGTTATAACGCCCACAATTTTTTGGCCAAAAACAACAATAAAATTATGTCACAACACTTAGAAATTTACGAGATTTTTTTTGTTTACAAGTTTGCAAGTGTAAAACATTGGTTACACTTAATTAATTTCTGATTTAATATTTATCTCGTTTATCCACTTAGGTCCCTAATAATTTTTTTAAAAAAATCTAAGCCAAGGTAGTCACATTTACCTATGTCGTTTATAACCATATTACACCCTTATTCTATTTAATTAATTTTCACATTTATACTTGTCCTTTTAAACCCCTTAATTAATTTAATTAAAAATTCCCCAATAACAACTTTAGTTTAAATAGCTAGCATAAGTATCCTTTACTTATTTGTTAATTCATGGTTGCAGGGGGGGCTTAGTCTAACCCACTAAGTGGGGGTACCCTAGGTGGTTCTATTAGTTGATTAAATTTATATCATTTTACACATACCTAATCCCAGCAAAAGCAAATCACTTAAGTGATGTAGGATTTATTTCAACCATGGGATTAAATCTATAAGGGCCCTTAGATCTAGGTTTGACCCAACAACCCTAAAGATATTTATGGAATTATTTTATTGACTTTGTTTTAATCCAATCCTCCTCAATTATTTTTGTAGGTTTGAGAGGAGAAGAGGAAGGATACCATGAAAGCTTGAGAGAGCTCTCATGGAGATTTTATTATTATATTATTATTATTTTATCCATGCCCATTAAGGGCTTCGCATAGTATGAATATATCTTCTTTATTATTTTGTGTTAAATGGAAAGGTTTAACCTATTTTGGGTTACGAGTGTAGTTGACCCATTTTATTTTATTTTTCTCAATAGACCCAAATTTATTTAAGGCCTTAAATAAATCTAAGTCTATTTAAAAACAAATGTATAAGTTATATATATATATTTCATGTACTTGTAATATGGGTTGGGGTGGGGCGGGGCCCTCCCCCCTCCCCCAAACTCAAACCCCACACTATTATAAAAATTGCAACTCATTTTCTTTGCACGATTGCATCATGTCTATTTCATCCAAACTTTAAACTCATTTTATTATTAATATATATTTCCATTTTAACATACCATGGCCCATGTGGCCAACAAAGAAATTTCAAACCATACTTTTTATATATATAATAAAACTTTTTTATATAACACACATCCGATTGGAATTAGTTTGTAAAAATCAATATTAAAATTTGTTTATCAATGTCATATATATAAGTTTGTAAATGTAACAAATTATAAAAGCATATGTAATTTATATAAAATTATATGTATTTAAATTGGTAAGATAGTTGGGCCAATATGATTTACAACACAATGTAAAATTTGATTACAAAATCAACTCAAATGATTCCTTTTTTTTAACATGTAAATGGAAAACAACATGTTCACACATTACATTTCAAATAATTTTCACATTTTTATTTTTTCCATACAAGAATGAGACCCATTTAAATCTATTTTAACCTTCCAATAATTTCAACATTTCAATGTACTAACTCTTACAATAAAAATGAGAAAGTGTCTCTTTTATTTCCTTGCAATAAACTCATACTTTTACAATAATATAAATTACAACAAGGTAACAATACACTCTTTTCTCAATGATCATAGTTCATTTTCTTACAATATAATAGCTTTTCTTTCCAACAATTTTAAAGAATAATTTACAAGATTGTAACTTTTAGTTTACAACAATGGGGTAACATTACAAAGGTAATCTTTTTGGCTCCAACATAGTATAACTTTTCCAAGGTTCAATTTTGCACTCTTTCATCTCTTCAAATTTGATCATAATACAAAGAAAGGGGAGTAGGCGACGCTCTCCGCCCAACCTTTAATCCAATAAGAGGAGAAGTCATCCTCCTTATTGGCCCCCGAGCCCCAACCAAAGAACAATAAGGTGTGTTTGAAACTTTGACAACTTCACAAATATAATGGCTTCCACAAAACATACAATCCACAAATTTACAACACATTCAAATAAACACACACAAACAAGATTTACAATTTTCCAATAAACACATAGGATTGACAACAAGCCAAAGGAGCAAGGAAATATGGGAACCACCTCCTTTTACCTCCCAAGTGAAATAGGGTTCCACCCAAAACCTCCATGTGCACATCACAAAACACTCAAATACATCCTTATCTCTCCCCTTGCAAATATGTAAAATGTGGCAATGTTTTCCTTTTCTCTCCCATAGGTGGAACACCCTAATCACACTCCCTCCAAATGCATGCCTCATAACTCCCTTTTCCCTCCCCAATGGTCCCATTTTCCATCTCCCACACCATTCTTAAGGCAATCTACCCATCCCAACATAATGCAATCACAACACACATAACATACACTCAACAATCACAAATTTCACTACTACATACATATATAAAAGAAGAAACAATAAGTGAAGATCATACCTCTCCATTTAGCTTCCAAAGTCTTCACACAATAAGATTCAAGCACCTCCAATCAAGAAAAATCCCAAAATGCAACTCCAAAATCTCCAAACATGCAATCCCAAGCCAAAATTCCAAAAATGTAAGTGTAGAAAATGAGACAAGTAACCCCAATTACTAGAAATTCACATCAATAAATAGAAAAGGAGGTGAGGATGATGATATGGCTCCATGTAGGATTCCACTTCATCATTCCTCAATTCCAACTCAACAATTCAACACACAAAGACCAATGTAATAAATAAATAAGGCTATGACATGCACAACTGTTGTACACTCTAACATGCACTCCATACCTCCCAAGGACATATTAAATGAGGTAAGTAGAAAAGTGACTTTATTTACTAATTTTCACTCAACAAATGCATTAAAAATGATAAACGTAACTCCATACTTCATAATTATGGTTGGTGGATGACTTTGAGAAGCAAGGGACAAGGTTAACTTGTCCCACAAGTCTCAAAAGGGGGCCTCTACAGAAAAATTTGAGATTGGGAAAGGAGGAAGAGTACACACTTCAAAATGCAATTAATTCCATTCAACATCAAGCAAATATCAAGGACCATCTACCTTACTTAATGCCCAATTGTCACATCTTCTTTTTAGTTTACAATTAAGTTAAATTAACTAATTAAAAAATATTAACAAGTACTAATAAAGTGACTAGATTTTACAAATAATTAGATACATGCACCACAAAATAAATAACCAAAATTAAAAGAGAGAAAAATTATAACCCATGGCCACACATATGAGGTCATCCCCCATGGGAAACCTCCTAACCAAGCATAACATGCTTAAACAACATACACATGAAATGTAAGTTGTCAAATTGAATTTGTTGCAAACACCCAACATTCTTATAGGGTTGGTCCCTTATCCCCTTTCAGTGTATAGTATTATCATTTTCCTCTAATAACAAACAACAATAATTCTCGGGCCTCGAGTTGCATCATCAATAACATCGATAAATAACTCAAACATATCCATCGACAATCATCATCAAAATTAAGCAATTATTTAAACTATCTAAAATATCAAAATAATTTGATTCTACCATTTTACTAACATCAATGAGATCACAAGACTAATCCGAACATCCAAACATAGGAAATGCATCATGAATATAATGTGTCGGTATAAAACCGAACAATGAAATTCAACATGTATAAAAATTTCCACCAATGTCATCTAGCATATCATAATCCAAAATACGAATCACAACATATCAATAATCCAAATGTTTTTATAGTATATCACCTGCTAATCAGAATATAATACTCATAATGTCAATGTCTCAAATCAACAGAAAGAAACCATAGTGGATAAGTGTCGAAGAGGAGTGGGCATTACGATTGCAATAGTATTCCCTTCTACTTCATCAATTTTCTAGATTAGATCGGTCCCGAGAATTAGGAGAAATCAGCTAAGTCACTCTTTCCCTCTCTTGCACTTAGGGTTTTCAAATTTATTATCTTACTTTCTTGTGTCAAATTATGTACTTAGCATATTTATCCTATGTTGTACTCTGCAATTAGGGTTTAAGAAATTCTATATTTGTTTAATCAAGAATGAATCCTTGTTGAAATATATGTACACCAATCGAATCTAACACCGGAAAGGGTTTCGAGAAGGTAGTAGACTTCGATTAAATAAATTCATTGTATCTTCCCTAGAAAATGATCATGTGGACCTAGAAAAATTCCACCATGGCTAGGAGAAAGGTTTCTTTGATTGATTGTGTGTTAATCCCTCTTTTGGAGGGATTATTAACCTCAACATCAATAAAAATCTTGTAATGAGACTCTAAAAAAATCTTTTTCTCATTAGGTAGAATGGTTTTGTGGATACAGGAAATGTGTTTTGATGGGGTAGCCCTATTAGATGATGAATGTCATCAAGGGTTATTCTGATGACAAATTGGTGTGATGGTAATGAAACTATGAAAGATCCATCAAAACTATTATACAAATGCATTAAATTGTCTAACAATTTGGTTTCGTCTCATACTGAGGCATGTAAATAAGTCCATGGAACCTAAGTTTCCAATCCAATTGGATTGACTCTTAATTTTGGGTCTTCCAACAATTGTAGTAACTACGGATACAACATGTTTCTGTAAACAAAGGACAAAGTGTTAATCAACTTTTTTCTTGGTGTCATGATTGATGATTCTTGAATCTTGATATTTTGAAAAAAAGGGGTGTTGGCAGATACATGTATGGGTACCGTGTGCTTCGATGTGAAGAGCTAGTCATGTCACATGTGGCTAATACTGGAAGTGGATGAGGATCATAGAACAAACTGTTTCCAAGAGTGGGGGACACTCTGAAAAAATCTAGTGTGGAGAAACCTACAAGTACAAATGGGAAAAAATGAATGGGGACGGGTATATATATAGGCAAGGAAGGGTCCCATTGGTCAAGGACGAGAATAAGGAGCTGGGTACATCCAGATAACAAGGGCATGTTACTAGAAATAAACACTCACATAATATTGTGTGGCAACACATCTAAATGACATCTGGTAACCCCTTTGTGTTGTCGGGACAAAGTATCAATATTCCAAGTCATTACCATCCGGAATTATAAATGTGCAAACGTCGATAGGGTGTAAAAGGATCTCGTATGCCAATGCCTCTTGGAATACAAATTGAATGGTAAATGAAATGTGTTACCAAGTGATAATAATTACAAACGTGTCACACGGAAACTCATTTTTGTATGTAGTGCCCACATTTTACACACACAATTACAACAGTAAAATACCAGGATAATTTTTTTGACTTACATTGCTCACTACACACAACACAGCAAGGGCTCCAAGAATAGAAACTCGACTCGCATACGAAAATCACATAAGTCATCGAATCACATAGACACATGAAAACAAAATAGGCATGTTGATGCCACACTTTTCCCAATAAACGAATACTAGCAATGCCCCAACCACAGAAAGAAGACTCAAGGATAGGCAAACCCATAACACATCTTTTCTTTAATTATATTTTAGTTACGATTAACATTCCAAGAACATTATTGTGCAAGGATAAATTTCTCATTTGTCCACTAATGATTCTTAAGTTCATACCGCGGTTAAATTATCGTTCACCCCTTGTAAGTTGGTTTCTTATTCTTTACAAAAGTTTCCATAACTTGCATTCTTATTTTTCATAATTCAAAAGCATATAAAGTACTTAATTATCTTATCCTTATGTTAAGAATTTTCTTCTCGAACATATATTCAATGTCTACCCTTTTAATCTTGTAACTCATGTGAATGTCACTTGGTGTCCATATAGCGATATTAGGATTTAACGGAGAATTAAAATACAAGATAGCTTTTCACCACAAAACATTCCTCGATCATGATACGATTATTTCCTAACATAGTTAGTCTAATTCGATGACTTGAGGAATTCCATTTTGTTTTATATATGTATTTTGTTTTCTCGAAGGTTGATCACACCATGGTGATTCATATTCTTTGAAACAAAAGAATATATTTAATTGAGTTATAAGGTCTTCAAGAGTGGCATTATTCGAACCTCAACTCTCATTTTTTTACTCTTATATGCTTTATTTTCTATGTCACATTATGGTCTTATTATTAGCATTGTCTTGTAAAAGGAGTTACGAATTGTTTGTCTAACCTCTTGAAGACATATATGATTAAGAGACTTGAAGCTACACACGAACCCTAAGTTAACATCCAAAACAACTGAGGTTTAGATCAATTTCCAACTTCACCTAAGGGTCTACCCCTCAACTATACATGTGTTTTAAGCAAGAGGACATATTTATGCTAAACCACCTTCAGAAAGGACCAAGGTGCTATGTTGAGAGAAACCAGGGTAACACATTAAGCTGAGCGGAGCTAAGGAGCTCATTAACAAAATTTTAAGGCCTAGATAGCTAAGTCACCTCCTCCATCTATGTCGTCTGGATCCAACAGGGATTTCATTCGATGAAGAATTTTAATTTTAAAGCTATCTTCGGCAAACAAGATAAACCACTAGGATACGAAGGAGGAGTTAGCTCTACATACTCCAAGAGAAGTTTGACTATGTCACTCCTAATAGACAGGTTTAAGACAATGTCACTAAACATATTGACTAAGACGATAAGCCCATTCTCGGGTTCTTGTTTACTCAAACTAGGAGGTTCCATCGAGTGCAAAGATTAAGTTCATCCTACAGTTTTCAATGTCGTCTATGGTAAGGAGTATCACACATGAAAATAAGTTATACTCCAATATTGAACAAGGGTAGAGTGTTTCGATTTAATTCTCTTTATTACATTTACCAAGTATGAATACACAAAATGACTCGTTAATCATTTATTGAATATTGAATATGCACTACAAAATATTACTTCAAATTCATTTACCTTATATAAATATCAAACCTTTTTACCAAGTGTTCTATAAATCAAAATTGAACTATGATTAAATGCACATTTCCTAGATGTCCTTAAAACTAGCATCTCATACATATCAACAATTATCCAATATAACCTTCTGTATCATGAGACTACATTATACTTTTATTCTTTTAACAATGAACTATATAAATTACAATGATAATTAATGAATTACACATCACCTTTTCATCGTCATTCTTTCATCCTTCAAAAACCACGTGAGCATGATATCAACGATAAATCGCTAGAATGGCATCCACCCTAATCTAACATAATTATCATTTTCTAGTTTTCGCATTTACATATAATAATAATTACAATTTGCAAGTGAAAGAAAAATTTTAGAGGCATGTATTTCAAGCATATCATTTCACTTCATTTTGTAACCCAAGAGAGAGAAAGAGAAGGAGGAGAGAGAGAACACCATTTTGTCTAAAGTTCTATTTCACACCAAAAATTACACTAGAGAGTTTTAAACCGTTATTTACATGTGTCGAATGTTTCCACGGTGGTTTGGCAACCTGACGAGGGTCCCACAACTTTCTATTTTTTTACTTTTCTTACTAGCTACAAAAACATTCAAAATGGGCTTAGAGGATAAGAAACCGCTTCCAAAGGTTGACTTCTGATGAGAACACACACCACGATTATATTTATACATGTCCACCTATATATCAGGAATTCATAGCAACTGACGGAATTTGGAAATAGCGAACGGTTTTTGTTTGGCGACTAGTTTTCCGGGACTATTGGTCATAGTTGACCCAGTTGCAAATGAACAAAAGTTAGCTCGAGGGCCTAGAAAACCATGTCCATAACTAACGTTCGATGGATGAGCACGCAATGAGACACTTCCTACGAGTTCCCCTATATAAGGAGATTTCATCGAGTCGTGGAGGACGAAGAACTAGAAAACTATTTTCAAACGTCGACAATTTTTCCGAACGACAAGTCGAATTGGTCCAGCTTTGACCTCGTCAAACTATGACCGCAGCCTACAAAATGGCTTTTCCAAACTATCCAAAAAGTGTTTTTCCCAAACCTGAAAGTTCCATACAATTCTCTAGTATAAACACTATAGGTTTGCGAAGACGGGAATTAATTTCAATATCCAGTTTTAAATGGTGGTTCAAAATGAAAGCCAACTTTCTAGATTTAACATTTTTCTCTTGCTTTAAACCGAGTGTAACAGGCTCCTATAAGAGAGTCAAAAAGATCTCATATGTTCGTTTGGGATCAATCCAAAGGTCAAGGTGACCCCTCACACAACAAGGTACACGAATGAAGCTTAACATGTCGTTTTCAAAATTATGAAGGTTATTTAATGAGTCTTGAAAAATGCAAAAATTAACTATTTAAACCGGGTGATGATCAACGTTATTACTGGAAAGTCAATTTTGTTTGGTCGATAAAACAATGTTGTAGTGATCCAGTTGGGTAGGAAGTTTTCTACATCACCTCGGAATGAGGGTGGAAGTTCATGTTTTAATGCAAATGGATTATTTTGACTTTGTGAGTTTTGACGCGACATTTCATTGTTTTTTTTTTGCAACAAGTTGAAATAAACAATTAACTGTGTTAAAATCCTAATATTTTAAAATTATATTAAGTTGTAAACGAAAAACTAAAATACGAGAGTTATGAAAGATGAGGGAAGGTGAATCATGTCCGGAAATGAACTAGCGAGCGTTTATAGCAGATTTGGCGATATGATGACAAGTTCCCGATTAGCGGCGGTTTCCAAGGCCTTTTGAAATCCAGTTTGAGCATGATTTGCAACCAATTTATGAGCTCATTGTAGCCCCATGATTATGCAACTAGAGCACAAATACACTAACAGTTCAATCTCTTAAAATTTGTTGCCCATTATGCTTTTATTGTTTCCAAAGTTTCTCAACAAATCCATTTGTGCATATCCTGCAACCATGACACTCCATGAGACCGCATTTCTTAGAGGCATTCTAACAAACAGTTCACACGCCTTTTCCACAAATCTATTTTGCTCATACACTGCAATCATAACAGGTCGTGAGGTTGCATTTCTTGTAGTGTTTTCAAAATAACTTACAGGATTCCACATTCACATACATGTGTATCAGGTAACTTACAACTATAACATCTGACCAAACAACCATATTCTATTCCCCCTTCAGAAACCTTAGATTGACTACTAGAAGCTGAACATTCTTTGACTGTATCCTTAGAAGACGAAGATTCCTTATTCAAGGAAGAAATATTATCATTTAAAGAAGATGCAGAGGAAGGATTCTCAATTCCATCAAACCTGGTGGATTCTGGGCTAGAGCCACCCTTCTGAATAATGAAATCACAAGGGCAATGGTCTTCACTTGAGCTGGTTGTAGTAGAACTCACAACATTGAATGATGAATGCTCTACACCTGTGTCCGTTTGGTAATCAAATGAACTATGAGCCTCAACAATAACTGTTGATGAACCTGCACATTTCTCACCTGCCATGTCTGGTGTCATACATGATCAGTTTGCCTTTACCCTTCATGCAGTCAACGCTAGAGGATATTTTACAAGTGTAAAGACATCCTCTCCAACAAGGTAACTAGAAACATGCAGAAACAACAAAAGAAAACGTCCCAGCCATTAAGGAATGCACGCTGAACTCTTTACATGGCCAGCATCAGGAGAAATAATAGTAGGCTGTAATCACGAGCCAAGGAGAAAGGAAAACAACGATCCAAAGAAAAAGGAAAGTGCATCAGAACTCGCATTTTGATCGAACAAAAATGAGGCACCAATCCAAAATGCGCACATTCTCCTAAGGCATTCCTTCATCCAAAGCACCACGCAACCAAGGAAAGGTGCGTACCCAGCCACCAAAAAGGATATTTGCAGATCAGAAAGATTTTCAGTTTCATGAGGTAAAAAGCTGGAGGCAAAATTAAAGTGAGTGAATTATTGTGAAAGGGAATGACAGGTTTCCAAAAAACATGAGGATGAATCTCTTCACTTGCTAGCACACTAATACAAAGCTGCTCTATCAGTTCACACTCTTCTAAAAAAACAAATAGCATTCCATTTTCTTAATAATAAATGGAGGCATTACATTCTCCTCCCCTTAAGAAAGCATCGTCCTCGATGCGACATACAATGAAGAAAGAGAAATGGTAAGCAACAAGGAACAAATATGGGCAAAGGTACGCTCTAAGGTTAAGATTTCAAACACAAAATCATGGCCACGAGGTGGCCCTAGGAACATTAGGTAGAAATTTTAACTTTCGAGGTTCTGTAAAGATTGGTAGTTCTCTCTTATTCGTTATTTCATTAATCTCTTTCCATTAACATTATTCTTAATTCAAGTCCTTTAGAATTTCATTGTTGTATAATTTTAGTTTATTCATTCTTGTGGGTTCCCATCATGAACTACAGTCACAACACCCTACCAGGGTCATACACAACACTAAAATTTCACAAGCATACTTTTACATACTTTCACAACCGTATCACATCACAAGGGTTTCACTAAACCATGGAATGACAACAAGTAGATGACATAGCAAATAATTTCCAACAATTACGTCTTAGACATAGATCTAGTACACACATATGGTGACATAAACTAGGTCAACACACGCGATACATATACAACGGGTATCACATGACCCAAAACAATCCATGACTATAACAACATAGTTCCAATCCAATATCCAGAGTCAATACAAATGGAAATGTCAATCCTCAACCATAACAATGTCTAACGAGACTCACAAGAGTACACATAACTCATTATACCAACTCCACACCTAACAAGACATCACGAAACAATCCCCAGATATCTCCAAAAGCACAAAATAAAATTCCATATACCATCCCAAAGCATCACCAAATAACCTCCATATACCTCTCATAGAGAAGGAATCATAGTGTCAAAACCAAGCCGGGTCACTCAACCATAGAGCCCCATCAAGAATAACAGGTCACTCAACCATAGAGGCCCGTCTCCTTTCTCCTTTTAATGAGGTCGGGTCACCCTATGGCCCTAGGCACATAGAACCCCGTCACCCCCAACCCAAGTGACATAATAACTCGTGGTTCAACAACCCACTAGTTATCTGTAACTCCTTGGGGCGTACCCCCATACAACGAAGTGGGTCCATAGGTTCAACCACTCCATGGTTAATCCCATGACTCTATTCCAACACATTACGACATTGGAACTAGCATAACAATCCAATCAAATGCCAAGTGGCAAAATCAAAAGCCTTCGGATAGGCTACAAAAATTTTAAATATGACAAGAAATTTTTAAAACCAAGAAAAACAAATGGCTAATTAGCCTTGGTTAGTGCAAAACCCAAATGTTAATGCTACAATCAAATAAATGCCCAAAATATAAGAACATGTCAATCAAGAAAAATAGTTGGTTCTAGCTAAAAGAGATAAAGATCAATTTAAGAATAAAATACGTATTGAGAAAATAGCACATTATAATCACTATGTGGCCTCATACAGCCACCGAAGGGGTATTCATCGAGTTGCTGGCACTCGGACATCGAGCCTCAACTCGTAGAAATATGCATGTAACCAGAAATGACTATATCAAATAATTTAATTGTCATCATCTCTACCTGAATCATTCCTCCATACTCCCATAAGGATCAACATAGTCAAAATTACAAAGGATTATTCAATGAACAATCCAATGGGAAAGAGCAGAGAACTCTAGTTGCATAAGTTGAGCCTAAGGTGGTGTGCACCCACAATATCGAGCAAGATCAAAGTATACTAAACGAGATAGAAGTTGGTTTTCAATCTATATAAGACTCCACTTCCTCACTCGTACTCAACTCGATTATGAAAACCTGGTCCACACCTCCTCTCTCCACACATACACTCTTAACAGTTTATCCCCTTAGGGTCATCTAGTGTAAGGTCCACAACATACACATAACTACATCACTAACAAAATGGTGATTCATGCACAATAACCATAACGTCTTACACATGGTATAAATATACAGGGTTTAGCACAATCATTACTTTCACGGGTTACGATACATCACATTACCACATCCTGTACCCAAAGTGCAATCACTGTACCCTAGGTATCATACTCACCATATGCCCCTAAATCATGACATGAACCATCACATATTACTTGAATTATATGTATGAGGGACACAATGTCTAACCTTACAACATACAAGTAAATTGCAATATAACACAACAATGCACACAACTAATCACAATACGGTGATGACATCACGATGAAATGTGATTCACTTTAAATCAATTTTGTCATGTAATACATCAATACACCTCCACATCACATAAAGTCAAAATGTTTCAACACTGCAATTCACAATATCATTGCTTTCACACACAACAAGGCGGTACATCACACAGATTCCTCATTGGATCCACGAAATAGAGAGTGAATACTCTCATCATCAGCACATCAACATGAAAACAAATACGCACTAAGTGACATGCACAACATGTGCGTTCACAATTTCACAATTACGACATAGTTCACATCACACATATATCACATTACTCTTCCAATATCCAACTCCATCATGCAACACCATCTCAACTCCAATCTCCCCAGAGGTTCGAGAGCATGAACCTCCACTCTGATACCATATGTAGTGCCCACATTTTACACACACAATTACAACAGTAAAATACCAAGATAATTTTTTTGACTTACATTGCTCACTACACACAACACAGCAAGGGCTCCAAGAAAGAAACTCGACTCGCATACGACAATCACATAACTCATCGACTCACATAGACACATGAAAACAACATAGGCATGTCGATGCCACACTTTTCCCAATGAACGAATACTAGCAATACCCAACCACAAAAAGAAGACTCAAGGATAGGCAAACCCACAACACATCTTTTCTTTAATTGTATTTTATTTATGATTAACATTCCAAGAACATTATTATGCAAGGATAAATTTCTCGTTTGTCCACCAACAAATTCTTAAGTTCATACCGCGGTTAAATTATCGTTCACCCCTTGTAAGTTGGTTTCTTATTCTTTACAAAAGTTTCCATAACTTGCATTCTTATTTGTCATAATTCAAAAGCATATAAAAGACTTAATTATCTTGTCCTTATGTTAAGAATATTCTTCTTGAACATATATTCAATGTCTACCTTTTTACTCTTACAACTCATGTGAATGTGACTTGGTGTCCATATAGCGATATTAGGATTTAACAGAGATTTAAAATACAAGATAGCTTTTTACCACAAAACATTCCTCGATCATGGTACAGTTATTTCCCTACCATAGTCTAATTCAATGACTTCAAGAGTTCCATTTTGTTTCATATATGTATTTTGTTTTCTCGAAGTTTGATCACACCATAGTGATTCATAATTATTTGAAACAAAAGAATATATTTAATTGAGTTATAAGGTCTTCAATAGTGGCATTTTTCTGAACCTCAACTCTCGTTTTTTTTTTACTCTTATATGCTTTATTTTCTACGTCACATTATGGTCTTATTATTAGCATTGTCTTGTAAAAGGAGTTACGAATTGTTTGTCTAACCTCTTGAAGACATATATGATTAAGATACTTGAAGCTACACACGAACCCTAAGTTAAAATCCAAAATAACCGAGGTTTAGATCAATTTTCAACTTCACCTAAGGGTCTACCCCTCAACTATACATGTGTTTTAAGCAAGAGGACATATTTATGCTAAACCACCTTCAGAAAGGACCAAGGTGCTATGTTGAGAGAAACCAGGGTAACACATTAAGTTGAGCGGAGCTAAGGAGCTCATTAACAAAATTTTAAGGCCTAGATAGCTAAGTCACCTCCTCCATCTATGTCACGTCTGGATCCAACAGGGATTTCATTTGATGAAGAATTTTAATTTTAAAGCTATCTTTGGCAGACAAGATAAACCACTAGGATACGAAGGAGGAGTTAGCTCTACATACTCCAAGAGAAGTTTGACTGTGTCGCTCCTATCAGACAAGTTTAAGACAATGTCACTAAACATACTGACTAAGATGATAAGCCCATTCTCGGGTTCTTGTTTACTCAAACTAGGAGGTTCCATCGAGTGCAGAGATTAAGTTCATCCTACGGTTTTCAATGTCGTCTATGGTAAGGAGTATCACACATGAAAACAAGTTATACTCCGATATTGAACAAGGGTAGAGTGTTTCGATTTAATTCTCTTTATTACATTTACCAAGTATGAATACACAAGATGACTCGTTAATCATTTATTGAATATTGAATATGCACTACAAGATATTACTTCAAATTCATTTACCTTATATAAATATCAAACCTTTTTACCAGGTGTTCTATAAATCAAAATTGAACTATGATTAAATGCACATTTCCTAGATGTCCTTGAAACTAGCATCTCGTACATATCAACAATTATCCAATATAACCTTCTGTATCATGAGACTACATTATACATTTATTCTTTTAACAATGAACTATATAAATTACAATGATAATTAATGAATTACACATCACCTTTTCATCGTCATTCTTTCATCCTACAAAAACCACGTGAGCATGATATCAACGATAAATCGCTAGCATGGCATCCACCCTAATCTAACATAATTATCATTTTTTAGTTTTCCCATTTACATATAATAATAATTACAATTTGCAAGCGAAAGAAAAAGTTTAGAGGCATGTATTTCAAGCATATCATTTCACTTCATTTTGTAACCCAGGAGAGAGAAAGAGAAGGGAAGAGAGAGAAAACACCATTTTGTCAAAAGTTCTATTTCACACAAAAAATTACACTAGAGAGTTTTAAACAGTTATTTACATGTGTCGAATGTTTCCACGGTGGTTTGGCAACCCGACGAGGGTCCCACAACTTTCTATTTTTAACTTTTCTTACTAGCTACAAAAACATTCAAAACGGGCTCGGAGGCTAAGAAACCGCTTCCAAAGGTTGACTTCTGATGAGAACACACACCACAATTAAATTTATACATGTCCACCTATATACCAGAATTCATAGCAACTGATGGAATTTGGAAATAGCGAACGGTTTTTGTTTGGCGGCTAGTTTTCCGGGGCTACTGGTCATAGCTGACCCAGTTGTAAATGAACAAAAGTTAGCTCGAGGGCCCAGAAAACCACGTCCATAACTAACATTCGATGGATGAGCACGCAATGAGACACTTCCTACAAGTTCCCCTATATAAGGAGAATTCATTAGAGTCGACGGACGGAGAACTAGAAAACCATTTTCAAACGGTGACAAGTTTTCTGGAGTGACAAGTCGAAATTGGTCCAATTTGACCTCGTCAAACTGTGACCGGAGGCCTACAAAATGGCTTTTCCAAACTATCCAGAAAAGTGTTTTTCCCTAAACTGAAAGTTCTATGCAATTTTCTAGTATAAACACTAGAGGTTTGTGAAGACAGGAATTAATTTCAATATCTAGGTTTCAAATGGTGGTTCAAAACGAAAGTCAACTTTATCGATTTAACGGTTTTTCTCTGATGTAAACCAAAGTTGTAACAGGCTCCTATAAGAGAGTCAAAAAGATCTCATATGTTCGTTCGGGATCAATCCAAAGGTCAAGGTGACCCCTCACACAACAAGGTACACGAATGAAGCTTAACATGTCATTTTCAAAATTATGAAGGTTATTTAATGAGTCTTCGAAAAATGCAAAAATTAACTATTTAAACCGGGTGATGATCAACGTTATTACTTGGAAGGTCAATTTTGTTTGGTCGATAAAACAATGTTGTAGTGATCCAGTTGGGTAGGAAGTTTTCTACATCACCTCAGAATGAGGGTGGAAGTTCATGTTTTAATGCAAATGGGTTATTTTGACTTTGTGAGTTTTGACGCGACATTTCATTATTTTTTTTTTTGCAACAAGTTGAAATAAACAATTAACTGTGTTAAAATCCTAATATTTTAAAATTATATTAAGTTGTAAACGAAAAACTAAAATACGAGAGTTATGAAAGATGAGGGAAGGTGAACCATGTCTGGAAATGAACTGGTGAGCGTTTATAGCAGATTTGGCGATATGATGACAAGTTCCATTAGCAATGACGGTTTCCAAGGCCTTTTCAGAAATCCAGTTTGAGCATTATTTTCAACCAATTTATGAGCTCATTTTAGCCGCATGATTATGCAACCAGAGCGCAAATACACTAACAGTTCAATCTCTTAAGATTTGTTGCCCATTATGCTTTTATTGTTTCCAAAGTTTCTCAACAAATCCATTTGTGCATATCCTGCAACCATGACACTCCATGAGACCACATTTCTTAGAGGCATTCTAACAAACAGTTCACATGCCTTTTCCACAAATCCATTTTTCTCATACACTGCAATCATAACAGTCGTGAGGCTGCATTTCTTGTAGCATTTTGTCAAATAGCTTACAGGCTTCCACATTCGCATACATGTGTATTAGGGAACTTACAACTATAACATCTGACCAAACAACCATATTCTATTCCCCCTTCAGAAACCTTAGATTGACTACTAGAAGCTGAACCTTCTTTGACTGTATCCTTAGAAGATGAAGATTCCTTATTCAAGGAAGAAATATTATCATTTAAAGAAGATGCAGAGGAAGGATTCTCAATTCCATCAAACCTGGTGGATTATGGGTTGGAGCCACCCTTCTGAATAACGAAATCACGAGGGCAATGGTCTTCACTTGAGCTGGTTGTTGTAGAACTCACAACATTGAATAATGAATACTCTGCACCTGTGTCCGTTTGGTAATCAAATGAACTATGAGCCTCAACAATAACTATTGATGAACCTGCACATTTCTCACCTGCCATGTCTGGTGTCATACATGATCAGTTCACCTTTACCCTTCATGCAGTCAGCGCTAGAGGAGATTTGACAAGTGTAAAGACGTCCTCTCCAACAAGGTAACTAGAAACATGCAGAAACAACAAAAGAAAACATCCCAACCATCAAGGAATGCGCACCAGAACTCTTCACGTGGCCAAAGCATCAGGAGAAATAATAGTAGGCTGCAATCACGAGCCAGGGAGAAAGGAGAAACAACGATCCAAAGAAAAGGACAGTGCATTAGGAATTGCATTTCAGACTGAACAAAAATGAGGCACCAATCCAAAATGCGCACATTCTCCCAGGGCAGTCCTTCATCCAAAGCACCACGCAACCAGGGAAAGGTGCGTACCCAGCCACCAAAAAGGAGATTTGTAGATCAGACAGATTTTAAGTTTCATGAGGTAAACAAGCTGGAGGAAAAATTAAAGTGCGTGAATTATTGTGAAAGGGAATGACAGGTTTCCAAAAAAAATGAGGATGAGTCTCTTCACTTGCACAAGCAAGACCGACACAAAGCTACTCTGTCAGTTCACACTCTTCTAAAAATAACAAATAGCATTCCATTTTCTTTATAATAAATGGAGGCATTACATGTTACCAACTGAAAAAAAAATATTGGCGTGAAATGTGTTATCAGCAGTAGCAATAACCACAAATGTGTCGCACGATAACTCGTTTCATTATCGATTGACAACTAAAATGTGTTACCGGCCAACAACACAAAACATGTTGTCGACAAAGGATCGATAGGTATAACCGGACGTCACATTGACATTTGTTATGGGCCGGTAACCTATATGTGCTACTTTGTCTGATAATGACAAAGTTTAAAACCCATAGACTTGCCACGTCGAAGGGCCGAAACCTTCCTTTCCAAGATTTGTCAACAATGCAAATAGCTTTTTGACACTTTTGCCACCCATTCTAAAATAAAATAAAAAATTCATGGGGGATGGGGTCTTAAAATGAACATTTCTTGCATCAAATGATGCATTTTTCATGTAGGTGTTAGTTAATAAAAGGGTAGGTTGAATGTCACCCAAAGGGTGGAAGGGATGACGAAATCAATGCACTAAATTTTTAGAAAAAGACACTCTTATGTAAATCAATAGAAAGATCAATAGTTTGACAACTTATGGTTAAAATATAGACCTTCACCATCAAAAAATTTTGAGATGACAAGTGTGGTTAATTTGAAATTCAAGTCTTGGTTATGGGTCTAATTTATTAATTTTGTGAAATTTGTGGAGATATTGAGACAAAATATTAACAAAGAAATGTGTTGTCAAGACTTGAAGAATGCCTTTGATGTTTTAGTAATGGACAACATGGGTTTCATTTTTGTAACGTGGAATAATTTATATTACCAGCAATAATAATGGCAAACAATAAATTAAAAATGAAATATTCATGTAATTACCTCAAAGAGATTTGTCACAATTACGACAATATATAAGAAATATTATTTGAAATTATAGTATAAACATGTATCATTAAAAGTAAATTGAGTGGATTGATTGACTTTGACATTAATCAAATTAAAAATAAAGTTGTACACTAACGCCTGGATAATAATTTCAAATTTCTATGGTTGCCTCTTAAGAACAGTGCATCAAAGATAATTCGGGTCTTCTATTATTGAGGAAATGTGTAATATAATATGTAGTAGTTAAATAGATGTATGGTTTATCATACACAAATTATTTTGGGATAATACTCCGCTGGCCTATTTAGTCTTATACTGATAAATACTACACGACCGTAGTCTTATTCAAACCCATAACATTATCCACTTCGTTTTAGTTAAACAACGGGCTCAAACAGAAATTTTCTAATATGCTCTTCCATCTCTTCCGCAGACATCCCGAAACCATCTTTGTTCTTGTAAAATAATTGGGCTGCCCTGGCAGTGTCGAAAAGCAGCTTTCTATAACAAGTAGGCACCATCCCAGGCTTTAAAAACTCGTAATTCAATTGAATAAGACTATTTTCATTCAAATTGTAGAGATAACTGAGAGCTTCTTCTTCTGTGGATTCAGGATGCTCCTTCCTGTAGCACTGTACGCAAGATGCCAATTCTCCACGGTCTCTCTCATCCTGCATTATTTTAGACATTAAAACACTGGTCAGACAATAAGCGTGATAAGACCAATTTGTCATAAAGCTCTTAATTGTTGAGTACTCACCGTGAAAGTTCTAGCGTCATTCATTAAACGTCCAGTTAAACATACGTGATGTAGAAAATTTCCTCGAAAATCAAGCTGCTGCAAGAGGTGATCAGGTAGAGGCTCTCCAGTGAAAAATATGGAGTTAAGGATTAGTGTAGCCAGGGCAACTGAAACTTTCCCGTTTTCCAAATACTCTTTCAATGGCGGCACATACTTTGCTTCTGCCCATTCGGCTTCTTTAGCTGTAGCTGCAAGCAGGTCCTCCCACTGGAATCCAAAACAACGAATTAGCTCTAATATAATCTCAACCAGGACTAGTTTGGGAAGAGCTCGGGAATTCGTACTGAGTAGAGTTATTGGTGTTTTTGAGTGGTAATTTCCATATGTTCAACGCCCCTAGTTTGGACCAAAATCAAAACAAGGGTTGAATCTGAAAACCATAGAATGTCAAAAAAGCAGCTACTTACCACTGAGCGAAGGTAAGGAAGAACGTCGCGCCCTTGCGCCTCCATTCCTTGTCGCCCTAGTTCATTCACCGTATTATACAGGCCAAGATAGCAGATTTTCATGTGGGGTGGAAGGGAATGCAAAGAGATAAATCCCATCTGTGGCAATAAAACAAACTGTATGAAACATGGCAACAGAGAGGATTAATCTGATAGAGAGGGTTAAGCGCTAAGACAAATACCTTTTGACTGCTTCAGTGAAGAGTTTTACTTCCTCAAACGATGCATGTGCATCATATAGATCGTCTAGAATATCTGCAATGCAAGCGGCTTTTGTGTAGGCGATTCGGCACTCAGAGTATTCTGGTTCAAACATCACAACTGCTGCCGTGAAATAAATTTCCACTGGTCTATGACGGGTGAATGTGAGCTGCTTGAAACTGTTGTCCGCATACCATCTTCGGCATTCGCACGATAGTGTCATTATAAAATGTAAATTTTCACATAAAGGGCTTATAAGCTTAGATCTCAATCTTGAAAGATCTTGCATATTTTATAGTTCTAAATGTTAATTTTTTATAATACTGAAAACTTTTTTAGTCAACATTTTGGATCATGCTTCATAATCTATCATCAACAGATTGGCGATGATGAATATCTATGACATGAAAATAGATTATCCAATCTGCAGCTCCAACTCAAAATCTCAAACACAGTTTTTTCCAAAAGATTATTCTGTAATAATATCATTTGTTTTTAGAAAAAAATCGGTGACAGTGTGTTCTAGAACCAACTATTACCTGGTAATTTGTTGTATTTCCATTCTATGTAAAGCCTGCAGTCTATTGAAATCTAGTTTAGCCAATTGTAAATATTTCTCATCGCTCACATTCGGCATCCTGCAATGACAGTTTATTCACAAATCGTTGGTTCCCCATCCACAAAACATGCACTCAAAATCTATTTTAGATTTTTGTATTTCTTATACAAAACCTTCTAATTACCGATATAGTGTCTTCCCCATCCACATATCGTTGGCTCCAAACTGTTCCATGTAATTTCTGGCAATCAATCTTGGGAGATTCATATGCCAGGGATAATCTACAGCATGCTCAATCTGTATACATGAAAGAATAAATAAACAATGTTGCTACGCATAAGCATATATTGCTGAAAATACTTATGGTAAAGCTTCACATTGCACCTCTCCACGAAGGTTTTTGTTGACAGTGAGATCCCGAGGTACGTTGTCTCTTTGAATGCATTTTGATAGGTAGTCCTTGGCGAAGGCACTCGCCTCTCGCATTATTCTTTCTTCTGGAAAGCTTATTTGTGAGCATCTGTACAAGCTAAGCATGTCCGATGGCCCTCCGTCACCACACAGCTCGATGAATTCTTCATCCTCAGTTTTGATGTTTTTCAGAACGTCTGCCATATGAAAAGGTTCAGAAACTAAACTTAACTGGGTCAGGAAATGAATATTCGGTTATTATTTATTGAAACGTTATAAGACAAAAAGATAAAAACCTGAAGATACGTTGTAGCCATGAAGTCTGAGGAGTCTAAGGCCAGTGGCCGTGATATTGATATCAGGAAGCAAACTCTCCCTTCCAAATCCAATGCCTCTTTCGCCCCAGTTCCTGTAAATCACGTATCACTTAAGATTCCGTCACTCTAAGATGAAACAGAATGTATGCAAAAACTCACCGGAACACATAATCCAACGCTTGTTTGATCTCGTTTTGAAAATGACGGTGGATCCCCAAACGTTCAACACTATCAACGGCCCTCAGACGTTCACAGATATCTACTGGATACATGCACGGAACTGCGAATACCAAGTGGACAACTTGTTATGTATCAAAGAAAAACTCTATAAACAATAAGTAAAAGAATGACTGAAATTGTTTAGTTCTATTAACTCTGTAACATTGATTTTGTCTGAAGTTTTTGACCCCATTATTTGAGCCATCTTTACGGGGAAAAAGAATAAAGTATTGGTTACGCTCCTTGTTTTCCAAGATAACATTTTTTTCCTTATTCGCCAAACATAGATGCAATAGTGACATCCGTATTAGAAAAAATCAACATAACACACAAATTTCACTCATTAATAAACAAGAAATAAACTTAGAACAAAAATTATTTGCATAGTTTACATAGTACCTCGTCTTATAGAAACTTATTTGCTTAGTTTACATAGTGCCTGGTTTTATAGAAACTTTATCATGTAACTTCTCCATCTCAAAAATCTCACAAATTAAAGAAAAATATTTTACTTCTATTGTGCAATGCTCTTATAAGGTTCAACACGTTACCATGGTCTTCATATTTTGAAAGAAGTTTGGTCAAGAAATCTAGACATTTTTGGTCTCTTGTGTGCGAGATATACAAAGTTGTAGATGAAGGTGATCCAAGAAAAGAACCATCTTTAGATTGCAAGTCGAGAATATTTTTCCAATCTACAACATCTTGGACACCCTCTAAATGGTACAACATACCAAAGGTGGGCGTTTTTCAAGAATCCCGAGTCAACAATTTTGGTCAATTAGGTGACATAATGCATGGACTAAAAAACCAATAAATTTTTCAACGGATCAATGGGTAGAATCATACTTTTGAGGTGAGCATCCCTCTTTTCATTGATTGGCTTGAAAAGAGTTACATCAACATCTAAGCCCGGACTTTTGGCTTCTTTGAGCATCACGGGAAACACCATTTCGAATACTTTAGATGTTTTGTTGGCAAGTACTTCCTTTCCCATTTCTTGTGTATGTCTTCTCATGAAATCAAGACCTACAAATACAAATCCCTGTGAAATAAAATATAACAAAATATAGTTTGTTTTTAAGATAAATATCAGTTGTAAGGTTGCTAGGCAGTAGATGCAACTATTTAGTAAAAATTACATAGATTTTCCCTTTGAAAATGTTACCAAACAATTAGAAAATACTACGTAAAAGTGTCAAATATTTTATCAATTTGCCAACCTTTTCTTATAGATAATAATATTCACAACAACTTAGAGGGGGATCACTTATTTAAATAATCAAGTAAAGATTGTGTGCCACTATACAATTGTGTCTCATGTTGTAAAGAGCCTACACACCGGAGTTAACATACTTTGAATCCACCAATTATTAACATTACCACTTGTAATGATAGTAAACACTTGGTGTGTTCAATATTAATTGGACCGAACATAGACATTACATAATGTTTATCATATATTTGCAAAATCCCATTCCATTTCGGGAATAATTTTTTTCAAATTTTTAAAAATATTTAGGCCAATAGACCTATATAATTTGATTTAGTCCAACTATCTACTACACTTTTCTATCTAACATTTGACACATGTATCTTGTCATTTTCTATCCAAGAAACACATATGAATAAGTGTAATAAATAAATTAAACTATAAAAAAACATTAAAGAATAATATTAATAAATAAAATTATATGCACATATTTAGAAAAGTGTTTCACTTGTTTATTATTACCTATAAGCCTGAGGAAATGCACATACAAATGCAGTAGGTAATATTAACATAAATTATATAAATCTTAATTAAACAATAAACTCAAATTTATCTTAGTATTGGGATGAATAATATTTTTAGTTTAGTAAAACCCTAATTTCATTACTCCTAATTATAAAGCAAAGTCTAATTTGATAGACTATCAAGGATGCTCATCTATAAGAAAACCAAATAAAAGAAATTCTAAATATACAATAATAAGCTAGCTAGTGAGATTGGTACCTTTCTCCACATGAATCTTGCCCGTGTTCCATATGGTGAGTGAGATTAAACAGGAGAGAGTATGCAGGATTCTATCAGAGGCTAGAGAAACAGTTGATTCTCCCCATGAACCATCTGCCAACTGATTGGAACATATCCACTTAAGAGTTTGTGGAAAGAGGGGATGATCATGGGATCCATCAATGGCAATGGCAGGCACTCTGGCCACCCATGCAGTATCATACGCTGACGGACTTATCTCCCCATCCTCCATGGAATGAAATATGTCCTTTATCTCACTGATCAACATCTCCATGCGAAATTCCTCATTGTCATCCAACTGTAACCAGACAATAAACATAATCCTTAGGCTATGGATAGAAAGGAATGTCTTAAATCATATGGCTCTGGATAGGAAACAAAACTTAACATTAAAAGTATTGGACAGTCCATGCATTAACAACTAGTCAATGTGAATGCACCAGCTTTTAAATTCTTCTCATGTTAATTACCTGATGTTTTGTTACAAGGGAACAGATGAAATCTTCGCCCCACATATTTGGAGGATATGCCTTTGCCTCGGACGTCTGCGTGCACGATGAAGCTGCAAAATATATTTATAAGGACATGCATTTAGATACATAAGAGATCAATCTAAAAATTGAAATTTCTTATAGCACTATTTAATTAGAGGATAATGTACATACCAATTGAGTTTATCTGTAGTTTTCTCCATGAAGAGGGTTGGCGGCAGAGGCATCTGCAGGTATATCAAAATTTAATATCCTATTATGTAGATCTGATCAATATCAAAACATGGGTTCGCCATATACCTATTTTACTGCTGATACGAACTGCGCTCCTTTTCTGGAATTGAGAAGAACTCAATTTATTTGTATCATATGACACTCGGTAATGGCTTCCTAAACGCAATGAGGGGCACACAATCTTCGCCATTTTCATACACTCAACTGTGGATAAACTTATGATAGGCAATGCAAAGAGAAACAGGTATAAGATTTTATAACTGTGGTGTGTCGAATGACTCGAATTTCCTCGCTATATATAAGAGAAAAACCACCTCGTTTGCATCCATAATTTTTAATTCAAGGAAATTATGATGTCACCAAAGTGACGTTGTTTGGAATCGGGAAAGCGCGTTCAACCTTTTCAAATCCATTAAATTACGCCAGAGAGTTTCGATGAGAAATTTACTTCTCCATACGGAAGTTCACGCTCTCTTATGATTTTATTCTCAAAATTTTCTACAACGTACGCTCTCGAGATGGCCACAGAGGAACTTGCAGTTCGTTAGGCATTAAATACTTCATAACGAGTCTTTTAGAGTTTCATTGGCCACAAGTAACTAGGTATGATAGTGGTTGGTGAGCCTTTACGAGAGGTTAATTTATTTTGCAAATGTGAAAATCAGAGATGATGGAGAAATCGATCACATATAAGAATCCACGTTCAAAACATTCTTATTTCCGTACTTTTACATAGAAGGGTAAGGGCATTAGTTTCTTATTAAAGTGCTGCAGTGGAGATGTTGATAGGAAGGTATCCAAAAAGTTGAAGTTGAGAGACTAGTGAAAGTGAAATATTACATACAGAACACTAGGGATAATAGAATGAGATTAAGAGGGAAAATTATTGGAGGGAACATAGATGGTCATTTTCTTTGTTCTTGTAAGTCATGTGCACCATGTATCTATTTTGCGAGCTCCCACAAGGAAAATGGGGGTGCGATGCACAAAGCATGGAGGCAACATACTCTAAAGATAGCTTTGGAAGCAAGTTCTTGTTGTAATTCAATACTCCCAATGTCAACAGTTATTTTTTTCAATGTCAAGCAGTTATTTTTTCCAATGTCTAACCTACCCCCAATACCTAATTCAAAATAATAATAAATTAAACTCTTTCAGCCCCTCGTGTCTATCGGTATATTAACTTTGATTTTATTAATTTTAATTACCTCAATATGAAGGAACATGCTAGGATATTGCCTAGCTAATGAACCCCGTGCATTTTGAGTCGAACTCCCATGCTCTTGTTGCGGGAAACTTTAGAAATATAGGGACATGTTGGGATGATGTATTGTTGAATTTGATAATCACCAAACATGGCAAGTGAGGTGGTTTGCATTGAGCTAATACAACAATAAAAATTATGTAGACTCGATGAAAATAAAAAATACTTTGGAATGGAAAATGGTATATTAAGATTAAATTTGAAAACACATTAAGTAATTTACCGGGTTAGTTTGAAGCCTACAATGATAGCCTCCACTATTGAGTAAATATTCCTCCATTTTGGAATCATAATCCCATTTGTTCCTTACGAATGTGGCATTGCTTTTGTTTGTATTTACAATCACAAAGATTTTTTTACCGTGCTTGGACTATCTTGGTTGTCGAACTCTATAAGAAAGCAGGATACCATATCTTGGCCTTACAATGAGGTCTTCTTTGAGGTTATGATGCAAGCCGATTTCAAAGCTCGAAAAGATTGACCACTAATGTTTCATCCCAATTGATCACAACATGGTTAAAGGAACTGTTATAAATATTTTCAAGATTAATGTCAAAATTATTATTAAAGTCTAAATTAGTGTTATTATTAAGAATCATGTGAATGGTATTACCAAAGATATAATTAATATTTTTAGATTCATTATTATTATCAAAGCAACTAATAAAGTTTCCAATAGATTTTTGTTCGTTATTTATAGTAGTTACATATTAACAATATTTCTATAAGTGTTAAGAGCCTAAGTCTTCGTCTTCCTTAACAAGTAGAGTTTTGACCTTGAAAGGTGAAGCTCATGGGGATTCACTATATAAACTTATGGCTCATCGGTTGTATTCATAGGATACTAAATAATACCCATATTTCTAATCTACACATGAATCTTATGTTCATAACATCCCCTCCCAATAAAACTTTTCAATTCTAAAATACCCATTTCCCATTTGACATTTTTACACCCCCTTTCTTTCCCCCTCTTAGATTCAATATCTCACATTTTCAAAAAAAAAAAAATTATATTTCCACTTAAAACCTTGATGAAATTCATATCAAACTTGAAAAGTACAAAACATTAATATGCATAATTTAATGTCTCTCTTCCTTTCTTTTCTTCCTATATTTATCACTCTAACAAAACATTGTATATAGTAATGTGAAGGTTCACGTGTTATTGCATTCTTGTTAGTTAAATTTATTGATTTTCATAAAAAGAACACTCCTAAAAAAATTCAATCGAATGAAAAAAGTATACCTTATGAATGATAAGTTGAAATATGTCCCAACTATTAAGATTTTTGTAGTGATATTACTCTAGAAAAATGAGTTTCTTCATCAAACAATATGCCACTAATTTAAAAAAAACATAATGAAAATGATATGTATTTGGGGTCTCTCCATCTACCCCATGACTACTAATCCTCACTACTACTCCATTTACTCTACACCCAATATATTTTTAAAGAAATTTTTACTTTGTCCCATTATACCCCTTAATATAAGGTAATATTTTACTTGCACGTGACAAATATTTACTTTTACGTGATAATAATGGTATAGCTTAGATACCAAATGATAGAATAGAATAAGATTGCAATGACCAAAGAGGGACGGAAGCCTCACAAATATTATTGATCATGAAATCAAATCACATAACAATGCAAGAGTCAGTAATATTTATAGATATTAGACAACCTCATATGAATAGACATGACACCTTAGCAGGACACCAACTACGAGATGATAATACCCATCTCACATGCACATGTAATTACTACTAATACCAATAGTGAATGTTATCCAACATAACAATATTGAATGCAAGTCACTAGACTAGAGTGCACATGTTGCACATTATTAAATAAAAGACAATTCAATAAAATGCAATAAATATGCCTATGCTAAATTATGCTAACATTCCCCCCCTTAATTTTGCATAGTTTCAATGAAGTGGAGAGGAACTCTCTGAACAGTGTGAATTTGTCACGTGTAAGTGACTTAGTGAAAACATATGCCTTTTGTTCAGCTGTAGGACATAAATGGAGCTGTATGTTGTGCTTCAAGACATGCTCGCGTATGAAATGAACATGTACTTCAATATGCTTGGTTCTCTCATGAAATATTGGATTGCGAACAAGCTTTAGAACTCCTTCATTATCAACATATACTGGAGTAGATTTTTGTTGTGGTAGACCAATTCCTTCTAGTATTCGGCGTAGCCATATTGCTTCACAAACAAAGCTTCACCTGCAGCTCGATACTCTACTTCTGTAGAAGAGCGGAAACAAAGTTTTGTTTCTTGCTTCCCCATGATATCGGTCTAGATCCCATAAAGAAGACGAAGCCTAATGTTGACTTCCTATCATCCATGTTTCCTGCATGATCTGAATCTGAATATCCTGTCAAGAAGAAGTTGTCGTTCTTCTTGTACTCTAGACCAAGGTCAACTGTACCCTTTAGATATCTCAGTATTCTCTTTGCTGCTTTCCAATGACATATTTTTGGTTCTTGCATGAAGCGTGATAAATAGCTGACTGCAAAGCTGATATCTGGTCTAGTATATGTCAGGTAAATGAGACTCTGATCAATTTCCGATAGAAATTTGCATGCACCGGTGGTGATGGATCGGAATGAGATAATCAAGTCTCGCTTCCATAGGTGTAGCAATAGGAGTGCAATCTATCATCCTGAATTTCTCGAGCGTTGTCTTGGTGTATTTCAACTGCGACACAAAGATATGATTCTCTTTTTGCCATACTTCCAACCCAAGACAATAGTGCATGAGCCCGAGATCTGTCATGTCGAACGATCGATTAAAATCCTTCTTTGTTGCATCGATCATCTTCACGAATCGCACTGTAATGACTAGATCGTCAACATAAACAACCACAATGACAATCTCCCCTTGCTTTTGAGGTAG
The DNA here is from genome assembly GCA_018340775.1 of Taxus wallichiana var. yunnanensis. Classification (NCBI taxonomy): domain Eukaryota; kingdom Viridiplantae; phylum Streptophyta; class Pinopsida; order Cupressales; family Taxaceae; genus Taxus; species Taxus wallichiana. Next base: position 160,093,443 of record CM031240.1, on the reverse strand, counting down.
AGATTGGGGTCATAAGGATTCCTTTCGAATCCATGACTTATGAGATGCTCATCAATTTTGATGTACCATGCCCGGGGTGCCTATTTTAGGCCATATAGAGATTTTATGAGTCTGCATACCATCATCTCTTTTCTTGGTATTACATAACCCTCTGGGCCGAGTCATATAGACTTCTTCTTGCAAATCTCCATTAAGAAAGGCACTTTTCACATCCATTTGGTGGGCTTTCCAACCAAATTGTGCAAGCCTAGAGCAAAGATCATCCTGATTGTCTTGATCTTGGCTGTGGGAGCAAATGTCTCCTCATAATCAATGCCTTCTTGTTGTGCATACCCCTTTGCTACAAGCCTTGCTTTATACTTGTCAATAGTCCCATCTGATTTGTACTTAGTCTTGAATATCCATCTGCATCCAATGGGTTTCTTCCCTGGTGGAAGGTCGACAAGTTGCTATGTGTTGTTCTTCATCACTGACTGATACTCTGAATCCATGGCATCTTTCCAAGCTTTTGATTGTAGGGCTTCCTGAACTGTAGATGGCTCAATTGTTTCAACAACTCTGCTCATTAGGGCATAATTGACCTCTTCACGAGCTTGACTACGAGTTCTAGGTCCAGGATTGGATGATGTGCTAGGTGCTTCATCCAAATTTGCATCTCTTAGTAATTAAGTATACCATTTAGGTAACTTCTTAGCTGTTGCATTGGCTTGCGGTGGTGGATCCAAGTTTTCACCATCATCCAATTCATCACTGTCATCTTCAGTGGGAACATCAAATTTTGTCTTCACAAGAGGTGTATTCTGCATGTTTGTTGAGTCGTTGAGTGGAGCATCTGCTTGTTTCTTCTCAAAGAACTCAACATCCCTACTTGTGTATACTTTCTTTGCTTTCGGATCCCATAATTTGTACCCAAGTGCTTCTTCACTGTATCCAATGAATATCAGTTTCTCAGCTTTCATATCCAACTTGTTCTTGTTCTTCTTGGGTATGTGCATGCTAGCTTTACACCCAAATACTCTTAGGTGTGCAATTGATGGTTTCCGATTTGACCATGCTTCTTGAGGTGTCACTCCTTCAAGAGCTGTGGGCACTCTGTTCAAAAAAATAGACTGCATTCTTACACTTCCACGCCCAAAATGTCTTTGTTAAACCGAGTCGCCAATCATACATCGCACCATTTCCATGATAGTATGATTCCTTCTCTCAACTATACCATTCTCGTTGTGGTGTGTGAGTAGGAGGCATTTGTCGAAGAATCCCATGAGCTTCTGTAAGTCTTGAACTCATTGCTTGTGAATTCCCCCTCGATCTCGAGTGGAGAGTTTTGAGACCAACTTCATTCTCAACAAGTGCTTTGAACTTCTGAAATGTCTCAAAGGCTTGACTCTTATTTCTCGAGACAATATATCCACATATTTCTTGAGTAGTCATCAACACAAAGCATGAAGTATTGACATCCGTAATGACTTGGTTGCATGGGCCCGCACAGATCGGTGTGCACCAAATCAAGCTTTCCTTAGCTCTATATGTGTTCTTCTCGAAGGGTACTCTATGTTTCTTTCCGCCTAGGCAATTGTGACACTTGTCAGTGTTGTGCTTGAGTGTAGGCAATCCTTTCACCATGTTGCCCTTTTGAAGTGTTTGGAGATAGCCAAAACTAATATGACCATATCTGCGATGCCATAGTTTTATAGATTGTGTGTATTTGGCCACCACTAGAGATTGATCATCCTTGTGGACAAAATCAAGTTGGAACATGCGTCCCACATTGGAGGCTCTTGCTACAATCTTGGAACCTCTTGACTTATCTCTTATCAAGCACACTTTTTCTCCATTATTACTGTCAAAATCTAACTTCAAGTTGTGATCAAGGAGTTGACTAACTGATAGCAAATTCTTGGTCAACCCAGGTACATACAATACATTTGTGATTTTGCAGTCATGTTTTCCAAGAGGTAGTGAAATGTTTCCAATCCCCTTGACACTGTATGATGAGTCATCACCTAATGACACATGGTTCTTGTTAGGTGAGTCATGTAGTGTGTAGAACCAATCCTTGCGCCCAAATGTGTCAAGTTGCACCCGAGTCAACATACCGGATATCTTGTGTGGACTTGGTTTCTTCATCAAATTGAGTAGAATACATTTGGTGTCCTTCATCCGAATCATCCTCATGTTTGGCAATGTACCCTTGTTGTTTGCGTTTTTTTTTGCCAATTACCATTTTTCTGCCCTTGATTATTGTTGTTGTTGGACTTCCCTTTATTTGAATTATTGTTACCCTGATGGTTATTGGGTTTTGAATTGCTTGATGAACCCTTTTTATAGGAATTGTACCAACAATATTTGATGTCATGTCCCCCTCTATTGCAAATGGGACACTTCTTGGTGTTGTCTCGTTGACTTTGGTTTTGTTGGGACTTCTTGTGATTGGACTGAAATTTTCCCTTTCCTTTATGATTGGAAGATAGTGCTTGCTCATCTTCCTGATCTTTGTTGTTCATTGCCTCTTCTTGTTGGAGTAGATTGACCAACTTCTCAAAGGTGACTGTGTGTTCACTCATATTGATAGTTGTCACAAAGATTATGTAGGAAGGAGGAAGTGCTCGCAACACAATTGGTATGAGGTCTTCATCACTTATCTCTTTTCCCAATGCCAATAGAGATGCCCTCAAAGTAGCAACTCGTCTCAAAAAACTTCAACCTTCTCATTGTGCTTGAACTTGAGAGTATGCAGTTGTGATAGTAGGTTGAGGATGGCATTCTTGTTCTTTACCTCATAGACTGTGCTCAACTTATCCCATGCATCCTTGGCCGATGTGGCATCTCTAATGTGGGGTTGCACATCGTCTGTTATGCTAAACAAGATGATCAACTTGGCCTTTTGATTGGCCCTGTCAAATTGAACTTGTTGTCTTCCATCATCAAGTGATCTTGTTGTTTGTCCATCTACAACTATCCATAGGTCTTCAAACTCAAGTAACACCTTGATCTTTGGTTTCCATGCAGCATAGTTGTCTCCTCTAAGCAGTTGTGAATCTGGCAAGAAGAACTTTGGTGCTTGTGCACCCATTTCTACAATCTGAATTTCTGAAACTCTGAATTTCTGACAAAGGGTGAGGCTCTTATCACTCCAGCTTTATGGTCTCCCTCTCAATATACCATCAGGCCGATATACCAAACCTTTCTATATACGCTCCCTTCCGATATACCCGTCAGTACGTGGAAGAAGATCACCCTTTCAATATACCCATCAGTACGGAAAGAGGTGTTAATGCACGTGAAAGAATTTAGTACGTGGTACTTAGACAGTACAAAGAGGGGTTTGTGCAAGCACAAACGGATGGGAGGGCTCAAATGTGTGTGTATTGTGTCCTTATTACTCCCCGTCGATTTTATAGGGTCGATGCCCAGACGATGTTTAGGCAGCTGTGTTAGGCGTTAAGTGCAGTAGTATTTGCGATGGCATCACCCGTAAGCGCTTCCCAGAGGCACCGTATATACCGAACGCTGCTATGAGATCAAAGATCTCGTGTGATAGAACCAAACATAAAATAAAAAGTTTGCACTTTTTTTTTTCACTTTATGCACCAAGATTAGTACAACATGCTCTAAAAGTACATCAAAATGAAGTTTTTGTGTCCCCCCTTTTTAGAAAAAAGGGTCTAGAATCACAAAATACACAATTTAGGCCAAAAATATTTTTTACCCCCCAATAGGTGTTTTTCCGCTAAATTTAGCAGTGGATCTAAATGTGTTTGGTGAGCTTATAAATTTGGAAATCTCCCAAAATTTATTAATTTCTCCAAGTTTTCCAAAAAAAATAATTTAATAAAAAATATGGAGAGAGTGGGAATTGAATCGGCCGACTGTTTGTTCCTTAAGATCCAAACAAACAATATGAATATTGTTTTCACGTTTTCTCACAAACCGTGATCTGAGTTTTTGTAAAATTTTGACAGCAGTATCATACAATATTTTTCTTGAAACCCACAAAATTTCAGAAGAATCAGAATCTTATTTTTTGAGATCTTACCAAATTACCAGCTAGATTTGATTTTTTTCAGAAAAAAATGATCCGACTTGTACAGAATTTTTGTCATATGTAGAGTCTGAATCTAAAGATGATGTAAACTGCAAAGTTGTGCGCCTCTTTCTTATCCTTCCAAAAAAAAAATTTCACATAAATTTGACACTGTATGAAAAATTTATGTCCTTTTTTCTAATAGATATCTGCTGGAATTTTGTTGACGGGACTGCTTCAACCTTTGCTCCCGAATTCTTCACACCTCCACTTTCAGATCTGATTTTTTTTTAGATCTGATCTTTTTTTTTCTTTAGATCTGCAAAAAAAAAATTCAAGATCTCTCTCCAAATCTGAAATATTCCGCCAATATGTTGGATCAATTGGCTATGTCAATGACCAATCAAAAATAATTTACCTTCCAAATAAGTGGATAGGTCAAATTTTAGTTGAGGGATGCTTGGAAGGAATGGAGGCTGCGGGATGCTTCAATGGCTCTCCTTTGATGTAGATCTTCTTCTCCAATGGATCCTCTCCAATAGTGCTCCTCTTCAACCTTTCTTGGATAGAACCTGCTCTGATACCAAATGATAATAATGGTATAGCTTAGATACCAAATGATAGAATAGAATAAGATTGCAATGACCAAAGAGGGACGGAAGCCTCACAAATATTATTGATCATGAAATTAGATTACATAACAATGCAAGAGCTGTAATATTTATAGATATTAGACAGCCTCATATGGATAGACATGACACCCTAGCAGACACCAACTACGAGATGATAAGACCCATCTCACATGCACATGTAATTACTACTAATACCAATATTGAATGTTATCCAACATAACAATATTGAATGCAAGTCACTAGACTAGAGTGCACATGTTGCACATTATTAAATAAAAGACAATGTAATAAAATGCAATAAATATGCCTATGCTAAATTATGCTAACATTATACCCCTTAATATAAGGTAATATATTAGGTCCATTTTGGCTAATATTTAATACATATCTATGAAATCATGTGATAGGTAACATTTATGTTTATAAATCCCCCATGGTGAAGCTAGGTATTTCAATTGTAATCATAACTAGAACCGAAGACTCTAGTAAGGATTCTTTTTCTTGGGCATCTGGGGAGGAGATAATGCGGAATAATAGGGGTGAAAGGAGAGAAACGAGTGAAGGACCAAAGGTTTCGTGCATGTAAGATCCAAGGGGAAGAGAAACTTTCTTAGCCGCATGTGGGGATACCCTATGCCACAAAGTGGTAAATCCCTTCGAGGCCCTAAACGACGATCTAGCAATAACCTCCTATGATGGATCCATATATAAGGTAGGTTTTGGTGGGTTTTGGGTCTAGTATAAGAGGCTCAAATATTTTGTAAAACCTATATTTCTAACACAACAATATGTGTAAATGGCATTGAAACCATTCACCTAGATATTATAACAACTCCCTCTATCTCCTTTGGAGATGAGCTGCTTGATGAGGTGTTGGATAATAAGAACTGGTTAATGTCTAGGTGAATAATCGATTGCTTTAATCATCTTTGGCCAAGTGTCCCTAGTATTCATAGGTGGATCTCTAATTCTTGACGACTTCTATAAAAAGGTAAAGTGATAAACATTCCCTATGCTATGGGATTTTTTTATAGTTTTTTGTCTCATTTAAGACAAGAACATGGTTATAGAATAGATCCAAAAATGGGATCAACATCTCCTTATGATGAAACATAGGTTTCCAAATTTCACCCCCAAACAATATTTCAATACTAGGTCTATCTCGAGTTCATTTTCTAGATCTACCCTTCAATTAAGATCCAAATATTTCCTATAGAATATGGAATTTTCTTAAGGAAATATGTTGTTATTTTATTCCTCTACATTGAAATCCTCTCACACCACCTATGCACAAATGATTGTTTGTTTATATACTTCTTAAAAGATAACAATGATAATATATATTAAATTTGAGGACCTCTTGGACTCAACCCCTCGACTACAAGGGGTTACCCTTAAGATTCTACAAATGTTACAAAACGGGTCATTTGGCTTTAGATTCTACCCATAAGACTCAATACTTTATGGTTGAAGGATTCCCTCCAAGATCACCTCATGGTGAAAGGGTCCCTTGAAACTATTGTCGGTGAAACTATATAACTAGAGTCGAAAGTCCTTGAATCTATCTAATATATTCAAGATTTAAGTCCTTTATTTATAGATGTGAGTGTAGAAATAGATTCTCTTGAAGATATAAATGACGATATAGATAATGGTAAAGTAATGCCTACTTCAAATTATGGTTTCCATCTTAGCAAAAATATTTAACTTAATAACCCTATTACCTAGAAGTAGGGATTTCTTACAATGGAGAGGGTTGGAAACTAGTTCATAAGAAAAAAGGTGATAATAAAAATCCATAAAATATGATTCTACACTCCCATAAGGGAGGTAATGAGGGAGGAATATATCCTTTAAGGTACTTTAATTCTTTTTTCAAAGTAGGGTTTAATTGTTGATTTTTGTGGATGACCAATAGTTTACCGCTAGAAGAGGTGTTGCATTAGAGATTCTAATGTTATATTATTTCTCTCCATTATTATAGGTTCTAGAGTTAATTCAAAACCCCCATCTTCTACCTATATAAATAAAACAATATTTATATAGCCAATCTTGGAAGTTATATTATTTTGTTGTAAGCAAGTTAAAGTAAAAAAAAAAGGTTTGATATTATAATTATTGCAATTATTAATCAAGTATTCTTTAAGGGGTTTATAGCAATGTTATTATTGATGTTAGACCTAAAAATAATACAATATGAAGCAAAAAGGAGATTGTAAGGCTTTAAACATATACGAAGAAAACATGCTTAAAAGGGATTGAGGCAATTGCTTTTGAGAGGTTTCACATTTTATTGCAAACTTAAGGGGAAAGCTATTCTAAAGATTTGTACTTCCCTCATTAAAAATATGATAAATAATATAATTATTCAATTACATTATTCCCCATAAGAAATAATATAATCGTTGGGTGACCCAACACATAATTGTTTATCCTAGGATGATGTTGTTTAATGGTTTGGTATAGTAGTATGTGTAAATACTATGGAACTTTTTACACGATAATAAGGAGAAATAAAGCGCTTGTGACTAATATGGGAATTTTTGTAAATGAATGAACAATGTAATGACAAGATCAAGCCTTGCGATAGGACTATGGATGGACTAAGATATGGTGATTTAGTTTATAATAAGTGCACAAGTCATTTTTAAATTGACTAAGTTAACATGGTTATTATCACACTATTATTATGTGTTAAATTACCAAATTTATGTGTTTGCACTCACAAACATGACAATGATGAAGAAAATAAAGATAAAGCTAATGGGTGGAACCCACCACATACTTTAAGACTTCGAGGGAAGAAGAAATATATTTATTGTTGTGTATGTGGCATGAATTAAAAATATCAACATACACATATCGTAAAAAACACATTTTACCATGGTCATCTCCAACCTACTCAGTCCTATAAAATCTTAATAAGGCCCATCAACCTAATAAAAACTTCTAGTTCCTAGAACGCATAAAGAGCTCACCCGAGCACTTAGTTCAAAGCTTGTTAGATCTTGTTTTTAAAATGGCAATGGATCCGTAGACGTTCAATGCTATCATTGGCCCATTAGAAATATATAATTTCTCCCACATGCTTTAATTGTTATTTTCGGGAAAATAAAAAATAATAATTATCTTTTCTTGCATAGGTTATTTTTAAATAGATGTTCCTAAATTTAGGAAAAGCAAATAAAGAAAATAAGTCAAAAAGCTTTGTATTATTGCACAAAAGGATGTGTTGTTTTTAGGTGATAGTTTTTTTAGGAGTTGAGTATTTTTATTGTTAGATGAAATCCATCTATATATTAGAGGCAATTGTAAGTGTTTTTATACACACATAGATTGTATTGAGCTGAAGCTCTGATAAGGAAGATGATATATATGCACAAAAGTGTTGATTTGAGTTTGCAATAACCCATTTTATTTGCAATTCTTTATTTTATTTCTATTGTTTGCTATTTTATGTGCCTAATTTCTACAAATTAGTATTCAGAGCGTGGAACTTTTCAGCAGGTTTCTAATTGACAACAAGTTATGGCTTCTATATCTAGTATGCAGACACCACAATTTACGGGGAAAGAATTACGAGTATTGGTTGGCTTTTTGTTGTCATATATGTTTTGAAACATGACATTTTATGGATAATTGTGGGCATTCTAAGAGGAAAAAAGGGACTTCTCCAGCTTGGTGGAAGGATTCTCTCCTTCACACTTTACCTTTAATTCTCCTATTGATCATGCTATTCATTATACTTCTAATATGTTCCCTCTATGTTGGATTCTATTGCGAGTCTTCCTCAAATGCATATCAAGGAACCTGGTCACTATGACTCATATTACGTAGATCTCTACTAGGGTGGAAAATGAGAAGGTATCCCCTTTTCTTCTTATAGGACTCACTTTTGACCTATTTTTCTATTGGCATCCTGCTCATATGTTGTCCTACCAACGTTGACGGGCTTAACGAGGAGGAGTGGAAGCTAGTCCAAAACAAGAAAAGAGCCTCTTCTAAGTTGTACTCAACCCCTTCTCACATGAATCTCATATCTCAATCTTCCACTTTGGGTTAGATGCAATTTGTTTGGATTTGGTGTTGCATTGTTGCTTTCGTTGCAATCTCACAAAGAGGTTTTGTTGCGTTTCTTTTGGTCTTCATTGTATTATCTTGGATGATGGCCTTTTTGTTCCTGGGTAGGATCCTAGTCAAAAAACCTTTATCCTTAATAATAAAATTTATAACTACATAAATTTTTAAGTTGTAACTATCCACGATATGTTAGAATTTCCACCGGTAATTTACAATTACAATCTAAAACTCAAAAAATAGGCTATAACTAGTCAATTTCAAGCCTAGTGACTATAGTCACAAAATCATGCACTTTAGACATTATTTATCCCGATCTCATACTACTATTTAGAAGGTTATTGAGTGAAGGAAGTACTAATTAACCCCTGTCTTTTGGCCATCTCATCTTATTTCACTTCATCATTCCCGCCATTTTTAGTCCGCATGCCCAGATCGGTTTTAGCCATTTTTCATCATTTTATCCTTAACTGGAGTGCCCAAGCTAGTGTTGGGGTGCCCATGGGTGCCCAAGTCCCACCTAGAGCACCCCGATCCTTTTCAAATCTTCTCGGCACTTTTTGGGCACTTTCTAACCATTTTACATCTTTATCTTTCTCAAGGTAGACGTTTTTGGGGTTAATTACAAAATTAGATCAAGAGAACCCTATAAATATAAAGTTATGAGACCATAATGAGGGGCCTAACATCATCTACTACTATCACTCATCTAGATTTACATCCCGCCATTGTATAGATGTATCTTGATTCCACATAGCTCCATCATCAAGGCACAAGCTAAGGAGTCTCCATCACACTTCATAAGGGGAGGTTTATATTCTATTCTATGCATACATACTATTACATTTTCTACATTTATTTATTGCTCGCTACTTCACAAAGTGTGACTAACACAAGAGAACCTAGGGCACGACATGCACACACTCACTAGAACTACATTTGGGTCCGAAATGTAGTGCAACACTCAAAGTAGTAAGCCCATTGTTGTGGTAGCTGAGGTTAGTCGACCCATTCATTTGTATCTTTCTTTTAGGGTTTTGATACTTCCCTTTGGGTATTTTGTATGTTATTCTTCCTCTTGGAATATTTGGGTCACTACAAGAAAGATGTATAAATTAATGCGACACACAACAAGGGTTTTAAACCACCTTCCAACCCTATGAGAACCAATTTCGGGCATTTTTGCAAACAAGGCGCCTATATTTGCAAGTCGAGCACTCGTGGGCACCCAGTCCCCCTTTAGGTGCCCAAGTCCACTCAAATCTTCCAAATCTAGTCTTTTTGGGACCTCTGCACAGTCGTTCCCGATCTTGTTTTCTCCACTCACCTCTGCAGTACTCTACGACAATCACTAATTATCACCTGAGTTCTTTCCTTACCTCCTTCTTGCATATTAGGGATTTTATTACATTAGTTCAATTATTTAGTTACTTTACATATTGTCTTATTACATTTATTTACTACGTTTTATGTCCTCCTAGATTAGAGTAACTGTCTTTGCACTACATATTTTAGACCATTTTTAGTTAATCATTTTGGTGAACCTAATGTGCGAATTTGTCTCCTTTTTTAACTTTATTATGTTACTCGTAGCAGTCATTTTGAAATATTCAATATTGTGAGCTCCCTTCATTTACCCATCGTATTTCTAGGCTAATGGCTGATCTAAAACTACCTCTATGGTTGAAAACCCTTTAGATAATTTCAATGGTGTTCCTTGTTAGCGCATTAGTTAATACATTGTTTAGTTTGGATACATAGTTACTAGGTGGTTACCTCCTAACCGCATTCTCTCATGTATTTATTCACTCCTCACACATTGAATAATATCATTCAGACATTTCTCCTGAGCCATCATTGGTATCAGAGCTTCCACACATCCCTTGGCGTGAAGAATTTGCTTAGTTGTTTTCTGGAAACGTGGTGGTTGATTTGGAGTTTGGCAGTACGTTGCTGAGTGGCTGTTTTAAATATTTTTGAAGCACATTAAGATATCTCAGCCTCGAATTTGTTCTAGAGCTCTTTACCCATCGGCCTACGTGGAGGAGCAGTTTGTTTTGTGGAAACCAACGCTGGAAATCAGAGTGAACGTGGCAAGCCTGAGTCTTGAGGAAACGTGGCACTTGGAGTTGTTTTTGCTGGAGTTTCATCACAGATATGATGTAGACCGAGCAAATTTGGCATCTTGTTTACCTTCTGCAACCTGTAGTTTTTTCTTTGGCGTGTGAGAGACTGTCCAAACTTGTGCTTCTTGGTTTTGCATTTAAAACGAGTGTTTATAGACTGTTGTTGTTGGCGAGGAGAAGTGAACAACATTGAAATTGCATCGACCAACCTTGATTAGAGCGCCAGAAGACTGTTGTAAAACGTGAAGGAGCAAGAAGCATATGTCACGAAATCTGGATTGTTCGACTATTTCTGGTTCAACATGTATTGTCAAGCACACCAAATCCATGAATAATTAGAGTGCGGCTATGATGCGAGATGATGAACGTGAAGTAGTACGCCCACAAAAGCGTCCGCATCTCACCACAAGCTTATAGAGCCCATCTTCATGATAGGTTTCTTTAGTAATCATTGTAACCATTTTTGAAAAATCAATAAATAAAATACAATTGTTTGAGTTTTGGAAATGTCTCGCACCTTGCATTTTTTTGGATGCCCGATTCTAAAAGGGCCAAATTTCACCGCATGGAAAACCAAGATGTGGACGATACTTCAATTTGAAGATCTTTGGGGGATCGTTTATGGCACGAACGCCCCTCCCACGCACACTTCGATCTTTTGGCTAAATTTGAAAAGGCTGATGCAAAAGCATTAATGCTTATCACTCTGAGCCTTTCTTATGAGGTTCAACCTCGCATTCGGGAAGAAACCACTTCCTCTCAGGCATGGACCGCATTGTGTACCATCTATGAAGCCAAGAATCTGATGATGATGCCGCATCTTCAGAAAAAGTTTCACACGATGAGTATACATGATGGTGAATCAGTAGAAGCCTTCTTGTGGCGTGTGGATGAGTTACGCGTAGAACTCTCTACTCTCGTTGAACCAGTGGACGACAAGTTGTTAGTCCCACTCACCTTGTGAGTTCTTCCTTCCTGGTTTCAGACACTGATCACCACATTGACCATCACTCAACAGGAGGTGATTTTTTCCAAACTAGTGAATTATCTCCAATAGGAAGAAGCCATTCAGAATGTTCAAGAAGCCTTCAAAGACAAGGCTCTCATCATGAGGCAAAAGCATAGCAACAAGCCTCGGAAAGGGCAGTTAGCCCCCATAATCAGAAGCAACATCCATAGCAACAACCTTCTCAGTGGCCACCACAATAGCCACCCCAGAAACAACAAAACAACAAGGTGGATTGATGGTGCCACATTTGCTCTATGGATACACACACACATCGCGAACTGTTATTACAATGGTCGCAAGTAAGGAAACTATGGTGAAGAGAGCACTTCTGGCCAAGGATATTCTAAGAAATCCCAATGGTGTGCTCGTAATCAGAGGCAGAAGGGTCATATTGCTGCTCAGCAGGATGCCTCCTCCAATGAAGAGGTTCAGACACAACTCATCTAGACATTGTCCTAGTCTCGCAGACTTTGCATCCGTCAGAAAGTGTCTGGTTGATTGATTCGAGTGCTAGCAAACACATGACTGGCAATAAGAAGTTGTTCCATACTCGAGTGATTAACCCACTTTGGAGATCGGATCACCATCGCAGATAATCAGGAGTATATTGTGGCGAGGATTGGTGATGTCATCATTCCTCTTGGGAAATGAAGATGTACACTCACGAAGGTGCTATATGTTCTAGGTTTGACCTCAAATCTATTGTCTATGAGTCATCTTCTTAATCATCGAATGCAGGTTGAATTCTTTGTTGAGAAAGGATTCAATTCTGCATCATTTCCAGGAGACTCAAGTATTGCTCGAGCATTTATGAAGGGCCATCTATTTACACTTTGGATTCACGGTCACTTCATCTAACATTTCTCTCTTTGCTTCAATGGCGAGTCCACTGCAATATGGAACTTTCAATATGGTCATCTTTCGACAAGGCTCTGCATCGGCTCGGTGCCAAGGCTAAGGAAATGGTAAGAGTGCTTCCTCCACTCTCCCATTCCTTACTGTTTGCTCGGGATGTCTTTGGGCAAACAACATAGAGGTCTATTCAAGCAGAACTCTTATCATTCTACGGAGCATATTCAGATTGTACACACCGATCTTTGCGGACCCTTACTAGCTAGCTTCCAAGGTTTTGAATACTTCAACTCATCATTGATGATTACTCACGAAAAATGTGGGTATATTTTCTTTGGAAGAAGAGTGAGGCATTTGCCAATTTTTAAACCTTTTACCAGCAAGCCACCAAGTAGTCTGGGAAGCCTCTCCTTCTCCTCCGCTCGATCAAGGGGGAATTTGTATCGAAGAAGTTATTATCATACATACAAGCATAGCATGACACAAGCAACATCCGACCGCACCCTACACTCCCCAATAGAATGGGATTTGAGCGACACAACAGGACTGTCATGGAGATGGCTCATTGTATGTTCTCCACCACCAAGTTGGAGGATCAGTTTTGGGCGGCGATCCAGGCAGCAGTGTATCTACTCAACTGAGGCACCCATGAAGATCTTACAAAACAAGACACTGGAAGAGGTATGGAATGTTCGTAAACCTTCTATCCATCATTTGAGATTTTTTTGTTGTACTGCATATATGCATGTTCCAGATGAGAAAAGGAAGAAGATCGATCCAAAGACACTGCCATGTCTTTTCTTGGGGTATAGTACTACCTCAAATGCATATTGTCTCATGGATCCTAAGATGAATAAAATCTACGAGAGTCGAGATGTGGTGTGATGAGTCATCCTTTAACTCCCCACCACACAATGGAGATCCAATCTGAGACCTCGTCACATAGATTGCTCACACATCCAAATGATGGGCAAGATGATTCTTCTCGAGAGAAGAAGAGCTGAGTGGAGACTTATTCATTGATCTAGGCACACTGGAAAACACATCTTCACATCGCGACAGCAGCACCAACGTCTGAAATGGGTCCAGAATACTATTGGGGATGCACACCTGAACTCACTTCCAAGGACTTCTATGGGAGTTAGAACACGAAGTCAAGCCAGACATGAGGTAAATTTTGCACTCATGAGTTCGGTTGTTGAGAGCATTTGAACCGACACTTGCTCATGAGGCATTAGACCAACCACAGTGGAAACAGCTATGGATGTTGAATATGATTCCCTACTTCAAAATCAGATGTGGGAACTTGTCAATCTGCCTCCAGGTAAGAAATACATTGGCTGCAAATGGATTTTCAAAACAAAATATAAGGTAGATGGTTCAATCGAAAAACACAAAGCATGACTTGTTGCAAAGGGTTATGCTCAAGCAAGAAGGAATTGACTATTACGAGACCTTTGCACCCACTTTGTGAAGATCAAAACCATCGAGTTGTGCGTGCACCTACAAAGCACAAAATGAATGGAAACTTCGCAGATGGATGTCAAGAGTGTTTTTTTGAGCGTTGATCTCAAAGAAGAAGTATACATGGCCCAACCTAAAGGGTTTGTAGACGAACATCAACCACACAAGGTATGTCATCCGATAAATTCACTTTATGGACTCAAACAAGAACCTAGGGCATGGTCTATAAAAATTGATAATCACCTATTGCAGCATGGATTCACTCGAAGCCCCTCATATACAAATTTGTATATCAATAAGGTAGGAACAGAGATTGTTATTACGGTTTTGTACGTATATGATCTTGTGATCATAGGATATTACGACAATCTTGTGGATGATGTAAAGAATGATCGAAGAAATCCTCGAAATGACCGATTTGGGGCTACTTCACTACTGTCTTGGCTTAGAGATATGACATAAGAAGAATCATATCTTCGTCTCCCAGATGAAATATGCCAAGACTCTCTTGGAGAAGTATGGAATGTTAGATTGTAAACCAATGTCCACACCTATGGAAAAAGGTTTGCAATTATCTAGATTCTAGGATTCACCGTAGGTAGATGGCACTCACTACAGGCACTTGTGGGGAGTCTCATTTACTTGACTTATATCGGGCCAGATTATTGCTTTGCGGTGAGCTATCTTGCGATTTATGCGGGAGCCGAATAAATGTCATTGGATAGTAGCAAAGCATGTGTTGAGATATGTCCGAGGTACAGATTGACTTTGGTCTAGAGTATCAAAAGAACACTTAGTTCTTCTTATAGGGATATATAAACTCGGACTATGTAGGATCTGTTGATGACGGAAATTCACTTCAAGATATGTTTTCATCTCTAAATCTGGACCTATCTCTGTGATTAGCAAGAAGCAAAATGTTGTTGCTCTCTCATCCACTAAGGCTAAATACCGCACCGCACAAGGAGCTGTTTGTGAAGTGATTTGGTTACGTCGCATTCTTGCAGATATAGGGATTCCTGAAGAGAAACCTCCCATCATTCACTGCAACAATCAAGGTGTGTTGAAGCTTGTGAAGAATCCTATTTTTCATGAACGAACAAAGCATATTGAGGTCAAATGTCACTACATTCATGAACAGGTCTTGAACCACCAAATTCAGCTCCAGTACTACCCTACTGATTTTCAGTTACTAGATATTCTCACCAAGCCTCTCGGTAAGGTGAAGTTTGATTTGTTTAGGGGGTACATATGTAGAAACAAGGTATTAAGGGGGGCATGTTAGCGCATTAGTTAATACATTTTTTAGTTTGGATACATAGTTACAGGCGGTTACCTCCTAACCACATTCTCTCATGTATTTATTCACTCCTCACACATTGAATAATATCATTCAGACATTTCTCCTAAGCCATCATTCCTCTCCATGAAATTGAAGCCTCTGATAGTGAAAAATCCTATGATGAAGACAATAATGTTGACCAAGAATAAATTTTCGACATTTAGAAAGCTTTACGTGAAAACCCCACTCATCTTCTACATGTCTTGCACGCTTTAATTTCCACTAAGTGATCTCGTGATGCTTCCACTTCTGTCATGGATTCTTCAGCTCTCATGGTCTCCACTCCACCCATTTATGTTTCTACTCCTATTATTACAACTACCGCTCCCATCACCCACCCTAACACTTCTAATATGCAACTTATATCTTCAAACACTCCGATTTAATATCTCTTTATCGGGATCTACAATATCAAATTCGCTAGCTCCAATTTTCTACTTCTCAAGGATCACCATCTCTAGATTCTACTTCATTGTTGCATACCCCCTTTGCACCAGCTATCTCCGCTTATACATTTCCACCCAACTTCCTCTCTCCCAAATTGCCCATTTTTAAAGGCCATGGTGACCACAAGAGCATCTCCGCGCTTTTCATGTAGCATGTCTCGATTATGTGGATGATCACACCATTCTTGCTAAGATTTTTCCTTGAAGTTTAAAAGACTATTTGATTCATTGGTTCTATCACCTACCTATTCATTCGAGTAGTTTCTTTCATACATTTGTTTAACACCTTTCTCACACATTTTTCTATCAACATTGGCTCTAATATTTCTTATGCTCAAGTGGAACATCTCAAACAAGTTTCAAATGAACACTTATCCAATTATGTTTTGCACTATAAAAACAACTTAGCTAAGCTTCGAATAATGTCCTTGCAGATTTCAAGCTTTAGGACTTATTTATTGATTCTATTACCCCTCTTCGGGAGAGCATTCTCTGTAAGACATCTTCCTTATTCTATCAAAATTTTCAAACTCTTAAGCTTTGTGAGTCTAAGTTCCTCACAATAGGAAACTTAAATATCATGAACAAGCTTCATCCTCTACTCGTGTTCAAAGTAAGCCACCATCCAAAGCATCTACCACTAAACCCATGTACGGATAAACTCATCGTAAATGTTTTCTCTACTACTCTAGGAGCTTAGATCACAACTATATGGATGTAATTTTACTAAGATTAGTATACCATCGAGCATCTTGCTACCACAACTTATCGATAGTAATCTTATTACCTTACCATCACCTCTACAACTTGATCCATCTCGACCCAAAGGGCATAATTTTGATGATAGCTCTTATTGTGATTATCACCAATGCATAGGATATTCCATTAATCATTGTTTTTGGTTACGACATCTCATTCAGGATCTAATTGACAATGTTCAAATTGAGCTTCCGGAATCTACAACATCCACACCTGCTAATGAAAATCATAAACTTAATATTTTTAACAACCCTTTTCGAAACATGATACAAAAACAACCGATTCCTCTACTAATTATGTCTATCGAGTATTACCTTCTTCATCAAGAGATCTCGATTTCTCGAGTCACTAACACCGACACTTCACCACTAGTCATTCATTTTTATAATGCCGACTATCACACTACATTTACAACTAATCATTTTCACATCCATGTATCTATTGGCTCAACCTCCAAAAATACTAAGGTTGACCCATCATGGCCTATCAATGCATTTTATATGTCACTCTTAAAGTAATCGGGTACCCCTCTATCTCAAATCGAATACCCTTTCACAAAACCCTTTGGTGTTGTTAAGATGCATGTCATATTTTGACCACTTACTATGTTTGTACCCTTCCTCATTGGAAACATAGTTGAGGGATGTGACATGCTTCTTGGTCTCAATTGGATTTGTCACTCTCAATCTATTATTTCTATGAATCACTTGCGACTCAAATTCATTTACAATACACAAGTCATTTCCATTGACAGTATACCTCCATCTACTCCATGGTCACCATCTCCTCGCACAATAGTTAGCACATCATCTCCCTCTTCTGAAGCATGACTCATTCTATGTTGCTTTAAGCACACTTTGTACTCCTAGTTCACCTACTCGAGTCTGTCTACATGAATGAATCATTCCGCATTCCTACTCATTAGCATAGGCCTCTTCCTCGGAAAGTCACTACACCTCGGTGTCGATTGTTGGCTCGATTTATTCCACATAGTTTCTCGTCATCTTCGATCTCTGCATCACATATATCTCCATCTCCAACACATTTTACTACACCTAAATATTTATATATTCATGCATCCCATGTACAAAGAATTCGTTCATCAAAGACAACATTTTTCTACCATACCACTACTTTTAGATAATAGTTATACAATTTCATCATCAAAAACATCGGGTGGACGGCCTTCATATTTTACTATCATTAGTTAGTTTCCTAATTTTTTTATATACCTGGGAACATAACGCCTAACGAAATCCCCCTCACTCATTATAGTATTCATACATTTATCAGTTTACACTTTTATCACACGTTTTATCACACATTTTAGCACCGTCGATGCCCGATGATGCACTCTTGTTCTTTGTTCACATTTCATTGTTTAGGGATTACTATTATATTAAACCCCACACACCGCACTATAGGCATTACACATTTTCCTTCCATCACACATTGTGTGTCATACAACATACATTTTATTGTTTTTTATACAAGCTTTTGACGTTTACATATTCATACATCACACATTTCTACTAGTTTCCCCATACTTCTATCATCTATGTGTTTAGGATCATATGTTATTCACCTTACACATTACATACATCATTAGGCTAACAACGTACATAGTCACATCATACACTGTGCATTTCTACATCACATATATTCTACATACTATGTTAGGTTACATTACATATGAGTCTATCTTTACATTTCATCCCTACATTCTACATTACTGCACATGTTACATCGCATATTATACATTACATGTTGTTTACCTTTAGCATCACATTTTACACACCACACATTTACAAACCCTACTCACCACATGGTCATTTATTCTCACCATATGTACTACATTGTCTTTTATGCGCTGTACTCACTACCCTATGAGGCACTTTAGTTCCTCATTCCATACTCGATTGTCAAGGGTTTACAAATCAAATGGAATTTTACACTCACTATGCGACATTTCATCCTATGACATTCCTAGGCTAGTGACATACGCTTTACGCTAGTTCATCACTCACTCTTTCTATCTAGTGGTGGTATACGCTTTAGGCTAGATCACCACCTCTATTGTAACATCTTGTAGTGGTATATACCTTAGGTTACATCACCACTCTTTACCATTCATTAAATAGTGGCATACGCTTAGGGATAAATCATCACTTATTTCTTTCATCTTATAGTGATATACGCTTAGGGCTAAATCATCACTTGTTCATTCATCCAATAGTGATATATGCTTAGGCTGAATCATCACTCAACAATTCATTAAGTTTTGATATACGCTTCAACTATAGGGTTCACGCACATCCTTTCTATACTTCACACTTCATTACTACACATACACATTCACCATAGCACGCTAGACACAACAAACACTACTCGGCCGTTTCTCGATGACGTACTCTCATTTACGGTTCATTCTTGACTATTGAGGAGGGAAAACAATGAACCTCATTGCATACAATTCCATCTACTCAGCGGGCATGTGGATCCAATCATTAAATCTTGCATTCCATTCCAACCATCCACAACATATTGCATTCTCTTGGGGGAATTTACTCTTGTTTACTAGTGTTTTGCATGATCACTTTACTACACATGTTAGATTGATTTATTATATGTCATTACCTATATCATCCAAACATGTGCATTCACACCTTTGTTTAGTGTGATCGCAGATACAAGACTCTTACACATGGCATGGATGCTCACCTTCTACCCTTCCTATATTGGTCGTTGTGGGCATCCACATTCGTCTCTTTCATGTTCTATTATTTAATTTTATACTTAGCATCTTACATTACTTGATCATACACATTTTTGACATATTGGTTATTTCTCTAACATGCTAATGGGTCTTCCATGTGCAACACTTGTTTGCAAGATTACATGTTTCCATGACTACTTCCTTGTTTGTCTTGTTTACTACTTGTTTACTTATTGTTTGCGGGCTTTGCCCTATGCTTTGTGTGCACACTTTCTTTTTTTGCAGCCATGATGTCCTTGCATGTCTTATGACAACATGAGTGATGTCCCATGTTTGCTAACAGCTTTTTGCGGCCCACTTGTTTTCTTGTATGTTTACACTACGATGCTTACATTATCGTGTAGATTACACATTTTCTTCTTACATGCATGTAATTTCATACTAACACTTATTTTGGCAAGCCATCCTTGTTTGTGCGTGCTTTGGTTTCTACCATACGCATTACCTTCCCCCTGCAAGACAGATTCTACAGTACATGCGCTTCTGTTTTGGGGCCACATTCTCCTATCGCGACATTACATGCGCCCCAGGAGAGGGGGTCATTTTGAGGTTTTACATGCTAACACAAAGATTCTACACTGACATGGTTCAATTTTCTACAGCGAGTGGGTTCAAACTAGTCTACGAACCCCATACATAGCGGATTTTAAACCAGACATGGTGTCCTTGGCATTATGGGAAGTAGTTACGGTCTTGGAGGTTACTGATGGGTGTGACTCTCTATACTACTTTGGCTAGTGGCGTTGGATCATCCAAAAACTAGGATAGTAATGATATCTCTTAACACACATTTCAGCAGAAGCAGTTAGAGCTTGGAGGACACAGAGCATTTCCTCCCTACACTTCTTCAGCCAGGGTGGCGTGAGATTACCCAAAAACTCATAGTACAAGATATCCTTCTACACTCTCTCTCTCTCTCGACATGGATCAATTTCACATGGTCCGTTTACCTTTACATTTACATTAGCATATTTTACATGCACATACGTCTTTTACATAGCGTTTTTGCACTTACATACATACATATTTGAATACTTGATCATTTTCTCCTTGTAGGTCTAGTCGTATGAGAAAAAATAGTCAAATGGGAGAGACTAAAACAACGGAAACAACAATAACATTCCGTGAAAGCACACATGCTTTACTAACCATGCAAGTACACTGCGCAAACTACGGCAGCTACACACACACGTTCCGCCCTAGGTTGATTGTCATAAATTTTTATTTGCACATTTTTTTATCTTTATATTCCATTATCCTCCATATTTTTATCATTCCACGCTTTTGTATAGTCCTTCAAAGATGTTTCTAATACACTCTTCATGAACATCAGTACGCATTTTGAATTACTTTATGTTACCAAGCTTTCAACTCATCAACATAAAGTGGGGTAAAAATGTAGTCACAAAATCATGCACTTTAGACATTATTTATCCTGGTCTCATACTACTATTTAGAAGTTTCTTGAGTGAAGAAAGTACTAATTAACCCTCGTCTTTTGGCCATCTTGTTTTATTTTACTTCGTCGGTCCCACCATTTTTATTCCACATGCCCGGTTGGTTTCATCTATTTCTCGTCATTTTAGCCTTAACTAGGGTGCCTAGGCTAGTCTTTGGGCACCCCTCGAGCCCGTGTCCCTCTGGGGCACCCTGATCCTTTTCAAATATTCTCGCCACTTTTTTGGCTCTTTCTAGCCTTTTACATCTTTATCTTTCTTGAGGTCAGCCTTTTCAAGCTTAATTACGAAATTAGATCAAGAGAACCCTATAAATATAAAGTTACGAGACCGTAATAAAGGACCTAACATCATCTACTACTATCACTCATCTAGAGTTGCATCCATCCATTGCATTTGCACAACTACTCATCTAGAGTTGCATCCATCCATTTTAGTTATTTACTTACTTGACATATTGTCTTAGTACATTTATTTATTGTATTTTATGTCCTCCTAGATTTGATTAAATATCTTTGCACTACATAGTTTAGACCATTTTTAGTTAATCGGTGACCATAACCATATTACAAGTTTCTACATTACAACCTCGATTTTTTTATTGGTAAGTTTTGGAAAGGCTCTAATGGCCATTACAAGAAATATTTAAATATAATTTAGGCTTGATTTCATATGACACAAACCATCTCAATGTTCATTGAATTTATTTTTAAAAAAATCATTGGAGTGTAAGGTAGCACAAATAAGTCAAATTTTTGCATTAATTAATTGAATTTAGAATGTATGTGTTTTCCTTCCAAAGAACATCACTTTTTGATGTCATAATTTTCTTGAATGTAAATTAAAAATTGTAAAGGAGATCAGGTGCTTATGTTTTTGTCCTTATTTATAGCAAAAAAATTGAGACATGTGACATGCAAGTCCTTTTTTAATAGAGTTTTATGTGTGATACATAATTACAAATTATATGCATGTGGTGTAATGGATATGTTGATAGCGAAAAATAAATGAGAAACATCCTAAGATGAAGTGGGGTGATGAAGATGGAAATAGAGGGAAGAGTATTAAAAAGACAGGGAAAATATTGTAGGGAAAATAGGTGATACACTTATTTGTTTCAAAAAGTGACATATGTACCATGTGTCATTTGTGTGAATTATGTGGAGAAGAAAATGGGAGGGAGGAACACATCCTTGAAAAAACATATTTTCAAAATAGTAATAAAATTAAGTCATCATCACGAAATACTTTGAATTCCCAAGATGGCCTAGCTGCTAATAGTTGTGTTATTACTACAAGAATTTGAACACACAACTTGATATTGTTCTTATATTATTTTCTCATTTCTCAAGGGAATTCATGAATTTTTTCACCTTCATCTTGGCCTTGCATGCTTTTAAAGGAACTTATAAGACCAATGGAAGATGGTTTGTTATGTGAAAAATAAGAGTAACAAAGTTTAGAAGAAATATTTACATGATTCTAGGCATTCGACAATAGAAGGTGAAAAATTATATCTTGAAAGGATTGAGAATTATAATCCTATCCTATATTTTGAATGAAACCTCTCAAGTGTGGCAGTAGGCATGCACGTTGTGAGTGGTTTCAAAGGGGATAGAGCCACTAAAGTAGAGAGAGATACTCATTCTAGTTGAAATCCCCCAACAACTCAAATCCCTCCTCTACCATATGTGTATGTATTTTGTCTTTCGGTAAGTATATGGACTATGTGTCATTCGTGTTAACCACACAAAGGAGAAAATAGGTGTGGATCTGAATGAATGAAATGTGGGAAAAATTATTGACATTGAGAGCAATGATCCATTTTTCTATATACCATAATTCTTCGCTCCAATCACAAATAGAAAAGATAGATTCATTATCGATGTGGCTTTTCATGATCTAGATGTCATTCAAATATGGAACCTGAAATTGGTAGGGGTGATTTTCGATAAGGAACTTGAAATTATATGGATTTCACATTTTGGTGTGGGACATCAAATTGTAGTTTGGGTTTTTGAGAAATTATTGTGCACCCAAAATTTTGACAAAAGGAATGTTTTCTGACTTGTCAACATAAATGAGAAAAAACAAGCTTAAGGATACATATTTGAACCTTCAATAATAATCCCAATAAAGCCTATTATGCATGTAAGAAAGTGAGAAAAACACGAATAAATTCGAGAGGTTCTTGCATGTGTATCTAAGGGAGTCGGTCATCCTAAATAAAATATTCCACTAACTCAAATCCCTCCTCTAAATCTACATATACTATAATGGAGATTGAAAAACTCATTTATTTATTAATTATTAACATTTCCACTCTAGTTGAATTTTTTTTTGCAATTGGCCATTGAGAGTCTTATGTGCACAAGAATATTTAGACTAAAATAAAAAATTTAATGTGTCATTACAAATGTATAGACCAATAATTGATACAAGTGATTGTTGAGTATTAAATCTATCTTAATAGTCACCAACCTAAAAATTCTTATTTGTCTTTGTAAGTTTTGGGGGTTACTTTAAATACATTACTATATGGTTTAATAACAAACATTGAAACCGTAAACACAATGAAAATAGAAAATACTTCTGCAAAGAAACATGGTATATTAAGAATAATTTTTGGTAGATATTGCAATGGTGAAATACAATTAGATAACTTCAATTGTTATTAATAAAAAAATGTCGACACATTAAATAATAGGGGATAATAGGGTATACTAACACCCACACACAACCAAGTGAATTTATCTAATTGTTGCATAAACGTAGATGCTAGATCAAAATTAAGAAAATTGAATCTTCATAATTGCTCATAGATCCAAAAGACCAAACATATGTAGACATATTCATTTCTTTAAGAACGTACATTTAAATATTATTTTAAAGAATCATTACACACACACACACACACACACACACACACACACACCTTCCTTTAATATAATACATAGCCCCATATGATACATTGATTAATTTTGATGGATTGCCATGTGTGTAATCTTATGCATGTTATTTTGAAGTTTAGGCATTGTTTTTTTCTATACTATGATGGATCGGTTAAAGAAGATGAGATATGACTAAGTTTATGTGTATTTTTATAAATTTTGTCGGTGTTTATCAAAATATGATCAAAGAAGCATATCTAATAACCACATCTTCAAAGAAGGGCATATGATCAAAGATGTTGACATTGAGATGAAGGAGCCGAGATCCTATTCGTCATCGTTCTTCCTTCCAACAATGAAAAGACAAAAATAGATTAATCATTATTGTGGCTATGCATGAAACCACTTGTCGGTGAAATACCGTAGGATCATTTGGTTAAAAAGTATCCAAAATGTGTGTGATCACGAGATTCTAAATATTACCCCTTATTTTTAAGATAAAACACTACATAGTATTATTATTCCCACTCCCTTTACATTACTATCCTTTATTATACGAGATATATTGGTGTAAAAATGTAAATAAATCTTACTCCATGTATGATCAAATGTGTTCTTGTACCACCATACCGAATTGACCGCGTGTGAAATATAAGACTTGGAATTATCTGGATATTTTTTCAATATGGGATATGAATTTGTATGGAGTTGCCATTCCGATGCGAGACATCAAATCATATGACATGATTTTTTTCACACTAAATATCCTCTCGCAAAGAATTTTGATAACATGAATGTTTCGCTAACTTTTTGATGACACAAGAATACAACAAATTATCTTTTAGTTCTAGCTAGTCAATAATTCAACATCTTTAAATATGGAATGTTCAAGAACATTCATTTAACATAATTCTATAAGATGCAAAAAAACATTAAAACAATACATAATATATTTTTATATTATTATGAAAAATAAAAAATGAAAGTAAAATTATATTTTAAAGATTAAAAATAATAATAAAACTAAAATTAATATAAAATTGTAGAAATAAATAATAAAAGATACTTAAAGAATGTTGTATTTGTAGGAAGTGTTAAATTGAAAATGTAAAATGTAAGAATACTCCAATTTTGACTATCGAATGTTTATGGCTTTAAAATTATTGAAAACAAAAATGAAATTCCATTGAAAGGTACATCTATTTCTCCACGGAAAACAACACGTTTTCTCGTATTTACATATGTTTGGAAAATAAATTCTCTCATGCGTCTCACGATGCTCACAACAAATTCCACAGTACTCAGTACTTGTGGCCAATGAAACTCTATGATCTTGGGACCAATATTATTAATGAATACAGTTGTCTGACCTGAACGTCACTGGATAGGGATCCACCGCCATTTTAAAAACGAGATCAAACAAGCTTTGAATTACGTCTTCAGATGCGTTCTTCGTACATTCTAGGAACTTGATGTTTTACTAGCCCTATTAATATTTTATACAACCTGAGTTGGTTCGAGATGAGCACATGGTAAAATGTGTTTTGCGACCTGTGTATTTTGGTATTTTTCATTCATGTGCCACATACACAAGAAGTAAATATATTTACTCTTTGTGTAGAAGTCTTAAAAGTTTCTCGTGGGTTTCATCCATCATCTTTATTATCCTGTCGAAGGCAGGTATATTGTCTTCACCTTTGCAATTAAACATTTGCATGTTTCCAATCAAATTGTGACATCTGTATTAAAATGGGGCTGGACTATAGTTTTTGGTTTTGATTTTTTTGTTGTGGCAACATTTGATTGGTCGTTGGCTTTATGTGCACTGTTCATTGAAAAAACGTAGGAGTTATGGGACATTAATGCATTGACTGTCATGTACAGAGCAGGTTGACAGTTTTGAGTGGCTCGAGGAAAACGCCTGTTTGTTTCTTGACAGCTTTGAGTGGCTCGAGGAAAACGCCTGTTTGTTTCTTGTACGCCTAATGTAATTTCTCATTTGCATCTGCGCGCCAGGAAGTGGAGGACTCTTTAAATGAGCGAGGTGAGTTTTCATTTGCAAGGCGATTTAAGCAGTACGGCTCTGTTCAAAGCATGTTTTTGCCTGCTGTTTATCTGGCAAGGCGATTTAGTTCTGAGTGGTTATTTGTTCTCTGTTCTGTGTTTTGTGTGTTTGTGTCATTTTGTCTGCATGGAGAGGAGAGGAACAGGGCATGGGGAGGAGGGGAAGATGGAAAAAGCCCTCTGCAATAGCATCGCTTTCATTTGGATTTGGAGGACGCGCTGGAAAGCCCCCGCCCACAAAAACAGAAAGGCCGTTGCAAACTTGTAAGTCGCCTGTAAACCCAATGAATGGGGTCTGTGAAAATTACAGTTGTTGGGGTCTGGAATATAGCTAAATTTTATTATGAGCACTGATAACAACAGGGAAAAAAAAAACATGACTGAAACGCACTGAGATTACTGGAATCGGCTTGATCAGAGGAAGGCCGCTGTATGGTCTGACTTCGAATCTTTGCAGTCTGGTGCAGAGATGCCATCACTGATGCTCCCCCATCCCGATTTTGCAGGCAGTAGAAACGAATCTACAAAACAAATTTATTTTTAAAACAAAAGAATACTTGCGCGTACAGATTCAAGGCTTGAACGAAAGCCAAAAACGAAAAAAATACTTCATTTACTCTCCCTAACAAATGATTTCAGACATGGATATCTGGATATATGTTCAGAAAACAATTCAAGTTAAAATTGGTCATCTCTTGGATGAGATGGCTCTCAGTTTTCCCATTAAGGAATCTGAATGGTCCCTCGGGGTACTTTGAACAGACTTCCATTATTAGAAAGGAGATACGTTCCTAAATAGTAACTAATGATTGCCATTTTATTATTAGTTTTCTTTGTTTGTTTGTTTTGAGAGCCATCTTGTGCAGGAAATAAATTTTCATCTTAATGCATGGCAACCACACTTATCCCAAAACTATAATCCGATTAAACTTTTAAATGTGCTATTAACAAGTTTTCTTTTATAATGCAGTACCATAATAAACACTAAGTTGGCTGTGGATATTGTGTAATTTGACACATTCCATTGATTTTTATTTGAGTCTTATCGGGTTTGCATATCATGTGCAGGGTTTAGGCATTAATTGTCTCACCAACTAGAGAACTTGCAGGCCAAACAGAGAAAGTGATTCTTGCCATAGGGGATTTTATAAATGTTCAAGCTCATGCATGTATTGGTGGTAAAAGCACTGGCGAAGATATAAGAAAACTGGAATATGGTGTTCATGTGGTATCGGGAACCCCTGGAAGAGTATGTGATATGATCAAAAGGAGGACATTAAGGACTAGAGCTATCAAACTGCTTGTTCTTGTATGTATTGGACATCTTTCATTATAGCTTATGTCTGAAACTTCTAAGCCCTAATTACAAGTATTTTAGTGACTTAAGATGTTTCTTATTTCCAATTTTGATGTTTGATCAGGATGAATCTGATGAGATGCTGAGTAGGGGATTCAAGGACCAGATATATGATGTTTATCGATACCTTCCACCAGAGCTTCAGGCATGTTTGTTTTGCTTGATAGATTTTTGATTCCTAGTTTGAGCGTCAATGTGACTGTGTTGTCATCTGACAGGTTGTGCTGATATTTGCAACTTTACCACATGAGATTTTGGAGATGACAAACAAATTCATGACTGATCCTGTTCGGATCCTTGCAAACGTGATGAATTGACGCTAGAGGTATGTATGAGACTGAATTTACTGTAATGCTATTGATTGATTAGTTTGACATACTTTATATGATTTAGATTTTTCCTTGCATTGCTTCTAAATCAAGCATACTCGTGCAATATATTGTGAATTATAGGGCATCAAACAATTTTTTGTTGCTGTTGAAAGGGAAGAATGGAAGTTTGACACCTTATGTGATCTTTATGATACTCTTACCATCACTCAAGCTGTCATATTTTGCAACACGAAAAGAAAGGTATGGCATGTAAAATGCTTGATTGTTTCTGTCATAGATATTATATTAATCTGACCATGAAACCTTTGTTTTGTATCTATACGTTGACTGGCTTACAGAGAAGATGCGGAGCAATAATTTCACGGTTTCGTCTATGCATGGAGATATGCCACAAAAAGAACGAGATGCAATTATGGCTGAATTTCGTGCTGGTACAACTCGGGTATTAATCACCACAGATGTTTGGGCTCGTGGTCTTCATGTTCAGCAGGCAAGTTCTTGTCCTTGGCCCTTTCCTCTGTTCTTTCTATCTATTTTGAAGTACATTTACATTTTACCTTTTATAAAGTTCAGGTTTCCTTGGTGATAAACTACGACCTTCCCAACAATCGTGAGCTTTACATTCATAGGATTGGTCGTTCAGGTCGTTTTGGTCGAAAGGTATGGTATATCTTGGAAGATATTTCAATCATTTGGTGAAATTGTGGATGTTGCACTTAATCATGATGTAGCATTTTTTTTCTAATTTCAATCCAATTCTCATTCAACTCCCATCATTTGGTGCAACTGTGGATGCTGCACTTAAATCATGTTATCTCATTCCTTTGAAATTTTAATCCACTGCTCATTTGGTGGCCCTGGTTTTGACTGATGCCAGGATTGGTTTTTGTGTGGAATGTGCAGGGTCTTGCTATAAATTTTGTTCGAAATGATGATATAAGAATTTTGAGAGATATTGAGCAGTATTACAGTACTCAGATAGATGAAATGCCAATGAATGTGGCAGACTTAATCTGAACAATTCAATTGTTCCTGCCTGTATTTTTAGCTCCAGAAGGATTTCCGAGTTGTTCTTTGGATATCGCATGTTAAATTTTACTCGAGTTTGCAGCAAGTAAGCATATTGCTTGAAAGGGTTAGACGGACAGCTACGAGCATAATTGTTTGCCTTTTGTTCCAAATTTGGAGTTTTGCAATTTGGGATTAAAATCACACTTTCTGGGGTTTTTCTATTTTGTGGTGTGGACTATTCAATGCTCACAACTGTATAACGAGATTATTTGTATCATCTCTTTTATCATGAAAATCTTGAAGTTCTACATTGATTCAGGCCTATTAGTGGCTATCACTTTGTCATTTTCTTTCAGTTCAAAAAATCATGTGCAATGTATGTAGTCTTCCTAGTTGCTTGATGATGCTCAATATCATCATTTTATTTCGTGTTTAAAGAATGATGTGCACAAGTAATATCCATAGTTGCTTGTTTTCTGTGAAAATCATGTGCTGGGAGTTAATTATTTTATAGCTTTTGCCAATAGTACGTTTCATCATCATCAGACTGATTATTTCTACAAGTTATTTCTAAACATGATTAATTTGCTTCTAGGTTCAGGATTTGATTGGAGCAGTCTAGAAGGTTTTTGACATGTTTTTGTGATGCTATTCAGAAAGTGTTGTGCTGCTTACAGTTGAGTTGTTAGAGCTAATTAATTATTTTGTTTTTAATAAAGAACAATTTTGGCTTTTGTTTTTAATTAATAATTTTAGATTCTCTTATTTTTAATAATAAAACAGATAGTTCTACGGTTGAGTTGTTAGAGCTACAAATAGAAAATTAGCGACCTGGGTAAGTCTATATATATTCAGGCCAGAATGAATCAGCTATTGCAGGTACATTGGAGTCATAGATCTATATTTCCTTTGATTTTTTTCTCTGCCATTAATCCAACCAACAAGTCCAGGTTCTCAACATAATTACCATAAACCTATGACAGTTACATGCAAGATAACTACTCCGTTTTCTGCTCTTGTAGGATAACTACTCTGTTTCAAGCTCCAATAGGATAACTGTCCCAACTGCCAATGTGGCATCCAGACCCAATCAGGTAGACTTTCAAGACTTGAAATACTAGGGTTCGCCCATATTGATTCATGATTTCGGGCATCTCTTATCAATATCGCCAAGGAAAGTGGTAGCGTTCAAATGATCCCGACACTCATGCTTTGTCAAATTTTCTCCATTAATGAAAAACTATGAATTCCAGAGCGAGTTCTTGGATTATGCCAGTTAAGTTTAATTCTTTGTTTTGAACCTACGCCTTAAGTTATGATATGTAATCACTTCAACTTCCAGCAAGTGTTTTGCACGTAGTTTGATACAAAAACTGCATTCATTATTAAAAAAGATACATTACGCTTTATTTTTAGTCCATTTATTGCCATGTATTTCAAGGGATATTTTTGTGCTATTCCAGTCATATACCATAAACAAGTGCAAAAGTGGCTTTTCTAAATCGAGGCTGCAATCTAGGCCGTTGAAAGGGTCTCGAAATATGTGTGGAACTTGTGAACGAATCTTGCAGGAACCATATTTGTACTGTCCCTAGGTTGCAAGGTTGGTAAATTATGCGATTCTTAATGTACATGTTTGCCGGAATCCTATGGCCATGGCTGCAAAAAGCTTGTTACGCTCGTGGTCAAAAACAATAATCGAAGCGGCAAGGTGCCCGATGGCATATGGGGCCAACCAAATGCCAATAATATTGATCTCGGCTTAAATCAATTTTCGAAGAAATCAGTCCAGGAGATCCAGAATGCAAAGAATTTGTCGTGGTGATCATTCACAACAGCAGATTTCGAGGGCGCCCATATGCCACAAATCGGCATCGTGGCGAGTTGTCCAAGATCAACGCCCACAATAATCTATTAACATGTCCCATACCAAAAGAGGAAAGAAGCATAATCTATTAACAGTCGTTTCCTTTGCATAATTATACTGCAATTGCTAGTTTATGCTTTCAAACTACATGTTAAAAACATGTTTCAAATAACCTTTCAACATGAGAATGACCGCTACAACATCAAATTCCAAGCAACAAATATACAAAGAAAAAAGCTACTCTTACCTTGTCCTTTGTTCATAACAAAGTCCTCCTCAACACAAAACTACTTCTTCGGCAGGATTTGCCATATCATGGCCTTGTTTTTATTATGTTAATTATCTTATTCTTCTTCATTGGCGTGTTATGTGTAGACACATAAATTTAGTAATGTAACATTTGATAATTTAGTAATTTAACACTTAATAATTTAAGACTTGATTATTTTAGAACATTTCTAATTCAAATGACACATAGTTTACAATTAAGGATTCGTGACTATGTAAGGAGTGGTGACCTACACCTAACTACTCATTTCATTTCTTTTAGACCATCAAGTATTAAACGCATATAACAAGACAACCCAACAACTATATGCTTCTCAAATGCCTTCCAAGGAACAATTTAAATTGTTGGGTGAATATACATTAGTGTTTCCTTCACCAATAACCTTAAGAGAGGCTCCACGATCTATTAACTTCAAAAACATTCATGGATGGGGAAAAATTACACCATACGAGAAGCACATGGTAATCCACTACTACATACTAAGGGATATATTTATCTAAGAGTGGGAAAATGGGTTCAAATGTAAAAGTTATAAAAATTTACGTGTTCAAAATCCTTCTAAAGCAATATTTAAAATCTTTGGTAATCATACATCATATGTCCTTTACTTAATCACTAAGATCCTAAGGGGTATGATTTCACACTTAACCAATCTTGGATTATTCTTTGGGCAATTCAAGTGCTAGATGTGTATTACAAGGTGATATGTAATTATAATTTTATACACCCTATGATCTTCTAGTGACTACCCTTCTCACTGGACAAAATATATTAGTGTGTGTTTCATCCTAATTCCTATAAGAGGTCCACATTCGACTAATTTCAATTGACACTGAAAAGGGGCTACACCATACCAGAAGGATACCTATAGAACATGATTATGCTTACCCCACAAATTATAAACAACTAGAACACTCCTTCCATGATAACACCCCTATTTGTTAAGAGAAAGGAATTCAAACTCTCGGGTTTCATACATGGGTATCTTACATGTTCCAAACCCTCATTTCATAAGTACATAACATGCTTAATGCTAATTCTATGGGATGAATCATGAGTTTTAATTTACATTAGGTTCAACACCTTGTTAGGACCAAGTCTAGAGCTTTATACTAGATACAATATTTGCAAGGTAGTACACAAGGGAAGAGAGAGAATAGAGAGACTATTTTTCCAAAATTTTCATTTCACACAACAAGCCACAAGGGAGAGCTTCATACAATTATTTATACATTTCAATAAGTTTTCATGACAGTTTATTGTCTTGACTAAGGTTATACGACTTTATTTTACATTTTCCTACTACTTGTGAAAACGTCTAATTTTAGCTCTAAGACTAAGGAATCACGTTTAAAAAAAGTCTTCCGATGGGAAAATGCACAATGGTTAAGTTCCTACATGTACTCCTATATACCAAGAATTTACATAAATTGACAGAATGCAAAAATGGTGAACAATTTATAATTTGCGGCTAGTTTTTCGGGGACATGGATCGTAATTGGCCTAGTTGCAAAATAACCAATTTTAGCTCAAGGGCTAAGACACCTCATACAAAACCCAAATTTCGATAGATGAACACAAAATAGAAAACTTCCTACATGTTTTCCTATATATGGAGAATTCACTAGAGTCAACGAAACTAAGAACTGAAAATAGGTTACAAACGGCAACGGATTTTCCAGAGCCACCTGTCGTAATTGGTCTAGTTTGACCTAGTCAAACAGAGGCCGGAGGCCTACAAAACCACATTGCCAAAATTGCTAGAAATTTGTTTTTCCCAAACTGAATGTTACAAGTAATAGTCTAAAATAAATACTAGAGGTTTTGAAGAAAAAAGTGTTCGTTCGCTCATGGTCCAAACGGTGAGTCGAAACGAAAACCAACTTTCCACTTTTAATAGCTCCCTAAACTACAAAATGGAGTAACATGGCTCCTAGATGGGTGGAAAAAGTGCAAAAATAGTCAAACGAGGTCAATCAAAACCTTGATGCGACTCTCCACATAGCAAGGGACATAGATGAAACTTATAAACATCTCTTTTCCGGGTTTCAAAAGGTCATCTTGTGGGTCTCGAAATTGCGTTTTTTTTTTTAATTTTCAAGGTAAACAAGATGGTTGTTTAAGTTGACGAATCATCTAAACTCTTGCTAGTATAAATGGCATGAGCACCTAATTATGTTATACAAGTTTAGCAATGTATAAGGTTGCGGTAGAAACCATGATCGAAGGTCAAGAGTAAATCGGCTACATAAAACATAAGGTAGAGTTTTTGTTTTTTGCACTAAAATTTTTGGTTGAAAAATTCGAATGTATAACTATATGATGGTTTAATTTTTCTATTAAATTACAATTGAAGAACCAAAGATATGAAAATTATAAAAGATGAAGGTAATGGAGACCATGCCGGACAATACTAGTGTCGATAGTGCAAGATGTGCTCCAGGAGGGTTCACCACACTCCACAAGGCTTCATCCCTCTTCCAAGAATTCCATCAAATGGGTTGTGTATCTAGAGCATTCCTTCATTTTCCTTTTCTTAAAAGTCTCAAGAACCACTTCAAAAAAACCATTTGTGCACATCAAGAATCATGAAGCATTTCATGAGTCTACATTTATCGAGGCATTTTTCAAACAATCAGCGAGCCTATTCTTGGCTCCCTTCCATTCAATGGTCCCGAAAGAAATAAAAAAAAAATATCGTGTCCTTCAACACTGCTTCCCGATTACATATGCAATAACCATTTTTCTAACAACTTGCACACATGAATAATGCTTCCACATTTAGCATACAACTTTTCGTATATTTGCAGCTAAAACATCTAACATCAATTTGTTCTCCATAATACACTAACTCATGGCTCCCATTTTGGCACAGGATGGAAGAAACCAAGGCATCCATGCATAAAGGAGTGGGTTCTATATCTATCCAATGCCTTGTATTCAACACACTTACAACCAACCAAGACAAAACAATGCTTTCAAAGTTCTTTTTTTGGCATAGGAATTTAGAGGGGGAAAAAGAAGAGTTTCTAAATCACATGCCAAAAATAATAAGCTCTAAGTCCCCATTTGACAACCATTAAGGAGATGTAGAATAAGGTTGTGGAGTTTGATTGTAAAACCCGCCAAAAAGAATTTTCTTGACGGTTCACAGGCTCTTTCACGAACCCATTTTGTAAACAAATTCTAAGATTATGGTACCCAAGAGGTACATTTGATTGTGGTATTTCACCTAGAGGAGGAGTTGAAGAGACAAAAATTGCAGAGACATAAGTGGAAATAGCAGAAATTGAACTTTCAATGTCTTAATCATGTAAACCCTACTAAAGTAAAAAGATAAGAAGTGAGAAATAAGAAATGGTAGATGTAAAGGCTAGAGTGCACGTAACATAGTTTCTCAAAAGTAGAAAATAAAACCATACAGATACACATGAAGCGCCTCCTTATCCTCAACCTTATTCCTCTCTTTTCATACTTACATAGAAGAGCAAAACAAAAGGCAAGATAAAAAAGTAGTTTTACAGATTATCCTTTGTGATACATTGAACCCTCCTTAGTTACGAGATATTGATCTAGATCAATCAATTTATCCAAAGAAAGTGAGGGGATATGTGGGTTTAGATTTATCCATGTAGCGTGTACCGATTAAACACATAACGTATTGATTTTAGATAGTTATTGGTGAGAGCTCTGCATCATTGTTACAAGT
Source organism: Taxus wallichiana var. yunnanensis (assembly GCA_018340775.1). Taxonomy (NCBI): domain Eukaryota; kingdom Viridiplantae; phylum Streptophyta; class Pinopsida; order Cupressales; family Taxaceae; genus Taxus; species Taxus wallichiana. The sequence goes on along the minus strand of CM031240.1, from coordinate 160,058,959 downwards.
CTAACGCCACATCTCTTGCCCTTAACTATCAAATTACAGTGCTAAAATTCTAAAATGACAAGTCAAAACTTGGGTTCCATGTGGTTAATGCCTTGGGATCACAAATAAGGTGCTTGCACTATCATGTGAGGAAAGTGATATGTTTAAGATCCTTCACGGTGCCCATACGGGCTACCAACATGCATCCCTTTATCATTACATTATCCTTCCCTTATAGAGCATATATATATATGTGACACAACACCAAATCTCAAAGGATACATAGGCAAGAAAGTCAATAATGACACATGTCGTTTAACAAAACAACTTGTCAAGAAGACTAATTTTGGCAATATCTTAAATTTTAATGTTTATGTGAAGATTGGTAGTTAGTTATCTTTTACTTTATTACAATTAGTCTTTTCCTTTATAGTATTTCTTAATCTCAATCTCTTAATATTCATTGATTTAGAATTTCAATTGTCTTATTTTCATGGGTGCCCAATAGTAATTGCCTCAAGATGTCACACAAAACTCAACACAACACAAACGACCCATGAGACATCTTGCTACATACTTTCATGACTGTATCACATCACAAGACCTCTAATTCCACCATGGAAAGAAAACAAGTAGTCCACATAACAAATAATTTCCAACAATTATGTCATAGGCATAAATCCAACACACACATGTGACTAAGAAAAACAAGAATCATCACATTGATACATATACAACTGGTATCACATGACCCAAAAATACCATGATATAATCGACACAAGTGCCAAGACAATATCCAATAGTACATACTAACCAAGAGGAGCGTCAAACCTCAATCATCAATCATAACAATCCTAACAATAACTCACAAGAGTACACATAATTCATAATACCAACTCCATATACCTCCCAAAACATCACAAAACAACTCCATATACCTCCAAAATATCACAAAACAACTCCATATACCTCCCAAAGCATCACAAAACAACTCAATATACCTCCCAAATCAGAAATAAACTCCATATACCTCTCCAAAAATCACAAACCGATCCGGGTCATACCAACCATAGAGCCCCATATCCTTATTTCTCCATATCGGGTCACTCAACCATAGAGCCCCATCTCCTTATTTCTCCATATCGGGTCACTCAACCATAGAGCCCCATCTCCTTATTTCTCCATTTAATGAGGCCAGGTCACCCTATGGCCCTAGGCACATAGAGCCCCATCACCTCCACCCAAGTGGCATAGTAACTTGTAGTTCAAAAACTACACAACCCTATGACCCCTTGGGGTGTACCCCCATACAATGAAGTGGGTCCATAGGTCCAACCACTCCATGGTGAATCCCATGACCCTAATCCAACACATAACGACATTAGAACCAACATAACAATCCATTTCAAATGCCAAGTGGAAAAAATCCCAAGCCTGGGCTAGGCTAGAAAATTTTAAACTTGAAAAAATTTTCAAACTAAGAAAAACAAATGGCTAAATATCCACAATAATGCAAAGGCCTTTGGTAAGCACAAATCAAATTATATGCCCAAAATTTAAGAATACATCAATCAAGAAAACTATTGGTTCTTTCAAGAAAAGAGAAGAATGTCAATTACAAATAAAATACGAAGTGTAGAAATATCACATTATGATCACTATGTGGCCCTTCTTGGCCACCAAAGGGGTACTCATCGAGTTCATCATTGAGTTTTGACTCAGATATCGAGCCTATACTCATAAAAAATACATATAATCAGAAATGAGAACATATCTCCATATATCTCCCAATCACATATACGAGGATCCACATAGTCAAAATCACATAGGATTTTTGATGGAAAACCCACATAGGAGAGAGAAGGGACTCTAGTTTACATAAGTTGAGCCTAAGGTGGTGTGCATCCACAATATATTGAGCAAGCTCAAAGTATACTAAACAGATAGAAGTGGGTTTTAGTCTACATGAGACTCCACTTCCTAACTCGTACTGGCTCAAGGTTATGAAAACCTGGTCCATGCCTCCTCTCTCCACACATACACTCTTAACAATTTCTTCCCTTAGGTCATCTAGTGTAAGGTACAAAACATAGCACATAACTACATTACTAACACAATGTTGTTTACAAACAATAACCATAATGTCTTTACACTTGGTGAAATTATAGGTATAACACAACAATGTTCCACAACTTACAACACACAACATTTCCACACAATGCACCAAAAGTGCAAGTACCATACAACAGGGACATATGATCACCATATGCCCCTAATTCATGACACACATTTTATCACATAACACATGAATACATAGATATGATGAATATAGTGATTAATGTCAGTACATATACACAATTACAAAAAGCAATTGTCATGACATACATCATGATACATCACAATATGGTGGCAACAACATGGTATGATACAAAATATCAAGAACCACCCTTTAGTACACAACACATTGATAAAAATACACAACATCATAAAATGAAAAACACCACCAAACTTTCACCATTCACATTAACATTGTTTTTCACCAACAAGGTGGTAACGTATGGGTAATACACATTTAATCCATGAGAGAGAGAGAAATCTCATCACCATACACATCAAAAACACAGATAATGCACACCAAGTGGAAACACAACAGATACATTCACATGATCACAATTACAAGTTATCACATCACAACAATATTATCACATTACACTTCCCATCTCCTCCACCACCATGCATAACCATCACAACTCCAATCTATCCCAGAGGTTCAAGAGTATGAACCTAGCTCGATACCATATGTAATGCCCACAAATTTGACACACAAATACAACAATAAAATTATCCGAATATTTTTTTTTTGACTTTAAATGCTCACTACACAACACCACATGGGCTCCAATAGATAAACTTAACATCACATAAGACACTTACACAAAACATCGACCCACATAGACAACATGATAACACCATATACATGTCGATGCCACACTTTCCTAATGAAAAATACTAGCAATGACCCAACCAAAAAGGGACCAAGGATTGGAAAATCCACAACACAACATTACCATGGTTACATCTTAGTTTATGATTAAAATTCCAAGAGCATTTTTCATGCAAGGATAAATTCTCCTTTTCCACCTACATATTCTTAAATTCATTTAACATTCAACTTACAATATGAACACTTAATTTGGCTCTTTATCCCTTACGATAATCTCCATAACTTAAATAATTATTTTCCATATTTCAAAATGCATACAAAATTCCTAATTCTCTCATTCTTATGTTAAGGTTCTACTTCTCAAATTTTATTTGATGTTTAAATTTACCCTTGTTACACAAGGGAAACTAACGTGAAGTCAAGGAAGAAATATTAGGATTTAAGGGAGATTTAGATTCAAGATACCTCTTCCCATAAACATTCTTCCATCACGGTATCTTTATTTTCCTATTATAGTTGTTATAGTTCAATAACTTGTTTGAATCCATTCAACATTTTCACATCAAGAAATTTTATTTAGATTTATATATATCTTTTGTTTTCTCAAAAAGTTTGATCTCACCAAGAGAAATTCATATTTATTTTTAACAACATGAAAATGTCTAGTTAAGTTATAAGGACTTCAAGTATGACATTATTCCTAACCAAAATCTCATTAACTCTTATACTCTTTACACTTACATCGTACTTTGGTCTCACTATTGGCATTGTTTTAGAACAATTGTAATTCAAATGACACATAGTTTACACTTAAGGATTCATGACTACAAGGAGTGGTGACCCTACACCTAACTACTCATTTCATTTCTCTTAGACCATCAAGTATTAAAATATATAACAAGACAACCCAACAACTATATGCTTCTCAAATTCCTTCCAAGGAACAATTTAAATCATTGGGTGAATATGCATTAGCATTTCCTTCACCAATAACCTTAAGAGAGGCTCCATGATCTATTAACTTCAAAAGCATTCATGGATGGGGAAAATTACACCATACGAGAAGCACATGGTAATCCACTACTACATACTAAGGGACACATTTATCTAAGAGGGGGAAAAGGGGTTCAAATGCAAAAGTTATAAAATTTTACGCATTCAAAATCCTTCTAAAGAAATATTTACAATCTTTGGTAATCATACATCATATGTCCTTTACTTAATCACTAAGATCCTAAGGAGTATGATTTCACACTTAACCAAGTTTGGATTATTCCTGGGAAATTTAAGTATTAGATGTGTATTACAAGGTGATATGCAATTATAATTTTATACACCCTATGATCTTCTAATGACTACCCTTCTCACTGGAAAAATATATTATGTGTTGATTCATCCTAATTCCTATAAGAGGTCCACATTGACTAATTTCCATTATCACACCAAAAAGGGGCCTACACCATACCAGAAGGATAACTATAGAAAATGATTATGCTTACCCCACAACTTATACACAACTAGAACACTCTTCCATGATAACACCCCTATTTGTTAAGAGAAAGGAATTCAAACTCACAGGTTTCATACATAGGTATCTTATGACGTGGGTTCCACTCATGTTCCAAACCCTCATTTCATAAGTACATAACATGCTTAATGCTAAGTCTATGGGATGAATCATGAGTTTTAATTTACATTAGGTTCAACACCTCGTTAGGACCAAGTCTATGGTTTATACTAGATACAAGATTTAAAGTGAAACACAAGGGCACAACCCATCATCACGAGGTTCTATCAAAGCACGACACTTGAGAGAAGAACTATTAGTTGGTAAACACTAGCACCCATACTTAGGATGGTCATGGTCAGAGTGGGGATCACTCAATATGGAAGAAATCTCAAGTTTGTTCTCAATTTCTAGTGTCAAAGCTCACCTACTAGTCATGCAATAATCGAGGGAAGATGAAGAATTGAAGGGGTTTAGAGCACAATTCCATTTTAATTTATATAGAGATACTTCTTTCTACCATACTTGATATAAGTTTCACAACATAGCTATAAATGAGGTCAAGAAGAGCATTAAATAATATTTGGATAATTCTTTAAACTCGATAACAAAGAACAATTACAAGTTTATTTAAACTCATGCATGACAAGGACAATCTTTTATTTAAAAGCAATAGAAGGATGAAACTTTACTATAAACATAGCAATATATTTTTTTCCATTATCATATATAAATTACAACAATACACAAATAAATTACAACCACACCATTTCACCATCTTATTTGTACCTGCAAAACCATGTGAGCATGAGTCAGCGAAAATCGTTGGCATGACATCCACCTAAATCCAAGTATAATTATCATTTTTAGTTTTCCATTTACATAATAACAATAATGCACATGCAACAAGAGAGGGTTAGGTACATATATTCTTTTCATTTCATTTTATTTCTTATCCAAGGGAGGAGAGAGAAAGAGATAGGGAGAGAGAGAATAGAGAAACACTATTTTTCCAAAAGTCACATTTCACACAACAAGCCACAAGAGAGAGTTTCATACAGTTATTTATAAGTTTAATAATTTTTCATGACGGTTTATTGTCTTGACTAAGGTCATACGACCTTATTTTACATTTTCCTACTAGTTGTACAAAAACGTAAATTTTAGCTCTAAGGCTAAGGAATCACATGTTTAAAAAATGTCTTCGATGGGAAAATGCACAATGGTTAAGTTCCTACATGTACTCCTATATACCAAGAATTTACAAAATACGGATTTCAAAACGGCAAACAGTTTACAATTTACATTTTTGGCTAGTTTTCTGGGGCCATTGGTTGTAATTGGCCTAGTTGCAAAACAACCAATTTTATCTCGAGGGCTAAGAAACCTCATCCAAAAATGAATTTGATAGATGAATGTAATGGAAAATTTCCTACATGATCTCCTATATATGGAGAATTCACCAGGAGTCGATGGAACTGAGAACTGGCAAATGTGGTACAAACGGCGATGGTTTTCCGGAGCCACCGGTCGTAATTTCTCCAATTTGACCTAGTCAAACAATGGCCGGAGGCCTACAAAACCCTTTTCCAAACTTGCTAGAAATGTGTTTTCCCAAACTAAAGGTTACAAGAAATTGTCTAGTAGAAATACTAGAGGTTTGTGAAAGTGGAAAAGCATTCTTTCGCTCAAGGTCCAAATGATGAGATGAAATGAAAACAAACTTTTAGTTTTAACAACTCCCTAAAACTGTAAAATGGAGTAACAGAGATCTTATAGGGGCAGAAAAAATCACAAAAAAATCAAACAGGGTCGATCGAAGGCTTGATGTGATTATCCACATAGAAGGGACAAAGACAAAACTTAACATCTCTTTTTCGGGTTTCAAAAGGTCATCTTGTGGGTACCGAATATTGCATTTTTTTTTTTTTTCAATGTAGACAAGATGGTTGTTTAAGTTGATGACTCATCTAAACTCTTGCTAGTACCAATGGCATGAGCACCTAATTCTGATATCCGGAGTTAGCAATGTATAAGGTTGTGGTAGAAACCATGATTGATGGTCCAAGAGTAAATCGGTTACGTAAAACACAAGGTAGAGTTTTATTGTTTTGCATTGAATTTTTGTTAAAATATTCAAATGTATAACTATCTAAGGGTTTAATGTTTCTATTAAATTACAAATTAATAACCAAAGATATGAAAATTATAAAAGATGAAGGTAAGGGAGACCATGCCTGATAATACTAGTGGTCAGTAGTGCAAGAGGTGCTCCAGGAGGGTTCACCGCACTCCACAAGACTTCATCCCTCTTCCTAGGCATTCTATCAAATGGTTTGCACATTTAGAGCACTCCTCCATTTGCCTTTTCTTGAATGTCTCAAGAACCACTTCAATAAAACCATTTTTGCACATCAAGAATCTGAAGCATTTCATGAGGCTACATTTATCTCGAGGCATTTTGTCAAATAGTCAGTGAGCCTATTCTTTGCTCCCTTCCATTCAATGGTCCAATAGAAGATAATAAAAAAATATTGTGTCTTTCATTGTTTGTTACATATGTAATAACCATTTGTCTAACAACTTGCACACATGAATAATGCTTCCACATTTAGCATACAACTTTGTCAAGTATATTTACAAAGCTAAAAAATATAACATAAATTTGTTCTCCATAATACACAAACTCATATCTCCCATTTTGGCATAGGCTGGAAGAAAACAAGGCATCCATTTGGAAAGCAATGGATTCTATCCCTATCAATGCCTTATAATCAACATGTTTACAACCAACCAAGAGAAGACAATTCTTTCAAAGTTCTTTTTTTCGCATAGGCATTTAGAGGGGGAAAATAAGAGTTTCTAAAGCACGCACCCAACATTTACAACTGCCTCATTGTTGGTGCCTAAACCCACTCTAAGTTCCCATTTAACAACCACTTTAGAGATGCAAAATAAGGTTGTGGGGTTTGGATTTAAAACCCACTAAAAGTATTTTCTTGATAATTCGCAAGCTTTTTCACGAACCCATTTTGTAAGTAAATCCTGCAATCGTGGTACTTAGGAGATACATTTGGTTGTGGTATTTCACATAGAGGAGGATTGAAATAGACAAAACTTGTAAATACATAAGAGGAAATAGCAGAAATGGAACTTTCAATGTCTTAATCAACAAAAAGCGTACTCAAAGTAAAAAGGTACGGAGGAAGAAATAAGAAATGGTAGATTCAAAGGCTTGAGTGCACACAACACATTTTCTTAGAAGCATACAGTAAAATCCATACAACTACACATGAAGTGCCTCCTTATCTTCAACCTTATACCTCTCTTTGCATACAAGATCAAAATAAAGGAAAGAAGTAGTTTTCTTTCCCTTGAGATTGTAGTCATTTTTACCCCCATCACAAAGGAAATAAATCCCATGCATGTTGGCCTATCACCCAGTGAGCGTTGGGTGCTCACCCGAGGCATGCTTGTGGCGCTGAGTCTCTCTTTTATGTTATTTTAGTGGGAAACATCATCTATGATCCGATTTTAAGGGATTTGAAAGAAAGCAAGACATACAAGCACCGTCGAGCGTAACAGCTTCTAGATCCTTGCATTCATTCCAGATATAAATTGCTTAACATATTATAGAACTTACACCAAAACAGAAAGGAAGTCGTACAAGCATTCATACTTAGTTCATAAACATAAATGAAAAATAACTATCAAGAAAGATGTACGCATCATAACCATTAATTCTCAAATTCATATAAAATGGTAACCTCATTACATTCATTAGGCCCTTTACAAATGTCACAAAAAGGCAGACCGTAGTCATGCATTATAACTGGATTCATACAACTAGGCCCTCAAAAGAAAATTTATAACTCCCCAAACCATTGATACATCCTTTCCCACCCTTATTTTCCCAAGCTAATAGAGTCCTTGTAGTATTTCTGCAGAGCTCCGCCCTCTCTCTATATGTTATTTTTACTTCTACAGAACTTGTATATATAGCCTTTTTGAACTGCCAACTCATTCTTCTGCGGCCTCAGATCTATTGCCAAGTGTCTAAATGTGGTCCTCTATGAGCACATGCTCCTCCGGCCTGAGCTCACCACTCCTTGCCATGATGTCCTTCTAGAAGCTTCTAGCGCAGGGTATATTCCTTCCTGGGCCAACTGTCGCCAGGCTGGCACCTTATCCACTCTGCATGCATAGTCGGGTCATGCTTTTCTCGTATCCTACCCAAAATGCCCAATATGGCTAAGTCCTAAAACCTTGGCTTTGTTTGTGCACGCGCCACAGTTTCCTAAACCCTTCCTTAAACCCTTCCCTGCGTGCCTTCTCCTTGTGCGCCTTTCTTCAACTAGGCCTTGCGCGCCTACGCGCCTTTTACACTTAGCCAATATTTCAAGGGCCCAACATCACCCCACACTACGCTTGTTCTCCGTCTGTCGGGAACACTTCTTAAATGGATAAGGAATCATAGTAGACTTACGCCTTGGAAAAAGAATAAGGGGATGAAGAATTTGGGAAAGAAGAAAGAATGGGACAATGATGGCATTACTGCAATAAGCTAGGAAAATATTTTTGCAAGTCAGCCTCCAACTTGTTCCAGGCATCAACTTCATTCTATGCTCTCTAGCAAAGATCACCCACTAAGGCACTCACCTAATCAAAACCTAGCCCATTCCCTTGTGCACTCATGGTGTCGGTGAGTCATGTTGTTGATGCACTTCTTCCCTCTCTGTACGTGGGATCCGATATTAGCCTTATCTTGACACCAACCATCCTTTTCTACCTTTCTTTGGAATCTCTTTCAACGGAGCCATTCAATTGGGCTTTCAAAGCGGAATCCTCCTTGGCACTTTACCCATGCTTTCCTTCACATCACTCCACCCCACACTTAAACAATGTGTGGCCCCTCGTGCATTCAAAACCCTCAAAAAGTAACAAGGTTACTAAGCACCCAAGGCACATAAAACAAAACAACAAACAAAAGGGAAATACAAGAAAGGAAATGCATAAAGGAAATTCTAAATTATCTAGAAAAATGCCTTATTTACAAACACCAAGAAGCCTTATTTATAGTAGGGCTTCAACCTACTCCCATTGAAGTGTCCAAGAAATTTCATTCCATCCAACGCTTATAATTAGCATGCACCCAAATCAAGGATGTACGAGATTGTGTAGGGACCTAACCAATGGAATTTTAACTTCCTAGGATGGTAGAAACTTAGAATCATACAGTAAGACCATCTACCCAACCTCAAATTTCTTGTTCCTAATGTGGCGATCATGCCATGCTTTTTGCTTTACTTTTTTGTACTATTTGGCTCCACCTGGTGAGTGATCATCTTTCATCAACTTCATCAATTCATCAATTCTCTCTTCTAGTGCTTGCTCATCAGCCAACCCTCCTACACGCACTATTCATAGAGAAGGTATCATGAACTCAACCGGCAAAATAACTTCCGCACCAAACACCAATTGAAACGGTGTGGCTTTGTTCAGCCTTTTATAAGTTGTCCTATAAGCCCATAATACAAATGATACCTTGTCATCCCAATCTTGTCTTCCGACATCACAAATTTTTGTCAAGGTATGACTTAGTATTTTGTTAAATGCTTCTGTGGTTCCATTTGCTTGTGGGTGATAAGGTGTAGTCTTGTGATGAGCCACCATGAACTCTGCTAACAGGATCCTCATGGTCTCATTCAAGAAATGTGTACCCCTATCGTCTGGTTAAACTTAAAGGGCATCCATACCTTGTGATAATGTTTTCCCAAAAATCTTGTTGATGTAGTTGTTGTGCAGTCTTTAGTTGGGGCTGCCTCTACCCACCTTGTCAAATAGTTTGTGTAAGTGATTATGTAGCGTGATCCAGTCCTACACGCTGCTAGTGTAATAGGGCCTACAAATTCTATTTCCCATTTCTCAAAAGGTTCAGTGCTAGGGATAGGGTGCAAAGGCATTTCATCTCTCCTTCTGGCTTGCCAATGCACTGACAAAGTGGTCACACGCTTTACAATAGTCCTTATAATCCTTATACAGAGTTTCCCACCACAAGCCTGCCATTAATATTTTACGTGCGGTGGCATCACTGCATAATGTCCACCTGCACTTCCTCCATGTGCTTCCTCTATGATGGTGAGGCACTCATGCTCTAGTACACACCTACACAAAACTTCATCATGCCTAATTTGTATAAGTCCCCATTGATCAACATGTAGGGCGTGATGCGTATGGCTAGTTGCTTCTTTCTCTAATGTCTTCATCCCTTTCGGTGCCACACCTTCCTTTAGAAATACTGTAATTTCCTCCAAATCCGAGGGCACTCGTTTTCCATGCAACATAAAATAGTTGTGCATCTGGCATTGTCTCTTCAATGCTCTGTGCATCCTCCCTAAATCATCCTTGACAAATGATCAGGTCCACAATTACTCTTCCTAGGCTTCACAACTACCGTGAACTCAAACTCTTGAAATAACAGCACCCACCGACATATGCGCCCTTGTAGAACGGGCTTGTTCACCAAGTACTTTAACGCCATGTGGTCAGTGTAAAATACAAAGGGAGTTGCCAGCAGATATTGTCTAAACTTGTGAAGCACATAGATCATTGACAATGCTTCGCACTCGATCGTAGTATAATTCTACTCTCTCTGGTGTCAACTTCCTGCTTGCAAAGCATAAGGGATGATCAACAATTCCCTCACCTAGGTTGTGCAAGCACTACCCCAATGGCCATTCTGGAGGCATCTACATGAACATGGAAGGGATTATCCTAAGAGGGAAAATGTAATATAGGCACGGTGACAAGCCTATCCTTCAATGTGTCAAACGCCTTCTGCTATGCCTTTCCCCAATGGAAGGAACTTTTATGTCTAAGAAATTCTTCTAAAGGTGCAGCGATCTTGGCATACCCCTTGATGAACTTCCGATAGTAGCCCGCGTGTCCAAGAAACCCACACATTGCGCTTTGGCTAGTAGGCTCCCCTCAATCCCACAATCACAACAACCTTGGCAGGATCTACTAGCAAGCCCTCCTTACATATGATATGCCCCAATAACGTTCAAAGGGGGTAGCAAAGACACACTTCTTAATGTTGAGGGATATCCTCAACTGCCAACACCTCTCAAACATCAGCCTCAAATTATCACAATGGTCTTTTACTAGCCCATACACCGTCCAATCATCCAGATAGACCTGAAGAAATTTGTGGATGAAGTCCTAGAATGCACTGTACCACTATGCGTGAGAAAACAATAGGTGCATTCTTTAACCCAAAGGGCATGACCATGTATGTAAAACTTCCCCATTCAGTGGTGAAATTTGTCTTCTCCTGGTATTCCTTTGCAATCCGGACTTGGTGGTACCCTGAAAATCCATCTAGTAAAGGAATAGATTTCATGCACCAACGACTCCCTCCAAAATTTCTTAGTGAAGGGGGTTGGAAAAGGATGATGACACAAACTATGTTCAGCTCCCTATAATCCACGTAGATCCTAATCCACCCATCCTTCTTGATGTTGATTACCATTGGACTTATCCATTCTAATTCTTCAACAACTTCAATGATCCCAGATGCTATCATTTTTCTATCTCTTCCTTTACCTTCACGTGCAAATTGGGATTCATCCAGTAGGGTCTCTTCCTGATTGGGTGCACCATCCTTCAGCTTTATCCTCATTTCCCCAAGGAATGGTGGACGCCTTTGAGCTCATGGTACCCATGGAAATAAATCTCAAATTCATGCAAAAGATCAATGATCTTAGAGACTTCCTTCTCCAACCAGTAATCTCAATGATAGCTTCCTTAGGTTCTTCTCTGAGTTGATGTTAACCTTTTTAGTTTTTAAAGGTTCATGGTAGGCACTGCATGAGTATCAACATTGTCCACTACCTCGCGCATCCCTATAGAATGGTTAACATCCAAGATTTCTACTTCCTCCCCATCAATCACATATACAAGCTTTCCTTTCTCCTTTTTCACACATCCGCTCAAACTGATCCTCCTTTGTTTCCTCTTCTTTAAAGTGCTCCCCAAACTGGTTCACCAAGACAAGTCCAAAGCAACCTATCTTTGCCATGGCACTATCCCCCATGGTAAGGCACTTAACAACCTATAATGCCTTATCAATTGATGGCTTGGTACTTTGATACTCAAATGTTTGAACTAGGTTAGCCGCTAGTTCTTGCCAATTCCCTGTCTGGCGGTGTGTCTCAAAATGTATGTACCATGTGCGTGTGCAACCCTGCAGTGTAGAATACAGTTTGTGCACCCAGAGGGATGGTGGCAAAGCTTTCACACCTTCCCTCCAGGTTCTCTCATAGGCTTGGATGTGGAAAGAGGTGGGCTCCTTACCATGGTAGTCCTTGATGGTGGTGGGTGCATTGCTTCTAGAGAAATGAACAGAGAAGGAAATTCTCACTTCACACCATTCCAAGAGATTATCCCGATGTGTTGCCCACTAGTGCGTAGCAGTTCCTAGTAGGACGTAACTTAACATCCCCTTCTTTCATTTTCCTCCTTCCACTGAGCTTCCATTTTCTACAAAAAGACCTCAGGGGAGGCTCCTCCTGAGTACTTAGGTAGCTCTTTTCCTCCTAGGTGCCTGACTGTGTGTGCCTTTGTCACCTTTGTCACCGATCCTCTTAAATGTCATCTAATCAATTCGTAGGTCCCATGTGCCCAATTATCACATGCTAGACTAGTGGTGTCACTTACTGACTGAGCATCTTCAAAATGGATAACTCCGTTGGTAGGATGGATTATCTGGATCCCTAATTGAGTGCACATATATTCTATCCAGGACCTCTTCTCCCAAAGGTTCAGTATAGGGTGTTGAATTCCCATCAGCCAGGGGTATGATGACTCATTCCTCCTCATTTTCAAAGCTGATGTACCCTTTTTTGAACCGAAGATTTGCATTATTCTTGTAACACCATGGGCACCAAGTAGTGTTGGGAAATTTTCTTCCTTGGTGAGTGCCAAGACTTTGAAGTCCCTAGTAAACTTAGCTCCCTGAATGGTGATAGATTACATCCTTTAAGACACCAATGGGCATTGCCTTTTTTTTTTTCCATATACAACACATTCAAAGATGGCTGTAATGCAGGCCTTCCCATCTGATGTCATGCATCAATGTGAGAACATTGACCTCCATGCTTATGTCAATGAGGATATTACTCAGCAGCCATCCATCCACTACTGCATTTAACGTGATCTCCTATCATAGTCAAGGTTGTGAGGGGGAAGGTTTGCATGTAGGACCTGCCTCTTGCGCTCTTCTCCGGTGCGTGGTACCTTCTCCCTCAACCATGCTCCTAGTAAGGGAATAACATTCTCTTGCCTTAGAATTTTACATACTTCCCTAACCTCATCCAGGTCATCTCTTGGTGCCTCGACCTTCCTCCTTTGCTCCTCCCTCCTAGATTTCTCCTTTAGACATTGGATTTCTCCTTGTAAACTTTGAATGACGTCCATGGTATCTTGATATACCTCCTTCGATGAGTAGGATGTTGAAGGTACTTTTACAGATGCGCCACTTCTTCTCTTGAAACCAAAGTCCTCTTCTCGATATTTCCTTTGTGCACATGGCCTCTGCTCTTGTTGTTACTAAAATAGGTTCTAAGCCTGCATCATGTGTTACCCGTGGCATCCATTATGTGTCTGTCTTCTTAATGCTTATCATTGCAGCACCCTTGTCTTTCCATTGTTGTTGATTCATTTGCTCAAACAACTCAGGGAACTCCTCATACTTGTGTTTCTTCCCACACCATGAGCACTGCAATAGGTCTAGGCACTCTCGTTTATAATGCTTTGTAGACCCATAATTAAAACAGGTTCCACATGGGAAATCACTTCTTCCTCCATGGTTACCATGACCATGGAATCCTCCATAAGAAATCCCCTTCCATGCATGCCTCCATCTGCGCGCACTCCTCATAATGGCAATCATCACCTTTAGAACTATTGAAATGCTTGTCTTTCTTCCAGGCGACCCCATGATCAATGGCCTCATAGACCCCTAGTCAATAAGCTTAGAAATCCCAGTATCATGGGTTATAGATGTGAAGATCTTAGGTGCAAGACACATTATTGAATTGCATGTTGTAACAAGGGGCATCTTTTATATCATGGTTTAATGACAAATCTCATCTATGTCATGGCGAGTTTGTCCTCCGAGGGTAACTATCATTGACATGCCCCTCTACTTCACAATTTGTACACCATAAACCACTACGAGTCTCATGGGTTGAGTTTCAAACATAAAGTTTTTTCAAATTTGAACTTAGCCATACCAGCAGGAAATCATCGAGCCTCTAAAAAGGGCTAATACTAAATGAAAAGAACTATGAGGCCATAAATTGGCCATAAATTACCATTATTTTGTCCAAGTTACCTTTGAAAGTGGATTTAAATGTAATCTAGGAACTTGTAGTTTGCTTAACATAGAATATAGGATATATATCTTGTTCATTCTTTAAAAATATTTTGTTATCTATTTTTTTACTAATCCTATTGATTATTTGGGAAAAGATGCAAGTCTTGTGTATGCAGGACATAAAGGAAAGATAATGCTAGTATTGGGAAAAGTGGAATTGATCATGAATAGTATATTTAAAATCAAATCTGATTTCATATTTAGATTCATCTTAAAAAATTATGTAAGTTCAAAAAAGAATCATCTCAATCCGAGGTTGCATGCAAAATTTGTAGTTGTTTTAAGTTAGCTCCGGAACTCGCAGAGTTAGTTCAGGAACTCACAAAGTTATTTGAAAACTCATGCCCAAGTTTAGTTTGGAACTGCATATTTAGTTCAAAACTTGTATCAATTGAATGAAAGTTATTCGGAACTTGCATGATTCGTGGGCAAATCAGATTTAGTTACGGAACTTGCATAAAAGGATAGCGACTTTAGTTCGGAACTTGCGAGTTCATGAACTTGACATCAACGGAATGACATTTTTTGAGGATTGTGAAAATCGGAGAATCCAATGGAAAATATGAGAGAGAATTTTGTTCATAGAATTTTTTTTAAGAAAAATATCATTGATTTGCTACATATTTTACCAATGAAGAGAGATCTAACTTTTAGTGATATTTAAGGCCCGAATAAAAGTGTGATCAGAGCACTAAAAGTTTCATAAACGAAACAAAAAAATTCAAATGAAAATTGAGAGAGGATTTTTTTCATAGCAATGTTTTTAACAAAAACCTCATTCATATTTGCTACAAGTTTTACCAATGAAGAGAGATCCAAATTTTAGTGAGTTGTAGTCCAAGGAAAAGTGTATCGATGTTGAGCACTAAAAGTTCCATGAACAAAAACCATTGAAAAAATTCAAATAGAAAATATGAGAGAGGTTTTTGTTCATAGCAATGTGTTTAATGAAAACCTCATTCAGATTTGTTACGATTACCAATGAAGAAATATCTAACTTTTAGTGAGTTGTAGTCCGAGGAAAAGTGTATCATGTTCTATAACATCTTAAAAGTTCCATAAATAGAAATAGAAAAGTCAAATGTAAAATATGAGAAAGGTTTTTGTTCATAAAAATGTGTTTAACAAAAACATCATTCATATTTTACATGAGTTATACCAATTAAGAAATATCTAACTTTTAGTGAGCCACTAGATCCAGGAAAAAGCATATTAGACAAGCATCAAAAGTTCCACTATAAAAAACAACAAAGTCAAATGGAAAATCTGGGAAAGTTATTTGGTCAAAATCATCTTTTGATAAAAAAAACTCCTTCTAATAATTTAGAAGAATAAATTCATTGTGATTCTTGTTACTAAAATCAAGGAGAAGATTTGGGAGCAAATCTTCCTAAATAAGCAAGATAAGATTTGACTTCAATAATATCTCTCTCCATATTTTGTGGAGATGGAGATCTTAGTTGTTAGGATTGGAATAAAGATAAGATTAGATTGTATTTCCTAAAATAAGGAGTTGGTTGGATGCATGAATTATAAATGCAACCTTCCCACCTTTGAGATATGTAATTCTTTTCCCGAAAATCAAGATCTGCTCACACTTTTCTTTCCAATCTTTGGAAGTAAGGTTGCACTGATTTTTGAAAGTTCTGAATTAAAAGTATGAATAAAATCCTCTTCTAAGGAATGAGCTAGCCACTCATTCCAAGGAAGATGGATCAATGTGTTAATGTTTATTTCTTTATTGAACCTCAAAGTGCGTTTCTCCTTTTGTTGTAAATTTTTGTTTTTTTATGTTATGTAATTTATTTTATGAACCACATGTGTCTTTTCCTCTTTCCTTTATTTTCAATTCAACAATTTCAATTTATACAAGTGTGTTTTATTCATACAAGTGTGATTTCATTTATGCAAGTGTCTTTCAATTTCTACAAGTGTTTATTAAATTTCTGCATGTGTGCTTTTAATTTATGCAAGTGTGGATTTGTGTGAAAAGGGATTTGCTTTCCAAGATATTTTCTCTTAATGCATACAAGTCCTTTGGACAAACCCAGATTGACATTATTAATGGCGAGGATTGACAACCCTCATCATCAAAATGGGCTAATCCAACAACTTCAAAGCCTTGTGTAGACAGAGTAAGCTTTGCATGCGCCTTGCATGGGTTTGTGAAAGTTTTATGATATAAGGCCCTTCTCAAAATGGTGTGATCAACCCTCCAACAAACCACTAAGCATGTTGTGAAGGGTGAATATCATATGATAACTTAGACAATAGAGTTTTAAAGCATGCATCATACTCCCGCACACTCTCTGCCATTCCTTGTTGAATCTCCTTCACGGCGTTGATGCTCTTGCATTTCAAACTGGGGATGTGGAATTCACTAAGAAGGCATTTTTAAAGATGTATAATCCACCACCATTTGATGAGGGTCATATTTCCTATACCAGATATGCGCACCCTTGCAACATCATTGCAAACCTGAATAGCCTTTCGCTATGAGATTTTGATCCCTTTTGTGCCATAGCAGCTCACACTTGTGAACATGTTCTGCGGCATCTTTAATACCTCTGTAATCTGGAAAATGTAAAGACATCTTAAAGAAGTCTTGAGGGGGTGGCTAGGGCCCTTGTCCTCATTGAACCGAGCCTTGGTTCCCTTTGTTTCCATCCATGACCACCGAATCCACCGGGTCCACTAGGTCTTGTGCCTCCCTGAGCCACCGAGATCCAAAAAACCACTAGGTCTTGTAGTCCTATTATTCCGACCACCAGATCCCAGGAACCAAGTCCTATAGTGGTCATGCCAAGTGTCCCCAAGGTTCCACCTAAAGATACATCGATGGTCTGTGATAATGCCCCACTACCACTAATGTACCCCGCGCTACTCCTAGATGCGAGACTGAAAGCTTATGTACTTTCTCCTTGTCCAAAGACTCCTCAGAATACTGGAATATGCGTAGCCATAAAAGTGGGAACTAAAAAGTTGTATCTCCTGGGTGCAGATTTGTCACTTCCACTGATACCAACTGGGTCAACGATACTCCTTCCTTAATCTGGAAAACCAAGCGCCAGGGTTTGGTCACTAGGTGGGTTTAGATACATGCCAATGACTCTTCTCTCTCCGCGTGATGAACTCTCATCAGAAGCCGAAGGGGTCTCTCTTACATGCTTGCCAAGATGGGGTAGCACAGATTGCTCAGGTTCCACATCCTTCACATGAACCTCAACTCCTTCCCGCAAGCGTCCGCCATTATAGATCCATCACACTTTTAGCGTCACGTCATCTAGCAATCTCCCTTTCACGCACTTCACTATACTTGAGTCGTCTCTCCTCCCTTTCTTTCTCCATCGTAATATCTGCCATCTTCCTCCACCCTAGCTTCCTTTCCCAGTGCTCAAAATAGTTTAGCCGGCCATTGGAAATGCCTCTAAACTCAAAGTAACAATCAAGATCTTCATTTCTAGAGGGATAACATGTAGAAATGATCCTCTAGGCTCCCATGAAATTCAAACTCAGCAACTTCCGGACAAGAATATGTAGAAATAGTGTACTCCAAAGTGTAGCTAGCCAACACACCTTTCCACCAATGATCCACAACATGAGTCCACGTCAGATCTACATCTTGCAGCCTCTAGTATTCTTCTTGGGTCCATGTGCATGATCTATAATACTAGCTTGATCTAGACGCATATGCTGAGAGCCATTCATATAGTTCTATTGGGAAGCAATAGAAAAATGTTTCATATAAATCATGGTAGAGGTTCTCTTCTACCCACCTACGTGCATCAAACTCAAGTCTAATGTTGAATCTCTAAGCAAATTCATCCTTCATGCTCTTGAACCATGATTCAACACTTTCCAAAGTTAAACATTCTGTCATTACTCATTACCCAGATCATGATGTATGCCATTTCCCACTACAACTTCAAAAAGAGGTCCCGACAATGGAACCAAGATGTAGTCATTTTTACCCCCATCACAAAGGAAATAAATCCCATGCGCGTTGGCCTATCACCCAGTGGGCGTTGGGCGCTCACCCAAGCACATGTAGTGTCGAGTCTCTCTTTTATGTGATTTTAGTGGGAAACATCATCTATGATCCAAGTTTAAGAGATTTGAAAGAAATTAAGACATACAAGCACCATAGAGCTCAGAACGGCTTCTAGATCCTTGCAGTCATTCCAGACATAAAGTGCTTAATAGATTATAGAACTTACACCAAAATAGAAAGGAAGTCATACAAGCATTCATACTTAGTTCATAAACATAAATGAAAAATAACTATCAAGAAGGATGTATGCATTAGAACCATTAATGCTCATATTCATATAAACTGGTAACCTCATTACATTCATTAGGCCCATTATAGAATGTCACAGAAAGGCAGACCGTAGTCATGCATTATAACTGGATTCATATAACTAGGCCCTCAAAAGAAAATTTATAACTCCCAAACCATTAAAACATCCTTTCCCACCCTTGTTTTCCCAAGCTAAATGAGTCCTTGCCATATTTCTCTGAGCTCCACCCCCTCTCTCTATATGTATATTTTATACAGTAGGCACTTGTATATATAGCCTTTTTAAACTGCCAACTCATTTTTGTGGCCTCGGATCATCACCAAGTATCTAAATGTGGTCCTCCATGAGCACATTCTCCTCCACGCCTTTGAGCTCACCACTCCATGTCATGATGTCCTTCTAGAAGCTTCTAGCGCGGGGCATATTCCTTCCTAGGCCAACTTGTCGCCAAGTTGGCACCTTATCCACTCTGCGTACATGCACGCAGTCGGGTCACGCTTTTCTCTTATCCTTCCCAATACGACTAAGTCACGAAACCTTGGCTTTTTCCAGTGCGCGCGCCACGATTTTCCCTAAACCCTTCCTTAAATCCTTCCCTACGCGCCTTCTCTAACGCGCCTTTCTTCAACTAGACCTTGTGTGCCTACGTGCCTTTTACACTTAGCCAATATTTGGGGCCTAACAAAGATATATTGAACCCTCCTTAGTTGCGATATTGATCAAGATCAAACAATTCATCTATAGTAAAGTGAGGGGGTATGTGGGTTTAGATTTATCCCAGCATGCAACACCGATTAAACACATAGCATATTGATTTTAGACGACCATTGATGAGAGCTCATTCAAGTATAGCCCTCCCACTATCATGTCCTTCCCTCGCTACAACTATCTAATTGCTAATAAAATTCCAACGCTAACTTGGATTTCATGTGGTTAACCCCTCGGGATCACAAATAAAGTGTTTGTATTATTATGCAAGGAAAATGGCGGAGTCCTTTAGGCGCCCATACCCTACAAGCATGCATCCCATTATTATTACTTTTAATTATTTTTATTTTTATTTATTTATATATAAATATATATTGTTTGTTTGTTGAGCACTACGGACACACGAGATACTGAGACCCAAAGAGACACACGAGAAGGTCTAGAGAGAGAAGAGAAGTGTAGAGGAAGAGGAGAGAGAGAAGAAGAACTTGTGGTGGAGAAAGAAAGGTAAGAAGACTTAGAAGAGAAGGGAATATGGAAGAAGCTCTTAGACTATCAATTCAAATAAGGTTTTCTTGACTTATGTATACATAGTCTTGAGAGAAATATAGGAAAGCGAGTCTTTCTTTATTTGTTGTGTAATTCCTAAGTGGATTAAAGATGTTCTTGAGTAAATAAAGATGAATTTGAAAGTTCTTTGTTTGGTAATATATTCTTGATCTTATTTTACATCTTAGCATAATTCAAGCTCTATGTAACATGTGAGTACAAGCGTATGTACATTATTCCTTTAAGTTTCCTCTCGTACAAATTTACATAATATATTGTCCAAGACTACAAAGATGGGTGGAGGTCTCAAAGTATCTATGAGGAACCATTATGTATGCTTGGAAATAATATTGATGAATACCATGTTATAGTTAATATTGGACATGATATGGACTCAACCTCTTGACTATGAAGGTTTTCCCTTTAGATGCAGGAAATGTTTTCCTTGGGTCACCTTGCTTCTGATTGTCAGAAAGTGAAACTTGAGAAGGTGAATGAAAAAGTTTCTTGGTGGAAAGATTCCCAACCCAGCATGTTGGTTGTTGGGGATGTTTCAGATATTTCATCGGAAGATTCGGCAAAGGATGTTTGGGAGGATGCTTCTTTTGAGAATCGAGAGGAGTCGAAAATGAAGAAGGGGAGATTTAGTGACCAGTTGAGACTCTTATTTCCCTCCATGTGGTGGGGGTTGAGGGATCAATTTATTGTCACCTATGCAAGTGATGTCACTCCCCTCGGGGTCTAACTCTAGTTGTACTAAAAATAGAATCTTGAAGGAGGAATCATATGTTTTTAAAAATGAGATCTTTGAAATCGGGCTTCCAATCCATCCAAATGAAAACATAGATCCTAATAGGTGTGATGGTTGGACAATCGTGAATAGAAAAAGAAAGGAAATACTTTTAGTGCTCCTCTTAAAATGAGCTCATGATCCCATGGGTGGGATCCTCATGGGTACAACACCCATTGTGCTCGTTAGGCTTGTTTGATAGAGGTTTAGAGTGTTTCTTGAGGAAGGTCAATGGTGTTTGACTGTATTTTTGGAATATTGTTTTCCCTCTTTTGTCTCTTCCTAGATTTGGTTAGGGGTGGTTTCTTTTTCTAGTTTGTTTTGAGTGTGGTGACCACGCTTAAATTTGTTTCTTTTGTTCTTTGACGCCTATCTTTCGGTTGTACAAGGTTCTTGATCCCTTCAAAATCACTCTTTTTACCTTATCTAAAACAACCTGGGGCGATGGATGCAATATCTATATAGATAGGGGCCAGACCAGTAACAACCCAACCCAACCCAACCCAACCCAACCCAACCCAACCCATTATTATATATATTATATTAAGTGGTAAGTGACTATTCACCGGCTCACCGAACTGGCCCTCCATATAGATCTAGGAAGCATCTGGATTCACCGAACCATCCGGTATCGGGCCCTACCCTACCCTATATAGAGATCTGCGGGAAGCCGATTCACCGCCATATATATAGATAGACAGAGCAAGCATCATGGCTCGCGTTCGTAGAGAATAGAGATTTCTCCTCTCTTCGTACCTGTGCCCTCCGCACCGGTGTTCCTCGTACCCGGCGACTATAGAGACTAGGGGCGATACATCGTATTCATCTGTTATCGAGACTAGATCTGGCTCGTATCCATCTCATCGAAGAAGGAACCGCAACAGATCCCAGAACCCCATCTATATGGTAGGGCGGAAACGATAGTTGCAAGCAGTACCTCGGCATGCGTATCTTAGTGGACTGTGAATTAAAAATATGATAAATGTGAGGTTGTTTGTAAGTTTTATGTTTTTGGAAGAGTCCTGAGTGTGATGGAAAGAGTTATTGGTATCTAATGATGGTAAAGAATTGCGTAAGTTTTTATCTAGAAAATGGAGATTAAATATCAGTCTTGGATCCAAACAACTACCCCTGTATAGAATGTCATGGTGTTATTGAATTGTTTTTGTTTTCCTATATTATAAGTTGGTTGATCATTATAGTAGGATTGGTCTAGTAAATACTAACATAGTGGAAGTTATTGGTTTGACCTAGGTGTTATAGAGCTAACTCAAACAAATACTTGTTTCCTTAACTTGTCATAGCAAGAGAAACCATAATTTGGGAATAGAAAACGAGTTCAAGAAATTTTTAAGGTATGAGCCTTGAATTTTACTAATGTGGAGGACATTTTGGGACTTCAATAGTTCCCTAAATCTCCTAAACCATGTCAATATGGTAGATAATTCAGCGATCTTTTCATTGGTACCTCAAACATAGAAAATGTACTTTGTATGCTCAAGTTATCGTTGGTCAAAGTTGGTCGATGTTTAGAGGTCAAGCGTAAGTCAACTAGCCAATACGGAAGTGACACATGGTAGAAACAAAGTGTGAGTGGAAGTGCAAAAAAAAATTGGTTTTGCGACACTTTGGTCTTAGACACTTGTATTTAGATGGGTGGACCCCGCTTATTTTACTGGGTGGGAGCCCTCAACCAAGTTCGACACACTCTTTTCACGAAGGGTGTCTTTTCCACCATGATATTGTCATTTCACCATGTGGTAGGTCCTCGAGGCCACCACGTGGCTAGCCACCACTATTTACATTGCATTGGAGCAGAGCAACTCGGTCGGGTCATTGACCAACATGAAAACCCAAGATGAGTTCACATGTTGGGGGTGAGCTCATTGGTTAGCTCTCGGTGAGCCCCCCATTCTCCTCATTTTTCACATTAGTTCACATTACGCGGGCTCTCTATAATGTAACACCCACACAGATAGCTTAAGCCACTACCAAAGGTGACGTTCAAACATAACTCGATCGAACGTTCAACACTTAAACAAACCTGTCATGGCCACTTACGTGGTAGTCCATCCATTGGCCCATGTGTGGGCGGTAAAACAAAGGTTTAGTGTGGCCCATGCCACATTAAACCATGGAGGCCAAAACTATTTAAATTCACTTCCCTTTTATTACTCCCATCCATCTGGAACTATTCCATTTTGGGAATATAAGCGATGGTTGGTGGTCAAGTGGGGGTCGAACCCTTGACCAACCCTTTAACAAAATAATATATCGCCACCATGCCATAATGGCTCACCATATATAAAAAGGATATCGGTGGGTGATATTGGAAACACAGTCGCCTTGTGCTAGTGTCTTTTATAGGCCAATTTGTAAAAGCCCATTTTGGTGAACTTAGGAGCTTCTTTTTTAACTCGGTGTAAAGCTGGAATGTTGTCCAAAACTACGAGATGATCCTAGTGGACCTCTTTTATTTCAATTTTGGATTTCTATTTGGGATTTAAGGAGAGAGGTCCATGATAATTACGTGTTTTGCTTGCCTATTATGGTAGTTTTTGTAAATGCATTTTAGAGGCACTTAGGAGCATTTATGGCTCTCGATGTAAACATGAAAGTTGTTTAGAATTATGAGCCACTCCTCATGGACCTACTTTTTCCTGATTTGGAGATGTGGTAAAGTTGTTTTTGTTACATAATTCATTCGAGCTCTTAGGTTTTGTATGAATTTGTTGTCAAACATGCATCTCATAAGAGGGAAATTATTGGAAATATGATCTTACGCACCAGTCATTGTAAGCTGAGTTATTGTTACTCGGTGGACGTGGAGGAGATTATTTTTATTCTATTTTCCAATTTGGATTCATTTTGAATCAACTGATATGTGATCATTGTGGTTATTACTTTAGGTTCGTTTGAATCAACTAGTATTTGATCATCTTGTTTTCCAGTTTGGATTCATTGAGAATAAAGCTGGGTATTTTCTCATATTATTGTCAGTTTGGATTCATTGGGAATTAACTGGGTATATGATCACCTTTATGTTCCAGTTTGGATTCATTTTGGATCAGCTGGGGCATTTGTTCTTCTGCACATTGTTCATCTCATATCTTCGACTCTATGTACGGGCTTGTGGCCGTGCAACAGAGTGGTAGTTGTTCATGGAGAATATTTGTGTATTTTAGAGGATCAGCTTGGATTCATTGGGAATCAATTGAGTTTTGTTAGATTCTAGAGGTCAGTTTGAATCCATTCGAATCAATTGGTATCATTTGGTTCATTGTTACGCATTCATCACTTCATTTGTAAGTTTGTATTTGATTTGCAAATTGGAAGTTTTAATGAATTGGTTCAACATTTTAACACGAGAGATGTAAGCATTTGTTTTACTAAAATCCATTATCAAATCTCTTGTTGTTGTGTGTGTGTGTGTGTGTGTGTGTGTGTGTGTGTGTGTGTGTGTGTGTGTGTGTGTGTTCACTTTTTGCATTGAAATTATTTAAAGTTGATAATATTTTTGGAGTTAATTTATAAGTGCTTATAGGGGTTTGAGGCGGTAAGAAAATTAGGCCCTATTTTTTTGATTAGGTTGGTCTCGAGTAGGTGATCTTGCGTGAAAATATGTTAATCTCGAGTAGGTTGATTGATCTAACAGTTTTATTGCTTCAGAGTGTGTAGTTGGTTCATCTTTATTTGGATGGATAGGTACATGTGCACTATGGGAAACACTATTTTTGGAGTCTAAATTGTGAGGAAGGCGAGGACATGTTTATCATACTCAATGGTTTTCTTGCATTTAAATTTGGAAAGTACTCCATTTATATCTCCTATTTAGCTTTTGAGTTCTATTACAGTTTGGGTAAAAACTCATATTTATAAGTTTTCGATATTTGACAACAGTTAGTATAGGTTGATGGAATTTGACAATGTTTGGTTTCATACTTGTTTGTAGAATGACTATTGTTTGGGAATGCATCTATTTTTGGCATTTATATGTTAGGTGCATTTTAAGACCCATTTTTGGAACTTTTGTACTTTTGATACTTGCAAATGTAAGACACCGTCAAAGGGAAAAAATACGATCTAACTCATAATGTTGTGAAGTTTCAATTTTTTCTTCTTGTACAGACACTCTTATAGGATCTTGTTGATATCGGCTCAGATCTTCACTTTGTGTAGAGTTTTGTGGTTATGGAATAGAGTGGTAGTTGATCATCTTTGACATTTGACATTGGGTCAGATTGTCATTTTGCATAGAGGCTGATTATGGTCATGCAGCGAGTGGTACTTGATTGTCACCATCAGCTGGAAACTTCACACCGTGTAGAGGCACAGACCATGCAACGGGATGGAAGTCGTTATCATTGATCTCATTGGTATAAGCTCATATATTTTCTCACGAATAGAGGTTGTTTGTGGCCATCCAAAATATTGGTAGTTGATCATCATTTTCACTTGACATCACTTAAATCTTCGTTGTGCGTAAAGCCTTTTGACCTTGCGATAGAGTGGTATTTGATCATCATGGACATCTAGCATCGGATCAAATTTTGACTCTGCGCATAGAGGCTCATTGTGGTCGTCTGTGAGTGGTACCTGATTGTCATAGGCATTAGAGACTTGTCACCATGTAGAGGAAGATCTTTATATAATGGGGTAAAGAGTCACCATCGAGACACTTTTATTCGACTTAGCTTGTGTAGAGGAAGAGGCTGTGTAGCAGAGTGGAGGTGAACATGAAAATGTATTCAGGATGAAGTTTACCAAGATGTGTCACCGGTGTGATGCAGATGTCACAAGTCCTAAGATTGAGCCGTCGGTTGTCTTATCGTGGAGTAGCAATGTGGGAACTATGAGTTGACTATAGGGACCTCTTCTTGGTAACACCAAGATCAGGATTCACAAAGCTTTTTGTGGAAAAAATTCCTTCTCACTAGGGAGGTATGATTCAGAGGAAATTTAGTGACTTTGGGAGTTCCTTAAATCTCCCTAAACCATGCCAGTATGGTAGAGCATTCAAAGAGATTTTTGTCAGTACTTGGAATGTGGAAAAAAAACTTCATATGCATAAGTTATCACTAGCCAAATTTGGTCGATGTTCGGCACTAACAGGGTCAACTAGCCAATATGGAAGCAACACGTGGTGGAAGTGGAGTGTGAGTGGAAGTGTAAAAAAAATTGGTTTTACAACACCGGTCTTCGACACTCATATTCAGATGGTTGGACCCCGTTATTTCTTTGGCTAGGGGCCCTCAGCCAAGTTCAACACACTTTTTTCATGAAGGGGTGTCTTTTTCGTCATGATATCGTCATTTCACCGTGTGGCAGGTCCACAAGCCACCACATGGCCTGCCACCACTATTTACATTGCATTGACCGAGCCAACTCAATCGGGTCATTGACCAGCTCACATGTCGGGGCGAGCTCATTGGTTAGCTCGACGAGCACCCCCATCCTCCCCATGGTTCGAGTTAGTTCACAATACATGGGCTCTCAACAATGTAATGTCTGCACATATAACTTAAGCCATCGCCCAACATGGTGTTCAAACATAACTCGATCGACCGTTCAACTATTAAACAAACCCGCCATAGCTACTTACATGGAATTTTTCCATCGGCCCATGCGTAGGCGGTAAAACAAAGGTTTGGTGTGGTCCATGCCACATTAAAACATGGCGACCAAAACCATTTAAATCCACCGCCCTTTTATTACTCCCATCCATGTGGGATTATTCCATTTGGGAACATAAGCGGTGGTCGGTGGTCGAGGGGGTCAACCCTTGACCCATCGTTTAACAAAATAACAGCTCACCTTCATGCCATAATGAATCGTCATGTATAAAATTGAGCTCATTGGGTGATATTGAAAACACGGGTCGGCCTTGTGCTAGTACCTTTTATATGAAATTTTGTAAAAGCCCATTTTTACGACACTTGGGAGCTTTTTCGTAACTCGATGTAAGCTGGAATGTTGTCCAAAACTTGAGATTCTCCAATTAGATCTCTTGTTTTTCCATTGTTGATTTCGGTTGGGAGTTATGGAGAGAGGTCTTTGACAGGTTTGTATTTGTGCTTTGGCCTATTATGGCAGTTTTTGTAAATCTGCATTTTAGAGGCACTTAGGAACACTTCTGGCTCTCAGTGTAAATATGGAAGTTGTCCATAATTCTGAGATGCTCCTTGTGGACCTGTTGTCTTCTGATTTTGATATATTTTTATTTTGTGTTGTGGAATTCATTCGGCGCTTGGGTTTTTTCTAGATTTGTTGTCATGCATGCATCTCATTAGAGTGAAAGCTGTTGGAGATCTCGATTTTCTACACTTTGGTCATTCTAAGCCAGGTTATTGTTACTTGATAGACGTGGAGGAGATTATTTGTCTTCTATTTTCTAGTTGATTCATTTTAAATTAACTAGTATGTGATCATTATGGTTATCGGTTTAGATTTATTCGAATCAACTTGTATGTGATCATCTTGTATTCCATTTCGATTCATTGAGAATCAACTAGATATTTGATCATCTTATTTTCTAGTTTGGATTCATTGAGAATCAACTGGGTATGTGATCACCTTTGTGTTCCGGTTCGGATTCATTGTGGATCAATTGGGGCATTTGTTCTTACGCACATTATTCACCTCGGATCTTCGCTCTGCATAGAGGCTTGTGGTCGTGCTGTGAGTGGTAGTTTTTGTGGAGAAGATTCTTGTATTTCAAACACTGATCGGTTCGGATTCACTTTGAGAATAAAATGATTTTTTTCTTGAAGGCCATTTTGGATTCGTTTGAATCAATGGTATCATTTGGTTCAATGTTGTGCAATCATAACTTTATTAGTAAGTTTGTATATGATTCACAAATAACACGTTTTAATGAATCAGATCAACATTTGAACCCAGAGACATAGGCATTTGTTTTGTGAACTTCGTTATAAACTCTCTTACAAAGTGTATGTGTGTTAAATTTTTGCATTGCAATTATTTAAAGTTGATAATATTCTGAGTTAATTTACAAGTGCCTACGAGGGATCGATGCCAATTAAAAATTTTGGCACTATTTTGGATAATTTATTTCTTGTCATCTTTGTTTTCAACGAGGAAAAGAGGAGTACAATTTAAAAACATGTGTGGGTGTATTATAGAGTGAAAATGTCTTGAGATGGTTTATATCGGTGAGGTAAATTGTGTCTTGTGTCTATTCAGAGTGTGAAAGACTTAATGTCATGAAAACTTCATTCTCGGCTATTTGTGACACTAAAATCTTATTTGGGGTTATGGGCCATGTTTAATCAATTGTTAAGAGTAAAGTGTTGAAACCTTTTCGTTGTCTAAGATTCCATTAGAAATTTGAAAAGGAACATATTATAGCTATGTAGCTAAACTTGGGGAGTTGTAAGTCTTGTAACTTCTTCACTCGGTCTTATAATAGTTAAACCCCTATTTAGTGTACTGGAAATCATGTTTTGTGTTCTCAAACCTCTATCCAAGTGCATTATCCTATTTTTTAACGTAACAAAATAATGAAAGACCTTGTGTCACATTAGATAGAGAAGAATCGGGAAAGAAGAAGTCGGTTACATGAGTAGAGATCTAAATGTTTATAACGTTAATACTGACTCACTATGTTTGTGACAGTCAAAACCTAAGGAGTATCACTATTCTTGGATAGTGAAAAAACCTTGGAATTGTATTACCGAGTCTTGGAATAAAAAACCCCTCCTCTATGGTTTATACCAATTTCAAACATTTATCTTGTGATAGAACACCACCTCCATTCTCGGACCTTGAGGGAGAATGAATTGCAAATCTGTGGATATATTTGGAGAGAGAAATGATTGAAGATTCCATTACATGCCTATGTTAGTTTAACCTTTCTTTAGTGATTGTTTAAACATTGTTTTGGAGTTGTGATATACATTCAAATAATTGTAAAGCTAAGTAAAACATTATGCCTTGATTATAGTGTCTTGATCATCATCATGAAATTTTTAGACATGATTGGAGAGGGAGTAAATAGTGAATAACACCTATATATATCTTGTAACAGTCAGTTTGCGGTACAAAATATTTTCCATTCCAAAGTTTTTTTTTTAATTTTCACCAAGTTTACAATTTTTTTATTGTTGTATTAGCTCAATGCAAACCATGTCACTTGACATGTTTGGTGATTATCAAATTCCAACAACTACATCATCTCGACATGGGATGTCAAGTTCCCCTGACATGTCTCTATATTTTTGAAGTTTCCTGCAACAAGAGCACGGGAATTCGGCTCAAAATGTTATCTCTATAACTATCCATAAAACAATAGGGTCGACATTGGAAAAAATAATTGTTGATAATATTGGGAGTATTGAACAACAAGAACTTGCTTCCAAAACTATTTTTAGAGTATGTTGCCTCCATGCTTTGCACATCACACCCCCATTTTTTTGTGGGAGCTTGCAAAAAAAGGCACATAGTGCACACATGACTTACTAGAAGAAATAAAATGACCATCTATGTTCCCTCCAATAGTTTTACCAACCATGCATTTCTCCTCCCTCAATCCCATTCTTCATCATCTTTGCTACTCCTGTGTAATATTTCACTTTCACTCTCTAAACTTTAACTTATTAGATACCTTCCAATCAACATCTCCATTGCAGCACTTTAATGCAATTGCTAGCATGTATGAGATTTGACACACATCCTGGGCATTTTTGGTAGTTACAGACGTTTTTATGGTTTTGAGAGGGAAAACCCTTTTTTTTACTTTTAATATTTTTAGAAAACCGTAAAATTTACGTTCCACAATATTACTGAACCGTTAGTTTTGTTATGTTTAATTCTATTAATAAATGACTAGTAGTCTGGCACAATTCAACTTGGACTTCGATTTTGTTCTTAAATATGCCATGGCGATTTAAGTGAAACTTTTGCAGGTTGTGTAGTAGGTTTGTAATTTTTTAATTCAAAATATCACTATGGATTTGAAAACTCGTAATTGTGGTATTTATTTCATATCTTGGCATTTATTCCGGATCTTTCCCAAGTCCCACTCCAAGTCTTCCACTCTGAGCCTCCAAATCAAAATACAAAGGTCTATGGTAGTGGTGGTTTACTGTTTAAAAAAACTATTTTTATAGCATTCATGTGGACTCTGGATTCTGATAGTAGATTATTAGAATTTTAGACGTTCCTTTCAAGTTTTTTTGAATCTCATGTCTTCCTTTTTTTCTTGTGTGCCATATTTTTGTGGATTGAGTTTATGTTGCATGGATACATTTTTTCTCATGTGCAAAGAGGAAAGTGAGCCGCATTAAGGGTAAACAACTGTTATAGGGATTTTGGAATTCTTTCTTCATAATATGTTAATCTGAGGCTGCACTTTGCGATGTCAAATGGTCCTGTACTCACCGGCGCTGAAAATGGTACTTTTAATATATTTTCCCATCTACATTGATGCCTTTTGTAAAGTTTTGTTGGTCCATTCAAATCCACCAATAACAATTTCACATGTTTGGAGTTATTTCTTTGTCATGTTTGTTTTCAAATTTGTTATTCCCGTCTTCATTGCAAGTTTTTTATTTTCATCTCCAAGTAGCATTAAGATTTTAAGCAGTCAATGTAATGACTGAAATCCATTGTGTGCTACTGATATTTTCAACTAAAACCATTAATGTGGCTCTTTTTTAATTTATTGTGTTTGCAATACTTGTTTAAGGAGGTCTAGCTATGTATTAAATGTCGATGTTGACTTCCCTGGTTAAAAGCAGACATGCCTTTTGGAGTTGGACTCACTCTATGATGTGGCGAAGATAAGTGACTCTTCAAAGTTTGACTAAAAACTGTATTTGGAAGATCTATAAAAACATCAAACCATCCTCAAATTTTGATGTGAAGATCATGGGTGGAAATCAAGTCTCATCCGTGATTGCTACTATAGAAGAAAACTATGCCCCTGACCCTTTTATGGAAGTCAAGTCTCATCCCTGATTGCTACTATAGAAGAAAACTATGCCCATGTCCCTTTTATAGAAGTCAAGTCTCATCCCTGATTGCTACTATAGAAGAAAACTATGTCCCTGGCCCTTTTATGGAAGTCAAGTCTCATTCCTGATTGCTACTATAGAAGAAAACTATGCCCCTGACCCTTTTATTGATTTGAACGGGGTTCTTAGATGTGATCGATTTCTCCATCATCTGTGATTATCACATTTGCAAAAAAAATTAACCTCTCGTAAAGGCTCACCAATCACTATCATAGTTACTTGTGGCCAGTGACACTCTAAAAGACTCGCTATTTAATGCCTAAGCAACTGCAAGTTCCTGTGTAGCCATCTCGAGAGCGTACGTTGTACAAAATTTTGAGAAAAGAAATCATAGGAGAGCATCAACTTCCGTATGGAGAACTTAGAAGTAAATTTCTCAGCGCCTAATTTTAGTGATTGAAAGTCAAAAAAAAAATTATTTAGCATTAACTGCTAACATGCGTGATTTTTACGTTGAACAGGCGTAATTTAAGGGATTTGAAAAGTATGAACGCGCTTTCCCGATTCCAAACAACGTCACTTTGGTGACGTCATAATTTCCTTGAATTAAAAATTATGGATGCAAATGAGGAGGTTTTTCTCTTATATATAGCAAGAAATTTTGAGTCATTCGACACACAGCAGTTGATAAAATCTTATACATGTTTCTCCTTGCGTTGCCGATCTTAAGTTTATCCACAGTTGAGTGTATGAAAATGGCGAAGATTGTGTCCCCCTCATTGCGTTTGGGATGCCATTACCGAGTGTCATATGTTACAAATAAATTGAGTTCTTCTCAATTCCAGAAAAGGAGCGCAGTTCGTATCAGCAGTAAAATAGGTATATGGCGAACCCATGTTTTGATATTGATCAGATCTACATAATAGGAAATTAAATTTTCATATGCCTGCAGATGCCTCTGCCGCCAACCCTCTTCATGGAGAAAAACTACAGATAAACTCAATTAGTATGTACATTATCCTCTAATTAAATAGTGTTATAAGAAATTTCAAGTTTTAGATTGATCTCTTATGTATCTAAATCATGTCCTTATAAATATATTTTGCAGCTTCATCGTGCACGCAGACGTCCGAGCCAAAGGCATATCCTCCAAATATGTGGGGCGAAGATTTCATCTGTTCCCTTGTAACAAAACATCAGGTAATTAACATGAGAAGAATTTAAAAGCTGGTGCATTCATGACTGGTTGTTAATGCATGGACTGTCCAATACTTCTAATGTTAAGTTTTGTTTCCTATCCATAGCCATATGATTTAAAACATTCCTTTCTATCCATAACCTAAGGATTATGTTTATTGTCTGGTTACTGTTGGATGACAGTGAGAAATTTCGCATGGAGATGTTGATCAGTGAGATAAAGGACATATTTCATTCCATGGAGGATGGGGAGATAAGTCCGTCAGCGTATGATACTGCATGGGTGGCCAGAGTGCCTGCCATTGCCATTGATGGATCCCATGATCATCCCCTCTTTCCACAAACTCTTAAGTGGATATGTTCCAATCAGTTGGCAGATGGTTCATGGGGAGAATCAACTGTTTTTCTAGCCTCTGATAGAATCCTGCATACTCTCTCCTGTTTAATCTCGCTCACTATATGGAACACGGGTGTTGGAAATATGCATGTGATGCATATTTAATTCCAACTATAGCTTTTTAGGAAAGCTAATTTTAGCTTTAGTCTTGCTTTAGTTTGCTTTAGTTAAGTTAGCTTTATCTTATTTTTATCATTAGATTTAATTCAAATAAATCTGTTTTAAATCATGCATAGCATGCAACTGTTTTAAAGCATGAGTTTAAATTTAGAATGCTCAGTTGAAGAGCTGTTAGTGGGTGAGTTATTCTATTTAAATAACAGCAATTGTAATTGCTTTGTATGCACACACAAAGGTGTGAAATCTGCATAAGCAAGGAAGGATGTGCATTGAAAGCACACAGCTGCATGCACAGCTTGATTGTAAAGAGCTGAAGCTCTGAGTATGATGAAGATTTTATTAATGGAGATTATGCACAGCAGTGCTGGTTCGAATATTCATATGTTTATGCAAGTTATTTAAGTATTCTGTTTATTTCTTTTATCTTGTTTGTTGTATAAGACTGCAGATTTTCTACAAATTGGTATCAGAGCAAGGTTATTCCAGCAGCTTATTAAATTGGTAGCAAGCTATGGCTTCTACATCCGGCATGCAGACGCCACAATTTAATGGAAAGAATTATGAATACTGGTGAATTTGACCATGAAGGCGCTATTCAGATCTCAAGACGTGTGGGAGATCGTTGAAGATGGGTACACAGAGCCTGCAAATGCAGCAGCATATATTGCACTTTCTCAAGCAGAGAAAGATACTTTGAAGGAGTTACGAAAGAAGGATGGCAAAGCTCTTTTCTATATTCATCAGGCAATGCATGAAAGCATTCTTCCAAGAGTGGCAGCAGCCAGTCAAGCAAAGACTGCATGGGATACTTTACAAGTTGCATATCAAGGTAAGGAGAAAGTAAAAACTGCCAAGCTACAGTTACTTCGTAGAGATTTTGAGAATTTAGCAATGAAAGATTCAGATTCTGTAGAATCATTTTTTACTTATGTAGTTGGCTTAGTCAATCAAATCAAATCTCATGGTGAGACTCTTGAGGACAGAAGGATTATTGAAAAATTGCTTAGAAGTTTGCCTACGAAATTTGATCCTTTAGTTGTTGCTATTGAAGAAACTAAGGATCTGAGTCAGTTTTCTATTGATGAGTTGCATGCATCACTAATCAATCATGAACAGAGGATGAATAGATCACATGCAAGTGTAGATCAGGCTTTTGCATCTCAGACAGCAGGTAGTCGTGGCAAAAGAAGAGGAAGTTTCAGCCCAAGAGGCAGAGGAAGAAGTCCATGCAGAGGACGTGGCAGCAGTTCATCATACTCAAGTGGAAGAGGACATAATCAAGAACAGAGTTATGGTCGAGAGACAAGATAAGTCTCATGTTCAGTGTCATTATTGCAAGAAGTATGGGCACTATGCTTATGATTGCAAGAAAAAGCAATATGATCAAGAGAGACAAAATCAAAATCAGGTTGGAAGTTCTATTTCTAAACCTATGTTTATTGCATGCACAAGGATTGCTGAAGCAATACCTTCTTTATCCCCTATTGAATGTAATTTGTCAAAAGAGAGTCCATGTGATGTATGGTATTTAGATTCAGGTTGCAGTAATCACATGACAGGTAATCTAGATTTGTTTTCTAGTTTGGATGATTCAGTTAAGAGTGATGTAACTCTTGGAAATAACAATATTGTGTCTGTGAAAGGAAAAGGCACGGTTAGTATTCTAACAAGACAGGGGGAGCAAACAAGTATGCAAGATGTTTACTATGTTGCGGGTTTGAAACATAACCTTATGAGTATTGGACAAGCTGAGTACAGAAAGGATCGAGTCTATATGGAAGACAATGAGTGCGTGATTGTGGACAAAGCTCCTAGCACTCAGTTGATTGCAAAAGTGAAGATGAGCAGCAATAGGATGTTTCCATTGATTTTGAAACCTGGAAAGAAGAAGAAATCAGATCTGTTTGCAGCAAAGTCATGTGTTAAGCCAAATCCGTCTTTTGTTGAGTCATGCACTCAAGCGAGATGAGTCTGCACCAATGAAAATCAAGTCTACTTGCCTTTGAAGGAAACACAATCAGCTTTTCATTCGGTTATGAAGGATGAAACATGGCTTTGGCATCTAAGGTATGGACATTTGAATTTTGGAGGTTTGAATTTATTATATAGAAAAATATGGTTAAAGGTTTGCCATTGATTGAAAAGCACGAAAGGGTATGTGAAGGTTGTATTTTGGGAAAGCAACACGAGAGATTCATTCCCGGTTGGCAAAAACAGCAAGAGCAAGTGCACCACTTGATATTGTACATTCAGATTTATGTGGACCTATGCAAACAACTTCTATTGGAGGTTCTTTTTATTTTATGACATTCATTGATGATTACACAAGGAAGACATGGGTTTATTTCCTAAGAAATAAATCAAATGCCTTTGATACATTTCAGCGAGTTCAAGGCATTAGTGGAGAAGCAAAGTGGATACTACATCAAAGTTCTCGAAACGGACGAGAGGAGGTGAGTATGTTTCTAATGAGTTTATGAATTTTTGCGAGATATCATGGTATACACAAGCGGTTTACTACCGGTATACACCCAACGAACGGTGTGGCGAGAGAGGAAAAATAGAACCATCATGGAGATGGCGAGAAGCATGTTGAAGGCAAAACATCTTCCAAATGAGTATTGGGCGACGGTAGCAACTTCTGTTTATATTTTGAGCAGTGTCAACGAAACTTGTTAGGAACATGGTTCCTCAACAAGCATGGACTAATAGGAAACACAAGTGTTTCACATTTGAGTTTTTGGTTGTGTAGCATATGCACATGTGCACGATGAACTAAGGAAGAAGTTAGACAACAAAGGAGAAAAATGTATTTTTGTTGGGTATTCGAGAGAATACAAAAGCATACAAGTTGTACAATCCAGTCCTTTGGAAAGGTTGTGATCAGCGAGGGATGTACAGTTTATTGAGAATGAAGCATGGGATGGAAGTATAGAGAAAACAGTGAGTATAGCAACATCTATTCCACATGATGATATGACAGATGAAACTTTAGAGCAACAAGCTACTGTATCTACAAATCTTGGACATGCACCACAAGTTGTAGCACAAGCTACACCTCCATCTACAGTCAGGAGGTCACCAAGATTTCAGCCATCTTCAGTCATGCAAGAGACACCACAGGGAACACCAGAAGCTACTCCATCACCAGAAAGTAGTCCTGCATCGAATACTCCTGTGCAGCGGAAAACAAGAAGTCTAAGTGAGATTTATAATGTTGATACAACTAATTCATTTTCAGTTTTTGCATTATTTTCTCAAGCTGCAGATCCAGTATATTATGAAGAGGCTATAAAGAATGAAGTTTGGGAAAAAGCCATGGATGATGAGATTGATGCTATAGAGAAGAATCAGACATGGGAGCTAATGGATCTTCCAAAAGGAAAGGACGTGATAGGAGTCAAGTGGGTCTACAAGACAAAATACAATGCTGATGGAAAAGTACAAAAGCACAAAGCAAGGCTGGTTGCAAGAGGTTTTACGCAGCAATATGGAGTTGACTACAACGAAACATTTGCACCAGTAGCACGTTTGGATACGGTAAGAATGGTTTTAGCAATTGCAGCTCAAAACAAATGGCCTATTTATCAGATGGATGTTAAATCAGCATTCTTAAATGGATTCCTTAAAGAGGAAGTTTATGTAAATCAGCCAGAAGGTTATGAGATTGAAGGTCATGAAGGAAAAGTATACAGATTGAAGAAAGCGCTCTATGGTCTCAAGTAAGCACCTAGAGCTTGAGTACAATGAGAATAGATTCTTATTTGATTGAGAATGGTTTGGTAGGAGCAGCGGTGAGCCTACCTTATACACCAAGATAAATGAGCAAGGTAAAATTTTAATTGTTTGTTTATATGTAGATGATTTGATCATTCTTTGGAAATCTATCTCTGAGTCATTCAAATCAGCCATGAAGAAGGAGTTTGAGATGACGGATCTTGGTCTTATGCATTACTTTTTGGGTATTGAAGTTCAACAATCGGAAGGTGAAGTTTTTATCTCACAAGCAAAGTATGCAAGTGACGTTTTGAAAAGGTTTAACATGTTGAATTGTAAGCCGGCACCAACACCGTTGCGGTAGGTTTGAAGTTGAGCAAAGAGGATGAAGGATCATTTGTGGATCCAACATTGTTTAAAAAGTTGGTTGGAAGTCTTATGTATTTGGCGGCCTGAGGCACGATATCATGTATGGTGTAAGCCTCATATCAAGGTTCATGGAATCTCCAAAAGATTCACATTGGCAATTTGGAAAAAGAATTTTGAGGTATGTACGTGGAACAAGAAATTATGGAATTCTTTATTCAAGTTCGGATGAGTTCAAACTCATTGGTTTTGAGATAGTGACAATCTTTGGAAGTATAGATGATCGGAAAAGTACATCCGGCTATACTTTTCACTTTGGAACAGGAGTGGTTTCATGGGCATCAAAGAAGCAGCCCATTGTCACGTTATCTTCAGCAGAAGCAGAGTATGTAGCAGCAACAGGAGCAGCATGTCAAGCTGTTTGGATGAGAAGAGTGTTGACAGATTTACAACAGAAACAAGTGGAAGCTACACAGATTTTTTGTGACAACAACTCAGCCATAGCGTTGTCCAAAAATCATGTTTTTCATAAGAGGAGCAAGCATATTGATACGAGGTATCATTTCATCAGGGAGCTGGTAAACAACAAGGAAATTCATCTTGAATTTTGTAGATCTGAAGATCAGTTTGCAGACATTTTTACAAAAGCTTTAGCAAAAGAAGTTTTTGAATATTTGAGAGATTGTTTGGGAGTATGTGATCCTGCACATGGCAGATCTGAAAAAGCAAACACAACTCTAGAAGAGTGAAAGCTACAGTTTGAAATTAAGGGGGAGTGTTGGAAATATGCATGTGATGCATATTTAATTCCAACTATAGCTTTTTTAGGAAAGCTAATTTTAGCTTTAGTCTTGCTTTAGTTAAGTTAGCTTTATCTTATTTTTATCATTAGATTTAATTCAAATAAATCTGTTTTAAATCATGCATAGCATGCAACTGCTAAAGCATGAGTTTAAATTTAGAATGCTCAGTTGAAGAGCTGTTAGTGGGTGAGTTATTCTATTTAAATAACAGCAATTGTAATTGCTTTGTATGCACACACAAAGGTGTGAAATCTGCATAAGCAAGGAAGGATGTGCATTGAAAGCACACAGCTGCATGCACATGACTTGATTGTAAAGAGCTGAAGCTCGAGTATGATGAAGATTTTATTAATGGAGATTATGCACAGCAGTGCTGGTTGAATATTCATATGTTTATGCAAGTTATTTAAGTATTCTGTTTATTTCTTTTATCTTGTTTGTTGTATAAGACTGCAGATTTTCTACAACGGGCAAGATTCATGTGCGTAAAGGTACCTATCTCACTATCTAGCTTATTATTGTATATTTATAATTTCTTTCATAGGTTTTTTTATAGACGGGCATCCTTTTAATAGTCTATAAAATTAGACTCTGCTTTATAATTGGGACTTAAATGAAAGAAGGGTTTTACGAAATTTACTAAAATAAAAATTTATTCTTCTCAATCTTAAGATAAATTTGAGTTTATTATATAATTAAAGTTAATCCTACCTATTGCACTTCTAGGTGATTTTCTAAGGCCTATAAATAATAAAATAGAAGAGAAACACTTGAATAATGACATCCATAAATGCGTGCATATAATTTTAAGTCATATCCACCAACAACTTTTCCGTCTCTTAGAGTTGTTTGCTTCCTTTTTTTTATGATTTAATATTATTCTTTAACTCTTTCTTATTGTTTAGTTTATTTATTATTCTTATTGATAATTGTACATTGGATAGAAAATGGTAGTATACATGCGTCAATTGCTAGATGGAAAAGTGTAGCAGAGATAGTTGGGTGAATCAAATTATATAGATCTATTGGCCTAAATATTTTTGAAAATTAGAAAAAAATATCATCCTTCTAAAATAGAATGGGATTACGTAATTGTATGGTAAACCTTATTTAATGTCTATGTTCAAGATCTGAGTTATTTTTGGACACTCCAAGTCTTTACTATCTTTAATAGTGGTGATGTGAATAGTTGGTGGATTCGGTGTATCTTGACTTATGTGTGTAGGCTGGTCTTCGCAACATGAAGCTCAATTGCATAGTACCCCACAATCATTATTTGATTATTAAAATAAGCGAACCCCTCTAGGTTATTGTGAATATTCTTATCTATCACATAAAATTGGCAAATTGGTAGAATATTTAACCGTTTTAAATGGTGTTTTCAAATTGTTTGGTCAATTATTCAAACTGATAACCTACGTAATCTTTATTCTTTAATAGTTGCATCTAATGCCTAGCAACCTTACAATTGGTTGGAGCAATGGAAAGATAAATATATTGTGAATAGTTTTTATTGAAGAAAAAATATTGGAGTTCAAAATTTGATATTTATCTTAAAAACAAACTATATTTTGTCATATTTTATTTCATAGGGATTTGTATTTGTAGGTCTCGATTTTATGAGAAGACATGCACAAGAAATGGTGAAGGAAGTACTTGCCGACAAAACATCTAAAGTATTCAAGATGGTATTTCCTACGATGCTCAAAGAAGCCAAAAGTCTAGGCTTAGATGTTGATCTAAGTTTTTCAAGCGAATCAACGAAAAGAGGGATGTTCACCTCAAAAAGTATGATTCTACCCATTGATCCACTAACAATTTTAATGTTATTAGTCGTGCTTTATGTCACCAACTAAACAAAATTGTTGACTCGGGATTCTTGATCAATGGCCCACCTTTGGTATATTGTACTATTTAGAGGGCGTTCAAGATATAGTAGATTGGAAAAATATCCTTGACCTGCAATCTAAGGATGGTTCTTTTCTAGGATCCCCTGCATCTACAACATGTGTATTCCTACACACAAGAGACCAAAAATGTCTAGATTTCTTGACCAGACTTCTTTCAAAATATGAAGACCATGGTAACTTATTGAACCTTATTAGAGCATTGCATAACAGAAGTAAAATATTTTTTCTTAAATTCTGAGATTTTTGAGGTGAAATTATGATAAAGTTTCAATAAGACCAGGTACTATGTAAACTAAGCAAATAAGTTTCTATAAGACTAGGTACTGTGTAAAGTATGCAAATAATTTTTGTTCTAAATTTATTTCTTTGTCTAGTAATGAGTGAAATTTGTGTATTATGTTGATTTTTTCTAATACGGATCTCACTATTGAATCTATGTTTGGCGAATAAGAAATAAAAAATCGTTATCTTGGAAAATAAGGAGCGAAACCAATACTTTATTATTTTTTCCGCTAAAGACGGATGCAATAATGGAGTCAAAAACTTCAGACAAAATCAATCTTTATAGAACTAAACAATTTCAGTCATTCTTTTACATAACAAGAAGTCAACTTGGCATTCGCAGTGCCATGCATGTATCCAGTAGATATCAGTGAGCGTCTGAGGGCCGTTGATAGTGTTGAACGTTTGGGGATCCACCGTCATTTTCAAAACGAGATCAAACAAGTGTTGGATTATGTGTTCCGGTGAGTTTTTGCATACATCCTGTTTAATTTTACAGTGACAGAAACTTAAGTAACATATGATTTACAGGAACTGGGACAAAAGAGGCATTGGATTTGGAAGGGAGAGTTTGCTTCCTGATATTAATATCACGGCCACTGCCCTCAGACTCCTCAGACTTCATGGCTACAACGTATCTTCAGGTTTTTATATTTTTGTCTTATAATGTTTCAAAAAATAACAACCAAATATTCATTTCCTGACCCAGTTAAGTTTAGTCTCTGAACGTTTTCATATGGCAGACGTTCTGAAAAACATCAAAACTGAGGATGAAGAATTCATCGAGCTGTGTGATGAGGGAGGGCCATCGGACATGCTTAGCTTATACAGATGTTCACAAATAAGCTTTCCAGAAGAAAGAATAATGCGAGAGGCGAGTGCCTTCGCCAAGGACTACCTAGCAAAATGCATTCAAAGAAACAACGTTCCTAGGGATCTCACTGTCAACAAAAACCTTTGTGGAGAGGTGCGGAGTATTGCAATGTGAAGCTTTACTAAAAGTATTTTCAGCAATACATGAATTGCCGGCATATGAATCTCCCGACTCCGGTAGTAATATTGGTTATTTATCTTTCATGTATACAGATTGAGCATGCTGTAGATTATCCCTGGCATATGAATCTCCCAAGATTGATGGCCAGAAATTACATGGAACAGTTTCGAGCCAATTATTTGTGGATGGGGAAGACACTATATCGGTAATTAGAAGGTTTTGTATAAGAACTACAAAATCTAAAATAGATTTTGAGTGCACTTTACTGAATAAACTGTCATTGCAGGATGCCGAATGTGAACGATGAGAAATATTTACAACTAGCTAAACTGGATTTCAACGGAGTGCAGGCTTTACATAGAATGGAAATACAACAAATTACCAGGTAATAGTTGCTTCTAGAACACACACTGTCACCGAACTTTTGCTTAAAACAAATGATATTATTACAGATTAAGCTTTTGGAAAAAACTGTGTTTGAGATTTTGAATTGGAGTTACAGATTGGGTAATCTATTATCATGTCATAAATAATGATTATCGTCAATCTGTTAATGATAGATTATGAAGCATGATCCAAAATGTTAATTTAAAAACTTATTATGT
Organism: Taxus wallichiana var. yunnanensis; assembly: GCA_018340775.1. Taxonomy (NCBI): domain Eukaryota; kingdom Viridiplantae; phylum Streptophyta; class Pinopsida; order Cupressales; family Taxaceae; genus Taxus; species Taxus wallichiana. Next base: position 160,017,378 of record CM031240.1, on the reverse strand, counting down.
ATTGTCATGAAATATTTATGTTGAATATACTTAAAGTTAATATAAATTAACATCAAGATGGACAGAACTAATGCCATTATCGTGTGTGAATGCCAAAGATGGTATGCAGACCACAGTTTCAAGCAGCTCACATTCACCCGTCATAGACCAGTGGAAATTTATTTCACGGCAGCAGTTGTGATGTTTGAACCAGAATACTCTGAGTGCCGAATCGCCTACACAAAAGCCGCTTGCATTGCCGTTATTCTAGACGATCTATATGATGCACATGCATCGTTTGAGGAAGTAAAACTCTTCACTGAAGCAGTCAAAAGGTATTTGCCTTAGCGCTTAACCCTCTCTATCAGATTAATCCTCTCTGTTGCCATGTTTCATACAGTTTGTTTTATTGCCACAGATGGGATTTATCTCTTTTGCATTCCCTTCCACCCCACATGAAAATCTGCTATCTTGGCCTGTATAATACGGTCAATGAACTAGGGCGACAAGGAATGGAGGCGCAAGGGCGCGACGTTCTTCCTTACCTTCGCTCAGTTGTAAGTAGCAGCTTTTTCTGACATTCTATGGTTTTCAGATTCAACCCTTGTTTTGATTTTGGTCCAAACTAGGGGCGTTGAACATATGGAAATTACCACTCAAAAACACCAATAACTCTACTCAGTACGAATTCCCGAGCTCTTCCAAAACTAGTCCTGGTTGAGATTATATTAGAGCTAATTCGTTGTTTTGGATTCCAGTGGGAGGACCTGCTTGCAGCTACAGCTAAAGAAGCCGAATGGGCAGAAGCAAAGTATGTGCCGCCATTGAAAGAGTATTTGGAAAACGGGAAAGTTTCAGTTGCCCTGGCTACACTAATCCTTAACTCCATATTTTTCACTGGAGAGCCTCTACCTGATCACCTCTTGCAGCAGCTTGATTTTCGAGGAAATTTTCTACATCACGTATGTTTAACTGGACGTTTAATGAATGACGCTAGAACTTTCACGGTGAGTACTCGATTAAAAAGAGCTTTATGACAATCGGTAAGATCAGCATGCTTATAAATGTCTGACCAGTACTGTTTTTATGTGTAAAATAATGCAGGATGAGAGAGATCGTGGAGAATTGGCATCTTGCATACAGTGCTACAGGAAGGAGCATCCTGAATCCACAGAAGAAGAAGCTCTCAGTTATCTCTACAATGTGAATGAAGATAGTCTTATTCAATTGAATTACGAGTTTTTAAAGACTTGGGCGGTACCTACTTGTTATAGAAAGCTGCTTTTCGACACTGCCAGGGCAGCCCAATTATTTTACAAGAACAAAGATGGTTTCGGGATGTCTGCGGAAGAGATGGAAGAGCATATTAGAAAATTTCTGTTTGAGCCCGTTGTTTAAATGAGACAAAGAAGTCGATAATGTTCTGGGTTTGAATAAGGCAACGGTCATGTAGTATTTATCGGTGTAGAATTCAAATGTTCCTAAATAAGACTACATAAGCCAATGCATTATTATCTCAAAAGAATTTGTATATGATAAACTATACATCTATTTAACAACTGAATTATCTTTGATTCCCGGTTCATAAGAGGCAACCATTGAATTCTTAAAAGTTTTTTTGGGTTTAGTTTGTTCACGTAGTTTGTATTGTTGGATTTATATGTTCCCTCCAGAACTTAAGAAGAGATGTCATCAAACTATGTAATCTAGTGCCTAATTGTAAGACACCCTAGAGGTGCTCAATCAAAAAATAATATTTTATTTTGTGCTACAAAAAAACGTTGCTTGTGCATTACTAAGACATCAAAGGCATTCTTTAAATCTTGAATGCACATTTCATTGTTAAGCATTTTTACTCAATAACTCCACATATTTCATAAAATCTATAAAAATGACCCACAACCATGACTTGAATTTAAAATTAACCATGCCTGCCAACTCAAATTTCTTTGATGGTGAAGGTTTATACTATAACTATATGGTTATCAAACTACCGATCTTTTTATTGATCTAGGTAATTGTATCTTTTTCTAAAAATTTGTTGCATCTTTAGTGCATTGATTTTGTCATCCCTTCCACCCTTTGGGTGACATTCAACCTACCCTTTTATTAATTGCCACCTACATGACAAATGCATCATCTAATGTAAAAAAATGTCGGTGGAGCTCTAGATAATGGAACCAAAATGACCTTGAATGTGTTTTTGAAATACTTTCATGAGGTAATGACTCTCACCCCGATACCCGGCTCATCCTAATGTGGTATTAGATCTACCCGAATTTGATCAAGTTTCTCATGACTTGTACAAACATTTTACTTTGGTTGGTTATTTTGTTGGTTGATTCCCCTAAGAAGGTTTTCTCAAACAATGGTTTCATAACCACCGGCAACCCCACGGTGTTAGGTGTGAAAGCATCCAAAACATAAAAAACAAGTTTTTTCCACTTTACAAACCCGAACATTGAAAGCTATTGTTAACCTGGTTGTTAGTTCATTTTCAACACCCTTGTGGTGTTCTCCTACTAGACCAACTATTTTCAAGCGTTTGAGTAGGATAAGCTCAAAATCCCCATTTTGGTTTAATTTCTAGGCGTCCTTTTCCTCTTTGGATATTTGTTAACAAGATCATTCAACCCCTTAGGTGTCTTGTTTTTATGAATAACCCATGTTCTATATCATCCGCCCATAAAAGAGGGTTTGTGTGGAAATGAAGTTGTCAAAGACCTTGAAGGAATCCATTCATATGCATGTCGATGACACATGCTTCCCTTAGTGGGTGTTATGTATTAACCTTCGAATACATGCTTTAGGTGTCAATCCTCAACACACATGATTTGGAAATTCCCCATGATGGCTAACTTGTAGCATGAGCTACAAGAGAAACCTCCTAAAAATATAGGCACTAGTTCCTCTAGTGATGGAATAATGACGATGGTTTCCAACAAGAAAATCTCCGCATCCTATCAAGGTCTTTATGAAACCCCATTCTACTATGTATCTTGATCCATAGTCCGGTATGAAAATTCAACCTCAATTGACACCAATAAACCCTCTACTTAACCTTTTATCGATATCTTTTCTTGTACCCCACTTTCCATCTCCGCTCTTATTCCATCACAAGACTTGAAACTTTCCTCACAATCATTAAAACTTCAATTTGAGCTTTTCTCTTGGAATTCTTTTGAGAATTTGGTATCCCTCAACCACAAAACTATTTGGCCATCCAACATCCCATCGCCCTTTCAAGAATAGGAATATGTTCAAGGAAAATGATGTTATGTTGAGCTAAGTGATTTCATGTTGTATAATAGGGATCTTGTGAATGAGTTTTCATCCCTTGATGACCTCATTGAGGGGTACAATATGCACCTTGATAGTCTCTAATGATTTTACATTCTTGGAATGTTTGATACCTTACTAAATTGACCTACTTATACATATTCAACGACACTTGTCATTTTTTAGAAACATGCAAATTCTCTTTCTTTAGGAAGTTAAAATCACATATTTCTTACTCCAATGTGTTGCTCACACTTTCTGCAAGCGGTGTTATTTCCCAAATGTCTAATCATAACCATAGAAGAGGAGGTGTCATTATATTAATTTCACTAGATATTTCTCATAATATTGTTTCATGGGGATTTGGCCCTATCCATAAGGTTGTGTGGACACTCTTTGGTTTTTACACAAACATTCTTGGGATTTTCAACCTTTACACCTCTAACGATTTGGTGGAACTATCTTAATTTCAAGGATATGGATAGTAGACTCACTCCTTGGTGCTCACTAGGATCTCTATGGATATTTCAACATGGTGGAATTGTTCCAAAGGAAAATAAGGTTGAATTCAAAACTTGGTTCTATGTATGCAATAAGATTGATATTTTCAAACCCAACCACCATCGAAAATAGTCCTCACCTTCCTCCTAGTTCACTTGGTCTAATTTCGGGGAGGGAGGAGATAGATTTGTTAAGCAATGGACAAGGCTCTTTTAGAAAATAAAGATATCTTCTCTTTTTCTTGCAATAATAGCATCCCAATTTTAGTGATTCATGAGATTACTCTTTTAGATAATTCCCCTATCAATTCTTTCATTGAATTGTCCAACACTAAGTTTAAGAATCCTAAAACTATATTTTATCTTAATATAATACATCTTAAGCATGATAAAATGGTTGGTCGTATCATAAGGGTTTAGAATCTAGTCCCTCCCACATGGAAAATCAATTTGGATTGAATGTTTGGAAAATTCCATTACCTTAACTATTACCTTCCTTATAAATTATGGTAGAAATTTTTCTCTATACAAGAAATGACCTCATGAAATGACCTATTGTGAATTTCTAATATCCTTGTAACCTTTTGATCTCTCACTATTTAATCTCCAAATTCAAATTCAAGCTACCATTTGGAATCATAAGTTTAAGTTGTATGAGTTGTATAAATCTCATAGAGCTCAAGTTCAATCCTGGATGTACTAGATAAAAATGGCGAACAAACTCACCAAAGAATTATCTTCCCTTCTTAGATCTAGACATAAGTAATATATTACTTAACATCCTAAAATCCTTTTCCCGTCACTATAATGGTGTTTTCACTTTGTTGGATCTCCCTCCCCACCTCTGGATAATTCTCTTGGACAATGCTTCCAAGTCATCTCCTATAAACTATTAGACTCACATGATAGGTTGTTTCGACAAAATCATTCTCATGAATGATATAAAAGAAGGTGTTATGCAAATGGCCTATAAAAATCCCCTAGCATTGATTATTTTTCTTTTGAATTCTATCCAAATATTTGGGAACTTTTGGTCCAAACTTATACAAGGTCTACTTGGAATCTATTCAAGCTAACTCTTTGGCGCGCTTATTAATCAAGGAAACATCATGTTCATCCTTAAAGATGGAGACCTTGAACAGATCAAAAATTAAAACCTATTACCTTGTTTAATGTCTCCTATAAAATTATTACCAAAGATAAATCTCTTAGTCTAATGGACCATCAACCCCTCATTTTCGAAGTGAAAATACTAGCTTCATCCACTATATTCTTGAAAATGTCATCATAATATGGGAAGGTAAGAAATGGGATACATAATATAATAAGAAATCTATTTGGTTATTATTTATTTTGAAAAATATTATAATATGATTGAATTTCATTTCATTCTACACGTGTTGCAATCCCTTTGATTCAACCCCTATATTTATTCACATTTTCAATATGTTAGGCCTACATCACCATCAATAAAGACCAATCTCATAGGCTTGGAATTTTTAGGTGTATTAGAAGAAGCTTCCCCTTATCCCCCTCTTGATGTGTTAGTTGTTGAAGGTTTCATCTACCTCATTTTTAATTACTCCTTCATGGACTGGTTAACGGTATATCTCTCCCTCACATTGACCAGAGCTCACCAACAAGCACTTTGTAGATGAACCTATCTTAACTCTTCATGAAAAAGAACAAAGTGTGAAAAATGTTATAGAACACTTAGACTTTTTTTTGCAACCAGATCTTATATCTAGTGGTAAAAACACAATGCTAAAAGAGAGAATGTCTCATATACCATTACGGATGGAGAAACATCAATGGTAACAAATCCTACCTTGAGTTCGATTCAAATTTCTTAGAATTCCCTTTTAATTTCAAGCATCCCTAGATGAGTTATGGTCCTATTTTAATAGAGAATAATATCTCATTCATAATCACCAAACCCCTCCTTAGAAATAAAATTTTATATATGGTCCAAAGTTTTAGCTATCATTCATGTGTACTATTTTATTTGGGATCCCACCAAATATACCTATGGAAAGTGTGAGAAGCTCTTAAAATACTTCCTATGGACTAGCTTATAAGGAAATAAAGGATTCCAAAGAGTTTCCTTGGGTATCTATTGTAGACCCAAAGAAGAAGGGATACTTGGTATTATTGACAATAAAATCCATGGTCATGCCTTAAGATTTAAATGGATAATCGGAGGCAAGAAAGGATTAGAGGATTGAGAAATTCTATTAAGAAATTTCATCCTTCGGGGATCCCGTTTGGGAAGAAAAGGTAAAGAGGATTAGACTTTCAATCTCTCCTCCTCATACAAGTGGATATTGAAATTGGATGCACCTTTTTGCCAACAAAGGTGCACAACAAAGCTAATTATGAGGTAACCAGCCTTTAGTGTACATAAACTATATGATAGAATAGATACTACAAATCAAACTAGGATCCTCTCAAAATGAAAATAAAGCACCGAAACCCCGATAATGGTCTTCCAAAGGTGGGGATTATAATGAATGAACCATTGAACAACACTCCCCGAAAACAACACCAATTAAAATGGGTGAAGGCAACAGGATATGTCATTGTAGTGAGGTGATTCTTCACCTAGAATGGCATATTTGAGGTCAAAAAATGGGAGGGTGGTTAACCTCCTACTCTTCATATTTTGTGAGACCTAAGGGAGAGACCCTGGAGAAACCTAAATGATGTCAAATAATAGAGATTAGACAAGTATAGTCCAACAAACCCAACCAAGTAGCCTAACCACTATGAATTCCCAACTAATTGATTGTCATTAACAAGATATTCGTAAATCTACCCAAGAATGGGAGAAGTTTGCACTAGAATAGATTATCATAACAAAGGTATTCATAATCTATAAGCTAATTTCTCTCAAGACTAGTAAAATGTTTCAAATGAAAGCTTATAAACATGAATTTACAGTTATAATGGTTGAAATCTTGAAGGCTTTACACAAATGAAATGATATTTCAGTATGAGCATGGAGTGAAATGAAAATGTTTAACATAATGAAAGTGATCACATTAAATATGATTAGTGACTAAATCCATTAGGTAAGGAGTTACCAAACTTCATATCAAATGAGTTAGTGATAACCAAAGAGAACACCGATATACATGATTGTTGCAAATCCACCATTAATTCAGAAAAAATAATGAAATATCCTACACATACCTTTCATCACCAATCATAACAAATATCATAGAATGAAAATACACTAATATTAAATATTTTGTAGGAAAATAAGGAAGTGAAATCATGCAAGGATTTTTCTAATTTAGAACTTAAAAATGTCTACACCACACTAACAAACACTAAATGACCAAACAATGATTTGCTTCCTAACAAAAACATAACACTTGCTTAACATACCACAGTGTTTTCTCTTTAAACCAGGAAAGACTATCACTATTTAATTGCTTAGGAAACTGAAAAACATCTCTCAAATTAGACAACCAAGTTTTCCTAATGGCCAAAAGATCCATGTGGAGATTTTCTTCTCCACTTTGTATAATTTTCCTTTTTAGTGAAAATGGTCATAAGTCATTTGGAGCTCCCAATGAAAAGTTATGAACAAAAATAGACTAATATCTATTTGTTGGTATTACTTTAACTATGTAGCTCATGAACCATAGCTAGATAAGTTTTGCAGCAAGTAAGCAAGCATGTAAAGAGAAAGGAAATAAGAGGAAAATAATAGGAAACGGGAAGAAAGGAGAGAAGATGTGCAACCCAATCAATAGTTTACAGAGTTGATCACATGCACATAGATTAAAACAAATAGATCATGAAATACAAAATTCAAAGCAAAGGAACTTTTTCAGATCTAGATCTAGAATAACACAAAGTTTATGAATAGATCTAGAAATAAATAGAAACAAATGCACCGTTGACACAAAGTTCTCCAGAAATATCTTCTCTATTCCTCTGCTTGTAGAAAGCTATCAAGGGTTTCAGCTCAAAGTCTGGAACACAAGAATGTTGATTACAAATTTGATCCTTTAACCCGTAGGTTCTTCCTCTATTTATAGTGTATAAAGGGCAATTACAAATAGGAAGCTTTAAATGAATTCCACATGTGGAAGCTATGAAAAGGGAAACAACTGGCAATCTTCCTCCTGGAATTCCTCTTTGCATGACATGCATGATTTATAACTAAAAAATAGAACCTTCTATTTTGCATGTCTGCCACCTATTTCCAAGTAATTGACTTCTTCAAGTAACGACTTTTAAACCAATCACTTAAGTTTTATAATTTAATTGATTGCTCAATTACTTTGTTGGAGAAAATAAGAGAAAGAAGAAGAAAGAGGAAAAGAAATTAGAAGAAAGTTGCAACCCTCCCAGTCTTGTTCTTCTTCCATATTCTATGCATGCGGTTGACTCTTTTGCCTTTGATTCTCACCAAACTGGATGGAGCTATGAGATGCATGATGCTGTGATTTTCTTGATTTGTGGGTTTCCTTGACTGTCTTCCCTTTTATCCTTGAAGCTTTTGCAATTCTTCTCCAGTACATGCACCAGTGCAATGTTTTCCGTAAATAATTCAGACAAAACTCATCATTTTTATTTTTAAAATTGCATATGAGCAATTTTAAATTCTGGAAAGCACTGGGTGAATGAAAATACAAGTAAATTCAATGAAGGCTTCATTGGAAGATTGGGAGCACACACAAGATCCTCGGAAGGAATTTTCCATGCATGATTGACTTACACGGGGTGCGTTAGAAACAAGAGGATGAATTTTTTTTTCGAAGCCTTTGCAATTATGAGATCTGGATCTCATCATCAATTAAATGGTGATAGGTTCAGGGCCTATGTTGATATCATTGACTTCAAAATCTGGAAGCTATGCATGATTCTGTTGATCCTTTTTTCTTTCATCATGCTTCATCATGGTGGAACAATCTTTGTCTGAGCTCTTTTTTTCTTTTAATTTATGCTTGGAATCCCTTGCAATTGGATCAATTTGTGCAGATCTGAAAAACTTCTTCAGATTCGAAGATATATTCAATGTACCTACGACATTGATTTGACTATTTGAGCACTGTGATGAATACCTGCAATTTATTCAGATAAAGATGGAGTCCATGAGCATGAATACTTGATTTTTATCACCAAAATCTGCATATAAAGCCTGCTGCCCTAAAATTTGAGGTTTTGCTTGCATGCAAAGCAAAAAAATATTATTTAATTCACCAGAGCACTTATACCAACATGTAGATAATTATAGCAAAAATCAAGCTATTCCAACCCTAGGCGCCAAACCTGAAGCTTCCCGGCAATGAAAAAACACTCTTTAATGCAAAATCCTCCTTCCTTTGGCGCCAAAACATGTCCGGGCTGCAATCCTTTGCAAAAAGAATTAATTGCTTCTTTATTATGGCATCCCATGCTTATATAACCCTCAACATTCTATTTTTAATAATTTCCCTTCCTATTTCTGGCAATTTAATTAATAAACAATCATGTTTATTCACCCAAATTGGGCGCCCAATTATGCATGTTGCTGGTTGTTTTTAAATAAATTTATTTTATTTATTTTTAGCATGCATCCTTGACTTCTCTTTAGCTCTTCCACTTGCATTGACTTTCCTTCTATTTATGGTGCCAAAATTGGGTGAATAAACCATTAATAAATATTATTAAATGCATTGTTATTCACCCAAGGTGGGTCACATTTTTTAGCAAGGGTAATTTCTAAAAATAGAAGTCAACTTGATGGGAATTTCCACCCTGCACTGCAGCTCCAAAAATCCCCTCTTCCACTTAAGTGATTTGAATTTTATCATGGGAATTTTTCCACTAAGTGATGTGGTGCTTTAAGTGATTTTTCTTTTATAATGGGAATTTTTACCCTGCAAGGCAGGTAAGAAATTCTCGCCTGCCTGCCACCTCTAATATTCCCATTGCAGCTTAAGTGACTTTGACTTCATGGGAAAAATTACCTGCAAGGTAGGTAAAAAAAGTGTGACTTTAAAAATTCCAAAATTCCCAGAATTTTTTAGCTTAAAGTCTTCCTTCCAAAAAGTGTGACTTGCATTAAAACTGGCCTCCTTTGATAAAGTGTGACTTGCATGGGTGAATAAATCTCTTTGGTGGGAAAAGTTAGCCTGTCCAGCAAGAAAAAATTCCCATCGGTGCTTTAAGTGATTTTTCTTTATTTTATAATGGGAATTTTTACCCTGCAAGGCAGGTAAGAAATTCCCGCCTGCCTGCCGCCTCTAATTTTCCCATCGCAACTTAAGTGACTTTGACTTCATGGGAAAAAGTACCTGTAAAAGGTAAGAAATTCCTGCCTACCTACTACCAAAAATCCCATTGCAACTTACACTCATTCATTCCAAAAAGTGTGACTTGCCTAGAGAGGCTTTTTGTGCATGACTTCATCTTTTTTGGTTAGAAGTTTGCATTTTGAGGTTGATTCCTTCTGGTGTTAGTGTCGGTAGATGATCTCCAGATGCTTTAGGAAATTAAACAGACTATACTTAGTGAAGGAATTGACCTAGGGGAATTTCACAGAGAAACTAAGGAGAAAACTGAAGAAAAATGCAAAAGAAATAAATAAAAGTGAAAAACGTTGCCAGAAGTTGCAAAAATGCCCTGAATTCATTCTGGTGAAAACCCTATTGAGATGTGTGAATACTGGCATGCAAAACTTCAACAGGATTCAACCGGAGCACAATTTACTTCAAACGGGGCATTATTTATTTAATAAATAATTAAATAAAAAAATTTTCGCATGAGAAAAACTTGGCGGAGGGATAAAATGAGTTTGGGCATCTGGGTATTTGTCAAAATTGGCTCATATGATTCACTGGGAATATCTTAACATAATACAGACATCTTCTGGCAATAAAAACACAAAAAGACCCATTATTTTAAAAAGAATGATTTTTTTTTAAAATGGGTAGTCCCAGATTTTAGGGTGAAATCTGGGGACACCATCATTGGCTCCGTCTGTGGACATCTTTACCTCTTTCAAAATGAAAGGAGTGAAGATGAGATCCCAACATCTCTGGTTTCGTGTCTTGTCCATTGGGTTTGGGGTCGGCCAAAAAAAAAAAAAAAAAAAAAAAAAAGAAAAGAAAACAACAAAAGTTTTATTTATATACAAACAGGTTTTACCACTTTTTTTTCAATTTCGAAAAAGGCTTCAAGATGTTTCCCCGTTGAAAAAAGTGGTAACTCAATTTATCCCTGGTAGAAAGGAAGAAAGTATCCATTCAATAGCTCTTTTGATCATGAAGGGCCCTTTCCAGAGTGAATCAGATTTGTCATGCATGCCCTTCGGTTCATGTCTCTTGTCCCACCAGAGTACCAGTCTCTCGATCTCGAACTTCCTTTCTCTGGCCTTCTTGTCAAATACCTTGGGCAAGTCCTTATCAACTTTCATCTGGTGGTGGCTCATCCTTTCTTCTCTCTGTGGTGGATAAGTCTACATCAACTTCCTCCATTCCCAGATTTATTTGTTGCATTTTGAGGAAGAACTATCACCATATTTTTTTTTTTCAAGTATCGATCATGCTTGTTGAAAGTCTCCACTAAGGAAACTAAACCCTTGGGGATTTTGTTACCTTTTGGTTGGATTATTCCACTATTTGATCATCATAACCGGATCATTTTTTTTTCCTATGACTGTTTGTCGTGGTGGTGATTTACTCCCTTCAACATACAACTTGTCAAAGTTTGTCTTGTATGCAAATGCGAGATGTTTGTTTGTCATCATTAAAAATCTGCCATTGTTCAACATTATCAGGGACTTTGGGGTGGTAGACCATCTCCACTTTATAGTTTCCTTGTCTGAATATGGATGGTGGTCTATCCTAGATTCAATAGTAAATTGTGACTGCCAAAGAGTCTACCTTGGAATTTTGATTTGTTGGAATGAAGTCGATAGAGAAGGCTGCAAAATCAAGTGTGGCATAAAGCACTCTATCTCTGTAATGCTTCATCTTATCTCTTTGACTTGATTTTCCCTCGAACTTGCTTTACTAGAAGTTCAACATCTCCTTGGGCTTTGAGGAGTTTTACTCCTTTCTTTTTAGCTTGCTCCATTCCTAGCAGCAATGCTTCATACTCCGCCGTATGATTGGTGTTCTCGAACATCAACTTGTGGGAGTATGGGAATATCTCATGATCTGGAGATATTAATAGAATGTCGGCTCCTGATCCAAAAGAACAACATGTGCCTTTAAACTCTAGAGTCCAAACTTTTTTTCTTCTTCTTCTTTTTGGCTCTAGTTCTAGTTGAAGTTTTGGCTTAACATTTTTATCCATTTCCAAGAAATAGACCCCATGGTAGATTCTGAAAAAAAAGAATTGAGATCTAGGATCTCAGATTTTGTAACCATGTACTTGGACTTCTTTTTCGGCTCCATATTCTGATTTATTCCTTTGATAGGAATATGAGCACATGACCAATCCATCTTTACTTCTCCTCCCAGCTCTTTGCAAAAGTTTTTTTGCTCAGCAACATCCCGTAGGAGACAGAATATCTGCAACTAAGATTGTCATCTTTAATCTTTTGTCAGGAAAAGCTGCCAGAACAACTTGTGCATCTTTGATTTGTCCGATTAAAGGGACTTGTCTCTCCATGGAGTAACACCTTTTTATGGTTTTTGTCAAGGTAAGCCCAAGAGCATCTCTGCAACTTTAGATGGCATGACATTGAAGCACCGAATCTAAAATGTAGTTTGCTTAACTTGAAACCATTAAGCAATAGGAAACATAGAATGGTTCCACTCTTTTAGAAGATGGTGAGGATTTAACAACTGTAGTGTTGTTTTGGGGAGGAGTATCTTTGGGCTTAGGAAAAAGGCCTTTTGATGTATTGGATTGTCTGGTGATTGTACATATTTGACTAGCCTATTTAACTGCTCAAGAAAGGCTCTCAAGTATTCAACTTCTGACATTTGAACTCTAGTTTTCTTGACATGATCAATAATGTCAAAAGAAGGTATAGATTCAGATACCTGAGCTGCTTTTTGTGGTTGAGATGAAGAACTCACATTCTTATTTCTGGGAGCTAAAGAAGAAGGTAAAGGGTTGCCCCTTCTTTTTGTTCATCAAGCTAATGCCTCAGCTTGGTGAGTTTGTGATTTTGTAAATACTGCATATGTATGACCATGATCATCTTCATGAAGCTTCTCATCGTCATGTTCAGATTTGTAGTTTAGGTAATTAATGTTGGAGTCACCCAGACCTACAAAATCATCATTCTCGAGCTGATCAATCAGTGTCAACTTCTGGTCTTCTTCATTCATCTCCACGTTGTTTCTGGGAGCAACTTCAATTGCTAATCTTTGGGAACCAACAATGTGGTTCGTTGTTGTTGTTGAAATTACAAGAAGGGGTAGTGTTGTTGCCTTGAGCCATTTGAGCCATTTGTTTCTTCATCTGCATGACATCTCATTTGCTAACTTTTTGCAATAGTGAATCGGAAGTAGTAGTAGTAGAAGATGAACTTTCAGCTCTAGAAGTGTTTCTTTTTATTTTCCAGCCATGATGAGGTCATCTTCAATTTCAACCGCCATGTTTTGGGCTGCTAACAAGTCAACAGGACGTGCTCTTCGCAGTTGATAGCTTACTTCAGGAAGTAAAGCATTGATGAAGAATACTTTTTGATTCTCATCATTCAGAGAAGCAGAAGCTGAAATTTTTTGTAAGTAATCTTTGGAATTTTGCAATAAAATCCCATGCATGTGCTCATGTGGCTCCTTCTTCAACTGAGTGAGTTGAGTTATCAAGGTACTGGAATCTTCAGCTGGTTTGAATATTTTTAGGAATGCATCTCTCATAGTAGCCCAGTTGGTTATGGTGCCAGGAGCTAGCCGGTAGAACCATTCTCCAGCCAAGTCATGCAGAGTCTCTATGAAGAGTCTGACAGACACATCTTCATGTTCGACTGCAAGCACTCCACAGGATATAAAAATGCAGCCAAGTGGTCATCTAGATTTTTCTTTCCATCTCCAAAGAATTTTGGAAAATTATTTCTTGTCCCTTTAGGTAGATCATGCATAGGAGGATTAGATTCAGAGGTCCAAAGGCTGCACCCCATGGAATAGGTGTTGCAGGGGCAAGTGGTTGATTCTGCATGATGAATGGAGCATGTCTTCTTTGAGAATAGACTTGGTGAATAATTCCAGCTACTAGATTATGTTGAAGATGATCCGGATCTAGATGATTTTGCACTCTTCTTCCTGGTGAAAGACTAGATCTGTGGCTTCTAACTTGAGGAGGATGATTGAAATTAAATTTCTCCTGCAATCTATAAAAAATGATCAATCCTTCCTTGAGCTTTACTAGATCGGGTGAATGGGCATTTCTGCCAGGTTGAGCTTATAATATAAAAGGGAACTAGCAAGAGAAATAAGCTCTGGTCTACTAATTTTGTTGTTCCCCAAGAGTCGCCAAAAACTGTTGGCTAGATTTTTACATAACTAAAAACCTAGGCAAGTCATGAGATAAATCTCCCTCATTTACCGGTGAGGCTCCCATGTAATTTTTTTGTCAATTATATTTCCTAATATCTATTTGTTGGTATTACTTTAACTATGTAGCTCATGAACCATAGCTAGACAATTTTTTGCAAAAGTAAGTAAAGAAATTGTAAAAGAAAAGAAAAATATGTAAGAAGAGGAAAATAAGGAAAAAGAGAAGAAAAGAGAGAAGATGTGCAACCCAATCAATAGTTTACAGAGTTGATCACATGCACATAGATTAAAACAAATAGATCATTAAATACAAAATTCAAAGCAAAGGAAACTTTCAGATCTAGATCTAGAATAACACAAAGTTTATGAATAGATCTAGAAATAAATAAGAAACAAAATGCACCATTGACACAAAGTTCTCTCGAAAATCTTCTCTCTTCTCTATTCCTCTGCTTGCAAAAAGCTATCAAGGGTTTCAGCTCAAAGTCTGGAACACAAGAATGTTGATTACAAATTTTGATCCTTTAACCCGTAGGTTCTTCCTCTATTTATAGTGTATAAAGGGCAATTACAAATAGGAAGCTTTAAATGAATTCCCATGCATGGAAGCTATGAAAAGGGAAACAACTGGCAATCTTCCTCCTAGAATTCCTCTTTGCATGACATGCATGATTTATAACTAAAAATAGAACCTTCTATTTTGCATGTCTGCCACCTATTTCCAAGTAATTGACTTCTTCAAGTAATGACTTTTAAATCAATCACTTAAGTTTTATAATTTAATTGATTGCTCAATTACTTTTTCGAGAGAAAATAAAAGAAAGAGGAAAAGAAATAAGAAGAAAGCTGCAACCCTCCAGTCTTGTTCTTCTTCCATATTCTGCATGTGGTTGACTCTTTTGCCTTTGATTCTCACCAAACTGGATCTGGAAGCTATGCATGATTGTGATTTGTTTGTGGGTATTGCCTTTGACATGTCTTCCCTTTTATCCTTGAAGCTTTTGTAATTCTTCTTCAGTACATGCACCAATGCAATGTTTGCCGTAAATAATTTAGACAAAACTCATCATTTTTTATTTTTAATTGCATATGAGCAATTTTAAATTTTGGAAAGCACTGGGTGAATGAAAATACAAGTAAATTCAATGAAGGCTTCAACTGGAAGATTGGGAGCACATGCACAAGATCTCTGGAAGGAATTTTCCATGCACTGACTTCTACACATGGGTTGTGTTAGAAACAAGAGGATGAATTTTTTTTGGAAGCCTTTGCAATTATGAGATCTGGATCTATCAATTAAATTGGTGATAGGTTCAGGGCCTATGTCTGTATCATTGACTTCAAAAATCTGGAAGCTATGCATGATTTTGTTGATCCTTTTCTTTCATCATGCTTTCATCATGGCTGGAACAATCTTTTCGAGCTCTTTTTCTTTTCTTTTAATTTATGGAATCCCTTGCAATTGGATCAATTTGTGCAGATCTGGCAACTTCTTCAGATTCGAAAGATATATTCAATGTACCTGACATTGATTTGAACTCCCTTTTACTTATATGAGCACCTGTGATGAATACCTACAATTTATTCAGACAAAGATGGAGTCCATGGCATGAATACTTGATTTTTATCACCAAAATCTGCATATAAAGTCTGCTGCCCTAAAATTTGAGGTTTTGCTTGCATGCAAAGCAAGCAAAAATATTATTTAATTCACTAGAGCACTTATACCAACATGCAGATAATTATCATAGCAAGAATCAAGCCATTCCAACCCTAGGCGCCAAACTTGAAGCTTTCCTGGCAATGAAAAACACTCTTTAATGCAAAAACCTCCTTCCTTTGGCGCCAAAACTTGTCTGGGCTGCAATCCTTTGCAAAAATAATTAATTGCTTCTTTATTATGGCAGCCCATGCTTATATAACCCTCAACATTCTATTTTTAATAATTTTCCTTCCTATTTCTAGCAATTTAATTAATAAACAATCATGTTTATTCACCCAAATTGGGCGCCCAATTATGCATGTTGTTGGTTGCTTTTAAATAAATTTATTTTATTTATTTTTAGCATGCATCCTTGACTTCTCTTTAGCTCTTCCACTTGCATTGACTTTCCTTCTATTTATGGTGCCAAAATTGGGTGAATAAACCATTAATAAATATTATTAAATGCATTGTTATTCACCCAAGGTGGGTCACATTTTTTAGCAAGGGTAATTTCTCAAAAATAAGAAGTCAACTTTGATGGGAATTTCACCCTGCACTGCAGCTCCAAAAATCCCCTCTTCCACTTAAGTGATTTGACTTTCATAATGGGAATTTTTACCCTGCAAGGTAGGTAAGAAATTTTGGTGCTTTAAGTGATTTTTCTTTTATAATGGGAATTTTTTACCCTGCAAAGGCAAGTAAGAAATTTCCCACCTTGCCCTCGCCACCTCTAATATTCCCATTAAACTTAACTTTGACTTCATGGGAAAAATTTACCCTGCAAGGTAGGTAAGAAATTCCCTTTGCCAACTTCCAAAATTCCCATTTGCAACTTAAAAGTCTTCCTTCCAAAAAAAGTGTGACTTGCATTAAAAAGCCTGGCCTCCTTTGATAAAGTGTGACTTGCGTATGGGTGAATAAATCTCTTTGGTGGGAAAATTTAGCCATTAGGCAAGTGAAAATTTCCCATCGGTGCTTTAAGTGATTTTTTTCTTTATTTTATAATGGGATTTTTTACCTGCAAGGAAGGTAAGAAATTCCCGCCTGCCTGCCGCCTCTAATTTTCCCATCGCAACTTAAGTGACTTTGACTTCATGGGAAAAAAAGTACCTGTAAGGAAGGTAAGAAATTCCCACCTTGCCTGCCACTACCAAAAATCCCATTGCAAGCTTACACTCATTAATTCAAAAAATGTGACTTGCCTGAGAGAGGCTTTTTGTGCATGACTTCATCTTTTTTGGTCAGAAGTTTGCATTTTGAGGTTGATTCCTTGGTGTGTGTGGTAGATGATCTCTAGATGCTTTAGGAAATTAAATAGACTATATTGGAAAAAGAATTGACCTAGGGGAATTTCACAGAGAAACTGAGGAAAAATCGGAAAAAAAAAAAAAAAATAAAAGTGCAAAAAAATGTTGCCAGAAGTTGCATAGATAATGCTGAATTCATTCTGGTGAAAACCCTATTGAGATGTGTGAATACTGGCATGCAAAACTTCAACAGGATTCAACCGAGCACAATTTACTTCAAACGGGGCATTATTTATTTAATAAATAATTAAATAAAAATTTCCCGCAGACAAAACTTGGCGGAGGGATAAAATGAGTTTGGGCATCTGGGTATTTGTCAAAATTGGCTCATATGATTCACTGGGAATATCTTAACATAATATAGACATCTTCTGGCAATAAAAACACAAAAAGACCCGTTATTTTAAAAAAAGAAAAATTTTTTTCAAATGGGTAGTCCTAGATTTTAGGGTGAAATCTGGGGACACCAATTGGCTCCATCTGTGGACATCTTTACCTCTTTCAAAATGAAAGGAGTGAAGATGAGATCCCAACATCTCTTGGGTTTGTGTCTTGTCCATTGGGTTTGGGGTCAAGCAAAAAAAAACAAAAAAAAAAAAAAAAAAGAAAAGAAAACAACAAAAGTTTTATTTATATACAAATAGGTTTTACCCTGTATCTTTTTTTTAATTTGAAAGGCTTGAGATGTTCCCATTGAAAGGAAAGTGGTAACTCAATTCTCTGGTAGGCAAGGAAGAAAGTATCCATTCCAAGAAATCTCTCTTGATCATGAAGGGCCCTTTCCAAGAGTGAATCAGATTTTCATGCATGCCCTTCGGTTCATGTCTCTTGTCCCACAAGAGTACCCAATCTCCGATCTTGAACTTCCTTTCTCTAGCCTTCTTGTCAAATACCTTGGGCAAGTCCTTATCAACTTCATCTTGTGGTGGCTCATCCTTTCTTCTCTCTGTGGTGGATAAGTCTGCATCAACTTCCTCCATTCCCAATTTTTTTTGCATTTTTGAGGAAGAACTATCACCATATTCTTTGTTCTTCTTCAAGGTACCGATCATGCTTGTTGAAAGTCTCCACTAAGGAAACTAAACCCTTGGGGATTTTGTTACCTTTTGGTTGGATTATTCCACTATTGTCATCATAACCTGGATCATTTTTTTCGTGACTATTTATTTGTCGTGGTGGTGATTTACTCCCTTCAACATACAACTGTCAAAGTTGTCTTGTTCCAAACATGCAGATGTTTGTTTGTCATCATTGAAAGTCTTCCATTGTTCAACATTATCAAGGACTTTGGGGTGGTAGACCATCTCCACTTTATAGTTTCCTTGTCTGAATATGGATGGTGGTCTATCCGGATTCAATAGTGTAGTTGTGACTCGCCAAAGAGTCTGCCTTGGAATTCTGATTTGTTGGAATGAAGTCGATAGAGAAGGCTGCAAAATCAAAGTGTGGAAAAAAGCACTTTATCTCTGTAATGCTTCATCTTATCTCTTTGACTTGATTTTTCCCTCGAAACTTGCTTTACTAGAAGTTCAACATCTCCTTGGGCTTTGAGGAGTTTTACTCCTTTCTTTTTAGCTTGCTCCATTCCTAAGAAGCAATGCTTCATACTCCGTCATATGATTGGTGTTCTCGAACATCAACTTGTGGGAGTATGGGAATATCTCATGATCTGGAGATATTAGTAGAATGTCGGCTCCTGATCCAAAAGAACAACAGGTGCCTTTAAAAACTCTAGAGTCCAACTTTTTTTTTTCCTCTTTTTGCTCTGGCTCTAGTTGAAGTTCTAGTTCTGGTACATTTTTATCCATTTCCAAGAAATAGACCCCATGGTTAGATTCTGAAAAAGAATATGAGATCTAGGATCCTCAGATTTTGTCACCATGTACTTGGACTTCTTTTTCTAGCTCCAACTTTTGATTTATTCCTTTGATAGGAATATGAGCACAAGACCAATCCATCTTTACTTCTCCTCCCAGCTCTTTGTAAAAGTTTTTGCTCAAGCAACATCCCGTAGGAGACAGAATATCTACAACTAAGATTGTCATCTTTAATCTTTTTTTGTCAGAAAAGTTTGCCAGAACAACTTGTGCATCTTTGATTTGTTCGATTAAAGGGACTTGTCTCTCCATGGAGTAACACCTTTTTATGGTCTTTGTCAAGGTAAGCCCAAGAGCATCTGCAACTTTAGTTGGCATGACATTGTCAGAAGCACCTGAATCTAAAATGCAATTTTGCTTAACTTGAAACCATTAAGCAATAAGGAAACATAGAATGGTTCCACTCTTTCAGAAGATGGTGAGGATTTAACAACTGCAGTGTTGTTCTGGGGAGGAGTATCTTTGGGCTTAGGAAAAAGGCCTTTTGATGTATTGGATTGTCCTAGTGATTGTACATATTTGACTAGCCTATTTAATTGCTCAGGAAAGGCTCTCAAGTATTCAACTTCTGACATTTGAACTCTAGTTTTCTTGACATGATCAATAATGTCAAAAGAAGGTATAGATTCAGATACCTGAGCTGCTTTTTGTGGTTGAGATGAAGAACTCACATTCTTATTCTGGGAGCTAAAGAAGAAGGTAAAGGGCTGCCCCTTCTTTGTTCATCAGCTAATGCCTCAGCTTGGTGAGTTTGTGATTTTGTAAATACTGCATATGTATGACCATGATCATCTTCATGAAGCTTCTCATCGTCATGTTCAGATTTGTAGTTTAGGTAATTAATGTTGGAGTCACCAGCAGGACCTACAAAATCATCATTCTCGAGCTGATCAGTGTCAACTTCCTGGTCTTCTTCATTCATCTCCATGTTGTTTTTGGGAGCAAGCTTCAATTGCTAATCTTTGGGAACCAACAATGTGGTTTCGGTTGTTGTTGTTGAAATTTTGAGTAGGGGAAGTGTTGTTGCCTTGAGCCATTTGAGCCATTTGTTTCTTCATCTATGACATCTCATTTGCTAACTTTTGCAATAGTGAATCGGAAGTAGTAGCAGAGGATGAACTTTCAGCTCTAGAAGTGTTGCTCTTTATCTTTCCAGCCATGATGAGGTCATCTTCAATTTCAACCGCCATGTTTTGGGCTGCTAACAAAGTCAGCTAGGATGTGCTCTTCATAGTTGATAGCTTACTTTAGGAAGTAAAGCATTGATGAAGAATACTTTTTGATTCTCATCATTAGAGAAGCAGATGCTGAAATTTTGTAAAGTAATCTTTGGAATTTTGCAATAAAATCCCGCATGTGCTCATGTGGCTCCTTCTTCAACTGAGTGAGTTGAGTTATCAAGGTATTGGAATCTTCAAGCTGGTTTGAATCTTTTTAGAATGCATCTCTCATAGTGGCCCAGTTGGTTATGGTGAAGAGCTAGCCGGTAGAACCATTCTCCAGCCAAGTCATGCAGAGTCTCTATGAAGAGTCTCTAGATAGACACATCTTCATGTTCGATTGCAAGCACTCCACAGATAAAAAATGCAGCCAAGTGGTCATCTGGATTTTGCTTTCCATCTCCAAAGAATTTTGGAAAATTCTTTCTTGTCCCTTTAGGTAGATCATGCATAGGAGGAGTCAGATTCAGAGGTCCAAAGGTTGCACCCCATGGAATAAGTGTTGCAGGGGCAAGTGGTTGATTCAACATCATGAAAGGAGCATGTCTTCTTTGAGAATAGACTTGGTGAATAATTCCAAGCTACTGGATTATGTTGAAAAGATGATCCTAGATCTGAGATGAGTTTGCACTCTCTTCTGGTGAAAGACTAGATCTGTGGCTTCTAACTTGAGGAGGATGATTGAAATTAAATTGCTCTCCTATAATCTATAAAAATGATCGATCCTTCCTTGAGCTCTGCTAGATAGATCTGGTGAATGGCGTTTTCCAAGTTGAGCTTATAATATAAAAGGGAACTAGCAAGAGAAAGCTATTTGATCTGCTAATTTGTGTTGTTCCCTAGTGGAGTCACCAAAAACTGTTGGCTAGATTTTCTACACATGAAAACCTAAAAACCTAGGTAGTCATGAGATAAATCTCCCTCATTTACCGGTGAGGCTCCCGTGTAAGATTTTTGTCATTATATTTTCTAATATCTATTTGTTGGTATTACTTTAACTATGTAGCTCATGAACCATAGCTATAGCAATTTTTGCAAAAGTAAGCAAGCATGTAAAAGAAAGGAAATATCTATAGAAGAGGAAAATAATAGAAAACAGGAAGAAAGAGAGAAGATGTGCAACCCAATCAATAGTTTATAGAGTTGATCACATGCACATAGATAAAACAAATAGATCATGAAATACATAATTAAAGCAAAGGAAAGTTTCAGATCTAGATCTAGAATAACACAAAGTTTATGAATAGATCTAAAAATAAATAAGAAACAAAATGCACCATTGACACAAAGTTCTCTCAAAAATCTCTTCTCTATTCCTTCTGCTTTCAAAAAGCTATCAAGGGTTTCAGCTCAAAGTCTGGAACACAAGAATGTTGATTACAAATTCTGATCCTTTAACCCGTAGGTTCTTCCTCTATTTATAGTGTATAAAGGGAAATTACAAATAGGAAGCTTTAAATGAATTCCCACATGTGGAAGCTATGAAAAGGGAAACAACTGGCAATCTTCCTCCTAGAATTCCTCTTTGCATGACATGCATGATTTATAACTGAAAAATAGAACCTTCTATTTTGCATGTTTGCCACCTATTTCCAAGTAATTGACTTCTTCAAGTAATGACTTTTAAACCAATCACTTAAGTTTTATAATTTAATTGATTGCTCAATTACTTTTTGGAGAAAATAAAGAAAAAGAAGAAAGAGGAAAAGAAATAAGAAGAAAGTTGCAACACTTCCAATCTTGTTCTTTTTCCATATTTTGCATGCGGTTGACTCTTTTGCCTTTGATTCTCACCAAACTAGATCTAGAAGCTATGCATGACTGTGATTTGCTTGTGGGTATTGCCTTTTGCCTTGTCTTCCCTCTTATCCTTGAAGATTTTTAATTCTTCTTCAAATACATGCACCAGTGCAATGTTTCCGTAAATAATTTAGACAAAACTCATCATCTTTTATTTAAAATTGCATATGAGCAATTTTAAATTTAGAAAGCACTGGGTGAATGCAAATACAAGTAAATTCAATGAAGGCTTCAACTGGAAGATTGGGAGCACATGCACAAGATCTGGAAGGAATTTTCCATGCACTGACTTCTACATGGGCTGTGTTAGAAACAAGAGGATGAATTTTTTTTGGAAGCCTTTGCAATTATGAGATCTGGATCTGTCAATTAAATTGGTGATAGGTTCAGGGCCTATGTTTGTATCATTGACTTCAGCAAATCTGGAAGCTATGCATGATTCTATTGATCCTTTTCTTTCATCATGCTTCATCATGGTTGGAACAATCTTTGTCTGAGCTCTTTTTCTTTTAATTATGCTTCGGAATCCCTTGCAATTGGATCAATTTGTGCAGATCTGCAACTTTTCTTCAGATTTGAAAGATATATTCAATGTATCTGACATTGATTTGAACTTTTTTTCACTAATATGAGCACCTGTGATGAATACCTGTAATTAATTCAGACAAAGATGGAGTCCAGAGCATGAATACTTGATTTTTATCACCAAAATCTGCATATAAAGCTTGCTGCCCTAAAATTTGAGGTTTTGCTTGCATGCAAAGCAAGAAAAAATATTATTTAATTCACCAGAGCACTTATACCAACATGTAGATAATTATCATAGCAAGAATCAAGCCATTCCAACCCTAGGCGCCAAACCTTGAAGCTCCCTTGCAATGAAAACACTTTTTAATGCAAAAATCCTCCTTCCTTTGGTGCCAAAACCTATCTGGGCTGCAATCCTTTGCAAAAATAATTAATTGCTTCTTTATTATGGCAGCCCATGCTTATATAACCCTCAACATTCTATTTTTAATAATTCCCTTCCTATTTTTGGCAATTTAATTAATAAACAATCATGTTTATTCACCCAAATTGGGTGCCCAATTATGCATGTTGTTGGTTGCTTTTAAATAAATTTATTTTATTTATTTTTAGCATGCATCCTTGACTTCTCTTTAGCTCTTCCACTTGCATTGACTTTCCTTCTATTTATGGCGCCAAAATTGGGTGAATAAACCATTAATAAATATTATTAAATGCATTGTTATTCACCCAAGGTGGGTCGCACTTTTTGGCAAGGGAATTGCTAAAAATAAGAAGTCAACTTGATGGGAATTTCCACCCTGCACTGCAGCTCCAAAAATCCCCTCTTCCACTTAAGTGATTTGACTTTTTCATAATGGGAAATTTTTACTTAAGTGATTTTTCTTTTATAATGGGAATTTAAGGTGGAAAAGTAAGAAATTTTCCTGGTGCTTTAAGTGATTTTTCTTTTATAATGGGAAATTTTACCTGTAATTCCCACTTAATGGTAAGAAATTTCCTGACCTTCACCTCTAATTTTGATAAAGTGTGACTGACAAGTGACTTTGAGAAAACCTTGGTATTGTAAAGTACTCCTTTTGGCGCAACTAGAAAAGGGTTTCCTCTCTTACACATATAATAGAGGAAAGAAGGAGGGAGGTTCCTATAACGAAGGGGTGCGCTCTGCTCCACCTGCAATGATGGTGAGGAGGTTATTTGTGAAAGATTCACTCAAATGGGCAGTCAGATTCTTGACAGGGCCCTCACCTGTAACGTGTGCTTGCAAGAAGAAGCCGAGCATTGAGAACATGGCCAGTCTTCAATTCTTTATCTCCTTCACCTTCAACAAAGCAAACTGGTCTGGATCGTCGGCCAATCCCAGTGGATCAAATGGTTCCCCTGGGTGAAGTTTGTCCTCCAACCCCTGATTTTAATTATTTGTTAACAACAATTCAACTGGGCTCCTATCTGATCGGAATGCCCTTCATCATGGCCGTGGGCTTTCTTCTCAATATCTGATTTGCTAGTGGACCTTGGATGAGCGGAACGAGGAACAGGTATCATCCATTTTTTCTATACTATTTTCTGATCTGCACCAAGTTGTGATTACGCTACTTTTTTCACGGATCTGGATTCTGTATGTCTCCTTTGGAATTTCCTTACACATTGGAATTTACCTAGTTTACCTATTAGAAAGTCTTTGGCGATCCTTTTCTTCCTCTAATACCCAATGGAAGGCGATGCATAGTTCTGCACAAAAAATAAGATTCCTTGGCAAATAGGCTTCATTGGGAAAAAATCCATGTTTAGCTTTGTAATGGAATGTAACTCTACTGTAGTGATCAGTTCCCAGCCTGCGCATCCATAGCCATATCCAATCCCAAACCTGTAAGAAACAAGAGATGGAACCAAGGTAGTACAACTGTTTCAATGAATGAACAAGAAACTGCAGTGGTATTCGTTCATGGCTTCCACTCAATGCTCTTGTTGCATTTTCTTACATGATGCGAGTTTTCTACCCATGACAAAGGTGTTTGCAAATTTTCAAAAATCTAACTGAGTCATTCTATAATGACATAATGCCATAGCTCAAAAACGTTTTTATTTTAAATTTCTCGTTTCCTTCCTCCAAATCCTTTGTCATTTTAAGATGCCCCACTTAACAACTCAGTCCTGAAATGTTCGAGACATTTAAATCTATAGCCATGTCATAACAGAATTTGGCCGCTAAATATATAGTAGATGGGGATGAATTTTTTGCCCGCCAGATGTTGTTTCTGTATGTCCTCTACTACATATGTATGTAAAATGTGCCCGAGCATGCAACTATCATGTGAACTGTTTTACAAAATGCCCAAAACAATGTGGCATCATGGACTGCAATGATGATAGGATATGCACAGAACGGGACATCTTATGCAATCAGAAGGTGTAAAGTCATTTTGAACCTTCTGCCTCTGAGACTGACACAATGCCCCTCGTTAATTTCCTCGTATAATATTATACTCTCAAACTTAAAATTGGATTATATCCCAAGGTGGTGTTATAATTATTCCTCAGTATTTGTAGCTTTCGAAGTGCTTTTCATTTTTCCATTATCTTCTAGAGATTTTCTGCATCAATTACCAACGTTCAAATGTCAAATGGGAAGAGTGTGCTCGAGAAAATTGTGGAAGAAAATAAAGAAACGTTTCGTTGTTGTAGAAAGCAAGCATTTCAGTTTTTGTGGGGATATTTTGGGTGCTACAAGAAGAAATATGTAGTGGGTGGAAGAGGAAATTACTGTGCAAGACGAGGTTTATGCAAGAATTTGGTGATGAGGTTGACAACTAATTACACAAAGTTGAAAATGAATTCTAATTCTGAATCTGCTCTGTTTAAGTATGACCCTATCAGTTATTCTCTCAATTTTGATGAAAGCTCTAGAATATCTGAAGATGGTTATCCTCGTCCATATTTTGCAAAGGAATCTAGGGAAGTTTAATAGAAGTAAATTTCATGTTGCAATGGATATGGAATGGAATAGTTGTATTATTATGTATAGATAGTAAGGGTAGCTGTACTAGAAGGTAGTGATCTCCTTAGAAGAGAGATACAGCTTTTTGACAGTTTCAAAATAGTTATCCTGTACATTAGTAGTTGGGACGACTAATATTAATGTCTTGTTACCCTTATTGTAATAGGAGTAACCATCAACTCTGCAGCGCATTGAACCGTAGACTATCAACATAATGTGTTTTTTATCTTTATTGTAATGTGTATTAAGGAGTTGATCTCCTTCTGCTATGAATTAGATGAAGAGATATTTTCTTGACAGTTTCAAAATAACTATCATATATATTAGTAGCTGGGGAGACTAAGAACACTGAATGTTGTGTTGTTACCCTTATTGTAATACTGGTGTTTTCATAGAAAAGAGTAACCATCAACTCCCACTACTACACTGTTTGGGTTTTAATGCAGAGAGCGAAAGGCGTAACGGGTTTGTGGAAATGATAGTTGTGGGCTTTACAACTTAGCACAGCAACTTCAAAGCATTTCACGGACAGCAAGTCCAATAACAATTAACCGTGGAAAACAACAATTGAAAGTCAAATAATATAATTTTGAACATCATGCAAACAATAGAAAATATATGAAAAATCAACTTGCATGGATAGAGCTCCTTGCAAAGCTTGCGCTTTTGCAGCAAAGAAGTTTGGCTATGAAGCCACTGAAAGAATGGAAGAACCAGGCACCACCACTCCTCGAGCTGCAGTTGGACAGGTACAAATATAGTTTGTGTAGTAACCTGCACCCATTAAGATTCATATCAAAAATAAACTGCTCTGCATCACCTAACTTGTCATCACTTCCCCTATCAATAATGCTTGTATCAAAAGGCTCAGGCTGGGTATAACGTAAAGGAATCTCTGCAATATGATTTGTACTATTTTCATCTGGATCATTCTTCATTGCTGTTTCCTGCAGTTGATATGCATATTCCAAATTCCATAGAACATCTCCCATGGCAGGCCTATCTATACCTTGCTCTTCCAGATACTTCTCAGTCGTCTCCCCAAATTTTTTAAGGGAGCCAGGATTGATAGTGCCAGCAAGATGAGAATCAATGATCTGGTCAAGTATGCCTTTTAGGCTTTTTCTGATAGTGCATTGCCCACTCTACTATATTAACTTGTTCTCTAGGAAGAACTGGATTAAGAGCTGGTCTTGCACATAGGACCTCCAATAACACTACTCCAAATGAATACACATCAGATTTCTTTGTCAGTTGCTGCCTTCTGAACTACTCCGGATCAAGATACCCAAAACTACCTTAAAATTTGCTCGCGAGGTAAGTTTTCCTTTTCTTTTACGAGTTTGTTCATTCCATTCATTTTTCGTTTTTTGCCTGCTTAAATCTAATGGTTATCAACCTTGCATCAATTGAAACAGTTCAATAGGAAGTTTTGTACACTTTTTTTTTCGAAATTGAAAAATATTGCTTGTGGTCATATCTTGAGTTATTGCACTTTTGACAGCTATGCTGACGTCATTTTGGCTCCGTGTTATGTTGTATCATATATTGTATGGCTTTCCTGTCACCTCTAAGCTATGAAACAGCTTCACCCTCTAATTGGCTACATGCACTTTTTGCCGCTGTTCCTGTTTAATGATATCGACTAAAGCTTATATCCTTGCAGGTCCGTGAGAGAGAGATAAAAAATCTACATGACTGCAGGTTGGGCATGTCAGCTGCTAAGAGGCGTCAGCAGATGCTCGCATGCTTGCCAAAACTCTTTAATATGATACGCGACATATTTCGTTCCATCAAGCGCTCGGTTATCACACGGCAAGAACTTATTCACAAAATAATATCAAATCATTGTGATGTTACTGATAGAAGTAAGTAGATTTTTACTTTTGTGATGTTACTGATAGAAGTAGATTTTTACTTAAACATTGGCCTTATCTTGCAAGGAATAATGTTACCAGATTTAATTGAATGGATAGCTGTTAGATTGTTAGTCCATTAGATGTCAACTGTTGTGACTCACCTATGGCTGAGTTACCTCTTAAACCTTGTGATATCATCATCCACACATCACACTCATAACCTAGATTGTCAGTTTGAGTTCCTGCAACAAGAATCTTGGGCGTGTTCCCATCTATAGGGACCCTACTTTTCCTTTTGCAATAACACCAGAGACTTTGTAACGGCTGTTCTTTCCAATTCCTCGTGTTCATGTAATTCCAGAATCTACTTTTAGAAAGCATGAAAGCTAAGAAAATTGCAGAGAAACAAGGAATCGAAACTATTTGTCCTTGATTGTTTTTGTATATCATATTCAAGCCAAACTTGTGAAGTTAATAGCTTGCTCCTTTATGGTAGATTGTCAATTCTATAGATTGACTGAGAAAGGGAACATATTTTGATTGATTAAAAAATTGGAAGTATTTAACAATACCAATAAAAAGCCCAAGAAAGTACAATACCAAGAAATAAAGCATGAAAAGTTACAATACCATGTCATTTTCTGCACCTACAACTTTGGAGAATGACAAAGAATAATTAACACCTGGGGGTTAGTTATTCTGTCAATATCTTGCTAGCCTAAAACAATCATGATCTACAATCCAAACAATGCGAACATTTAGAAGGCATGCTTCTCGAATTCAAATCTATAGGATCACGATGTACCATCCAAAAGGATGGAAGTAAATACCAAGGTTGGTCACTAATATAACAACAATACCGTCATTGATCATGAAAATAACACAGTAGAAAGTTGACGTGAAGTTGCTTCTTGAAAAAATGAGAGACAAGAAAGTGGTTGGCATGCATGTTCATTCCATGCCATCTCGAATATGAGACCATGACAGTGTAGACCCTCATTCCATTCCAGCTGGAATACAAGACCATGACAGTGGAAGCCCCTTTGGAAATGGCACAAAAATGAGAGTCATGTAGATCCTAACTAATCCTTTCTAGTTGATTATAGTGTTCTCATCAATACCATCGATTTTGCTCCCATCAGGATACACTGTTTGAAAGGATAAAAGTACCCTGGTTGGTTACAAATTCAAGTTTCAATTATAATACCAATGCTGATCATAAAAATAACGATATACAGTAGTACCTTGAAGTGAAGTTGATTCTTGAGAACACAAGTAACAGGAAAATGGTTAGCATTCATCTTCTTTCCATTCCAGGTGGAATATGAAACCATGAGTGGAGACCCTTTTGAAAATGACATGAAAAAGGGAGTCATGTGGATGCCAACTAAGCCTTTTTATTTGATGACGCTGTTGTTTTCATCTATGTCATTGATTGTACCCTGTGCCGTATCACCCACAAAGTGTGTAGCACAAGCTGTTTTGTTTGTCCTGATGATGTATGCATTGTATAGCATAAGCACTAATGTATAGAAAGAGTGCAGCATAAGTGATTAATCTGAGAACTGCAAATTCTGATTGAAACACTAAATGTTATATCCAATGAATTAAACAGAAGGTTTATTTGCCATTTGAAGCAGTCGAGTGATTTAGAACATTGAGAGATTCTTACTGTTCTGCTAGATTGCTACAAAGGAAACCACTTTGTATGGTTCTCAGGAGGTTGACCCTCCAGACCAAAGATAATATCTGTCATATATTTCACAGCTTCTGGATCCTTACTGTAGCTCCATTAATAGCATCACTGCCGTCAAGGATCTCTGCAGATCCTTCCAAACTGAGGATTTCTGCAGACCCTTTCACAGCCACAGACCAGAACAAGTTACGTAAACTAGAATGCTACCTATTTGAAGCAGTGTTTTGAAAATCGTTCTGGTTCTGGTTCGGTTAAACCGGTTCATTTAAAAATTGCAAACCATTAGAAAAACTGAACCAATGATCGGTTATGCACGGAATCGGTCGATTCAGTAGTGAACTGTCCAGTTCTGTACTGAACCGTTCAAACCGGCCGGTTCCATACTGAACTGGTCTGAACTATTTGAGGGTCAGGTTTTGCCTTAAAACATTTTTTTTTCCAATTTTAGCTTTTAAGTTACCTTTTTCCAACCCTAACCCTAAAATGATGTTACGCAGACCCCGTTTAGAACAACAACGGTTAAATGATCTCGTTTTCGTGCAATACAACCTCCGGCTAAGGCACAACCAATTACTAAATAGGATACCTAATACAGATCCCATTGTCTTGGATGATATTGATCCAACCTCAAAATGGCTAGAGGAGAGTCACCTAGTAGAGTATGATGTCGAGGACTTGGGGTGGATGGCTTTGGATGATGAACCACTAGTAGCACCAGACATGGCAAACTCTAGCCTTGCTACTACAACTACTGCAAATGTCCCTGAGGAGTCTGAGCCAAAGGAACATGATGACATTGATGAGGATGAGGGTCCTGTTCTTAGCAGCGGTGTTGAGTTTGATGATTGATATCAAACATGCAGTAGCTTGTAGCATATTATTATTTGGACTATATAGGCCATTCAAAGCCTCATTGTTTATGTATTTTGTTTCGGACATGTAGTGCACTCGGTGCCGTTTTGCTATATTTACCCTTACATGGGATATGCACGAGAAAACTTTGCATATTGTCTCATATATTGTCTCGTAATGATGGTTTGGCATTTTTAAAATTTCTTGTTTTCATTAAAATTGTAAATATTTTATGTATTTTTTAGTAAACTGTTCATAAGTTTTAAACTGGTCCAGTTCCAGTTCGATTCCGGTTCAGTTCCAGTCCAACCCTTGGCTGGTTGTGAGTTAGGTTCCGATTTTTAAAACATTGATTTGAAGTATATACAATCCCGAATCTTCCATAGTTGTACAACACATGGAGCAAATGCATATGGAATGCTAGTAGATCGACCTTGCAATGGTGTAGCAGCACCATTCCTATTACCAGCTCAGGATTTCTGCAAGACCAAAATAAAAATGTAAGGGCCATCTATAGGGGTTTAAGGGATCCTTGGTAGACCAAAAGGAATAATCTTCTAAACAAGCAAACACAGTTTGATAGGTCCTACAAATTATGTTAGTTGGGGATGTTATAAGTTCTAGGCGGCGAAAACCTTTTTCAAAGGTTAATATAGAATGTATCAACTTGGAATCGTGTCGCTTCTTAGAACAGGGGAATTAAATGCATTATTGTTCTCTTAAAGGAAGCAGATAATCAAGAAATCAGAAATTGAAACAATTACAATAAAAAAATCTACCACTTGTCACAATTCTGCAATAAAACCTTGGGAAGGGCATGTTTACATTGCATAGGGTACCATCAACATTGAAGAAATGTAAAAGAGGTGGCGGTGTACTAGTCCTTCTCCTTGTTGCTCCAAGGCCAATATTGTAGAGAAAAATTGTAGCACCATTAACATTGTTATGGTCATACACTGGAAGTCTACACATATGTCATTTTTTGGTGTGATCTGAAAAATGACATGGCACCTTTCTGAAAATCATTTACTATATCAGTCCGTTGTTCTGGAGTTATCTGAGGTGCAGTCTTGCTTCCTTTTCCATGAAGTACACTCCGTGGACCACATTTAGTGCAAAATATTATACAACTCTATTATCAGACTAACGCAGTCTGTAATAGTAATTACCCTCAAGCTCGACATTCAAGCGTAAGGGATGTATAGTTAGTTATTCATGTAGGCCTTAAAGGACTTGTTTTTTGACAATTTCCTAACAAAAAACTATACATAAAGGCCTCTTGAAGCTATGATCAGTCAGAATATAAAGGTAAGAGGTAAATGTAGCTTTTTTAGGTCACCACCAAGCAAGACACCAATTTGGCGTAAGAGGCCCTCCTTGTGGAATCCCACAAGGGGATTATTTTCCACTTGCGATATATATTGTTCAATTCTTGTACACTTGGGTTTCAACCTCATGACCATTATCGCAGTAAATTTTCAAGATCTACTTTGAAGGTGCTAAAATTTGAAACAATGATAAAATGACCTGAGACCCAAAAACTAAAAAACAACAAAACAAATATAAGGTTTAAGCTCAACTTCATTCATTTGATGATTACCAATTTTGTATTATTTCATAAAATTTCTACAAGCCTCTGATCTTTGAATATGTGTCATAGTCTAAACTTTTCTTTGAGTCAGACTTGGCAAATACCAAATATAAACAAACACTTAGGTGTAGCGATGGATCTTTGTACTGAATATTTTCTACAACTGCCCACTTGCATAAAAACACAAATGTAAGACATAACAACAAGAATTGCTGCCATTTAAACTTCATATTCTCATCACCTCTTCCTTAGGTAGAGCTTTAGAAGCAAAATGTGACATCCAGTTGAGCAAACCGGTCCTTATTCATTGCCAAGACTCTCATTATAAATATTAGCAAGGAAAAGTACCCTTGTTATCATTATAATTAAGTTGTAAATAAAGATACGGGATTTCAAATTCCAAGATCAGACCATTATTGGACTGGATACTACTAACACACTTAAAATTACTATAAGAGTCTAATAATATAATATAAGATGGAGTACATGCTTACAGTTTTCTCTTACTCTTATGGCTAGCTGGCTATATTGATGCCGTTATTTATCCTTGGGCCAAACATAGCCATTTTCATGGCAAGAAGTATGCAGTGATGTTGGTCATGTAACTTGTTATCAGCTTTCTATGTCAGAAGGAATCCTCTGTTTTCTTGTTAAAGGTTATAAGATGTTTCCATCAACCATTCAAAGAACAGAACTTGAGCTCAGCTGTCAGGAAGCAGTACGCTTTGTCTCATTTCATGCATTTTTTTCTTTTCTAGGTGAAGTTGAGGAGCAGTTGCAGCTCCTTCAAGAATTAGTCCCCGACTGGATTTCTGGAAGGACATCCACAACTGGTGATTTCCTATACAGGTAAGCTCTTTTGTGGAAAGGAATAGAGAAATTCGAGATTGCTTTTTACTCACAAATCTGGATGCTTTTGTGATTCAATATTTTTGGTTGTCTGCAGTATTGAAAATAATATAGACATGCGGAGTATCCATGCAAGACGCTTGAGTGCCTTGTAAATCTTAATTATATCTTGCTGGAAAGGCACCTGAAGGACTTATTCGTGAAAGCTGTTGGGACAATTAAATTATTTTGCACAGTTTTAAATACACAGACGACTGGGTTTTCTGTGCCAGTCTTCTGAGATTTGCTGCTTCTTGATATCTGTGTAAATTTTTTAAGAAACAAGTACTTATTTCCCACACAATTGCTTTTGTTGGATGAAAGTAAGTTCTATTATATGTACGCGTTTGGAGTGAAAATGAAATGCCCCAAGTTGATGGTACGTATGTTAGGGAAATTTCAAGGAGCTCATTATCTCTGCAGAGAAATTAGAGTCGCCATGTACACTACATTTAATAATCAAAACTTGTTGTTGAGCTTTGCACATTCCTAGTTTAGCTGCAAAGCTGTTATCAGATGCCGTTTTTAGTCCACTCTTTTCTTCCTTGCTCTTTTGCATTTAACTGGACGTGTTAGGGCGTGTATGTGATTGGAATCAATGAAATATTATCTGTGCATTTCATCCATAACCTTTTGTGAAGCTCAATCTTGTTTTGATATTGCTTATCCACGGTTGCTTGATTCACCAATGGTTTTATTTGGTAATCAGGACCAGATTAAATGGATGATATAAAGTATGTGCAACTGGCCTTCTTAGGTGTAGGAGACGAGGGCAAGGAAGGAACTAATGGGTACTGTAATTGCCTCTGATTGGTTGCTCTTGATACTCAATCATGTCTTGTTATAGCAGACCATCGTTGGTTTCTTGATTCAGGAAAGGGTTTTCTTTGGTAATCAAGATCAGATTTTGAATATATGGTATTAAGTACGGACAATTGGCCTCTGTAGTTGTAGAAGCTGAGGACAAACATGAGTTCATGGTATTGTAGTTGTCTCTGATTGGTTGTTCTTGATTGGTTGTCTCTTGAAACGTCGACAAAATATGAAGTATTCCACTCCAAATTAGGAACGACTGTGGATGAAGTGTATGTTTATAACATGTATGGAATGAGATGGGTGTCAAGAATGTATGTTCATAAATATGCCGAAGCGCTATCAGATGCAGAGTCATGCTGTAAGCTCGATGCTTACCACTCAGGTAAATTTCAAGCCAAGATTCAGTCACTGTTATCTGTGGGAAGATATCAGGACGCATTCTGTTTCCTTGAATGTTCCTGCGGGCTTAAACATTTAAATGAAGACGAGAAGAAAGTATTCACTTCCACTTATCGTAGATTTGGTGAAAGCTATTTTCATATGGGCGACTCTTTTCCAGCTGCAATTCAAGAAAATGGAAAGAAATCAGTCATTTTTAACCCTGTTTCGAATTCTGCAACCAGGCTGTTTTATGGAGTATGGCTGCTTGTTTCCTTTGTAAACCATTCATACGCGCCAAACGCAACAAGAATAAATGCCGGAGAAATCACGAGGATTCATGCAGCCAAACCCATTGAGAAAGGGCAGGAAATCAACATCCCTTATTTTTCTGTTTTGGTCCCTTACAGTTTACGAGAGGTATCTTGCAAGGCCTTCGACTTTGGCTGTGACTGTAAATGCAAACGATGTTAGGAGGAAAGAAAGATAATACAATCCGAGGAGCCGATTTATGATATGCTTTGCAATGAGTATTTGACAGCCTTCGATTCCTCTATGAAGCATCGGCCTGATCGTATACTGAATGGCCTAGATGATCATGCAAATCACTTTCTCTTGTCACTGCACATGGAGATCATATAGATTCACTTTTCTATTAAAGAGCAGGTCATGCTATGTGTTGATCGACTGGATATCATCAAAGGAATTCCTCAGAAGATTCTGGCATTTGAGAAGTTCCTAGAAGAGAATCCAACTTGGAGAGACAAAGTGGTGTTAGTTTAGATAGCTGTACAAACAAGGAGGGATGTTCTGAGTGTATGTTTACTTTCTCATGTCAGAGTAATGATTTTGTAATTGTATGTCTAGTGTGTTTGACCATATACCCATAGGATATTCTGTATGCTATGGCTTTATTGGGGTTCTTTCTTCCAGTTCTTGAATCTACACAGAATATTCTGTATTCCATTTCTTGAAGCTCTAACAATCTAAGTCTAGTAGTAAAACGTCAAGAGCATGAAAATGTCTGTAAATTTCTATAATTTTTAGAATGTTTCTAATTTCTGTTGATTTCATATTTTTTGGTGCACCCTTTAGAGGTTTTAGCTGAGAATAAAATTTGAAACTCAAAATAAAAATGAATGTACTAAAATTGAAAAAGTTGAGCCAAAATTGATTTTTATTATTTTGTACTTTTCTATCAGGTATCAAATGTATTTAACGCCAAGATATTGCTAAGTAGGTTAAATTGGCCAAACTGAATGTTATACATAATGATAACATAACGTAGTTTTCAAGCATCTTGTTGCAGTTATTCTAAATTATTAATTGTGACATGATGAAAATAATTCGTTATTTCTTCTTGTGGGGTTCTGCTTCAGGGGCGAAGACTGGATCAATTGGTTCATTCTATTTGAGCAACAATTTGTTGTTGGACGTCGAGGAGGCAACAAGGGCTTTGGATCTCGCTTCCTGCTTTGCTTCAACACGTCACTGCATACAGATAGGTTGTGAGTATTAAAACTCCTTTTCATAGTTTTATTTTCACAAGCCGCATATCGGAGAGGCTCACCTAAACATGAGAGATTGTTAAATATTGTGAGATTGCTGACAGCAGCGTTGAGAACAGAGAGAAGCGTATCCTCTTGCTCACTTCGCTCAAAACTACACAGTCTCTTGAAGTCATTAAGAATAATTTTTGGTCCTTGAACCAAAGCCTCTGTAATAGTTATGGTCCCTACTTGCAAGCGCATTCCAGCCATCTATAGGATTAAAAACAAGCACAAATAGGAATAGTATAACAAGAGTCATTTTAATAGTGACTCCAAATTCGCTGCGTACTCCAAAGTCTGTTATTAATAGGTCTCCTAATGAGCTCCCCGGGTATCAAATTTTTTAACCTTCCATCTTGTTTTTCTTGCACATTAAGTTATGTTTACTTATCCGGAAATAAGACTCGATGATTACTTTCTTATTTGTCAGTTCTTTTCATATTGAATTTATAAATTGTGTCAAAGACTGTGATCTTGTAACTATTTTTAGAATTATGATAAATACAATATGGAGGAAGCATTCTATCATTTGAGATTTTTGTGCACAATAAGTTATGTTTAGTTTCTGAGATTTCTGAGAATAAGTCTTGATTATTAATCTCTGTTTTAACTACGTACGTAATCAACATTTTTATTAGTCTTGATAAGTCCACGTTTTCTTGTTTAAGTAGTATGAATACATTCAAAAATACAAAACCAAAATTATATGTATATATGCACACACTATGTGAATAATGTATATGTTGTGCATGTCAGCTATTATGTTCTAAAGTGATTTTCCTATATCAGTGTAGCAAAATTTACCTTTTTGGCTTTCCCAGCAAGGTGCTCTAACTTTTTACATTTGGGAAGTAATTTGCTTCACTTTTAGACACTCAGTGTTGTAAGGGATTTCGGTGACTACTAGGTTAATTAGCTCCTCCTTTCAACCTATTCCAGCTACAATTACTCACACAAATGGTGATAGATTAGAGAAATTGCGCCCCTCGCCGCGAGCAACTACTGAGGCATATACATCCTCTTTTTCTCACATTAGATCATGTGGGTCTGTTGTTCTTTTGAGTAGAGGATTATCTAGCCTCTTTGTCCACATTTTTAGTAGTACAGACAGACACACATTACCAACTTCCTTACTAGTTATGCAGGATCATCAACCATGGATGTTAGGGGAATTTTCAGGATACATTCTTGCACATTCCCAAGTTTGAAATTATTGTGGAGGGGCAGTGATTCGTTTATTATTCCTGTACACGCAAGTCATTTGGTTTTAACACAGCCGAGCCATACCAGGAAGACGTCTTGCCTCACATCTATATCCATTTGAATGCAGCTCTATCCACGACAGAACTGTGTCGGTCTAGTAGACAATAGTTTTAAAGCTTGGAATTTGAAAATCATAATCCTCCACATCGACAGTTTTGGCATCCATATCTGCCATTGACATGTATGTCATTTCCTTGTATGTTCATATTTGTATTGTTCTTGCTGTGATGGTATAGTTTTTGCATTGATCTGTGGTATACAGTCATTGTGTGGAGCTCTTACCACTATGATTTGATAGGCAAGAATTCATTGTTGATTACTTTGATGGGCGATAGATTTGCGCTATACCTATATTGTTGATGCAGATGTCACTTGACTATAATTATATGCATACATCTGTGTATCTGCATAGTCTAACCTCAACATCCAGCAATCAAATCCCTTCACTATCGTACAAGCTCATTGGCTCCTCTTCGCTTGCATGCAGTTCTTTTACTTGCTATCTATTGCCATGCAAACACGTGCATGCATGTGCCATCCGCTGTTGTGAAGTGGTTTTCTTTTAAGTGGGTTTGCAACGTGTATTTTGAAAGATCTCTTCTATGTGGATTTCAATACACGCGTAGATCTGGTACAACATAAATTGAGCCCCTCTTTTGTTAATACAAGTATCAAAAAAGATTCAATGCTTCATTACCAACTTCCTTACCAACTTCCTTACTAGTTATGCGGGATCATCAACCATGGATGTTAGGGGAATTTTCAGGATACATTCTTGCACATTCCCAAGTTTGAAATTATTGTGGAGGGGGTGATTCGTTTAAT
This sequence comes from Taxus wallichiana var. yunnanensis, assembly GCA_018340775.1. Taxonomy (NCBI): domain Eukaryota; kingdom Viridiplantae; phylum Streptophyta; class Pinopsida; order Cupressales; family Taxaceae; genus Taxus; species Taxus wallichiana. Next base: position 159,980,013 of record CM031240.1, on the reverse strand, counting down.
ATTCCCGTACACGCAAGTCATTTGGTTTTAACACGCCCGAGCCATACCAGGAAGACGTCTTGCCTCACATCTATATCCATTTGAATGCAGCTCTATCCACAGGTAACCGTGTCGGTCTAGTAGACAATAGTTTTAAAGCTTGGAATTTGAAAATCATAATCCTGCACATCGACAGCTTTTGGCATCCATACCTGCCATTAACTCCGTATGTCATTTCCTTGTATGTTCATATTTGTATTGTTCTTCTTTGTGATGGTATAGTTTTTGCATTGATCTGTGGTATGCACTCATTATGTGGAGCTCTTACCACTATGATTTGATAGGCAAGAATTCGTTGTTGATTACTTTGATGGGCGATAGATTTGCACTATACCTATATTGTTGATGCAGATGTCACTTGACTATAATTATATGCATACATCTGTGTATCTGCATAGTCTAACCTCAACATCCAGCAATCAAATCCCTTCACTATTGTAGAAGCTCATTGGCTCCTCTTCGCTTGCATGCAGTTCTTTTAGTTGTTATCTATTGCCATGAAAACACGTGCATGCATGTGCCATCTGCTGTTGTGAAGTGGTTTTCTTTTAAGTGGGTTTGCAACGTGTATTTTGAAAGATCTCTTCTATGTGGATTTCAATACACGCGTAGATCTGGTACAACATAAATTGAGCCCCTCTTTTGTTAATACAAGTATCAAAAAGATTCAACGCTTCATTCTACTGTGCACACCTTCCAATATCTACCATCTGAAACCACTCTTCTCGTTTCAACAAAGTACATGGTATTGGTGTGTTATTATTTCTTTTCTAAACTTGCAGTAATAATTGTAATTGTAATTGGAAAATTACCATGTCTTACGTCTCTCGCATTAATATTTTTCTTCTTCCTCCCACATTTGTAATTGTTATATGCTCTAATAGATATGTTGCATTCTCGCTAGACTGTCAGAAACGCCCTAGGGCACTCCGTACCAGCCTGGAAACGCACTGTATCAGATGCTGGCATGGGGTCTGATCGGAAACATACCCGCAGGGGACGGTAGACGGCCCGGCACGGAAAACCGCACTCCGAGCCGCACTGCCTCCCTCGCGGGCACTTTCCACCGCACTGCTTTTTTTTACACGCGTTTTTTAACGCGATTTTCATAAAAACTAAAAAAAAAAGCATTTTTTTTTAATTTTAAGACTTTCTAAAGTTATCTCTGGCATTTGTACAAATTCGGATATGAGGTTGGACCTCATCCGATACACTCAACATTATGATCAATTTGGCTTTCTAATCAGCCTCATCGAAGTTCCGATGTCGGTCAGCATTTGTTACATGTCAAGTGAAGGTGTCATCAACCATTGGTCATAGACACAGAAATTATCATAAAAGCAAAATACCATATAAAATTTGGGTTAGCCATTTTTCTTATGAAACGCAACTATAGTAGGGTTTGCCCTTGTACTTCTCTTGTCGCATCGATCTTTAAGTTTGTCACTTCTTCTTTGTTTTGCAGAGTCAAGTATTCATCCTTCCTCTCTCTATATTACCCGGGCGCCCTTTCACATGCCTCTCAGCGGTTATGAAGCAAGATGACTTTCTAATGGGCTTTTTCTTTAAATTATTTATTAAACTGCAACACCTTTTTCTTATCGCTCCATTGCTCTTGCAAAAATGCCTTCCACATAAGTAATTGATGTTTATAAATGCCTTTTGTAGACCATCATGCTTCCACACCGGTCACACTTTTGTTGTTTTTCGCACAGATCGAGGCATTTGTATGCTAGATTTCTAATTACATGGGCACTTCAGATCGTGGTCTATGCTTTTGCAACAATAATTAAAACTACTGTATTTTTTCAAGCACCTCTTGTTGACTTCTAATGTCAACTCTATTTTCTGCACATTGTTTCGCTCTTCTTCAGGATGCTCATGCCTTTCATTTTCTTTTAAAAACAGCAATAAAAGATTTAATGCGCAGAAACTTCTTTAAAAATAGAAACCTCTTGGATAGCCCATTGAAAAACTATGTGCCGCGTGAAGTTTGACAGGGGAATGCATTGGTGATTTTCCTTCTATATTATTCCGGCTCTCCCAAACCAACCCGCTCGATACAAAATGTGGGAATCCACAGGTTTAAAATCAGATTGGAATTGTTGCGACCCCTTGTATGTGCCTTGTGCATATATCATCGGCCCTAGCATGCAGGTGGGACGAATATCTCTGCACCATCCAACACATCTATAACAAGGCACCACTTGTCACTCAACTTTTGTAGTTATGGATTTCATCCCCTTACTCTTATGAACTCCCAATTGCCTTTTCTGCTCCTTCCATGATGTATGAAGAGTTGAATAACATTGCTTTGGTCAAGTGTTCAAAGCACAAATACACAAATAAGTCCAGGATATTCTCCCGAAAGTCAAACTAAATATAAAGCTCTATGAATGATTTTAAGTTGTATAACTCTATGACTCACGAGTATTAAATTAAAATTTCAATAAGTATGCCGCATGCAATGTATGAGAATTAAATTTCAATAAGTATGCAAATGCTTCTTTAAATTTATAATTTATATATATATATAATATATAACCACCCAAAAGCGCACGTACCAAGATTTTAAAAATTTGCCGATCGGGCGTACTGCACTGCACTCCGTATCCGTATCCGTAGAGTGTCTTGCATTCTCGGTAAGGAATATTTTGCTTTGGCTACTATAAATTCTGTGATTGTAGATTTTCTTTGCTATGAATTATATGTTAATTGGTTTTTTCTATGTGCAGGGAGATATCTAATCACCCAGAAGCATATGTTAGAAGATCGTCTCTTTTTTCAGCATCTCGCATATTGATAGCTCTCCATCCATCATTTATAGCAAAATCTTTAAGTGGCGGTGATGCTGAGATTGCTAAAGGGTTGGAATGGATTCACACTTGGGATCTTCGTGTTGCGTAAGTTGATTCTGAATTTTGAGTGTTATTCGGTATGTACCATATATTAAGTTTAGTGGAATTATTGTTTAGTCTTTACTGTAAGTTACACCTTACAGTTCATGACCATCCAAATCTATTTCACTATTTATTTGATAAACAAACAGAAACTGAATGTGTTAATAACTATTGACGATTTTAGATATACAAACTTTTTTGAGGCATATAGCATTTAACATTTAGGATTTATTATCTTAACACACTACCTTGGAGAATTGAATTGATTGAGGAAAATACCAATTAATTATGTACTCCATATGTACTATTTTAGACCTTTTGGGGTGATGACAAAAAAACATCTATAGAACAGTGACCAATATGCAAAACCGTTTTTAATGTCATCCATATTCGTCTTACAATAACATGTTCAAACAAGTCTGCATAGTCTGCACTGCTGCAATAGTTGAACAAGAGTTTCCTTAAGGACATGTTAATAATGTATGTTATGGAATTGGCTTAAAGTAAATGTCAGTCTTGAAGTAGCAGAGTCAATCTGAATTATCTATGGCAGTAACTAGCTTCTCTCAATATTTCTCTCCTTACAATTTGAATGATTTTTTATTCTTATCATCACTGCCATCTTCTTTTGGGTCAACGATGGAGGAGGAAACTTGAATATTGCTGAAATTTTAAGGTCTTTGTAAAGAGTGGATAAATTGTCTATGTTCATGTAGGATAACATGTTCTTACTCACGCCGTGCATAATCACTTTAATATGTGCCAGTCAACTTCTTGTTTGACTGGAATAAATACACCATTACTTGTTTTGCATATTGCAGGTTTAGTAAATGCTGGAAATTGTGTTGAGTTGGCAGCACATCTTAATGTTGATGGATTTCTAGTCGGAGGGGCTTCTCTGAAGGTTGGCTGCAAACTGTTTTACCCTCTTTATACCTTTTCGCTGAAGTTTTTCAAGCTCTCCAGATTGTTTACTTCAATACAAACTTTTCTCATCCTGGCCTACAAAAGCTCGTGGTCAAGTTATGCTTGGAGGTGACTATACTCTTTGTTATGTGAGCTTGTATCATCAAAATAACTTAGAGTATAAGAGCAATGTTATTATGTATTGTATTTTCAAGTTACTCGTCACATTATGCAAAGGCTCAGCATGGGCATGCCTTGTTATTAAAGATGGCCTTTTTTATGAAAGGTTGATGGTTTCTTGTTATATGTTTAATTCAACCTCAATATTTTAATGAGATGTTTGTCTGTTATAAATTTTCAAGTGACAGTTGATAAACGCAACAAGTCATTATAATCTTTGTTTTCATGCAAACTAAAGATGAGTTGCTTGGTGCTATTGATAGTAGAGAATTGTATCAAAGTTGAGACAATCAAAGCGAAGAACATGAAACGACAACTGCCGATTGAGAGACACTGACTCAAAATTAAAGTTAAGAAAAAAACCTCAAAGTAGCACCAGGGAAGCAGATAGATCGCTTGAAGTTGGGGGTGGATAGGTGTTCATATTGTATGCAAAGGGTTAACGGCATTTAGGCACCCTTTGCATTTTATCATTGTATTTAAAGGGTTAACAGTATTTAGACACCCTTTTGTATTTTATCTTATTTGATATTAATAAAATGTTTGTGGACCCACTTGTTGGGCACAAATTTCAAATCAAATTGTTTTTAATTTATAATATTCCTTCCCAGTCTACTCTGACATCATAGATGATATGTAGCCGTCGATTGCATTATATGATATTTGGTTATTATTTATTCTTGAAATTCAGATTTTTCATTCTTTAAATTCATATAGTCTCTAGAGAGACAATAAAAATTGAAATTAGTATCGTCTCTAGAGAGACAAAATTAGTATTTTGTATTGTCTCTAGCGAGACAATAATGATATTGTCTCTAGAGAGACAAAATTATATTGTCTCTCAAGAGACAAAATATGTATCAATCTATATTGTCTCTAGAGAGACAATAATTAGAGACAATATTAGAGACACCGCTTTGAGACAATAATAGAGACAATATACAACTTTTTTATTGTCTCTATTTGAGACAATTTGGTCAAGTATTGTCTCTATTATTGTCTCAAAACACCCCCTTGTAGTAGTGTCTCATCGGTGCTTTAAGTGATTTTTCTTTATTTTATAATGGGAATTTTTACCTTACAAGGCAGATAAGAAATTTTCGTCTCGTGCATGCCGCCTCTAATTTTTCCATCGCAACTTAAGTGACTTTGACTTCATGGGAAAAATTACTCTGTAAGGCATGTAAGAAATTACCACCTTCCTGCCACTACCAAAAAACCCATTGCATACTTACACTCATTCATTCGAAAAGTGCGACTTGACCGGGAGAGGCTTTTTTTGCATGACTTCATCTTTTTTGGTCAGAAGCTTGCATTTTGAGGCTGATTCCTTCTAGTACTGTGTCAGTAAATGATCTCCAGATGCTTTAGGCAATTAAACAGACTATAGTGGACAAGGAACAGACCTAGGGGAATTTCACAGAGAAACTGTGGAGAAAATCGGAGAAAAATGCAAAAGAAATAAATAAAAGCAAAAAATGTTTCCAGAAGTCACAGACAAAGCTCTAAATTCATTCCTGGTGAAAATACTATTGAAATGTGTGGATACTTGCATGTAAAACTTCAACAGGATTCAACCGGAGCACAATTTACTTCAAACGGGCTTTATTTATTTAATAAATAATTAAATAAAAAATTCCTAGACAAAACTTGGCGGAGGGATAAAACAAGTTTTAACATCTAGGTATTTGTCAAAATTGGCTCATATGGTTCACTGAGAATATCTTAACATAATACAGACATCTTCTAGTAATAAAAACATGAAAAGACCCGTTATTTTAAAAAGAACGAAATTTTTTCAGATGGGTAGTCCCATATTTCAAGGTGAAATCTGGGGACACCACCATCATTAGTGCACATGGACCAATCATGAAATTTCGCGACCTTAGGAATTCTCACTCTTTTGGAGTTCCAATATTCTTTGGATCATCAAAAATTTGTGTTCTCAAGGACCCAAGAACCTAAATCCCTTAACTCTCTTCAAACTTTGTTAAGATCTCGAGACCCGAGAGATGACCATCATTTGTCCATGTGGACCAATGTTATGAATCTATATTTTCATGTCTTATCCACTACTCAAGATTTCGAACCAAATTTTCCTTACACCCGATCAACCCACGTTCACGCCTTGTTCATTTTTTACTTGGGAAACAATGTTAAACCATGGAATCTTAGCTCCACTTAACCATCGCTTCCACCTTGATTAAAAACATGACGGTGTTTCTTCTCCTGCGAATGTGGCATAGGACTCTTTGTGTGAAAGAAAAGGTAGCCACCATTTGTTAAATTGTGAACACACAACATGGATCAGGGGGTAAACAAATTTTCTTTTTCACCTCCTTTGTGAATGGAGACCTAAATATACATGGAGAATCAAATTTGAATGTGGCCAAGGGGAAACTTTCTCCAACATTTGACTTTTAATCACGTATAAAAATTCCAAATATGTTTCTGTTAGTGTGAAATCACAGCACCCTCAAATGAGTTATACGGGTCTACTTTTCTAAGGTAGGGTCATTTGGTGTGATTGCATAACATTGAACTTTCCCTAAGGTATGGGACCTTGCAAAAATGGAAAATTTCTCCAGATCGAAGGTTGGTTCCTTATTCCTCTGTTTAGGTGCATATGTTAGGATTTGTAGAGGATCTATCTCTATACCTAATCTAAAACTTTCCAAGGAGATAGGGGTAAAAGAGTATAAGGAATAAGAAATAACTAAACTACCAAGTGATGCACCAAAGGAATGATGAACACTTATTTTTCCAATAGACACAAACCAACAAAATGCATACAATAAACAAGCATAGATAGCCAGATCTGTAATGGGAGACCAAAATGAAAGCAAAAGAGATAAGAAAGGATCTAAGATCAATCACAAACGTGTTTTATTGCTTTGTGGATTAGTACAGTTCATTACAAAATAGGCAAAAGGCAAAAATGTATTACAATTTTAATGGAAGTCTTGAACCCCAAAATCCCTTTGCTAGAAGGAGAAGGGAGCCTGCAAAACAAAGAATGTCCAACCCTTTACAATGAATCCGCCCCCGTATTTATAGATTCAATCAGAGAGAAGAAAGAGAGGGAGATAAGGGAAAAGTAGGTCAAATCTCAACCACTATTGTTAATGCTTTTGATAAAATCTACCCCCAAATCCATCTTTATTGCATCAATCCTTGGTTTGGCACCTTGAAGGAAGAGGAAACGGCGAAACAGATCAGATCTGATCTGGTTGTTGAGGTAAGAAGATCCTACATTAAAATCTTGAAGATGTTTCCTCCATTTTCTTCACCTAACCTCCTCAAAATTAAAGTTTCAGGCCTCCATGGCATGGGCGAGGCCGAGATCTTTCCAATGGTGTCAGATTCGCAATATTTTGAGCTCTGAGTCAAAAGATATGCCCCTTCGAAGTTTGTATCGATTCTGTACAAATGGGTAGGAAAACAATTTGAAAATGGGTCCCCTCTTTGATATGGGACACGTGGTAGCCGAGATGAGAGAAAAAATCGGGTCTACAAGTCCGCAACTCTTTTTCCCTTTTGTGCAAAAATGAAAAACTCAAAAACTCCCATAGCCTTGAAGCTCCGCCTAGACACGTGGCTCCTTTTGGTTGGCTGGGGAATGTGCTTCTATCTTTGTCTTTGTGCCTTTTGAACGAAAGGAAAATTTTCACTTTTTCCTCCGACTCCCGCTTTGGCTTTGACTCGGGCTCAAACGCTGACTTTTTTCTTTGGGTGGAGTTGCGGGCCATTTTGCAACTTTTACCCTTTTGAGATAACAAGGGGCAAAGAACCAACTTTTCCCCAATTGCCCGCTTTCCCCTGAGACACGCGGCAGCCTGGCACTCATTTGGAAAAAATTTCTCTATTCAACCCTTGAAACAACACCATTAAAGACACTTGGCAGCCTCCGCCTACCAGGCTCATGCATTGACTATTCAACCGAATCTGCCCCTATGGAATAACATGTGGAGGCACCGCGCTCACTTGATAACCCAGCCCAAATTTTTCCCTTGGAGGAGCGTCGAGTTGACACTTGTCGGCCTCCACTGATCTGTGGACTTTTCAACGGTCCCTCTTACTTTTTAGACTTTGGGCTACATGGCGAGCTCACGCTCATTTGGGTTTCTACCTTGAGATCAACTCTTGGAGATGCGCCACACTGACACTTGGCATTCTCTGCTAATACATCTATACTTAGCCAATTTTGAAGCCCACCTTTTGACTCTATTTTGACCATTTGCTACGTGGAGGGCTGGCGCAAGTTTGAGTCTCTGCCCTGGGCTTCCTTTCTGAATTTACGCCGAGTCGACACCTTGCACCTTCTTTTAGTTGAAGACTTTTCAATGCCCCGCAACTTCTTTGGGGCTCTGGATGCATGGAATCCTGGTGCAATTTTGGGTTCCCCTTTTGGATTCACCTTTACAAAAGTGTCGTTAGGACACATGGCTCCTTCCACTGCCTCCTCCATACTCAGTCATTTTTGGGCTTTTTCCTGAAACATTTCGAGCTCAAAGACTTGAATCTTTTTGTTTCTTCCCCTTCTTGCTTCGGGTCTCTAAGGCATCACCCTTCTCGTTTGACCCTCGTTATCTCATATTTGAGTCTACCTGAAACTTGGAGAATGGATTTAAGATGTGGAAACGACTTTGATAGAGTCATTTCCATTGAACGTGGTCCCTTAGTCTCTCTTGGCCCCGTCCCCCTCATTTGTCGAATTCCTTTGTAACCATTTACAATTCCGATCATTTTTTCTTAGGTTCCTTCTATGTGGGGTCGTGGTTGATCCAATATTTGGCCCGAGGTGAAATATGGATAACAATTTGGCGACTCACAGGGGTATCTACCTACTAGATGAAAAGACCAATTGCCTTGTCGTATCCATTGGGCATGGAGTTGAGAAAGACAGTCTGGTACTAATTCTACCTCTGATTCACGAGCCTGGTTGTTTACACTCTCAATTTTCATAAGAAATCTTTGAAATGAAGGTTTCTGAGAGTAGAAAATTGTTTTGACCCAGGGCTTCATCTATCTTTCTAAATGGACTGCATAAGAGCCACAAAACAACACCACACTATATACAAAATTTGAAATCATACATGCCCCAAATGGAACATACGAGAGCATGCAAAGCACTTAGGAGAAAAACAACCTAAACTACAACAATGCGATGTGCACAAGCACTTAGAGGAAAGAGAGACTAAGCTAATATATACAGGGTGAGACTTCCCTTTTAGTAGCAGTGCTTAAGATAGATTCCATTCACTGGAATCTACAACTCTTCACCCTCCAATGTAGAAAATTGGAACGCATTTCTACTCTTAAATTTTGTGACCATGTAGGGGCCACTCCAAATAGCATCAAAATTGGAATGCCTTCCTAGTTTCGCTCGATCTGCATCCCATTTCAAAACCAGGTCTCCTTCTTTGAAGGTCCTTGCTTTTTCCTTCTTGTCAAAGCATTTCTTGATTGAGGCCTGATTCTTTTCTATTGCTTGGAGTGCTTGTTCTTTGGCTTCTTCTAATTCTATCAGCTCTATATACCTGGCCTCCATTGGTCTAAATTCAGACATCTCTAGTTGCTTCACGAGCTCCAATGTTGGTAACTCAAGTGATATAGGTAACACTTCCTCTTTCCCATAGACAAGATTGAATGGATAGCTACCTGTAGATCTCTTGGGAATTATTCTATCAGCCCATAAGACTGTTTTGAGCTTTGTATGCTGTGTCTTCGATTCTCATCAAGGGTTCTTCTAATTATCCTTAGCATGTTCTTGTTTGTGGACTTAGCCTGGCCATTACCTTGAGGGTAATAGTTTGATGAAGTGCTCAAATAAGTCCCATTCTCGACAACCCGTCCTGTGATCTTAGAACCTATGAATGCTAATGCATTGTCTGATATGATGTTGGCTGGCACTCTAAATCTAGCCACTATCCCTTCATAGAAATCTAGGATACTAGACTCATTGGCTTCCTTGAGTGTCACTGCCTCGGTCCACTTGGTGAAATAATTTGTCACTATCAAAATCCATTTGTGGCCTTGGCTGGAATTTGGATTGATGACTCCAATGAAGTCCAATCCCCATTACATGAAAGGTTGGTTGAATGAGATTGGGTGCAATGGAAGTGCTGCTAGCCTTTCCTTTCCCTTGAAGAATGCATAATTCCTGTATTTTTTGATCCATGTGTAGCAATCACTAAACACTTTGGGCCAATAATATCCTACTTTCATGATTTTGAGTGTTATCACTCTTGGAGAAAAATGGCCTCCAGCTACTTCAACATGGAATTCTTGTAGCACTCTCTCCACCTAATTTGTCCCAATGCATCTTAGTAAAATGCCATTGATGTCTCTTTTGAACAAGACACCATCAATAAGAACATATGGGATGGCTTATAACCTGAAATGTCTCCTTTTTTTTTTACTCATCCCATGAGGACACAAGCCTATTTTAAGGAAGTGCACCATGTCTTGGGTCCAACAAGGAGCAAGTACATCATCTCTCCCTTCTTCTTGATCATCTTTTAGAATAAAAACAACCTCCCTTTCACTTTTTGTTTCATCTTGTTGACTTGAGGCTAGTTGATCACACAAACCCTTCCCATGGACCAGCTTGGTGACCTTGATCTCAATGTCATATTCCATGACACGAGTGATCCATCCTGCATGCTTCTCATTCAGGTCCTTGCTAAGAAGGAACTCTTTAACTCCTGCATGGGAGACCAATAGTTGGATCTTGTTGTTTGAAACCAAATTCTTAAACTTATTCAATCCTTTGATCACCGTCAGGACTTGCTTCTCAATGAAGGAGTACCTCACCTCATAATCTTCCAGACTTTGGCTGAAGAAAGTAATTGGTTGTTTTTCACTTTCTCTGTTCTTTTGAACCAAGATTATAGAAATCGTGTCACTACCACCAAAGGCATACAATATGAAGTCTTTGGAAAAATTTGGATTCACAAGAGTTAGGGCTTGTGATATGGCTTCTTTGATAGCCTCAAAACTTGTTTTCCTTCAATTTTCCACCTGAATGCTAAGCTCTTCTTCAACATCAACGTTATTGTCTTAACAAGGGCAGCAAAGTTTGGAACAAACCTGCGGACAAAATTGATTTTTCCCAGGAAGATTTGAAGAGCCTTCTTGTGACTTGGCAATGACAATGCTCTTATTGCTTGAACTCTCTCCAAGTCAATTGCCAATCCTTTCTTTGATACAATATGGCCTAGAATCTTGCCTTCATGGGCCAAGAATATACATTTCTTGGGGTTCAATGACACCCCAAAATTCTGCACCTTTGGAACACCTGCCTTAGATGGAAAAGATGGTCTGCTGCATTTTTGGAAAACACTATAATGTCATCCAGATAGATCAGTACTATTTTGTTGATCAATCCTTTGAATGCCATATCCATTGCCCTTTGAAAAGTGGCTCCGGCGTTGGATAATCCAAATGGCATTTTCCTGTAGGCATAGGTGCCCCATTTGGTGGTGAAATTTGTTTTGAATTGATCATCTTCTTTCACCATGATCTGGTTGTACCTTGAGTAGCCATCTAGGAGGGAGAACCTTTCTGACCCAGACACTACTTGCAAGATCTGCTCCATTGAAGGGAGTGGGTAGTGATCTTTGAGGGAGGCTCTGTTCAAATCTCTGAAGTCAACACACAACCTAATTTCTCCATTTTTCTTTCTGACTAGGACCAAATTTGTAACCCAACTTGAGTGTTTGATTGGAAATATGATACTTGCCTCTATCAGCTTGTTCAGCTCTTTCTTCATCAGAAGCTCAATATGTGGGTTGACCGGTCTGCTTCGCCTAATGGGCCGAGAAACCGTATCTAGTTCGATTGTGTGTTATGCTAGCTTTGGCTTGAACCCTCTTAGGTCTTCATAAATCCAAGAAAACACATCCGGAAATTCTTGGCAAAGTTGTATAAATTTGTTCCTTTATTCCTCGGTGACCACTTTTCCAATTTGAAGTGTTTTGTCTTCTCCAACTAGGATTGACTCTGAATATTCTCCTTTGATCTGTATGTTAGCCTTCTCCTTTCTAAACTGATCATTGGGATTGAAAACAGATTCCAGTGTCACTAAGCCTTTGGGAAGCTTGTTCGTATGCAGTTGTACTATCTAATTCCTATATTGCTACTCTAGTTTGCTTTGGTTTCTAACTGAGAATTTAGCTTCTTCTTGTAAAAATTTAATGATTTGTTGATCATTTTTTAACACTTCAGCATGTGTTGTTAGTTGGCACTCTTTGCTAGGATCACACCACATGGATATGTGGTTGTTCTCTGTCCCTCTTGATGTTGTCAACCACATCAAATGTTGCTCCCACTGTTGCAAGTATATCAGCAACTTCATTCTCTTTCCTAGGTATGGACATAATACTAAAGGCCTCAAAATCCTCCATGAGATCCTATATCCTACTCTTGTATTTCTTGAGCGGGTCATTTTTATATCATTAAGTCCTCTAACTTGATTGGCAACCGAGTTCACTGTCACCAAACACTTTCAAGTTCTTGATCCCCTGACTTCCTTACCCAATGAAGACCTTAGACTAAAACCTCATATTTAGCAGTATTATTTGAGCAAGAAAACTAGAATCGAAGAGGTGAATAATATCTCATACCTCTGGGGGACATAATCATGGCTCCTCCTCCAACTCTTTGACTACTCCTTGAGCCATCAAAGAACAATTTCCATACCTCATTGTCATCCTTGTATTCTAGCTTAATTAGATCAGGAAGAGGATGATTCTCTTCATGTAGGCAGTAAACACCTAGCTTAGATTATTCCATCTCCTTACAGAGGTAAAAATCATTACTTTTGTTGGCCTAATCATCGAGAGTCAATTCTGGGATACATCCCACCTTGGTATTTGCTTCAGAAGTGCTTAGGAGGTCTTCTTGATCAAAAGCTGAGCAATTGGCATTGATTGGGCTAGGCACATAGGATTCAATATGATAATCAGTAATAGGTTCATATCTGATTGTGGCCTTCACCCCATACCTTGTCCTAAAGAGCATATGTGACCAATCAGCAGATAGGTAGCCTCCAATTTTGGCAGTGAAGTCTCTGGACAAACAAAAAGCAAAATGTGGTGGCAAATCTATGATTGACATGTTTTGCAAAAACAGTCACATTAGGGCAGGCATGCAGAGTGAGGCTCAGATCCTTGATGATTCCCATAGTGGTCATTGTTGTCCCATCTAATTGGACTACTCCTCTAGAGATGACTTCATATTGGAGACCCAACTAATCAGCTATTTGTTTGGGCATCACAGAACTACTAGCCCCAGAATCAATCATACAATTGTGCACCAATTTATCTCCAATAATTAATGAGACATAGAAGGGAGGAGGTCTCAGGTTCTTACCTTATCGTTCTTCATGGTTTCTCCCTGGTTGAGCTGCATTGGTAAGCACTCTCTCTTGTTGGTTAGGGGTGATTTGAACTTGACCAATTTTGCATGGCAATCTGTAATAGATCCCTCTGCCCTGGAATGGCCAAAGTGACTCCCATAGTGAAATTTTCACACTTGTCCTTTTCATTTGCTCAATAATATTGAATGAGCTATATTTTTGTTGCCCCTTCCCAGACACATTTATTTCTTGCACATGGGTTGTTACAACTGGTGCCTGACTAGGTTTGGGAGGTGGCTTGGATTGGTTCTGCATATTGGGAGTTGTACTTGGAGCACCAGGACCTTGTGGAGTGATGGAAGATTGAGGGTCACCTGAGTTCAGTGGTTTTCCCTCTCCAATATTCCTCTTTTTAGACCGGGTATTGGCAGCCACACCTTGAGAAGGGAATTGATTCATTCCACAGAAGTCTTCAGCCTGCCAATTGACAAGCATAGTCTCTCTTGGAGGTCCACCTTGTTGAGCTTCTTGCTTTGCTGATCTCCCTCTTGGCTAGGTTCTTGTGGCACCATACTAGTTTGCACCATCAAGGCCTAATTTAGAGCACCATTAAAGCACATTGATTGGTTATGTGCTTGATTGCATGGAAAACACCAATCATATTCTTGTGCCATATTGTTCTGTGCTAGAACTAATGCCCTTGATGTTGAAGTTGTGTTTGGATCATATAACCTGAAAGGTCTAGCAGACCTTGGGGTTGTCCTTGGTTCTGGCTCTAATTTTCAGTCTGAGATGGTGGCCTATTCTGCAACGATACTGGGGTCTAGCTTGATATTGACCCTGAGATTGAGCCTGAGACTGATATGGCCTAGAACTCTGAGCTTGTTGTCTTTTGATAGTTACTAGCTCATTCCCCATGTTCTAAAGTTGTTTCATGACTTCCTGGAGTTCCTTAGAGGTGTTAGATGATGAAGTGGAAGCTTCAGCTGAACTTTGACTCTGGGGTGGGTATAGGAGCTAATGTAGGCGTTTGGCTAGCATCTGGGCTTCCTAACTCAGGGTATATATGCATGGATGGTCTAGGAGTGATTTTACCAGCTTGAATCAAATGGTTCTCAGCCCCTATGGAAAGGATATAGGCCGCAGGTAATGTAGTGCCCTCCATTGATTGAATCATCAGAGAACTATCACAATTTAAAGCCCTAAGAAAGTATAAGAAGGCAACTTCATTAGTGGGCTTTACTACTGTTGGAATTCTATCCCAGGTCTATTGGAATCTGAGGTTGAAGTCTATCAGCTACTCGTTTGGGGCTCTCTTGATCGTTGTTAGTTGTTCCAACAAAGACAGGTTATCACCTTTCTCTCCAAACTGGTTGTGAAGAGTTATGCATAGTTGATTCCAATTCTAGATAGAGCCTGCCTCAAGACTCCTGAACCATTGTGAAGCTTTCCCTTTGAGTGAAGAGGTGAGAAGCTTGACTGCAATATCCATCTCATGAATCTTGTGGATTGTACAAACATTTGTAATATCTTGGACATGATCACTAGGAGAAGTTTGATTTTCCCCTGTGAAAAATGGGATACGCTTTAATTTTGCAATAGGAACTGGATTTTTTGCATTCAAGGTGAGTGGACTACTGCGGTGAAGTTAACATAAGGATTTGGCTAAGCCATCCTGATCGTTCTGAGCACCCCTCTTGATTGAATGAATGGTCACCGAGAGGAGGTGTTGATAAAGCTCTGCTTGGTGGAGATAGAGACCTCTGGGTTCTTCTTCCTCTTCTCCCTCTGTCTGGGGATAAGTCTAGATAGAAAAACAGTCCCTCTTCTCTGGTTCTTGACCATGTTTTTATTCTTCTCATGAACTTGCTTGGACTATCTGAAACCAGTAGATTTGTTTCTTTTGGAGTTTCAGATGTACAATTTTAAGTCTTCTTAAAAGCCAGAATCACATCAAGTGTACATGAATTCCTACTGTAATAAGATGGAGACTTCTTAGTCCCCCAGCATGCCAAAATTGTGAGTGTGAAATCACAACACCTTTAAATGAGTTATATGGGTTTTCTTTTCTAAGGCAGGGTCATTTGGTGTGATTGCATAACATTGAACTTTCCCCAAGGTGTGGGACCTTGCGAAAATGGTAAAGTTCACCGGATCGAAGGTTAGTTCCTTATTCCTATGTTTAGGTGCATATGTTAGAGGATCTATCTCTATACCTAATCTAAAACTTGCCAAGGAGACAGGGGTAAAAGAGTATAAGGAATAAGAAATAACTAAACTACCAGGTGATGCACCAAAGGAATGATGAACACTTATTTTTCCAATAGACACAAACCAACAAAATGCATACAATAAACAAGCACAAATAGCCAAATCTATAATGGGAGACCAAATGAAAGAAAAAGAGATAAGAAAGGATATAAGATCAATCACAGACATGTTTTATTACTCTGTGGATTGGTACAATTCATTACAAAATAGCCAAAAGGAAAAAATGTATTACAATTTTGATGGAAGGCCTAAACCCCATAAATCCCTTTACAAGAAGGAGAAGGGATCTGCAAAATAAAGAATGTCCAACCCTTTACAATGAATCCCGCCCCGTATTTATAGATTCGATCAGAGAGAAGAAAGAGAGGGAGAGAAGCGGGAAAATTAGGTCAAAGCTCAACCACTTTTGTTAATGCTTCTGATAAAATTTTCCTCAAATTCATTTTTATTACATCAATCCTTGGTTTGGTACCTTGAAGGAAGAGGAAATAGCAAAACAGATCAGATCTAATCTATTTGTTGAGGTAAGAAGATCCTGCATTGAAATCTGAAGATGTTTCCTCCATTTTATTCACCTAACCTTCTCAAAATTAAAGTTTCAGGCCTCCATGGCGTGGGCGAGGCCAAGATCTTTCCAATGGTGTTAGATTCGCAATATTTTGAGCCCTGAGTCGAAAGATATGCCCCTTCAAAGTTTGTATCGAGTCCGTAAAAATGGGTGGGAAAACAATTTGAAAATGGGTCCCTTTTTTATATGGGACACGTGGCAGCCAGATTAGAGCAAAAATTGGGTCTACGGGTCCGCAATCTATCTTTTTACCCTTTTACACAAAAAATGAAAAACTCAAAAAACTCCACAGCCCCGAAGCTCCGCCTAGACACGTGGCTCCTTTTGGTTGGTGGGAATACACTTCTATCTTTATCTATGTTCCTTTTAAATGAAAAGCAAATTTTCAATTTTTCTTCTGACTCCCCACTTTGGATTTGACTCAGGCTCAAACGCTGACTTTTTCTTTAGGCGGAGTTGCGGGCCATTTTGTAAATTTTACCCCTTTTGAGATAACAAGGGGCAATAAACCAACTTTTCCCCAATGGCCTGCTTTCCCTTAGGACACGCGGCACTGGCGCTCATTTGGAAATCTTTTCTCTATTCAACCACGAAAACAGTGCCATTAAGAAACTTGGCAACCTCCACCTACCGGGCTCATGCATTGACTATTCAATCGAATATGCCCCTATGGAATAACATGTAGAGGCACCGTGCTCACTTGATAACCCGGCCCAAATTTTTCCCATGGAGGAGCGTTGAGTTGACACTTGTCACCTCCACCGATCTCGTGGATTTTTCAACAATCCCTCTTACTTTTTAGACTTTGGGATACGTGGTGAGCTCGCGCACATTTGGGTTTCTGCCTTGAGATCAACTCTTGGAGATGTGCCACACTGACACTTGGCATTCTTCACAGATAAATCTATACTTAGCCAATTTTGTAGCCCACCGTTTGACTCTATTTTGACCATTTTCTACGTTGAGGGCTAGCACAAGTTTGAGTTTCTGCCTGACCGGGCTTCCTTTCGAATTTACACCGAGTCAACACTGCACCTTCTTTTTAGTTTAAGACTTTTCAATGCACCGCAACTTCTTTGGGGCTGCGGACGTGTGGAATCCTGGTGCAATTTCAGGTTCCCCTTTTGGATTCACCTTTAGAGAAGCGTCGTTAGGACACATGGCTCCTTCCACTGCCTCCTCCATACTTAGTCATTTTTGGGCTTTTTCCTAAACCGTTTCGAGCTCGAGGACTTGGATCTTCACCATTTCTTCCCCTTCTTGCTTTGGTCTCTCTAAGACATCGCCCCTTCTCGTTTGGCCCTTCTATCTCATAGTTGAGTCTACTTGAAACATGTAGAACGGATGTAAGACATGGAAATGGCCCGATAGAGTCATTTCTATCAGACAGGGGTCCCTTAATCTCTCTTGGCCCCACCCCCTCATTTTTCAAATTCCTCTGCAACCATTTACAATTCCGAGCAAGTTTTCTTAGGTTCCTTCTATGCGGGGTTATGGCCGATCTAATATTTGGCTCTGGGAAAATATGGATAATAGTTTCCAAATGACTATATCCTCTGTTAAATATCTTAGAACTTTCCTGTAGATATATTTGACTGTAAGTCGGGACCCCTCTCAAATGAATCTATTTCTAAGAAAAAGATCTCAAAACACTCCTTCAACAACTCTTTGTAAGTGTTATTCCCCCTAAAGATCATATAATGTCTAAAAGAGACATGGAAATGTTAGAAATCGAGAGGGTAATAAGGTTGAGTGTGATTTGATTCTTCAAAATAGGTAAGAAATTCATTTTGAAAACACCTTTAACTCGTAATCTTAATCACAAGGCCCGTAAAATTTAAGTGATCAATTTTAGATGCCAATATGTGTGATTTTAGCATGTGTTAACAAATAATAA